>OY728147.1:1813942792-1815192792 GCA_963277665.1 Viscum album | reverse complement strand
TGAAGAATTGAACCCTTTTGTAGTTCAATGAACACTTCTTCCACAAAGATGCAATTCAAAACTTTTAATTTCACATCCATTTTATATCATTCATTCTGTTTGTGTAAATCCATTTTCGTAACAATTATTATAGTTTCCTTCAATGAAATAAGGGGACATATTTCTTAAAATTATATTCCATAAAATAAAGAATACAAATTTTATACCAGTAAATCATTTTTTCTCATAACCTAACCTTTATAGTTCAGATTTATTTTAAATACAAAATAATATTCAATTAAATTTTTATTCAAAGGATATATCAGGAGATCCCATGTGGAGTTATTACCCACTTCATTATATACATTATTCATTGTCACAATCAATTATTCATGTTTAATAACGTCAATTATTTTTTAGATCAACCTATGATATAATAGATATTTGGTTATCCATTCACAATTAACCTCTTGTTTGGACTTGATCCATCAAAATCTCAAAAAAATACAGTTTCATAGTGTTTCTTCTTTGTTTGGGGCCTCAATATTTAATTTTTTATGCTCACTAAATCCCTTGTCTAGAATGTTTCATTTTTATGCATTTTACCCAATATATTTAACACCATAATATTTTATATATATTTACATTGATTCAAACATGAAGTATATGATTATTTTATTTACATAAAATACAATGTTTATATGAGTATGTCATAAAATATATCATAATATGCTTGTTGTTAGATAAGAAGGGCTGGTTCAGATTAAAAATATTATGAAATATATAAAAAAATTAGTTTTATCCAAACTTAAAATGTTCTAATTAATTAAAAACTTATAATAATAATTTTTAATGAAATAAGTTCAATATTTAAATAATTATTTTCAAAAATAAATGAATTGTTGTAGTTGTTATGAATTATATTTCAAAAAATATATTCATCAATATTAAAAGGATATTATAAATAATTTTTTGGAAATTTATTAACGATTACCCATATATTAGTTATATAATGATCCAAAAATAAGATATCATCTTTTAATGTTAAGAAGTGTTGTTTGTCATGAAAATATTTTATGTGATTTTTTTTACGTCATAATAAATTAAACAAATCATTATTTTTTAAAAAAAAAAATTTGTATATTAAATATATTATAAAACAATCTAACGTTTATTAAATTATTTCTTCAATATTTTTTATGAAATAAAATTTAGTTTTATAAATAAAATGAATCATTCTAATAGCTAGTTATCTTTGCGTGTTTCATTATGATTCTATAATATATTTGTTGATCATATATGAGTTTTATTTGGAAAAAATTATTACATATTGTGAATCATTATTTATATAATTTGAAATGATAAACATTTATATTTAGTCACATATAATTGTAAATATTATGAAAACATGTTACCACTATTAGGGTTTAAATTAGTTTATTGGGGAAAACATTAAGAGATAAGGGTAAAAATCCCACTTATATATTTCTTACTTGATGAATATTTTCAGACCATTTATTATATATAATTAAATTAGTTTGCAATTTTTTACTAATTTTATATGAAAATGACTTCGTATTTTTTGAAATAATTTATTTATTTCACTGTGTTCTCTCTGCCCCATTTGTAAAGGGACACATCCTCTATGTCGATATTTGTTAATTTTGAGAATTATATACCATATAATAAGTATAAAAACCTTCATAGATTCAACAAAATCATTATGTACCCATTTTCACATCCAAAGTCTAATCATTCAATGAAAAAGTTTTCTACAAAAGGAGTTAATACAAAGAGTATGTATAAATATTAATTGATGACATTCAATTTAATTTCACTCTACACTATATTTAAAAGCATTGTATAAAAAATTTGTAACAACTAATTTTGTTAAAAATTGAATGATCTAGTCTAATAGCGTACATTATATGCGACAACATGTTTAAATGGACAACTCAGTATTATTATTTAAATGGTTACATTATAACATATTCATTAGAATTGAGGGAATGAATAGTACTAAATAAATTATGAAAATAGGGTTTACACATTATTAAATATTGATTAGTTGGTTTGATAATAATTAAAAATTAAAAGATAAATCTATGGAATATATAACATGTGTTTCAAGAAAAAATATTTATGAGTGAATAGTTCTATTTATATAATAATAAAATCACCCTTTATTAATTACATTACTAAAATATATATGAAATATTTTTAGTTTGATTTTTTAAATTCATCTTATGTTATTTTTAGACCTAATATAATAAAAAAATCCAATATTAAAAATAAAATAAGTATATTTTTTAAATGGCAGTTTTACGAATTTTGATGAAAACCCATTTTTAAATACATTTCATGACACTTTTATAAGTTATATTTGAAAAAAAAATATTATTTTGGATTTAGGACATGAAAATATACTATAGATTAATTTTTGGTTTTTGTCTGAAAATTTTAATAATCAATTAATATTAAAAAATACTACATTATAGTTAAAAAATAAATTATAATTTTCGTAATTATTATACATTAAACGAATTTTAAATTCATAATTGATCAATACATAATATATTAATCTAATTTAGGTCATTGGAATAATTTTTTATATAGAAATTAGAAATGAAAATTTATTGACAATCGTCAATGTCTCTTTTACATGCCTTCAAGACACATATGTGAGGTTAGCATTAAAAATAATTTTACCACATCATTGAATTGAATTTTATAAAATGTATAAAAATTCGTGTAATAAGTATGCAATTTATGGTTTAATATGATAAAAAGAATTTAGTGAATATTAACATAATTGTTTTAATTTATATGGTAAAAATCTAAATAAGGAAATTAAAGGTATAATAAATATTATTATATTAATAAAAACACCCTAACACATTATCTAGTCATATTTGATAAGATTTTATCAACCATTACTATCCTTGTGCCAATTTTTGGCATCTAGAAGTCACTTGTGAGTTATTATGACATTTATAACTTTTAATTTAATGTAAAAATAATATTTCATAAATCTATATCTTCTTATTGAAAAAACATTTTTATGGGTTTATATAAGAAGTGTTATTGACTATGAATAGAGCAAAAAAATAAAAAGAATTAACTACATCATGGTAATTTATTTATAATTTTTTGGAATTAAATAATTAAATTTATTTATGACACATTTGGGATTCATTAATAGAATTATTAAATAAAGGGTCAAATAAATGATATTATTAATATTAAACAAAATAAAATTTGATATATTTGAGGCCATACATAAAATTTATAGATTAATATGAAATTTTTTAAATTAGTTAATTTATTTTTATTAGAAGGAATCAATTTTTAATGACAATTTGAAGAATTCTTGTAATGAATAATGTCATAATGGTAATAATTAATATTTTTTAGTATAAAATAGTAAATTAAATGATATGAAATTTATAACGGTCTAAGATTATGACAAGAAATTACATAATACTGAATATTTAATTAATTAATCTTTATCTTTTCTTTTTTCATGATTTGGTAAATATTTTATCACTCAATGTATTAATTACTTCATAAATCACTAAGAGTTAAGTGGGGTAAAAACTAATATATAAGGATTAAAAATTATGAAAACTATTTATAATTTTTATTGGATGATATGTATTATAGAAAAATCATCATTTCATTTAAATTAATATTTTGTTACAAATTTTAATGAAAAATTAAATGAAATTAATTTAATATATATTATATTTTTATGGATTCCCCTTCACTCTGGTATAAAAGGCACCCAGTCCTTTCTTTTACTCGCATATAAAAAACTTTTTATCTCATAAAATAAATAACCAAAAAAATTTCTTGATTCACTCCACACATTATTTAAGGCTTATTTAAGGCAAAACATCATCTTTAGAAGTGTTATGTTGTTAAACAATGGTGATCAACTTAAGATGCTGTATTGTTTTTATTTAAGTCTTTCAGTTTTATTTCTTAATCAAAATCCTTAAAATATCATCCAACCATGTCAAAATAATATATCAAGTATCTGAAACATACTGAGATGTTATTTTGTTAATATAATCACCTGAATACATCTCCAATTTTATCAAATGACAAATGAACATTTCATTCGTGCGTACATTGGACTACTACCTCATGAACCAATATAGTTCTTTTTTTCATCACCATATTTGAAGTATATTTATACTGATGTAATTAATGTTCATATGTGATATTAATGACATATTAATAATTATATATTAGTAATTTGTCTATTTTTTTCTTACTTTCCATTCACATAAAATTAATAATATCGTTCGCTCATACATGTGAAATATCACCTCCATGAAGTGATGTGATACGTTTTTATTCACTACATAACATCAATGATATTTATATGTATATTTACATGATTCATATGATATTAATGATTTTATGATAATTTTGTAAATACAATACAGTAGTTACCTTCTTTCCATAATGATCAATGAAAAAATGAAGATGTTTATACATGCGTATGTATGGATTACCATCCCTATGATTTTAATGTAGTTCATTTTTCATATCCATATTTATTAGTATTAATTATTGGTATAATTGATATAATATTTCTATTATTCCATGAATATTATTCTAGATATGACGTAATTAGGACCTCATAGACTATTGAAATCCATGTTAATTTTCAACTTGAGTATTTAATATTGACAAAATGCTGGATGATAACATATATAATTATGCAACTGTTATGACATGATAATGATCATATAGAATGAATAATAAATTTTACAATGGTTAATAAGAATTTAAGTAATTAACATATGTTTATTATTCATTTAATATGATGAGTCTGATATAAGATAAGGTATTTCATCTCAATCTCCTTTTATTGAGACATTTCTTATTGATATACACCATTAATATTTTATAAAGTGTATATAAAATCAATTTTCAAATTATGAATACATATATTATTTATACGCATGTAAGAAAATGATTTGTATTGTTTTATTCTATCGGGTGTATTATATATTATATATTCAATGTGGTATGGGTCTCGTTAACTATAACATTGATTTATGTTTTTTAATGATTTATTCGTTGAAAAATTTCTCATTTCCGTCCATGTTTACAAAATTATTTTATGGAGTTATTTGTATAAACTTCAATTTGTTGTAAATTTTATTTCCCAAATATTAATTTAAAATATTCATATTTGTGTGGGAAACTTTGATGAGAAAATATATTTAATATTTGTTATAAATTAGTTTTTGAAAATTGAATTTCTATCTAATTAATGGAAATGAAATTATATAACTGAAATATTTTAAATTGTAAGATTAAATGTGATGGTATTTTGAAATTAAATGGGTTATACATATATAGCTTATATGAAGGGGTCATCCTCATTATAGCTCATGAAATACAGGTGAGGCCAATAAAGCTTATATGAATTGAGATCCCCATTATTGATCGGCAATGTATTGGGTATTTCAGAAGTTGAATTCGTACTTATTGTTAATAAATTTGTATGGTTGATAGTATGTGTGATGTTGGAACAATGTCCCAAGGAACCTACATGATTTTATATTCTTTCTTATAAGATTTTAAGAAATTGTTTTTAATTGGGATTCATGTTTTCACACGACTAGATATTAACTTTATGTATGTCCCTTACAGAGGATTTGGGATCATCTCTTATTTTAAATTAATTTTTACAAGACTTAAATTTTTTAATGGTAATGATTTTGTCATGATGATATAATTGAAGATGTGTCTCAAAAAAAAGAAAGAATTATTTTAAAAGGAGAAGCTTTGGTGGAATCAATTTATACTTAGTATTAATGTCCAAATATAATTCATGGGACTACATTGTATATGTTTTTTATAATTCAATAAATCTATCAAGATAAAAGATCCATGTTTGTGATTACTAGTTCAGAAAAACTAAAATATATAATGTTTATTACCAGGTCCCTATTGTTTGTATTAAAAATATTATTTATAAAACCTTGGATATTATGATTATGTTTTAAGAATTATATATGTCCTCATGGGTCTATAAATTTATGGTTGAATATAAATTAAATGTCTTAAAAACCCATTGGAGGAATAATGTTTTAGAATTTTAAGGTGACTAATGGTATTTTGGGAGACAATCACCTCTGATCTAATTATGAGTTATTATTTTTTATGATACAATGTGAAAGGTATAAGCCAACAGTTGAGCATAAAATATGTTATGGATATTTATTAAGTCTATACTATTTCAGTATGATAATAATAATTTTATAGTATTTGAAAAATGACGACCCACAGAATGTGTGACAACTCATCGCATCAGACATGGACACATGAATCGAACCCACTACCAAAGTGCGACAAGGGTTTATCACCTTCCACTGGCCAATGTGATGTCCTTTTTTAGTAAAACTACTTATATTTTGTTAAACAAGTTGATAAAATAATAATAAGTGGATTTATATAGCAATTTATTTATCAAATAGATATCCTCAGTTTGGGAAAATGATATTGGGATTAACTAATAAATGTCATTTCAGAAGACATTCACTATTTTGGGACATTACATTAATAAGGTAAATATAATAATCGAAGAATTTATTTGAAGAGTAATGGTTGTATTATATATTGTATGAACCTATTGTTTTTATTGTGTAATTATGGGGAATTAGGTTATTTATTAAAATGATTAACATATCATGAAGAATTTGTGATTTTGTTAATTACAATTTGTATGAGAAATTAAGAGTGGTTGATGTTATTTGTAGTTAGATATTAGAACATAACATGTAATATTATATTGTTTAATATTTCTGATTTTTGATATTTAATTTTAGTTATAATTTTTTTGAACTTTTTGAAGGATAATTATTTGATCAATGGTCTATGTTGATATTTTGGTCTTATATATCAATTTTAAAGATCAAGGTAGTTTTTAATCATCAAATTGTTTATTTTTATATTTTTTAACTATATTGGTTTTGGATAATGTTTAAAGACATGAAAAATGGATAGTAAATCTTTTTTGGATCATGAAATTATATAGATGTTTATTCATCTAGAATACTCATCATTTGGAGAATCAAAGGAGGTAGTTGTCAAAATTGATTAAAGGATGAGACTATACATTTTAGGTAATTATTTTTTCAGAAAATATTAATAATTTAATTATATTAATTCAAAAAATTTATGAAAATTATCTAAAAACAAAATAGATTTCGTATTTACTTTTCCTACTAGAAAGATAAATAGCATTCAACCAATCGTGAATTTATATCATTGTGATTGTTGTATATTTCTTAAATTTTTTAATATCATTCTCCATTAAAACATGGTGGTTAATTATTCTTCAATATCCATGTTTTTCAACATGGAATCCTAGTATGTTTTATCTCATGTGACCTTTTTACATTTAATTCCTAATTTTAAAGATGATATTTTATTATACATGTTTATATAATTATTCTTCGCTTAGAATCTTAATTTCAAATTAAAATAAAAAAAATTGAATATAACATATGTGTTTTATGAAAAGATATTTATTATAGAATAATTATGTTTATAAACTAATGAAATTTGTCTTATTGTATTATATTAATAAAATATATGTTATTTAAATTTTAAAATTTAATTTATTTATTTTCAAATCGTAATATAAGAACCAAACCTTTTTTAAGAATAAAATAGTATTTTTAAAAAATGTATTTTTACAACTTCATAAGGAAAACACTTTTTAGTTATATTTATTGATACTTATATATGTAATATTTGATGAAATAAATGTTTTATTTGGAATAGGGTTATAAAAATATACTTGGGATGAATTTTTTATATTATGTTGAAATGTTTCATTTTTAATAAATAGTTAAAAATACTAAAATATAGCTAAAACTAAATTTCATTTAGAAAATTATTAGACATTAAATTGTGTTTTAAGATCATAATAAATAAATTTTAAATATATTATTCAAATGAAGTTCATTGGAATAATTATTTAAATTGAAATTAGATATGAATAATAAATGCCATTATTGAATGTCTCTTTTACCCACCTTCTAACCACATTTGTGAGATTAACATTAAAGAAATTTTCTCCACTTCTGTGAATTTAATTTTGAAAAATGGATGCAAAAGGTTGTAATCATTCTAAATAATGTAGTCTAATATGATCCAAATTCTTTCTGGTGAATAAGCACTTTACTATTTTATTTATTATGGTAAAAAGATAAATAGTGTAATTGAAGGTAATATTATATTATAATATTATAAAAAATACCCTAAAAATTATCCTAATCATATTCTATGAGTTATGATCAACAATTACCATAATTAGGCTGCAAATGGGACCTTTAGAAGCCACATTGGTGTGATTATGGAATTTATAACACTTAATTCAATATAAAGTATAATATGTCACAAATATGTCACTTCTTATGAAAACAATTTCAATATAGGGTTACATTATCAATAACATCTTCTTTGAATAATTCATAATAATATAAAAATATTACCTATATCATGGTAATTTTACGATATTTTTTAGGAGTAAAATAATTAAATTTGTTTATGAAACAATGATGAAGTAGTAATATATTTATTAACAAAAGAATAAAAATAAATGATACTAATAATATCAAAATGAAGATTAGATGAAAAAAAAATTATACAAGATTTTTTTCGATTGCTAAGACATGTTATGATTTATTTAATATTGTTTTAAGAATGAATGATGTTGTCATGCTATTTAATAAAATTCATGAAATGAATAGTGTCAAAATTGACATAATTCATATTTTGAATAAAAAAATATTTAATCAAATTTCCAAAAAAATATTAAAATATATGATTCAGAAAACAGGTTTAAATATGTATAAAATATCATTAATGACTCAGTCATTGTTCTTTTTTCATGATTTGGTAAATATTTTAACTCTCAATGTGTAAATGACATAGTAAATTAGTAAGAGTTAAAAGGTGTTGAAAAAATATAGGAATTATAAAATATTCAAGACAAGAATTATTTTAATTTGATGATAAGGAATTGAATTAAATCATCAACTATTTGAATGAAATTTATGTTTGAACCTTTTTGAATATAAAATGAATTTATATTAATTTATTACTTTTTATAATTCCAATGGTGCCTCTCTTGGCTTCAATTAAATGTTATAGATTCCTCATTATAAAAAAATAGTTCAAATCATGTTATTTAATTCTAAATCATCCAAATAACCTAATTAAAATCCCTACCCACATATCTGAGGCCTTATTTTAGGTATAACACCCTCTTTAAAGGCATTGAGGTGTTCTTCAAAGGTTATCTTCCAAGAAGTGGTATCATTTTTATTTAAGTGTTATTTTATATCGTCCTACAAAGACATCAAATATCATTCATCCATGATTAAATAATAACATGATTATACTAAATATGCTAACATGTTATTATGTTAATATCATAACATGAATCTATTTCCAATTTCATCAATTTAGAAATAAATTTTCATTCACGTTTATAGAGGACTACCGCCTCATAAAATAATATTGTTCATTTTTCATAATCGTCTTTAAAAACTTCTTATACTGATTGAATTAATGTTCATATGTTATATTCATTACATATTATTTTATAAAAGATAATAATATATCAATTATGTTTTTTTTCATTTCATGCACATAAAAATGTTAATGTTGTTCGTGCGTACGTGTGAACTATATGCTCCACGAAGCAATGCGGTTTTTTTATTCACCACAACAATTATATGATATATATTAGTTTTTTTGAATGATAAATATTATTGTAATTATTTAATGACCATTAAAAAAAGAAAAAATAGTCATTACTATCTTTACATGACAATCACAAAAAAATGAAGATATTACTCAGGCGTATGTACATGTTACCATCTACAATATTGTAACTTTGTTAATTTTTCAAATAAATATTTAAAGAATTTATTAAATGGTATAATTTATAAAAATAATTATTACTATTTCATTAATATTATTTTAGAGAATAAGGAATAATGAACTCAAGGACTATTAACATGCTTCCAAGTTCATTATAGACCTAATTAATGAATACTACAAGAGTCTCGATGCTGACATAAATAACAAATTAATTTTTTATGACATGATAAAAGTGATATTGAAGTAATAATATACTATATAAAGGCACATAATAATAAATTAATTTTCCTAATTTTATTTTTCTTGATGATAAATATCGTACGGGAGGAAAATGAATTATTATAAAATATTTTGTTCAATCTCTTTTTATTTAGACATTTAATGATGATATGACCCTTTATTATTTTATAAAGTATATATACAACACCTTTTTTATTCCATATCCACATTTTATATATAATCACATTACATAATATATTTTAAACTTTTTTAGACTCATGTGTCTTATAATTTAAATGTTCAATGTGGTTTGTGAATAATTTATAAAAACATTGTTTTATGTTTTTAATTATTTATTCTTCTAACTATTTCTAAATAATGTCAATGTTTTCAAAATTATTTAATATATTTATTTATATAGATATAAATCTTTCAAAATTTTAATTTTTGAATATCCTTTTAAATGTTTCAAAGTGGTATGGGACAATTTTCATTAAAAATAACATTTATAAATATTTTAAATTGGGTTTTGAAAATGGATTGGTTATCTTTGGAATAAAAATAAAATTCTATGAGTGACAATTTGAAAATTGAATCATTATATTTGTTGGTACTTTATGATTTAATGGGCATTCCTGATAAAGATTATATGAAGATTTTATATACATTATAGCTCAGGAGAGAGCCCGATATAGATTATATGAAGGGTTGAGCCCCATTATTGCTCATGAAATATGGGTGAGCCCATAATAGCCTTTAAAAACCGGAAGCCCCATTTCAGCGATCCAATTCATAGGGTATTCTAGAGGTAGAATACAATGGAATGTTTATTACATTTTTATGAGATATTGTAATGGATATATGGTAATATAGTTCCAAGTCACCTACATGATTTTTTATTCTTGATATTATTTTTTTAAGAAAATGTTATTAATGTGTTTTCATGTATTTATAGTAATTACTCTTCACATTATTTATGTCCCTTACAGTGATTTTGTGCTCATTCCATGTTTTATATTGTATTCCACAAGTCTTATGATTGGTAAAGATAAATAAGCATTCATGATGAATTAATTTAGGATGTATCTCAAAAATTAATCATGATTTATTTTTAAAGGGTTACATTGATGGGAAAATTGGATACATAGTATAAGTATCCCTTTTAACTATATATGTCTAATTCATTATATTGTCATAATTATCCAAATATGTAAACATAAAATATCATCGAATGCAACTTATTATTCAGAAAAAATATAATAGATAATGATTACGTCTAGGTCTTTATATAATTACATGATGAATATAGTACAAAAAAATATATTGAGATTATATTTTCATTATAGAAACTATTTTACATAAAAATGAATTAATCACTCACACATATGTTTGGACTACCACTTCCACATATCATTTTTTTTAATTTTCCACATCTGTATGATGTTGATTTATTTAAAGAAGGAATAAATAAATAAAATTTATATTTATGATCTAATTATTATTCGTAAATTATAAAATAATTTGTAACATTCTTACATTTCATCAGAAAATGGAAAACACATTCATGTAAATGTATGTGCAACTATCTCCATGAACAGTGTCATTATGTTTTCTATTTATACAATATATATATTTTTAATAATATCCATATATTCAATATATATGATACTAATATAAATTTTTTTATTCTAAATATGATCTAATGGTTATCCAAATTAATGGACCATAACAAATAATTTGAAACATGCATGAATCATGTATCATTTATAATTACTAATGTCAATTTTAATAATAATAAATGATAAAAATATTTGATAATATGTTTTATGTTAACATTAATTTTATTATAATTATTAATATGGGTCATTTGTAGGTTTATAGTAGATTTAATAATATTATAATATATGTTAGATAACATATAGAGAAATATAATTTTTGGAAAGGGTTTTATTTTAAAATATCATTTTTCCTGGGATAATTTATGATTAATTCTACATCATTGAAATTATAATATCCGATAAAATAAAATTATGAAACCATTAATATATTCAATTTTTGTATATAGATTTCATATTATCCTTTAATTTTCATCTTACTATGTAATTTGAATTTTGAATGAATGTTTTTACAAGGAAATATACTTTTTATTTCTATTTTTCTTGAAATTGTTCTTCTAACATGAACTTGTTTTCATTAAAATGTGTTAAAAAATGAGTATACTATATCAAAATGTATTATTAATGAAGTTCTTAACCATGTTAAAATTTATTTAAAATTTTTTAATATTAAAATTATTTTTCATTCTCAAATGATACAATTTCGAAAAAAAGTGTTAATGGAATCTCAATTTTATCATATACCACACATGGGACTTTCCAACCATAATAATTATTGTATTAATTGACGTATCCATTGAATTTCTTCATGGTTACTTTAAAGTAAAATTATTTCTTTAATATTCTGTAAAAATTAAGAAAATCAATAAGTGATTTCGAAATGAAATGGGTATTTTACCACAAAAAAAATAGTATAATTTTAGGTAATTTATCATCTATGAAAACATCATTATTTTTTACATATACATAATAGGGTATATCATCCTAGTGTGTATTAGTTTTTATTTCGATTGACTGTTTTTATTATCATAAAGAAATATTGATAAAACCATTATTCTTATACATTCATTAAACTATAATGAAATGTTATATATTTTTATGATCTCATGGAATACATATGAATGGATTATTATTATTTGATGGGTCATTATTTTATATCCCTATAATATAATAGGTAACTATTCTTGTTATTTGAACTCAAATGGTACACGTGAGGTTATCCCAATCCGCCATGGGGTATACATATGGGTACCCCAATCAAAAAGTATATACATGTGTAGTTAGACCATTTATAACATGTGTTAAATTCCATGGTAGGTATCATTTACATAATAGTTATATAAATATTATTATAAGAATATTTATTATGCACTTTTATGATATTAAATTATTATAATGTAATGTTTTTATTGGCCATGTTCATATATTTCACTATTATTCATGTCTTATATATTATGAAACATAATTAAATGGATCATGATTAAGATCTATAAATTATTGTGTATGGTTTTAAAATGTTAAGATAACATTTCCATCCCCGTATTTTAATTTTATTTTCAAAATGAATATTGATAAATACATATCTTATTATATCTTATTAAAAATTTTATATATCCAAATAAAATGAATCCAATTATATTATATATGGGGAAGGGTTTTTTGTATAATTTGTTCAAGAAGGGAAATAGGTGAGAAAAACATAGTAGGATATTATGTAGATTCTATTTTTACTTGTTGTTTAGGTTTATAGGTTTCCTAAGATACTAATCCATTATGGGTTTTTATGGATAATAATGATATCTAACGAATAATAATCATATAAAATGATAATTATATATATATATAATGTTTGAATCACCTTAGTTTTTATTAGAGACACGAATTTTTATTTTGTGATACTTGGATGATAAATCATTAGTGATACACCTAGGATATAACTAAATATATGAAAATATCAAAAATTGTGGTAAATAAATATTTATATTATTATTTAAAAATTCATACCTATCCAGATATAAAAAAGCATTAATTTAATAGAAATTAATTTATGAATTATTAATTAAATTTTCACATAATACTATACCAGAAGATTAGAAGTCTCTGTAAAGCCCCATAAATCTTATATTGGAACATTGAATTTCATATCATGAATAAGACAAAACACCAAGTCCTTAATGGAATATAATATCCCAAGGACTTATAATATATTTAACATTTTAAAGAAATTTAAACTATAAATTATTCTATTCTACCCATGTCCATGAGTTAATTTACTTTTCACGCAACAATAAGATTCATTGATAGTTTCTGTTACATGCATGACTTAGTTCTACTGAATAATAATATATTATTAAAATACTATTATTAAATATAATTTGATGTAACCTAGACCTTAAATCTATAGTTTATAATAAGATTCACTTACTTTTAAAAATATATAGTTTACAAAATTATAAAATGATTTCTTTTGTCACAAATTAATTATAAATTAATATAAGAACCAATATAATATAAATTGGATGTTTTTATGAAAAACTATTTTTAAGCTTACAAGGATGTTTTATCCAAAGAAATTAAATAAAATAAATTTATTTAGTTATATTAATGAAATATAAATATATATATAAATTCAATAAAATATTTATTTGATCTAATATATTCTACAGATAATATAATATAAATCACTATATTTTATACATTAAATGTAACATCCCAAGTAAGTAATGAATAATAAATATTTTTATCTATGACTTTTGATGATTAAGATAGTTTTATAGAGGCTTAAAATGAAAATAAATACAATCTTATGCATGGAATACACTAATATTCTTAAAAGATTGTTTTACTGCCTTTTGATGGCAAACCATTTTTGAATCTATATTTTGACAATTTTATAAACTATGTTTTTCAAAATAAACTTATTATTTATGATTGGGACATCAAAATTTACCTTGTGTGAATTTTTGGTATTTTTCTGACAATGTTCATTTTTTATGAATAGTGAAAAATACTGCATTTTACATCAAAACTGCTTTTTAATCTAATTTATTTATATGATTAGATTATGTTTTGAATTGGTTTTGAAGTGAAATTAGAATATATTTTTACCATTTTATCCAATGGTGGTCATTGGAATCAATTTCACTTTGGAATTAGACTTAAACTGGTGTCAATCTTTTGATACTTATTGTTTTGTAAAAACACGCTATTTGCTCTGACAGCGAGAATTAATTATTAAATTAATTAATGTGACTTATATGATTTGAATTTTGTAAAATAGACTTCATTTTTGAATTAGGAATATCAAAAATATCTTAGGGTGAATTTTTGGTAATTTTCTGAAAAACTTCAATTTTTGATGTATAGTGAAACCACTAAGTGGTAATCAAGCAAACTGATTTTTCAGTTAAATGAAAGTTTACCACTAATGTGTACTGAATTTTAAAAATCCGACATACATGGTTGTCATTAAGAAGTAAAATGTGGTTCAATGAGATTAAAATAATTTTTTGGTGAATAGTAACTTATTAAGTTCTTAATCGCGATTAGTAGTAATTAGTGTAGTTTAAAGTATAAATAATGCTTTAATAATATTAAATGACCAAGAAACATGTCCCAACCTTATTGGTTGTGTAATGGCCGTCCAAGACAATCCATGGGTCAACTTGGGTACCCCATGGAGACACATTGGTTTGGAAATGACATAAATAACTTTTTATTTAATGTAAAGGTAAAAATGACACAAACATAATACGTTTTACGAAAACAATTTTTACATGGGGTTATAAAGATCAGATATTTGATTATAAATAGTCATTGGAAATATAAAAGGATTTCCTACATAATAGTATTTTTTTATGATATTTATACATTAAATAAATTAAATTATTTGTGACATAATAATGATGCAGCGATGACATCATTATTTGACGATTTAAATAAAATGGATAGATAATGTAAATTCTATGAACTAAACATGGCCAAAACCAATTGGATGAGTGGATTTCGAACCCTTATCACCTAATACACGAATTATATAAATTTGGGACCTTTTGAAACCGAAACACATTTTCAAATAAAGTAATATTTCTTTACATTCGAAAAGTGCCCCTCCTCTCCTCTTATAAAAGGCCCCCACCTCTACCTCATTTCACACACTTCTCAAGCCTTTGGCTCGGCCAACCCCTGCCCATTTACTCTATCCACATCCCACTCCTCATCCTAGAGGATTCCCTTTGGGCAGAATCCTTTCAAAGGAAGCCTTTAGGCTCATATCAAAAGGAGTTACACTTTTTAAGGTAATTCATTCTCTCATGTTCATTTGTTTTATTTTGCTTCTCCAACCCCCTAAACTCTTTTTATTTACTTATTTTGTAACAACACCATTATCTTCAATATACTAGGATGTTGTTATAAGATATATTTGAGCTAACCTCTCACACAACTACATCAAATGGTTAAAGAACATACGGTTTCCGTGGATGGCGAAATTCTGCCTCCCGAAACGATGATTGTTCAATACTCATTTAACACCTTCAAAGGTGGCCATTATGATGTCACTATTTTTATATATGATATATAATATGTTTATGTTTTACTTAAGCTTATTTTTTTTCATTTTGGGCATAGCTTTATGGTTTCCATTATGGGTAAACACGATATCTTCATTTTAGGAAGTGCGGACTACCGCCCCCTCAAAGTGATTTGATTCGTTAAATACCATATGTGGGACATATAAAGGATGGAACTATGATATTATATATGATATTATACTGTAATTATAATATACCTTTATATCATTATGATTCCATTCTATAAAATACGAAATAGAAATGAAAGTAGCGTTCATGCGTACGTACGACTTACCGTCTCCGTGAACGGTGCATTTCATTTCTTACCTCTAAATGATTATGTAATATTATAAATGCATGTATGTACTGGATATATATGACATATATGATATCTACATCATGAATACCATTCTGGATATAATGAACCTTTGACCAAATTAGCAACATGTAAGTGTAAGAAGTCTATTTTTGACTTAAGAACCAAATACCGACAAAATGAACATTATTAACTTAACTGATTACATGATGTTCATAACATGGTATAAAAGGAATAATGAACTTGAAAAATATTCATAATAATGTATAGATTAACTCAAGTTTATTATTCGGGAGATTAAAGAACGGTCGTGTCAAGTCGGATACGAGGTATGGGACTTCCTCTCAATCTCCTTTCATTTAGGCATATTTTATTTTATACACAACTTTCTTTTATACGGTGTATAAACCCCTTTGACTTTTACGTTTATTCAAAAGGAATCTTTTTTATATGAAGTGTTTACTAAACGACAAAAGGGAATGTTTTTGTCGTACGTATGCGGCGACAACGACTTCTCCGCCATCGTGACCATTATTTGAGTTTTGGCTTCCTCTACAAGCCATACTTTTTTTAAAACGAAAAAAACACCAAGTTTTACTTTGGTATTGAAAATGGTTTTCATAATGTTTTTATTATATCAATGTGTTGTATTGATATATCGTGATTGAAATGTGGAAATTTTATGTTTCCTTTATGCATGTTTTATGTGATATGATTATGTTATGGTTCTTGGGCATTATTATGAAGACGGGTGGTTCCGTGATAAACTAAGGGCGGGTGAGCCCGTTATTGCTCTCCAATGCTTTGGGTAACGCGAAGGAGTGAAACGTTAAGGTTTCTCCGAAGAGATTTAGGGAATATACTGTGATGGGTATTCCAAACGTAACCAAGAGGGTTACTCCCTACGTAAGAATGTTATGAATGCCTCAAGTTACCTTTACGTATTATGATTTCTATGATTTATTCATGATTTTATGAGGTATGTTAAAGTTACTATGTTTTATGGGTAAAGTATGATTTCATTCTTATGTATATATGAACTCATGTTTCCTTTCCATGTTTTTTTTATAAACCATACTTAGTTTTTATGCTTATCCCAAGTTTTTGAAATGTTTTCCACAGGTCAAGGGAATGTTACATGATAAGATGATAGAGTCAAGGATGTGTCAAGAAATAATCCATCTTTTATTTTAAATGTGTTTCCATTGATGGGAATGAAGAATACTATCTTTATGTAACCACTTTGTTTATATGTGGAATGTAATGCAAGTTCTATGATCTAATTCTCTAAAACTCTAAACCCAAAAAGATCCTCAATGTGTAATCATGTAATAACTCAATATTAAGTAAGGTTTAAGGCTGGGGCCTTATAGTTGGTATCAATGGTCGGTTTAGATAACTTTAGGAGTTAGAATTATATTAAATGATTATCCAAAAATATTTTTTTTTCGAAATGATATAGCATTTAAAGATTACCATGTTGCTTCATCTATGACATGTTTGTTCAGAATGGTTTTCCGTAGAGGAAACAGGGAAGCAGTGATAGGAAGGCATACAGAAGGAAATAACCTTCCTAATCAGCATCCAGAAATTGTCGGAATTGGAACTGAACAGGTTGTTGCAGTAATGGTGCAGTTGACTCAAGCGATAAACGGTGGTGGTATCCATGCACGAGATCAACCATAACAACCGCAGATGAACATGTCAGTGGTGGAACATTTCATGAGGCAACATCCACCATCATTCAGAGGATCATCTGACCCTGTGCTAGCTGAAGGGTGGATTAAAGCACTGGAGAAGATTTTTGATGTCATGGGGTGTTCAGACAATCAAAAGGTTAGTCTTGTTATTTACCGTTTGGAGGGTGAAGCAGATCAGTGGTGGTCTATGGTTAAAAATATCAGGGACGCCGATGAGATTGATGCTCTTGACTGGGATGAATTCAAAGGTATGTTTCTTGAAAAGTATTTTCCTATGGCTGTTCGAATTAGGATGGAAAAGCAATTCTTGGAATTGAGGCAAGAGGAAGACTCAGTGGCTGCCTATGAAGAAAGGTTCACTCGATTGGCAAGGTATGCTCCAAATTTTATCCGAGACCTTGATAGTAAAATCAATCGTTTTTACTCAGGATTAAAGCCAAAATATCGAAGGTCATTAGCTTCTCGTGAGTTTAAATGTTATGAAAAGCTTGTTCGATGTGCTGAGAAGGTGGAAATGGAGTTTGTCGATGACCAAGTTTTCTATAACAACCAGCAGAATAAGAGACCGAGGAGTCAGGAGAAAGGTAAGAATTCTTCAAAAAAGTCTGATGGTAAGAGAACTAAGTTTCCAGTTTGTGATAAATGTGGCAAAAGGCATGCTGGGGAATGTCTTCTGAATTCTGGAAAGTGCTACCGATGTGGTAAGATGGGACATAAGGCTCGTGATTTCACTAAAAAGGATCAAGGTGAAGGTAAGAACAAATTTGATTTACAGTTAGTGAAATGTTATAAGTGCAATGAGATGGGTCACTATGCAAACGAGTGTCTGAAAAGGAGCTTGAGTGATGGGAAGCAGTTAGACTACAAGTAGAAAGGGGTGGTGAAATCCTTTGCAACTACTTCAGCAGATGTCGGGCCATCAAATGAAGTTGTATCAGGTACTTTGTTTGTTTTCTCAGATTATGCCAGTGTGTTGTTTGATTCGGGGTCTACACATTCTTTCATCTTTGAAACCTTTTCTAGTAAAATGGGAATACCATCTCAAGAAATGACTCCTGAACTTTTGGTAAAAACACCTGGGGGAAGTGTCGAGGAAAAAAGAATTTATAAGAATCTTCATATCCTTATCTGTGGAAAGAACCTATTTGCAAACCTTATTGTTCTACCTCTAGTGGAGTTTGATGTTATCCTGGGTATGGATTGGCTCTCTATTTACCATGCTAAGATTGACTGTAGAGCTAAAGAAGTTTCTTTTCAGAAATACTTTCAGTTTGTTTACATGAATGAACCCTTACTTTTGATAACATATCAAGAGGCCGAGAAACTTGTAAAAGATGGAAATGAATGTTACCTTGCACACGTCATTGAAAATAAAGGAACTGTTCAGATTAATGATTTTCCAGTGGTAAATGAGTATCCTGATATTTTTCCTAATGAGTTGCCTGGAATAATACCAGATCGGGAAGTTGAGTTTACTGTTGACTTAGTTCCTGATGCTAAGCCAATTTCAAAAACCCCTTATCGAATGGCACAAATTGAACTTTTAGAGTTGAAGGAGGAATTGCAAGATTTATTAGAGAAAGGTTTCATTATACCTAGCACATCACCATGGGGTGCTCCTGTTTTATTTGTTAAAAAGAAAGATGGTTCTATGAGACTTTGCATTGATTATAGAGCCTTGAATAATATCACTGTTAAGAACAAATATCCTTTGCCTCATATCGATGATTTGTTTGATCAGCTCCAGGGAGCTCAGTTTTTTTCAAAGATTGACTTGAGATCGGGGTACCATCAGCTGAAGGTAAAGGAGGCAGATATTCCGAAGACCGCGTTCCGTACGAGATATGGCCATTATGAATTTGTAGAAATGCCTTTTGGGTTAACCAATGCACCTGCTGTATTCATGGACTTAATGAATAGAATTTTCCATGAGTTCTTGGATAAGTTTGTGGTGGTTTTCATTGATGATATTTTGGTGTTTTCTAAAAGTAAAGAGGAGCATGAAAAACATTTAAGGGTTATCTTGCAAACCTTAAAAGAAAATAAACTGTATGGGAAATTCAGCAAGTGTGAGTTTTGGTTGCAACAAATTTCTTTCCTTGGTCACATTGTTTCTAAAGATGGAATAACTGTTGATCCTGCAAAAACAAAAGTTGTGGAAGAATGGCCAAGACCCACAAAAGTAACCGAGATTCGTAGCTTCCTTGGTTTGGCGGGCTATTACCGAAGGTTTGTTATAATTTTTTCATGGTTATCTAGTCCAATGACTAAGCTAACTCGGAAGGGTGTTAAGTTTATCTGGACAAAAGAATGTGATTATTGTTTTCAGGAATTGAAAAGAAGATTGGTGAATGCTCCAGTTTTGGCACTACCTTCCAGGAATGGTGAGTTTGTTATATACAGTGATGCTTCATTCAAAGGAATTGGTTGCGTCCTAATGCAGAATGATCAGGTAATTTCTTATGCTTCATGACAGTTGAAAACTCACGAGGTAAATTACCCTACACATGATTTGGAATTAGCTGCTGTTGTTTTTTCTTTAAAAATTTGGAGGCATCATTTGTATGGAGTAAAGTGTGAAATATATACCGATCAGAAAAGTTTAAAGTAAATATTCACTCAGAAAGAATTGAACATGAGACAAAGGAGATGGCTGGAATTAATCAAGGATTATGATTGTACAATTCATTACCATCTGGGAAAAGCAAATAAAGTGGCTGATGCTTTGAGTCGAAAAAGTAATGCTTCATTAACAATGTTGCGTTTGGAACGTGATCCTTTGGTTAATGATTTGATGATCTTTGGCATAGAAGTTGTTGGTGCAGGAAGTCCTTCTGTTTTGTTTCAGGTATCAGTGAGATCATCTCTATCAGATAGAATCAAGAAAGCACAGAAGCAAGATAGTGAGTTGCAAAAAAAGGTAGAGTTGGTTCAGAAAGGTAAGTTGCCTGAATTCAACATTGATAATGATTGCGTTTTGATATTTGGGAAGAGATTGTGTGTGCCTTGTGATTCACAGTTGAAGAGAGAGTTGTTATGTGAAGCTCATAGTTCTCCGTTTTCATTTCATCTGGGCAGTACTAAGATGTATAGAGATCTGCGGGAGTATTACTGGTGGGATGGAATGAAAAGAGATATTGCTAATTTTACTTTGAAGTGTTTGACTTTTCAGCAGGTTAAAGCAGAGCGGCAGTTACCGAAAGGGATGCTTCAGCCTTTACCAGTGCCAGAGTGGAAATGGGAGAATATATCCATGGACTTTGTAGTTGGATTACCGAAGACATCTCGAGGTAATAATGCAATCTCGGTTATTGTTGATCGCTTGACCAAATCTGCTCATTTCCTTGCTATACGAGATACTTTCTCTCTTGATCAACTTTCCCGTTTGTATCTTAAAGAGATAGTCAGGTTACATGGAGTTCCTCTCTCCATTTTATCGGATCTTGATCCCAGGTTTACTTCTAACTTTTGGAAAGGCCTTCAGAAGTCGTTGGGTACTGAATTAAATTTTAGTACAGCTTTTCATCCTCAATCAGATGGGCAGTCAGAACGAACAATTCAGACATTGGAGGATATGATACGAGCTTGTTCTATAGATTATTAGGGAAGTTGGGACCAACATCTTTCTTTGGTTGAGTTTTCATATAATAACAGTTTTCATTCCAGTATACAGATGACACCATTTCAGGCATTATATGGGAGGCGGTGTCGAACTCCATCTTTCGGGGATGAAGTGGGTGAATGGAAGTTGATGGGACCAGAATTGGTAGAAGAGATGGCAGCAAAAGTTCAGATGATTCAGAAACACATGAGAACAGCTCAGAGCAGGCAGAAGAGTTATGCGGATAACCGGAGGAAGGATCTATCTTTCGAGGTAGGTGATCATGTTTTTCTCAAGGTTTCTCCTTGGAAAAGTGTGATGAGATTTGGTAAGAAAGGAAAGTTGAGTCCAAGGTTCATTGGACCATACGAAATTCTGGAGAGAGTTGGATCAGTTGCATAACGAGTGGCTTTACATCCGAGTTTATCTCAGGTACACAATGTTTTTCACGTTTCGATGTTGAGAAAGTATATGCCAGATCCATCACATGTTTTGAGTCCAGAGGTAGTTCAGCGGGAAGAGAACCTATCTTATGAGGAACAACCGGTCCAGATTCTTGACCACATGGAGCAAGTGTTACGGAATAAGGTGATTAAGCAGGTAAAGGTTTTGTGGAAAAACCACATGATTGAAGAGGCAACATGGGAATCGGAAAATGCAATGAGGGATAAGTAC
The DNA here is from genome assembly GCA_963277665.1 of Viscum album. Classification (NCBI taxonomy): domain Eukaryota; kingdom Viridiplantae; phylum Streptophyta; class Magnoliopsida; order Santalales; family Viscaceae; genus Viscum; species Viscum album. The sequence continues at coordinate 1,815,170,194 of OY728147.1, read as the reverse complement.
CCCCATTTATTCGATAAGTAAATAAATTGTGGGGACGCAATTTTCTAAAGGGGGGAAGGTTGTAACATCCCAAGTAAGTAATGAATAATAGATATTTTTATCTATGTCTTTTAATGATTAAGATAGTGTTATAGAGGCTTAAAATGAAAATAAATACAATATTATGCATGGAATACACTAATATTCTTAAAAGATGTTTTACTGCTTTTTAATGGCAAACCATTTTTGAATCTATATTTTGACAATTTTATAAACTATGTTTGTCAAAATAAACTTATTCTTTATGATTGGGACATCAAAATTTACCTTCTGTGAATTTTTGGTATTTTTCTGACAATGTTCATTTTTTAATTAATAGTGAAAAATACTACATTTTACATCAAAACTGCATTTTAATCTAATTTATTTATATGATTAGATTATGTTTTGAGTTGGTTTTGAAGTGAAATTAGAATATATTTTTACCATTTTATCCAATGGTGGTCATTGGAATCAATTTCACTTTGGAATTAGACATAAACTGGTGTCAATCTTTTGATACTTATTGTTTTTTAAAAACACGCTATTTGCTCTGGCAGCGGGAATTAATTATTGAATTAATTAATGTGACTTATATGATTTGAATTTTTTAAAATATACTTCATTTTTGAATTCGGAATATCAAAAATAGCTTAGGGTGAATTTTTGGTAATTTTCTGAAAAACTTCAATTTTTGATGAATAGTGAAACCACTAAGTGGTAATCAAGCAAAAAAAATTTCAGTTAAATGAAAGTTTACAACTAATGTGTACTGAATTTTGAAAATCCGACATACATGGTTGTAATTAAGAAGTAAAATGTGGTTCAATGAGATTAAAATAATTTTTTGGTAAATAGTAACTTATTAAGTTCTTAATCGCGATTAGTGGTAATTATTGTAGTTTAAGGTGTAAATAATGCTTTAATAATATGAAATGACCTAGACACATGTCCCAACCGTATTGGTTGTGTCATGGCCGACCAAGACAAGCCATGGGTCAACTTGGGGACCCCATGGAGACACTTTGGTTTGGAAATGACAAAAATAACATTTTATTTAATGTAAAGGTAAAAATGACACAAACATAATACATTTTACGAAAACAATTTTTACATGGGGTTATAAAGATCAGATATTTGATTATAAATAGTAATTGGAAAGCTAAAAATATTTCCTACATCACAGTTTTTTTTATGATTTTTAGACATTAAATAAATTAAATTATTTATGACATAATAATGATGAAGCGATGACATCATTATTTGACGATTTAAATAAAATGGAAAGATAATGTAAAATCTATGAACTACACATGGCCAAAACCAATTGGATGAGTGTATTTAGAACCATTATCACCTTATCCACGAATTATATAAATGTGGGACCTTTTGAAACCGAAACACATTTTCAAATAAAGTAATATTTCTTTACTTTCCAAAAGTGCCACTCCTCTCCTCTTATAAAAGGCCCCCACCTCTACCTCATTTCACACACTTCTCAAGCGTTTGGCTCGGCCAACCCCTGACCATTTACTCTCTCCACATCCCTCTCCTCATCCTAGAGGATTTCATTTGGGAAGAATCCTTTCAAAGGAAGCCTTTAGTCTCAAATCAAAAGGAGTTACACTTTTTAAGGTAATTCATTCTCTCATGTTCATTTGTTTTATTTTGCTTCTCCAACCCCCTAAACTCTTTTTATTTACTTCTTTTGTAACAACACCAGTATCTTCAATATACTAGGATGTTTTTATAAGATATATTTGAGCTACACTCTCACACAACTACATCAAATGGTTAATGAACATACGGTTTCCGTGGATGGAGAAATTCTGCCTCCCGAAATGATGATTGTTCAATACTCATTTAACACCTTCAAAGGTGGCCATTATGATGTCACTATTTTTATATATGATATATAATATGTTTATGTTTTACTTAGGCTTCTGTTTTTTTCATTTTGGGCATACCTTTTTGGTTTCCATTATGGGTAAACACGATATCATCATTTTAGGTAGTGCGGACTACCGCCCCCTCAAAGTGATTTGATTCGTTAAATACCATATGTGGGACATATAAATGATGGAACTAGGATATTATATATGATATTATACTGGAATTATAATATACCTTTATATCATTATGATTACATTCTATAAAATATGAAATAGAAATGAAAGTAGCGTTCATGCGTACGTACGGCTTACCGTCTCCATGAACGGTGCATTTCATTTCTTACCTCTAAATGATTACGTAATATTATAAACGCATGTATGTACTGGATATATATGACATATATGATATCTACATCATGAATACCATTCTGGAGATAATGAACCTTTGACCAAATTATTAACATGTAAGTGTAAGAAGTCTATTTTTGACTTAAGAACCAAATACCGAAAAAATGAACATTATTAACATAACTGATTACATGATGTTCATAACATGGTATAAAATGAATAATGAACTTGAAAAAGATTCATAAACAAGTATAGATTAACTCAAGTTTATTATTCAGGAGATTAAAGAACGGTCGGGTCATGTCGGATACGAGGTATGGGACTTCGTCTCAATCTCCTTTCATTGAGGCATATTTTATTTTATACACAACTTTCTTTTATACGGTTTATAAACCCCTTTGACTTTTACATTTAATCAAAAGGAATCTTTTTTATAAGAAGCATTTACTAAACGACAAAAGGGAATGTTTTTCTCGTAAGTATGCGGCGACAACGACTTCTCCGCCGTCATGACCGTTATTTGAGTTTCGGCTTCCTCTACTAGCCATACTTTTTTTAAAACGAAAAAAAACACCATGTTTTACTTTGGTATTGAAAATGGTTTTCATAATGTTTTTATTATATCAATGTGTTGTATTGATATATCGTGATTGGAATGTGGAAATGTTATGTTTCCTTTATGCATGTTTTATGTGATATGATTATGTTATGGTTCTTGGGCATTATTATGAAGACGGGTGGTTCTGTGATAAACTAAGGGTTGGTGAGCCCGTTATAGCTCTCCAATGAATTGGGTAACGCGAAGGAGTGAAACGTTAAGGTTTATCCGAAGAGATTTAGGGAATATACTGTGATGGGTATTCCAAACGTAACCAAGAGGGTTACTCCCTACGTAAGAATGTTATGAATGCCTCAAGTTACGTTTACGTATTCTGATTTCTATGATTTATTCATGATTTTATGAGGTATGTTAATGTGCCTATGTTTTATGGGTAAAGTATGATTTCATTCTTATGTATATATGAAATCATGTTTCCTTTCCATGTTTTTTTTATAACCCATACTGAGTTTTTATGCTCATCCCTAGTTTTTGAAATGTTTTCCACAGGTCAAGGGAAAGGTACATGATAAGATGATAGAGTCAAGGATGTGTCAAGAAATAATCCATGTTTTATTTTAAATGTGTTTCCATTGATGGGAATGAAGAATATTATCTTTATGTAACCACTTTGTTTATATGTGGAATGTAATGCAAGTTTTATGATCTAATTCTCTAAAACTCTAAACCCGAAAAGATCCTCAATGTGTAATCTTGTAATAACTCAAGATTAAGTACGGTTTAAGGCTGGGTCCTTATATTAAATAATTGATTTTTACGAAGGAACTATTACATCATTTTAATGATGAAAATATTTTTATTAAAATTATAAAAAAAAATTAAAAAAATTATATTTCAAAATTAACATAATATTATATTGTTGAAAATGATGATTTTTATGGTAAAAGTTTTTATTTTTTCAATGGGGTATTATTTTTTAATTAATAGTGAAAAGACTAAGTTTTAATTCAATTGTATTTTTTCATCTGATATATTTTTAAGGATAAATTATTAATATAATTTGTTTTAATGTTATATTAGATTAATTATTTATTATCTGTTACAATTCTGGTCATTTGAATCAATTTAACTTGGAAACTAGATATAAAATTAGAAAAGGATTGAATATTTTTTCTTTTATTTCCCATATTGTCATCCAATATATGAGATGAAATGTTCATTAATTTTTTCCACTTTTGTGATCGTAATTTGGAAAAATGATTTACAAAATTGGAATAATAATAATTTGTAATCTATAATAAGATTAAATTATATTTTGGAATAAAATATTTTTTAATATAACTAAAATTAATTACAATGATTATGGTGAAATTATGCTTAAAAACAGACAAAACCTTAATCATAAGGGTGGAAATGAGATAAAAATTGTCTAAATTCTATTGTATGTCCATTTTTAGACCAAATATTCCCATGGATGTATTTTATTATATTATTGTATCCACATTTAATTGAAAAAATGTTGGTCTAACTCCTTTTTCAAGTATATTCAGTAGTGCCCCCTCCTCCACTTTAAAAAAGTACTAAAGCCTCTCACTCCCTCCCTACACGGAATCCAATATGTCTTGGTCATGATCTACCGAAATACGTTTAAAGCATCAGTATTCTCATCCTAAAATCCTCAACATGGAAAAAAATCCACTCAATAAATTCCATTGGATCAAAACAAAAGGAGTTTCTCGATTAAAATGAATATAATGATAGATGAGACAAATAAAATTCCAGGTAAGGGATTTGCATCTCACATTTTAAATATATGTGAAAAATGTCATATTCACAACTGACATCTTTTTTTGGTATATCTAATAAGAATTTTTTTATTATATAATGATTTTTTATTTTTATTGTATTGAAAACATTAATTTAATGTTATTTCATCATGAGGATTATAATTTGAAATGATTTAATGTGGTATTCAATGATTTGGAATGATTAATTATTATTTGAATCGTTAATAATTTTATTTATATTTCAATTTTATATTCGTTTTTTGATATTATATGACCATTTTCGCATAAAACCATTTATTTTACTCTTATTTGGTTTTCTATGACCATTTTCATGTATTAATACAATTTTCTCTCTCTTTGGTTCTCAAAATGTATTAGAATATATTAATTATAAATACCTATTTCATTTTCTCATTAATCAATGAAATGGTTTTCATCTAAATACAATTATATTTAAATTAGTTGGAATAATTTTCCTTCTTTCTACCGCATATGACATGTGTAGATTTACACAACATCATTTCATTAAAGAATCAATTTCAAGTCTAAAAGATTTCATTTTTAATAAAACGTATTCAAAATTGATTTTATAATAAATGGGGACTCAAATGGTTTTTCAAACTAAAAGGATATATTCCTCAAGAATGTGTTTAAGACATCACATATAGTATTTATATTCATCAATCGAAATACATTTTTTAATCAACTTGGAAAAATTAATATTGATAACGTCCTTACTCTTCATCTATATAGTTTTTTATTTATTTTGATAAGGATAGTTTTCACATTCACTACCCAGATTCTTTTTAGTCCCCTTGAAATATTCAATTTCATAAAATCAAATGACATTTAATTTCCCCTATGTATCCATATAAATAATCACTTATATGATTATTTCTTCAACCATATTACATTTTTTAAATAGAGATCACACTGAATGTTATTGATATTATTTGGAGAAATATTGAAAAATTTATATCATCTATTCAATTTAGATATTTAATAAAGAATAGTATTTATTTAGATTTTTTTGATGGGAGGATTTATTGGGACAGTTATGTCATTATTTTGTGATAGTTTGTTGATGGTTTTAAGTGTGGTGCCTAGTTAAATATATCCCCTCAATGCATCAGTATTCTCATAGTAAAGATCAGTTTGTGAATACCCTTTAACATTTTCATCCAAGAAAAATATACTTGTATGATTGGGGTTGGGTACCAGTTAATGAAAACCCCATTAATGTGTCTGTAGTCTCTAGAAAAGGATAAAATGGTCGAATTAGATAAAATTATTCTATTTGGAAAATGGATCTAGATTATAATGGTACCATGTACTTATGAAACATGACATCTAATAATATTAACTTTCTTTATTCATATTAGTTTCAGTTTATAATGATGATATTTTCATCGACATATCAATTGATACATTGCATTTTATGTTCATTGATTAAATAGAATGATTTTTTAATTATTTATGATTCCATTTTTTTCACCTGCATGCATATTTTATTGATCACATAGAATGTTTCTTACGTTTTTACAATTCCATTTGATTATTCTAATTTATTCACTATTTATTCCTTTATACATTTTCATTAATAAGAATTTTATCCCAGCCTTTATTGGCTTCCATTACCCAATAACACAATCGTTGAATGAGAAATTTATTCAAGTATATTATAGATAGAATAAATTGATTAAACTTGATTTCATTTCCAGAAATAAGATTTTTTATTTTTTGTATTTTTTTAACATGTAAGAATCTTGTTTGCAAAGACTACTAAACTCACATGTTAATCCTGATTTGATTCCATGTAATCAGTTCAATGTAATTATAATAGACAATTTCCCCACTATCACTCAATCTAGGTCACAATTGATGGTATGAGTAGAAATTTAGTAGCTTCCATGTGAACTATATTTATGAAAATGTTGATTATATAACATAACCATAAAGAATAATTTGATGAACATTAATAAATAACTTTCTTGAATTTTATAAATCTATAAATTATGTGGGTCTTTCTATAAATACCACACTATCTGGATACTATAAGTGGATGTTGTTTTTGAATAGATATACTATAGAGTAACAAATCTGGCATGGTGTGCTTGGCCAAACATTTCATAACATGGAACAAAAAATGGTCCTTACTATATACCTGTTTTGACACTCTCAGGGTACATGCATAAGATAATTAACATTGACTTTACTAGAAATTATAATTCATTTTACAATAAAATACTACAGATAAACCTAATGTGTTTTATATTGATGATATGTTGTCATTATTTTCAATTGTTATATATGATATTAATGATAAACACTAGACATATGAGGAACCACATAGATATAAATGGTTTATGTATTAATGTATTATAATTGTATTTATAACCTTATTTTAAATGATTCATAGTTGTTAAACATATTTCAGTGAAGTCCATTATATTAATGTTTGAAATTATATTAAACATTTGTTAGAAAATAAAAATGTGTATGTTGGTTGACAACCAAAAAAATATGATAAGGCTGCATAACAAAAATCATTGACCAAAGCATGATAAGGGTTTAACCCCAACCACTAACATATGAAATGCCTTTATTAATAATTCATTGTTTTTTAGTAGAAAAGTTTTACTAATTATTAATAATGATGAAAATTAGTGTTAATTATAGGTTTAGATATATATTTATTAACTATATTGGCATAGTATAATAGTTAGAGAACAATTTTAAGTGTTTTAATTCTTTTATTGGCCACATTATACATTAAATGGATATTTTTGTTCTTTTGGAATCAATTTTGATTTTTGGATATCCATTTCAGGAAATAATGGATAAATTTTAAATTTATTGAAGCACAATAAAAGGAAAATATTTTGTTTATATAAATATATATAGTTTGTGTATGTATGTATATTCATGGTCAATAAAATAATTCCTCCATATTAATAGAATAATCTATAAAAAATATTTTCCTAAAACGTTAATTTATATTGAAACGGTGGTCTTCTAAACCATCAGTGATTTATTTTTTTTAGTTTCTTTAACATTAAATTGGAAGTTAAATTGATTATTATTGATGACCCCGATCACTCCCTATAAATATGTACACTTTTCTTCCTAGTATAGATCTATACATTCAAAAAATATTATCCTACTTAGATACCTAATAATATATTAGTCCATGTGTCCCATGTACATCCCATTATATATTTTCTAGAGGATGATTCATGAACCCTTCCCCTGACATGGGATTCAAACACAGGAAATTTCAAAAAATATATAATAGGGAGACTATATGTGATATTATTTATTACACAAAACACCAATGATGTAATAGAATATGATATCCCGGGGATTTAAAATATATATACTATTTTAAATAAATTATGAATATATATTGATTGTAAATTAGGGCGCACATGAGAGATAGGGTACGAACATGGATATCTCTACCTTTGGCGATGATGGTCTCCAAGAAGATACCTCCTCCTTTGGTTAAGGGGAAATCCTTGTTGCCCTCTGGTGATCATCGATTTATCCCATTCTGAAACCCTGATTATATTCCTTCACTTTCAAAAATCCTCATCTCTCCCAATGTTCAGGAGTTATATGATGGGATCTCGCAGCTCTTAAATTAAATAAATTTTACTATTCATCCAATATATTCAACAGAAATTATATAAGAACAAACCAACTTTTATGCATAAAATAATATATTTTTATTCAGGAAGTATTACCATGTAATAATGGAGAACCTATTTTAAATCCATTTTTGAACATTTAACTATATTATATATATATATATAAACATGGTAATTTAAATAAAAACATAAAATTAGGTTAGGGTGAATATTTGGAATATTTCTATGGACTATAATTTTTTTGTTGATTAGTGTTAAATTTAAATTCAAAAGATCTTTTTTATTTGTTTTATTTATAGTGAAATATATTACATTTAATTGTTTCGAAAGATTAATTAGAAGAATTTTTTATTATTTAATCCAATTTCGGTAATTCGAACAAATTTTCCTTTAAAATTGTATATAAAATCATAGAAGCCTTTTGAACTTTTTTACTTTAAAATTTTTATTTCTTTCTCATCCGCATGGATTAATTTTAAATTAATTTTAGCGACTTTTATTATTGGAATCTATAAAATTAGATAATATATGAGGAATAGTCCTAATATTTATTTATAAAAATTGAAACATTTTTTTCTATCAATTATATTATATATAATGTGGGTGGAATTCCATTTTAATAAATATAAAAGAGTCTTACTCCTCCTCCACTATAAATACACACTCAATCCTCCCAATTCCACATCCCTCTCAATCAACTTTAGATCAACCTTGCTTACCCCAAATAGCTTCTCAACACAAATCCTCTCATTATATAGGATACAAAAATATAAGATATCATTAAATTTAATCTTTTTTTCAACCCAAAATTAGGTAAATGACAATGATTAATATAAAGACACACAAGACATATCAAAAACAATTTAAGAGATTTTTATCTCACTTATAACATCTCTGAGTTAAATTTCATGTTCATCACATTCAAATTTACGTAGTGTATATAATTTCCAAATTGATATATTATATCATGAATTTTATTTTCATCATGGTATTTAAAATGTTCCATTAATGTTATTCATTTATGAGGTGTATTATTTAAAATTCATGAAAGGGGTATGGGAAATTTTGGAGTGTTTAAATATTATTTTCATTATTAATAATTAAAATGATCTTTCAAAGGTATTTCCATTTGTGGAATTTATATAACCATTATTCCAAATACTCTTTATTTTTCCTCCCCTATGATTATTCATTACCTTTCCATGTATTCGTACCATTTTCCCAATATTTGGTACCCAAATTGAATTAAAAATGTATTTATGAAAACCCAAATTCATTTATATCATTATTTAGAAAACATATTTTATTTTAAAACCCTTTTTTTGTAAAAACTATTAAAAATTTTACACTTTAAAAATGATTTAGTAATGTAGATTTTATAATTTTTTACCTGTTTTAATTTTTCTAAAGGAATATTATAGTCACTTTCCTTACATGGATTTTTTCTATCATTTTTTACCATGAAAAATAAATGTTCTTTTTACCTCGTATAGCATGTATAGAATTAAAATCAACCATTTTATAAAATATTCCTTTCTAAATTTAAAAGGGTATTTTATATATGAACCTATTTCAAAATTTATATACAAATAAATTTCTTTTATAAGGTTTTTCAAAACAATTGGTTATTTTAATGATTTTTTAGGATGTCTATAATATTTATTCTTTGTATTAACCACAATAACCATTTATTTTACTCCTCATGAGAAATTGTTTATTGATATTATCCTTACACTTCCTCTGTATGGTTTATTATTTAATTTTTAAAGGATTGTATTCACATTCATTTCATTGAATCCTATTATTCCTCTTGAAATAATAATTTTCAAATGATCAATTAACATTCAATAATAGATTATGAAATAGATTATGACATTTATATTATATTATTTTCAATGATGTCAATGTTTTCACCTTCATAATTAAACAATCATATCATTCTAGAAGTTGGTTTTTTTAAAAGATAAATTCGAATAAAAGTATTATTATGATTTCTATTAAATTTAACTTCATATTTGTATTTTATTTCTATTTTTTATGCAACATATAAGTATATTAAATAATTATACAAAAATGTTGTTTGTTGTTATTTTATTATAAAAATATTAAAATAAATATTATATGAACTAATTAATGTGAAACACGAATATTATAGATGAATATGACATTTTAGGAATTTATTAAATATTTTGGTTCGAATATATCCTATGTTTGGATTTTATTTAAATTTAAATAAATGAATAGTGTCAAAATTGACAATATAGATATTTTAGAAAAATAACATAATATTAAATTGTTTAAAAATCACAAAAAATATTTAAAAATTATAAATTGAAATTTATATGGTGGAAAATTTCATAAAGTATCCAATTATGGACAACTCACAACACATATGTAAGTAATTATAACAATTTAATGTTTAGAATATTATTACCACAAATAAGATTAAATAGATTAAATAAGGATAAATAAATTTGATAAAGTTTAAAATAATTTCCCAACTTGTCTAAATATTATTGGATGATGAGATTACAACCCTATCTCATTTCATTTTCTAATGTGAGTCATTTTGGAGTTGTTTAGGTGGGGTTGGAGTTTATTATAAATTAATAATTTTGAGGATTCCAAAAGTGCCTCTCCCCTCTCTTTTAAAAGGGAACCTCCTCCCTCTTCTCTTCACTCCATTTTAAGAATTCATGCTTGGCCAAACCTTGAAAATATCACTTATCAACCTTTATATTTATATTATAGAGGTTCTGGTCTTCTCAAAAGTCCATCTGTAATGCCTTAAGAGAGTGTCTTAAAGCGGCACGTTGAGGAAGAGGTGATCTCTTCTACCGATTCTTTCAAGTTTCTTTCTTCTTCTACATTATCTTATTTGTTGTTCCATTATAATGTCATAACATCAGAATCCCTAATATATTGGTATGTTATTATAAATATGAAACAACCCTATTTCACCTTATATCCTAATTAGGAAAAGTGAAATCACCGCGCGTGCGTACGTACGACTTACTTTCTCCATGTCGTGGTGTAATATGTTTTTCCACCACCACCATACATGGATGGGTATAATGGTGGAAATATTTACTATATTTGATTATTATAACATAATACTTATTATGAGATATTATCCACCCCATTTCCATTAAATAATTATGGTTATAATATCATCGCTCGTGCGTACATACGGATTACCGTATCCATGATGCGATGAGATTCATTCTCTATGTTAACCATTCCAGAATGAATATAAAGTATACATAATAAATAATCATGAAATATATGACATGATAATGATAATGGATTTTTTTATTTGTTTTTTACTTACTTTTGTACAATTTAAAAAGGAATCAAAAACAATATTCATGCGTACGTACGACCTACCTCCTCTATGAACGGTATATTTCATTCCATTTATCGATCTATTATATATATTATATTCTAAATATATATTATATATAAATAATGTTTTACATTGTGAAATTATGTAAATCATGATATATGTAATGATATCAATAACAAAAATTCCAAACAGGTATGATAAATGAAATGATTTTCAAAACACTACTTTAATATAGAATTGATAAATGAATGGGTAATATAAAGTCATAAGTGAATCATATGTGATATAAAAAATATTATTATGGTTCTGTAACAAGTTAAAACTAGGTTTTAACCCACTATACAGGTGTTTCAGATATGTATGGAATAAATTGGACCTATGGTAATGGATAATTATTCCAATATCATTCTTATCTAGGATTGTTTATTTGTAAGTACTTACTATGGCTATGTTTATCATCCATGTCCATGTTTATTATCAAAATGTTTTCATAAAATTTCTACAATTATTCCATGTATGATTAATGTCATTTTTACCCTTTTGGACTTCAACCACATGGTATGGAAGGAATCATTATTTTCTTTACTATACGAGGTACTTTTTGACTATTATGGAAAAAGTACGAGAATATTGTTTTTTAACATATACGGCATGAACATATTATTATGGTTTAATAATGCCTTATTTTCAGGAAGCTTAATCTACAATATTTCATGATTACTTTTAACGAAATAGTTTTCTTTTAAAATAGAAAGTCATTTTGTGAAAAGATGTTGATTTTGAAGAAGAAAGGATATTTTCCTCTAGAATTATTTTATAGTGTTTTATCAAAACTATTTTCCATATAAGATGAAATTATTTAGTATGATTATGTTTCAAGTATAATGTATCTGTTATTTAAATTGTTTTATTTTTCTTTATTATGATATGATATCCATCTGTTTTATAAGGATTATATTATAATGGGATAATGTTTATTAAACACATTTTATTCTTTGGTTATGATGAATGATTTCTATTTATTATTTGCACATGTAAGAATGATTTCATTATGAGATGGGTGGGAAATATATCTACCTCAAATTCATTGGGTAAATATTTATATCTAATGAGATAGCCATGGCTGGAATGGAAAGTAAATATGGTTCAGTAATACAGGACTGGAATGACATATAATCCTGGTTCAGTAATGGAAATTTTCCACTATGATGGTCTTGGCAAAAATGCCTTGGATACTATGGAAATAATATCATGTGATTAATGATTTTATAAAATTACATGTTTTATTCCAATTATATTTCATCATGATTAATGTTTCTTTATGATCTATGCATTATGTACTACCATGATTTATGTCATTACTCATGTTTTATGTTCATGTTTTTACGTTTAAATGTTTATGGATTGTTTTATGTTCTCCATGTTTACCCTTACTGAGTATTTGGGCTCACCATTTTTTTGTTTTCTTTTCCCCAGGATATAAATAATGGTTTTAGGTAAGAAAACAAAAGGGGAAGATATTTATGGGAGATGCTGGAGAACTTTCACCATGATTAGAAGTTTATATTCCGATTTTCCAAAGACACTGAACTGATATGATCTTTGGGAATATTTTTTTTCATTTATTAAGTATTCTGCAAAAGTAATGAAATGTCCAATTACGTAAATCTTTGGGTCCCTAAACCTATGATGCATCATTATTCAAATGGGATGAATTATTTTTCTATAAACCCTTTATGTCTATTTTCAAGCTGAATAGACTAGTATGATACAGGTTGGGTACCGTTTAATGCAACCCCTAGATACATCAAAAAACTAATGAGATGAATCATTTTTACAAATCAATATATTTTTAACTATAATAAAAACTGACATTAGTATTAAATGTTCCATTTAAATAGGAATCATGGAGTGAAAAAATCTTTCATTTCCTTTATTCATTTTTGTTATAATTTTTATCCTTGATATTTTTTATTAAAATATCTATGGATACATTCCATTATTATTTCATTTATAAAATGTAATGTTTTTAATGATATTTTCCTTTACATATTATTTATCCAAAACCTAATTATTTTATTTATTGTGAGGAATGTGTCTTCAGTTTTTACCTTTCCATTTTTTTCTAATAGATTCATATTTTCTTCTACTATACTATTACATTATTGAACATTTTATCTCAAACATATTTTTTTCCTTTCCCATGGAAGTCAAGATGTATAATTAGAACGTTTTGAAAGGATATTATTAATTGAATAATGTTATTATCCTTGAACGTATTTATTAAATATGTATTTTTAATATGTATTATTCTTTTCCCTAGTATATATATAGTTATAATGTCTACTAAAATATTCGGTCTTTCGGGATTCAATTCCTTGTAATCATTCTAATATAATTGTAGCATACTTCAGCTCCATGATCTCTAGGGTTAGGTCACTGCAGGCCCCATGTCATCTGAAATTTAGTTACATAACATAATTACTTGAACAAGGATAAAAATAATTTTTTAAAATTACATATTATTTTGCATGGTTCCTATCATATTTTAGAACTACATGATATAAAATTGAGACATACATAAGAATACGGTGATATATGTGTAATTCCATGAACCATAACGACTGTATTTATTACTAGAACATGCCATGTATTCTTTTTGAATAATATATAACTGAATAATACACAAAAAAGTAAACTGATGAGGGCCTTTTAGGTCCATGTCCTTGAGAATTATACATCAAGTTACATATATTGAAACAAATTTTTTTAAAAAATTACAATATATGTAAATGTATTCATCTATAGAAGAACCATAAAAATCCATTTACCATCAAAATAATTCTAGAAAAAACATTTCAAATACATGGGATGAGAAGAAAAAGCTCAGTATGGTACATAAATAATGAAAAGGCATTTGTCTTGTGGAAACATGAAAACCACATAAAACCCATTTTCATGAAAACTCATAAGCAAGAATATAAACACCATGCAGATTCTTTGGGAGATATTTACTATATCACTCTTATAATCACCCTTATACATGGAATAGCCATTTTTTCAAATTCCATCTCTAGTGTATTGAATGCATTAGAGAGCTATAATGGGGTTCTCCTATCATATGGTGAGTTATAATGGGCTCAACCCAACATATCTATAGGTATAATGGGATTAAACCAACATTTAATGAGATATAAGGGGATAAACCCAATATAACTATGTCCATTGAACTTATCATGAATAAGTCATGTGATAAATCATTTCAACCCTTGATAAAAACACATTCATATTTTCTATATACCAATTTTTTGGCAAAAAATTCCCTTTTAAAATATAAAAATACATCACAAAACAATGAAATAATAATATTTAAAAATAACTAAGAAAAAATAAAATGTAAACATCATTTCAATATTGAATCATGAAATTAGTATAAATCACTCATTCTATATATATATATAAACAATCTTTTTTAATTTTATTAAAGACTCTTTTAAAATGATTATAGAAGGAAATCCCCTTACAAATATAATTTAAGTGAAAATTAATTAAATGTAAATGATATGTATATAAATAGTTAATAAAAATAATAAATAATAATATAAACAAATCCTCAAACAAATAATCTGAAATACCGCATAATGAATATAGTAGAAGGTTAACCCAAATAATGGAAATTGTGTTAGTAATTCTCTTATGAAATATTGGAATGGTAATGGATGTACATGGGAGGGATTAATGATATATAAATAGATTATATCATCATTAATATAACATAATGGATATATGGGGGAGGTATGAAAAAATACACCATCATTAGGAATTAAAAATTAACTAGCATGGCATAGGGGTAATTCTTGAATAAAAGTGAGAAAGAGAGGATCCCATACTTTTGGTTTGAAAACCCTCAAATGTGTTTAATACTCCTGTATGAAGGTTAAAATAGTGTTATTAATATTTTAATGAAACAAATTCATGTTTATAACACCTTTAATGATTCTTTTATTACATGATTCCACCCATTCATTAACAAAATTTTGTTAATTCCATTTTTTTCAGCTGCGTTCATCACATGGTTCCATGATTGGTTCATGTTGGATATTCATGTTGAATGGATTTGAAACTTCAAAAGTGGAATGAAATGATAAAAAAATTCTTCCAGAAAATTAAATTATAAAATAAATAATTTTAATCCTAATATGATCATGATGCATTAGTTAAGACATTATTGATGTTAGTTTAGATCATTTTGGTGGTTCTTTGATAAAAATTAACACATTTTGTTTTTAAAATTTATATAACAGGTAAAATTTTATCACATAATCATACATAAATTATAATAAATAAATTATAATCTAGTACTACTATAAAAATTGTTTCATGATCATTCATGAAAGAAGTAATTGAAATAGAAATCACATCATCCATGATGTCAGTAAATCGACACAACACAGACATTGATTTAATTTCTAAAATAAGTGAGAGAGGAGATGTAGTATTATGGTGAATCATACATAAACATGATGAAATAAAGAATGTGTATGAAATTATTGCATTGATGTCTATTTGATAATTTCAAGTGAGTAACAATGACGTATAGAAAACAAAATGAAAATAAAACAATAAAACAAATGAGGATGATTACCTATTGATCTCTTATCCTTGAGATCCTTCTTAAGGACATTAGATTTGGCATTTTGGTTAGACAATAGGGTTTTGGACGTGGGTAAGTTGCTGGAGAGGGTTATTTGGAATAACATAAGCCTTGATAAAGGCTTTAATGGTGTGTGAGGAAGAGGGGGGAAGTAAGTGGTATTTATATTGGATAAGAGGATGTATTTTACATTATTTTAGTCATTAGTTTAATATTATTGCACAAGACTTTGAATATTCATAATTATTTTGAGAAAATATTTAATATTCGATGTGAGTCCGAACCAGGTGTGCTTACAATATCGATGATGTAAAAAATAGTGTATATATATGATAATTTATATTTACGGTATTTTTTTATTTCACTATTCATAAAAATTAAAGTATTTAAAAAAATCCCTAAACATAGAACTGATTATTTTTCAATGTGAATAATTAAAAAATGAACTCCATTTTTTGAAAAAAAAAATCATAACATTTTTACTTTTATTTTTAAATAAAATCATAATTGACATTAAAATTACATTCGTAAAATTAAAATTGCTTTCCTAACAAATTAAATTCATATTGTAGCTCTCTTAAAAATATCTTATAATCATAAGTAAAAAAATTCATTATTAATGAATACATTTTAGGAAAAAAATTTATTTTAATTATAAAATTCATCATAAGTTTGTTATTAAAAATATATGACATAAAAATATACCAAAACATAGTCAATAATTTTAAAAATATTTATATATTTACATTATGAAATAATTATATAAATTTGAAAAATATTATATGGATATAATTTATTTATAATTTCATATGAAAATTGACTAATCATAAGTTTATATTAATTTCCATAAGGTTCAATTTACTATTCATTAGACTATATTTCTATTTATATGGATCATGTTATTATCTATATGGCTAAATTACTATACATTTGGGTATAGTTAATATTCAAAAGGTTAAATTACAATTAATAAGGGTCATATTTATATTCCTAAGGGTATGTTAGTATTCCCCCAAAAAAAACTAGTTGGTTCTATCAGACTCTAAAGAAAATACTGATCGCATTAGTGTTTATCCTTTTATTGAGATTCTAAACACATAAGTGGATATTTTATGTTTAAAATCTAATTTTAATGGTCACAAAATACTTAGTAGTTTATTTAATCACATTGTGTCTCCTTTTAAAATCTTAGGGTGTTACTTTACCCCCCCTAAATGAATTGTGCCCTCTGAATTCATTCATTGTACTTATGTTTCATAATTTACATATTGATAATCAAGAAAAAATATTTTCTTATGCGTTAAGAATTAACTAAAAGTTTATAATTAAATAATAACAGTAAATTTTTTTTAAAAATACAACATATAATCTTTAATGTTGTCTAGAAAAATCCCCTATTATCATTTATATATTTCTGAACCCGCACAACCGAATTTATTAAAAAAACATGTTGGGTATTTTTTGTATAATTTATAACTGAAAAATACAAAGTAAATTATACAAATAAAGGCCTTTTTTGGTCAATTTTCTGTGTAATTAGACAATATCATTCATATATTGAATCAGTGTTTAAAAAAATTACAATATAACTAATTGTATATAACTAAAGTATCTCCTTCATTGCCGTTTTAATAACTAAAGATTCATGTGAAATATTTTTTAAAAACATGGGATGAGAATAGAAAGCTTAGTAAGGTACATAAAGAATGAAATATCATTAGTGCATTGGAAAAATGAAAACCCTTTAAAAACTGATTTTATGAAAACTCATAAGCATGTTTATAAAAATAAAGTAGTTATAATCGGAAATATTTACCATATAACTCTTAAAATCACCCATAGACATGGAATAACCATTCGATCAACATCTATCTCCAGATTATCCAATGCATATGGGAGATATAATGGTGCTCAACCGTCATTTCTTGAGCAATAATGGGCGCAACCCAACATGTATTGAGCTAATATGGGCTGAACCCTACATATAATGAGCTATAATGGGATCAACCCAACATAATAATGTCCAAGGATCATATAATTAATACATCACCTGATAAACAATTTAACCCCCTAAGAAAAACAATTTCATATTTTCAATATAGCATTTTTTTTCGTAAAACACGTCCCTTATGAAATGTAAAAATCATGCACATATTAATGAAATAATATTCTATAAAAATAACTATTAATACATATAATGTGAACTTCATTTTAATATTTCATCATGAAATCTAGAGAAATCAATCATTCCATATATATAAAAGTAATGATTTTGAATTTCATTAAAGACAACTTTTAAGGATTTTAAATGGAATGTCCCATACAAAAATAATTTGAGTGAAAATTTAAAGAATGGAAATTATTTGAGTATAAAATATAATTAAAAATAATACAACATAATATAAATAAAATTCATCACCCAAAAAATATAAAATACTACATAATGAATATAGTATATGGTTAACCCAAATAATTTAAATTGAGTTAAGATTTCACTAATAAAATTTGGCCATGGTAACAGATATACATGGGAGGGAATAATGTGACATAAATTGGGTATCTCAACATTAATACATCATAATGGTTGTATGGGGGAGGTTTGAAAATATTCACCATCATTATGAATCAAACATTAATCATCATAACATTGGGGTGATTCTTAAATAATAGTGAGAAAGAGAGGATCCCTTACCTCGGGTTATACTTCCCTCAATCATGTTTAACCCTCATATATGAATGTTAAAATATTGTTATTAATATTTTACATAAACATACACATGTTTATTACACATTTTATTTTCATTTTATTATATCATTCCACCTATTCATTAACAATCTTATGTTAATTCAATTGTTTTCAGGTGAGTTCTTCACATGGTTTCAATGATCATTTCATTATGCATTCTCATTTCAATTGGTAGTGAAACAATAGAAGTGGAATAATATTTTATTTAAATGTTTATAAAAACATAATTTATACCTTTTATCATTTTGAATATTCTTATAATGATGATTCATTAGTAAAAACAGTAATGATGTTTGTTCAGATAATATTTGTGCTTCTTTGATAATAATGAACTCATTGTGTTTTCTAAATTAATATCATGTTTAAAAAATTACCTCATAACATTAAATAAGATATAATACATAAATTATAATCTATATAAAAAAATGGTATCATGACCATTTTTGAAGGAATTAAAAGAAATTTAATTCACATCATCCACGAAGTCAGTAAATCGACACATCGCAGACGATGTTTTAATTTATAGAATAAATGGGAGAGGAGAAAAAGTATAATTATTAATAATACATAAACATGATTAAATAAAAAATATGTAAGATACTAGATAATTATTTCCTCTTGGATAAGGATAGGTGAGTAATGAAGAATAATATAAATGTAAATTAAATGAAAATAATGAAAACAAAATAGGGTTACACGTCTGGATCTCTTCACCTTGAGATAATTTTTAAGGACCATGGTTTAGGAATTTTGGTGATTCCATCTTGACATGGAAGTGGGTAAGGGACTTGAGAGGATTATTTGGAAGAACATTGGAAAGGCTCAAGTCTTGAGATGTGTGTGAGGAAGTAGGCGAAATGGGGGGTATTTATAATAGAGGATAGGATGAGTTTTACATTATTTTAGCCATTAGATTAATATTATTTCTCAAGACTATGAATAGTTATACTTCATGTGAAAAATAAGTTAATAGATCATGTGAATTAAAAAAAAATGTTTTTACATCATCCATGAAGTAAAAAATAGTTTTTTAACTAATAATTTATATATACGATATTTGACCATATTTCAAAATTCATAAAAAATTCAAGTATTTCAGAAAAATCCAAAAGCATCGCACTAAATATTTTCCAACATATTTAATTCCAAAATTAAAAAAACTTTTAAGGAATAATTTTCATAATATGATTAATATACTTTTAAAAAAACTCATAATTTACTTGAAAAATACAATTTTAAAATTATAACTGCATTCCTAACACGTTGAGAAATTAATTAAGGTCCTAGAAAATTATTTTATAATCATATGTCATAAAAATACTTATTTATGGATAAATTTAATTAAAAAATTTCATTTAAATTATTATAATAATACAAAATTTATAACTAAATATATATGACTTACAAGGATTTCAATCATTATTCAATTATTTTTAAAAAATTTATTTACTTATGTTATGACATGATTATATCAGATTGACACATTTGTGTTGGATAAATATTATTTATAATTTCATTGGAGATTTTATTATATATAAGGGCACATTACATTTCATAAAGTTCAAGGTACAATTCATAATGGTAGAGTACTATTAATTTGGGTCATGTTACTATTTATAAGGGTAAATAGCTATTCATATGGTTCAAATTACTATTCATATTACTCTTCTTAAGGGTATGTTACTATTCACCAGAAAACATGTTGGTTATATCTGAGTTCAAATAACATATTGATTGAAAGATTGTATGTCATTTTTTTCAAATTCGAAACACATAAGCAGATAAATAATGTTTAATATTTAGATAATAAAGGTCACATAATACTTAGTAATTTATTAAAGCACATAATGCATCATTTTTTAAATATAGGGATTTTACAATATGATTACTACCATAGGAATTATAAAATAATAACATGATTAATGTAGTATATGTCAAGAAAAAAGAATATCATAGTCACATAAAATTTGTGAAATTCAAAAACAGAAAAATCGATGGATGACATAAGATGATAACATCATAAAAACATTGTAATGTTGAAATAACAAAAACAAGTAATCATCAACATATGTCAAGGATAACCTCAATGAAATTGTAACATAGTGTTCTTTCGATAACCTCTTACACACTATTCATATAATCCGAAGAGAAATAACATTTCCCAATGCATTGGAGGGTTGTATAATTTCGATCCCACCAAACACATTTATAACATATACCGGCATATTTATGCACACCATTCATAAAATATAATATCATTTTGTATAATGTACATCCCAATTATTATTTAATGTGATTAACATTATTTATATATCATATAAATTAAGGATATGTGCATATAATTTAATACATTTGAGTGAAAATTTTAATTGGTGTACACTACAAAAATGTTTGGCATGAAGAAATCAATAGATATTTTCTAATGCATAAAATATGTGCATAAAAATTCATGGAAGGATTTAATTATTGTTTAATGGGTCTATCATAACTTTTAAATTATAATGATAATAAAATATTTTTTAGAAAACATAACCCAAATTAAAAAGTTGAAATCAAAATTTATAATAATAACATGATGTTTAAAAACATGTGAAGTAGAGGATTTGTTACATTGAGAGGGAACTTATAAAAGCATGTTAGGTCTTCTTTAGAGATTTGGTACACCATATGATGGATATAAAAAGATAAATTTATAATAAATTAATTTAAAATGTATTTTTAATGAAAAGGAATGAAATAATATGTGAGATTTTAATGAAAATTATAGTTGAATTCTTTATTACTTTCTTAGAAAAGGATTTGGACTCTCCATTAATAAATAATGAATGAAACAAACCATTCCATGTTGTATTCCACCATTTCTAATAAATTGGAGGGGTGTTCAAAATTTTATAACGTTATGAACCGATCTCGTTAAATTAATACCATTGGTAATGTGCTGTTGATTCAGTTTCACAAATAATTATCTTTTAAAAAATATGATAAATTATATTGTTTGAAGGATTCATTAAGGGATCATAAAATAAATTAAAAAGCATATGAACAAATTATTTTAAACTGGAACATAATTTTTATCTTGGTTAATCTTTATATTTTTTATTATATGACTTTATTTATTTAATATGTCAAAATTATTTATTTAATATTCATACCGTATTTAATATTTACCAAATAATTTAACCATTTTATAAAATTAAGAAAAATTTACAATTTTTAATTTTAATATTCTGATTTTAAAAATATTTCTTATTTTAGAAATATAACTATCCAAATATAAAAATTTATACATATACATCAATTTCACATTTATTGAAAAACATGAGTTATTACGATAACAATATTTTTTTGATCCCAATAGAAATTATATTTGAATTCATAAAATTATATAGTATTTTATTTTATGAAAATTATATTTAATAAGAAAATTTTATTAAAAAAATAATAATGATAATGAATTCAACAAAAAATATTTTTTGATTGAATCTATATATTTCCAATAAATAAAATATGATTTTCATCATATCAAACTCAAAATTTTATCAATGTTATTATTTAACCATTTGTAACATAAAAATAAATAACGCATCTATATAATAAATATTTTATAAAATCTAAAAATTTAATAATTCTCACTATTTTGATCTAGATAAATAAAACAATATTAAACTATCATATTCTTTAAGGTTTTTGTGTCTAAGGGTGAAACATTCTTTATGTGGTTCAAAAGACATATATTGGATAATTATTACAATATTCTTGAATACATTTCTTAAATAGTTTCGGTCATGATTTAGTTGTCAAATCTCAACTTGGTTTGGGTTATGTTAAATTCCCAATGATTCCATCTCCATCAAATGATCTGTGAAATGGGCTTCATAGGATACGATCCTACTGGTTGGGTCCATGATTACTTTCAACAGTGTCAATACAGTTCATCAACACCCATAATGTTTACTAATCAAAAAATATTTTTGGAATGGAAATATCATCCATGATTATGATGTATAAAAATATTTCAAATTGGATAGAAAAATCATAATTGGTATATAATAAAAAATATAGAGATTTTGTTTTTATGACATCATTATATAATAATGAATTTCTTTATTTAAAAAAATATTTTATTTATAAATGTTTTTTCCATTACACTATTTTCCCTAATTAATATTTTTTATAAAAATATAAGTTCTTGCACAAAAACATGTTAGGGTACTTTTGTGTCATTAACTCTTTTGGTTACCAAGATTATTCCCCATCTTTTTGGCTCCTAAATAGTACATTATCCTTTTGATATATATTCGTTCAGATAAATTTTACTATATTTTATAAGAACATCACTTGATACTACATTCATGAAAAATCACACTCCAATGGTACCTACATAAGTATTGGTAACACGGGGGTGGGGGTTATGGTATGTAATAATTAAAAAGAGATACCTGGAACACATCATGTTGATGAGAATGGTTTAGTGGGAGTTTATTTGATATTACAAAACTATAATTAAAACAAGGATCTCAATGGTGATTATTTATATTGTACAAAGATTTCTCATCATTCTAGTCCTGATAAATTTATAAAATATTGATATATAATGGAAAAAATTATCATCTTCCACTAACTATAGATCACATCACAACATTTTATCATGTATTTTATATTTTATTTCTATGGATATCATATGATAATGGGTTTTTTCAACTGCCCCTTTAATGTCTTGATAAATTCCATGTCCCATTACCTTTCAATCTCTAACTTATTAATATCATATTTGTGTATGATGAAACATCCCAAAAAAGGACTCATAAGGTTCCATTTGAATTATATAATAGAAACTACTTTCATATGCAAACTCCCCCTATAGGAATGTGTGGATACGAATATCCTTATAAATGCATTGAACCAGATATAAAAATATCATCTAGTGTTTGGATGGCTATCTCATACTCAACACATTTTGGAGAGTAAAATGTTTTAATGAAACATAACATTGTATCAAATGATTGTGGATAGAATCTCAAGATTTTAAATTTAAACCTCAGATCTCAATCATATATAATGGAGAGTGGAACTATATGAATACTTACAACTTACTTTATTTATATCATGGGGATTTGGTCGAGTGATAAATCTTAGTTGATAATAATGAATTGTGGAGAGTTTATATGGTTATTGATTACATCTTTGATAGTGTTATTTCCATTACATATCATGGTGATTTCTATGCTAAAATCCATGGTTATTTTATCCCATTTACACACTTGTATTTAAAAAAGTTACTTCATTCTATTTGAAATAGGTTTTTCAATAATTACTTTTTGGTATACAATGAATCAAGATACAAATTATCAATATATATATATTCATGAAATCATACTATATATTATGCTTTAGATCCTTATAAATCTTATTTATACTTGGATGAATAAATATGGATGATATAAAACCATTATAAATCTATATTTTAACTCTGTAATAATCATAAATTATAAAATAATAATGTTTGAATTATTCTTCAGAGTTCAATATTGTAAAATTTATTACATTTCTCGATATCACCTCATCATTTTTTTATTCCACAATGATCTACTCAAGAATGTATTTTTAAGAAGTTATTAGAGGAAGGTATGATACATTTCCTTTTATTTTTACCATTTCCATCTTTTACATGACTAATAATATTAGATACCATAAAATCCTCATTAAGGATATGGTTTTCTTTTCCATTATAGGAAGATCATCTACTACTTTGTTCACCATCATAAGATCGAAAGTTTTTAAAAAATCATAATCATTGATCAACTATATGATCCTTTATAATGAATATGGATATATTTTTTGTGAATATATAATTTAGGATCTGGTGATACATATATATGTCACAATTCGTTTCATAAAGATAATTTTTTTCAACTCATCCTTGTGATGATCACGACAAAAAATTATAGATCATTCATTGGGTATTTTTATCATGTATTTTTAATTGTTGAGTGGTATAGATTCTGAAATTGTAATCCTTAATAACTACAAATCACAAACCCTCTTTTAGGTGGATCACTATAGATCATGAATTATTTTCCACTAGTTTCTAATGTTAGAACATGAATAGATATTATCTGTTTTGTCTATACTTAAATAATATCTTGATATTTCTAAAATAATATAAACATGACTCTTTTCTGTGTTTAATTAGTTAGTGGCGTTAAAATCATGTGAATTTATCAAAAATTAATTATAGTAATTTGATAATGGAAGAAAAATAAGCATTTTCATCATATGTATTGTTTTGGAAAAACTTTTATTTCAATATATTCTAAAGGATGCAAAATAAATTTCATAGATGGAGATAAAACTACCAATCAATTTTTCTTCCTCCATACAAAACACATGTTAATGTTACTTTAAAAATAACTTTTTTACAATAATTTTTTAATAACATAATTCTAATGATCATTATGATCTTCCATTATTTTTGTTAGATAATAATATATTATATAATTACCGAGACAAATTATTCATGGTAATCCCTAGACACTCTATTAATAGTTTCCTAGACAATAGCTATAAAATTAATGGTTACAATTCGAATCCCTATGATATATTAGGGTTTGTATGTTATATAAAAAAAATAGTCTTCGAAATATCACCATTATTCACCATTGCATGATAAAATCATGACAAAAGATATGACCTATATATGTATTTGGGTATACATAGTTTATTGAAAAACTAATCAATACATGGTAGACGATAAATGTTATTTATCATTCTCATTTTAAGGACTTCATATCCAATTTTGAGCCCCATTGACTTATTCGTATTATAAGAGATAAATCTTAAGGCACCGCACAATGAATAACATGGGAAAAAAACCATTATCTATTTTTTTATATATATGCTTAATCATAGACTCATGTTTAATTATGGATGTTCATTATTGAGTCTTGGATACTATTAAGTTTCCGGATATAAGTTCACCTGAGAACTCTATATCTTAACTAGGATGAATAAAAAAAGGTTATTTGGGAAACATTTAAAAAAATACCATTATAATATGCATGTATTCATGGATTATAATTATAATAGTCTCAATCATTAATGCGATATTTTAATTCCCTCAAGGTAAACATTTACAATATGATGATGATGATAACAATGGATATTCATCATCAAACATGAATTTTAATAGAATCTAAAGTCAATTGTTGATATGAAGGGTTATTTCATTTTTTGAATAATTTATGTAGTTTATATTCAATGAAATTTAATTCATACCTATAATAGTATGAACTCACAATATTAGAGTATAACAAGGTTTTATTGGAAATTTAACAAAAATTTTTTTATAGGGAATGAGATATATGCTTGGGTGAAATAAATGACCCATTATTCATCATTATTGATAACCACACTACTAGGATTTTATGATTAGTCTTAATAGATATACTAATATTGCATGATATAAAACAATGTGTAGAGACATAGTCACATCCGACATTTAAAGTTCATGAATGGAAAATATGAATTCCATTCCCTATTTTATACCAAATATAATTATTTAAATTATTAATAATAGGTGAATGGATTAGAATTTTTCATCTATTAATCTAATAAATGAAAAAATTAACAAAGTAGGGATAAACCATAAGAATCATAAATTCCATATTTTAAAAATTTCATTATTTTAATATAATTATTCATTTATCAATTTAAAATCATATAATCTTATTAGAGTTCTGGTTGACTAAAATATGGTTTATTATGAGGCTATGAAATTTCCAAAGCATATCCCTCGAGAGTACCAAATGATTTGTACATTAATATTATTTTTTATCATCCCTAGTGATGATAAAATCAAGATTAATATACCCTTTTTAAGTTTATTACACCTATATACTACAACTCTCGATCCACATCCAATTATAATTTGTAGATATGGATGTATTTGTTTACAAAAAAACTTACTATATAAATCACAAACATTTTGGGATTTTTTACAGTGTTTATTCCTATCACAATGTCTTACACAAGGGTTTTCAAGTCCTAATCTAAAAAAATAATTATACATTCATATAATGCCAACCATGACAACCCATATCCTTTATATTCTTTAATTTATGATTTATTACATAATGTAACACATGATACAATTTTAGATGATCGTAAGGCCTAGTTTATTTAAGAAATTGTGTTAATAAAATTATATCTTTTATAGGGATATATCATATTAATAGAATAATTATATATCATGAAATTTTGTCCAATTTATCATATAAACCATTACTTGATAATCCATGGATGTACATAATAAATGGGTGAGATATAAATTCTAGTAAGGGAATAATCAACACATAAAATAATTAACGAAATAAAATTTTGACAAGTGGAATATCTATGTGACATTAATGTGGTGAGAATCATAATCATGAACACTAAATCATGATATAAAATGATATCATTAAGGCAACATAGGATTGTCGTAACCACATAAGACATGAAATCATAAGTATGAATCATGAAAAACACAATGGAACCCAAACATGTTCTCCTAAGGATAACCTCCATTTCTCCATACCTAAAAACTCAATATAATTAAACATTATACAATCATTTAGAGGGAAATATAATTTCCGGCACACTTGTCACATTTATATCATTTACACATAATTTTTTCCAATATAGATCACACATAATAAGATCATTTTTCATCAAATTTAACTAAAATATTCAGGTGTCTGGTCTTCATGAATATATGTACACAATAAAGTAATTATAGAACTATGTATGATAATTCCGTTATATTGAAATGGATATCGGTATTTACTACAAAAAATGTTTAGAATTGGAATGATGAACGTATATTTTGGAACTATTATGAGTTTACAGAACATTTCATGTAATTGATAAATGAGATTAGAAGGGTTCACTCATCTCATGTAAATAACAAGGATAATAATAGGGATGTTTAAAATCCTACCATGAATTGAATAATTAGAAATTAAAATTTATAATATAATGATGGTGCACGAATAAAGGGGAGAAAAAGCGAGTTACTTACCATTAGGGGGAGTTTGTAAAATAATAGGAGTAGGTTTATATAGGATTTGGGGACATCATAACAAGGATATAGAAAGGTCAATAAAAATAAAGAACATTCCTCGTGGGTTTTTAGTTTAGAGGAATGATATTATGTGATTGTTTTTATAGAAAATCAGTTGTGAATAATTTAACAATTTCTAAACATTGGTATTAGACCCAATATGATAAAATAATCAAATCATAAAACCAACCTATGATTTCTTACCATGGAGTTTTAGAATGGGTATGCAATTTCAATATTTTATAATTCTATTAATTAAAATCGAAAAATTAATACCATTCGTGATGTGGAGGTTCATAATCATATTAAATATTTAATTTTAAAAACATAAAATATAATATTGGATTTCATGGATCCATTAAAGACATATAAATGTAACTAACTAACATGATATCAAAATAATCATAATGAAGTAATATATTTTTTTTCCATGGATACACATTGGACTATTTTTTACAACAAATGTTTTATTTTAGGATGTCCTAATACAAAACATTTATTTATACCATTTTTATGATTCACACAAAAGTTCAAATATCATAGAAAATGTCAAAAAATTATGTTTTCTATAGTAAACAAAATAATGTTTTAAAAAAAATTATTTATTTTATCAAGGTAATTTTCTATATATTATAATTATAACTTCTAATCTAGAATTATAATTTTTTTAAAATAGATGGTTTTATGATGATTAAAGTAATCTGATCCTTTTGATAATTATATTTGAATTTATAAAATTATATAATCTTTTATTTTATAACATAGAATTGTTTAATAAAAATATTTTATTAAAATAATTTAAATTCAAAAAACTAATTAAATAAGAAAATATTATTTATTAATTGAACTATACATTTCCCAAAACCATTTTACTATAAACATATCAACATATAATTTTTATCAAAATGATTATTAAATTTTTAATAATTTATATATAAATGGATATATAAACTAATTATTTTATAAAATGAAAAAATATAAATGATAATATTTTTAGTGTTTATAAACATAACCCCTTTACCACAATAGAGTATACAGTAAGGGTATGGTTTTTAAGGAAGAATATTGTAGGAGTTAGTCTGTCGAACATGGTTTGGGCATTGATCTCAATAATCACATATGTATCATTTAGTTTTAATTACATATTCTTCAGTTGTTAAATCTTTGCTTTGTCGTAGACAAGGAAAAACCCCAGTGATGCAATTTAAATTATTTGATTCCATAAATGGTATCTGTAGGGTATAATCCAACTCATTTATTTAATCACTTATTTTTCCAATGTTAATTTAATTTATTATAACCATTAATATTTATTTATCATAATGGTCACTATATAACCACAATGTCATCAACAGTTATGAGTTATAACTATATTTTAAACACTAAATGATATAACATATTTTGGTCCACCATAACGAATGTAATGAATGTGCTTTTTAAAACATAATTATAATAGGATAAATTTAATCATCTAAGAATAGAATGTCACTTATAAATGTATGGTAATTTAAAATGGATATATAAAAGATGATGGTAATATATAGATAATTCAGCTATGTGTACGAAATCTAAAAGTGGTGGATTTTGTATTGAAATATGTTTCAGTGGTGTATGATGAGAATGCTTAAGAATACACACCTAGATAAACGCATTCAGGTTATATGATTACGTGAGATAGAATTTTAATTACAAACAGTATGTAGAATATTAATATATTATATTCATGGATTACTTATGTTATACCTAAGGATTGAAAAATTGAATATAATGTTTCATGTTTTAGAAAACTGTTAAATTTTTTTAATGATTATATGGTTTATCACTATTTTTGTGATTTCACCTAATATTATTTTTTATGTACAATTAAATATTTGTAAATAGAATGAATTATGTTAATGATGAATGTGATAGACAATGAAATGTTTTTCCATACATGAAAAACCAATCTTATATGTGTTGAAATGAAATTTCTCAATATTATTCTTAAATAGATTTATTAAGCCATAAATCATAATGAACATAAAAACAAGAAAAATTGGGAAACACGTATTTTTTATTTATTTATGAGGAAATGTAAAACTTATTTTTCTAGGTTTAAAAATACTATAGTTTTTTAGAGATAGATCAGTACAATGAAATAAAAAATGTTCATTTTCCAATGTTTATGTATTTTTCATTACATAAAATAATATATAAGTAATTTTAGAATTGAAATTGGGAAAATATAAATACATAGTATATTGGATGTGTATTGCAGAAAAAATTCATCTAATAAATTAATGGTAAGTGTTAGGTTTATTATTATTCCTTATCCTATTAAATTTAAGCATAATTAATTATTTAACCATTGTAAGGTGAAAAATATTTACTACATTTACAATCTGCATTGAACAAAAATAAAAAAGAATTATTTAATAAATTTTAAAAACTAATTTAAAAATTGGGATCTATTATTTCAAATTCAATTGAAAAAATCCATCATATTTTATTTACAATTAATCCTGCAAAAATAATACCAAAATATTTTTAGACAGAAATTCATTATTATGTATATAAGATTTTTAAACCAATATCTAGTATAATATTTATTAAAAAATAATTATTTTGATATTTTATAAAACAATGGAAAAATTTAAAATTTTAAACTGATCAATAATATATCATGCTATTTTAAATACATGATTTGAAAACCTAGTTTTTAAATAAAAATATTTTATTTTCCCGATTCATTGTAACATAAAAAATATTGACAATTTATCGAAAATTAAAAATTTTCTAACTATGAAATATTGATATGAAAAATAAAGATCATTTTTCAGAAATAACATTATATAAATATCAAATCAAACTTTTGAAAAAATCTGTATTTTTATTGAAAACCCATTTTGGTTATAATAATCCCATTTCATATTGTCTAAAAAAGTACATAATATTATTATAATGAATATAAAAATATGAAATGTATTTAATGAATATTAATATAAAATCAAGAAATTACCTTGGTTGTTAAAACTATAATCAATTACCAATTTTTAATTTTTTGAAATAGTGCATCAAGAATGTCATAAACCAGCACCGATAACCTTGTACCCTATTAACGAAGATGATTAGGATATGACCTAAATGGAAATACCAATACCCATGGTTTCAAAACAAGAACATGAAATCAGTCAATCTGAATGTGGGATTGAATATTATATAGATTCATCTGAAGTAATAGATACAGATTAGTAATCACAGAATAAAAACAATATTTGGATAAGTCTACTTAACGTAAAAAATGTACAGAAACCATACACAACCACAATATATAAAAAAATAGGGGAAACCAATTACCGGTGGAAAAAAATATCTAAGACCAATGATCAATAATAAGAATCCCCTCTAAGTGGAAAAATATCCTTTCCTGAACCTGGATGAAGATAATTTACAAACACCCTAATACATAGGTATGGTGTTAGATAAAATCCACAGAATCTATCATAGAGGATTATATATATAGATTATATAATAAATAACCCTTTAAATATTCCAATTTTAAATAAATAGGCATGTCATTTGAAAATATAATTTAAAAAAATATGTATTTTCTTTTCCAAAGATGAAAAATATTTCCAAACAATGAATTAATAGACATTGTAAATAAAACAATTTATATAAATTCAAAATGAATTGGTAAATCATTTTACTACACATTATTTATATCAAATAATCACAAATGATAAACATGGTCATTAGGAATGATATATGTTAGATCCAATTTATGGGATCCCCACACACTAATATAATGGAAAATGAAACTTTTATTGCACAAATCTCTTCTACTAGATAAAGAATACTAACAAGCATCATATTAGAGGTTTGATTTTTTAATAAATTGATGTTAGAGTTTCAAACATATAGACATTTTTCGGTAATTATCATCCTTTCTTGTTTTTACCCAATAACTCACTAACTATTGAGGATTACATGTTATAAAAGAAGCATCATTAATGGAATTTTTTTCAATGTTGTCTAAAATAATTTTCATCCCATTCATAATTTCAATATGATAATTTCTATTTAATACACAAAATAGTATTTTAATCTAATCATTCAATTTTCCATGATACAAACATTGGGGTTATATGAAGACAATTTAATCCATTTTTCATTCATAAATATTGTAAATATAATTCAAAACTGAATTATAAAATTAATTTACACAATTTTTATTATACATGTTAAATTATTCAGTTTACTTTTTTCACAATTTTCCATCAATTACAAAAAAACACTCCATCTCAATTAAATTGGATGAATTTCCGCAATTTTTATGCCAAATTATATTCAAATCCCAAACACAGGAGAATATTATTTTCATCACACCAATTCAATGAAATTAAATTTAAATCCATTATTTTAATATAAATTAAGAAATTTATTGTATATCAATTGGATATTCATATAAGGAATAACTAACCATATATCATTGGATCACATATCAGAATAACAACAATGGGGAACTTTAATGAAAAATGTCCACAGTAGATAACCTTCAATCAAAACTAGATTTAATTTCCAAAACAACTGGGATTTGATCATCCAAAAATATAGAGATATGTGAATCCCTAATGAAGAGAGAGGAGGATATTGTGAGATATGGAATACGAATAGGATACTAATTGGGAAAGGATTGAATAAATATCACCTTGATTCGGTCTTCCATAATAAGAGTATATTGGATCCAAAATGTGACATTAATAGATATAATTAAGTAGGAAAATGTTATTAGATGATGTAGGACTGATTGGGTGGAATAAAGAAAATTTAAAATTTTTTAGAAAAAAAAATCAATACATATTGTTTCCTAATCATTATAGTACAGTTAGAAAAATAGTACACCCTAGTAGTACACCCCCACTCGGGGGGGGGGGGTGAACCATTTTGTATATGAGGGCCCAAAGATTTTAAAATTGTGTTCCAAATGTTATAACATCAACTACTGTGGTTTTCAGTTTTTTCTCTATTTGGAAACACAATATTGGAAATCCATGTGGGAATGTGCAGAATATAAAAAATTCTAATGACTTCCAAAATTTCATGTGAAGAACCCATGAACAAGACCCAACCAATGAATAATAAAAATTGGGCTTATGGGGTAACTGATGAAAATATAATTATAGTATATATTTATCACCATAGAAACATTCTATCTCTTGAAATACTATTAATATGTTTCAGTGTCAAAAAATGGGGCCACTCCACTATTATAAGTTCCTCCCTCTCCCATGTATAATGAGTATTAAAATAAAGATTCCCTTGAAATAAAACTAATGGAACATCTCCTTCACAGAAGTACCTTGGTTTTATAATCAAAGATCCATAAATTATTATTAAACATTGATAATTCTGACACACCATTAAGATCACTCCAACTCAGATCATGATATGGACCAGAAAGATATTTTCTGAGTTATGAAACACGAAACACATTTTGTATCGATGTCAACATTGGAGTATGTGGTATATGGTAAGACAATATCCCCATCCTCTCAATAACTCAAAACTCACCACAAATTAAGGAGAATTCATTCATGTCTTCCCAATCCTTCAATGAAACAATATAGGTAATAATATAAAGAACACTAAACCTCCTACTAAAAATTACAATAGTCTGGATTGAAAATCATCTTAAGATTTATAGTGAATACATTTTTTAATATTATGTAATGAATAAAATAAATATTATTTTTCATCTAATGGACATAGAATTGAGTTACCATGTACATTTCAGCAATATTCAACCAACACAACAAATAATTTCAAGGTCATCCATCTTAGGGCTCAAAAGCATCAATTCTGGTCATAGATATGTGAATATTGTTAAATGAAAACACAATCTTTCCTCTTGGGTAATCTCATGACCCACTAGTTTCATGAACATTGGTATGATTCATATTATTAATATATATATATATATATATATATATATATATATATATATCTGACCGTCAGACTGTAGATGGTATGATGTACCCAAATGAACCTAAGATCCCATTGCCTCATGACGGCCTCTCTAAATCAGATATTTAAACCGAGGATCATTATAAGAGATTATGGAACATGGGAATCTCTGAAAATGAATATTATATTTTATATTGATATCAACCAACTCCTCAACAGTAGTTGTATAATTAATGGATATAATGTGATCTAATTTTGTCATCCTGTCAATCGTAGCCTATATCACAATCTTCATTCACTTGGTATAATGAAACCCAAAAACAATGTATATGGAGTTCTCATCGCACATCCAAATACGTTCTGAATGAGGCTGATAAAAACATGATGGTATCTAGTGCTCACTAATTTCCTATTGTCATGTATAATAATTATAGTAAAATTATACAATTCTTTATATGATACATTAAAACTAGAATATATGTTTTATGCCATGGAAACTATTCTTGGTTATTATTGTGAACTACCCCATGGGGGTTATGGAAATTATTATCACATTGTTAATGAAAAATAACAGTACCACAAAAATATTATTAAAACATATAATTCCATCCGTTTATATCAACCAGTCATCAATAGAATCCCAAATAATAAAAGAATATATAATGTTA
The DNA here is from genome assembly GCA_963277665.1 of Viscum album. Classification (NCBI taxonomy): domain Eukaryota; kingdom Viridiplantae; phylum Streptophyta; class Magnoliopsida; order Santalales; family Viscaceae; genus Viscum; species Viscum album. The sequence continues at coordinate 1,815,135,480 of OY728147.1, read as the reverse complement.
CAGAACTCATCATTAAAATTTTTTCTATGAAGAATCATCTCAAGAATTGATTAGGTAATCTGAATACGTGCCAAAAAATCCACATCTCATTATTCTCATTAACTACTTTGAAACTTCGTAAATTGTTCCATCGTGTTCGAATTTGTTGATGATTATTTCATGGACTAGATCCGAATATTCTTCTAAAAATCATTTTTGATGGTATAATGTTTCCCCAAGGCATAAGAGATGTCAAATTAAAAATGTTTTAAGTATTCCACTAAATGACTCTAGTGGAGATTAAAATTTTTTTTGAGTGATTTCATAACAGAAGTTCCTTTTGTAAAAATACTACGTAAACCGTCCTCCAAAAAGGTAATTCTAAAAACACTAATGTTAAATCATCATAGATTAGATTTTAAGGTCACGGGTAAGATAATATTCTTATGTGACATATTATTTTGAGATCCGTAGGCAATGACATGATCCAAACGCTTAATAACGCAACCCAACATGAATAAGATTCATTACCAATGACCACATTGTACTGACTAATAAATAGAAGAGTAAACACTAGAATAATAATCAAATGTCATTTCATTTCCAAAAACTAACTTCAATATTTCTCATCCAAATAAAATATAACTCTCTTTGGAGTTATATAATTCATTATAGGAAAAATATAAGATTCCCTTTGAAACCTGTATATAATATCCAGTTAAAACCAAGAAGCTCCAAATCCAGAAAATATTCCCTGGTTAGTCCCATGTTTCAATAGCATCCACCATTTTTGGATCAACTGAGATACAGGGTCCAATAACCATGTTTCACGATTACATCACATACCAAATCCATAAATCACATTTTGATTGGTTGGAAAAAATTAAGGGATTCACAAAAATTCTTTACCATTATTTGGATGACATACCTGATCCTCTATGGATGTAGAGTAAAAAATAGATTCATCCACAAAGACTACCATGATTTTATAAAGATACTCATGGAAATCATGTACCTAAATTCTTGAAAAACTATAGGAGAATTTTTTAAACAAAATGGTATAAAAATGTACTCCTAATGAAAATTCATACTCTAAAAGGCATTTTTTAGAAAGTCATATTCTGTTATTCTCAGCAAAGGGTAACCAATCAATTATCACTATTTTTTAACAGCATCACCCCATTTAACTAGTCAAAAAAATCACTAATTCATGGGAATAGAAACTCGTCTCATATTGTATCTTGATTAATCATTATACATTAAATAGAAAGGATAAGTGACTAATAAACTATATTACAAAAGAAAACCTAAACTTCCTAAGGTGAAACAATTGGGAATATAATTTCTTTATCTATAATATCATCTCATTGAAACATTAACCTTTTCATTTCACAGAGTTACATGTATTAATTTGGAATTCATACTCGGTGAGAACCATGTTCTTGATAGATAGAAAAATTATTATCATAACCAATGGAATCCTAATGAATTTGGAAGGTAAATCGTATAGAAACTCTCTAAATTATAGATAATGATCCAATCTTATATATTTTTTCCCTAGAAAAAAATAGAACACATATATTAATTTCCCACATATGTATAATAAGTACATGCTCTACTCGAACTTGAATATGATTATCCTTGAATAATATATAACTCCTTATCAGGTGTAGCGAACGAAACCAATTGAAGATAATATTAGATCTATGATTTATTATAAAGGAGACAATATATTCTATAAAGTATGTACAGAATTTTCAAATATACAAATAGAAAATCCCAAGTAAGATTAATATTTGTTAAGAAGGAAACATAATCAGGATCTTGGAGACCCATCTGTCACTTTTTTCCAATGGGTCTATTAATATTTATCACATATGATAATATTTTAAATTGATGATTTACAATAATTATAATATGGATAGAAATAAATGAATGAGATTCACCAGAATTAAATAATGTAGTCCTTAATGAATATTCTATAGTAGCGGTGCCTCTTACAGTCTTTGGACCTGTATATTCTTCTTCTGAATACTCTTCCATTGAGTATAAATTTTTATTTACAAATTTCTAAGGCATAATCAACATTTCTCGTGAATAATCTGATTGAAATATAGATTGGCAGACTTTAATGATCATGTACCACTATGTGGATAAGAGTAGACAATGTAGAACTCATGCACATTAACTGATCTTCCGTATGAACCACATATAATGGAAGCCTGAGTGAAAAAAATTTATGAGTTCCTTTGTTTTTTGACAATATGGAAAAATAAAAGGGCCAATTCTAGGAACTAATTGTGGTCACCTAGAACCATGCTGTCAACACCCAATATGAGAATCATCATGATTCCTATTTCCATGAAAGGAACTCACACCACAACTAAGAAAAAAAGGAACCCCCATAATCATTTACTGACCTCCTAGGTCAATCACTGCTATCAATGTGCTATATACCACATCAAATTAAGAAGACACCATTAATAATAAAATTAAAAACATAAAATTAGATAGAATACCCATCTGGAACCACAGATTCTCCATTTTCCTATTTGATACTATATATTGTGAAATGTACACAAGTTCTGCAAAGAAAGTTTCTTATTCATTCATGGTCCTATCATACTACTTGAGTTTGAAAAAATATAAATCCTTTTTCAACACTGCTTAATTGAGAATGAGCTAATCTGTAAAAAACATTAATTTCATTCCAAATTAAACCCTCATCCTTTCCCCCCCATCACCATCATCTCCAACCATCTTTTTATTGGTCCCTCTAACAAAATGGTTTCACCTTTGAACGTGATTTCATCAGGTGACCCCTATAATTCAAATTGAAACACAATATACCTCAAAAAATACTACTCTAGTTGAGGAATATTAAATCCTTGGAACACAACTAATTTTGAGTGAAAGAAATATTAAGCATGATTCCATTAAAAATAACATTGATGTTCCATTGTTGTAGCCTAAATGGGCATAGTTCCATGTGTCTATTTGAGATCTTAGATAACACAGATAGTAACAGAATATATATTCTGGTTCATTAGAGTATTTTTGAATAGTATTAAATCAAAATATTACTCAAAGATACAATTCACATGTCCTCTCAATGGTGTGATTCTACCGAAAATCATAAAACAACATTAAAGATATCATATTAACTCACAAGTAGAGAAACATGGGACGTTAATACCAATTATTAACAACCAAGATTTGGATTTCATTAAATTGAGATGAAATGAATGGAAATGAATAGATATCATACACAAGATATATTTCCAAAAACAACCCTTCTGAATTACTGTTCATATTATTGATAGATGTCTAAGAACTCAGTCACAAATATCTATTATATCCTGATAAAATTAAACAACTATATACTAACATTAACATATGATTCAGAAAAATAACCAACGATACCACATTATCATGAATTATCAGGGTTACCCTGGAATCTTAAAAATTAATTCAGACATATCCTTGATCTAAGGGAATTTATAATTCCCATAGGTTGGAAACAAGTACATGGAATTAAGTAATATAAATATGGGAGATAATTTTAAACTAAAAAAACAAAAGTAATAGAGAAATGTCAATAAGAAAAAAAAAATAAAAAGTCTACAGGTATAACCACACTAGATTTAAAAAATGCCTTAAAAGTCAAAGAAAAAACACAATATACCAGAAAAATGATTATCAATCCCACGTCCCAGTTGTAAAAACTCCATTTTCCCAAGGGTAAACAACTAGAACCACCTTCATAACGTTGTTTACAATTTGTTGATTTTTTTTGAAGATATCTATAATATCCCAAATGAATTGGTAGGGTGTGGGATAAAACCCCTTTAGGGTCACAAAAATTAATCCAAAAAAATTTCAATTATATTTAACCAATTATCGATATATGTTTTTCAAAAATAGACTTTTAATTTCAAAATCATAAAATAAGATAGAAATTACATTTCAAACAATGAAAAATATTTCTATTTTTTTCAATTCAATTTTTATATCATAGTTTATATAAATTCACAATGATCTTTTAAAATAGTTTATTTAAATGAAATATATATATAAAATAATAAAAAATGAGATAAATGGCCATTTTATAGTAGGTATGATCATTCTAGGTTGTGGGATCGTCAAACACTAATACAAAGAATAATTAAAATTTGGACACACTTCTCTTTGAGAATGGCCATAGAAGACTAAACAACATCCAACTAGGTAAAGTATCTACCAATATAATTTTTTTAGATCTCTAAAGTATAAATCCAAACACAACACATTCCTATCCTAGCATGTTTGACCTAATAACTCACTAATTAAATGGGATTTCATTTTCTCAAACAGAAATCGATGATGAAAAATTTATTTCAAAACTATTTAAAATTCAATTAATCTTTTTCCCTTTTCAATGTTCAAATTTAAATTTTATAACAAATAATTGGATTTAATTAAATCATGCCATTTTCCATAATAAATGTAATGGGTTTCTAATTCATCCATTTTTATCAAATCTGAAATTGAAATCAATTACTAAAATAAATATAATAACTAAACATCAATATTTATATACCTGAAATTAACATTCACACAATTTTTTTAAATAATTTTACATCAATTCCAAAAATTCACCCCAAATTAAATAAAATTGGGGTTTCCCAAAAATTTTAAACCAATTTATATTCAAATCCTCAAATAACTGGAATTGTGTTAAAATAATGAATTTAATGAAATTAAATTTAGAAAATGTAACTTTAATTAATTCATGTAATTTATGGTTAATTAAATAGTAAATTCATAAATGGAACCACCTATCATAGATCACAAATTCATGAATCACAACACCTAAAATGGGACACTAGAATAAATAATGGCGTAAAAGGTTATCTTATAATCAATTCATGATTCCACATCTAAAAATGGATTAGATCCTCTAACTACATTTAGATTTTAAAAATATTATGTAATATTGAGGAAGAGATCAGGAGAGAATGAATGAGATGAAGAAACATACCAGGAAATGTATGAACAAACATTTCCTTGAAACAATATTCCTTGGGAATGGTTTAAAACAAAATAAATAACATATTGAATGTTCCAATGAAGTAGTAAATATTTTAATGTAGATAAAGGCATGATCATTGGAATAATAGTTTCATGAATATTCAATTAATTATCAAACTAATAAAAATCTAAAAGGATGGTTGATTAAGTAGTTCTTCATGGATAGAATAACCATCCTATCCATCTATACACCCATAATGCTGAGGATACACAACATTTGATTGTTCGGTTCATTGTTTTAGATTCTATGGAAAAAACATAAAAACCCCAGTATAAGGGTTTATATGATTTTCACAAGTAGGTCACACAGATTTGGAATACTATGATCCAACTAGGATAGCACAAAATGTTCTATTTTTTCTAAAAATTTAACCCATAGAACCCCAAAATAAGACCCAACTGCTTAATCATCAAAATAGGTATTATGGTGTAACTGAAAACAGAAATAATTATTTGTCATTAAAATAATGAAATCCATTTTTTATTAATAATTTTTGTATTACTCAATTTGGGAGGTAGATGACCAATGAAAAAATTCGGTGTCCATGCTTGTGTGGAATATTTTATTTATTGTTATCAATATATGATAAATTATATTTCATATGTATCGTTGATACTACATAAGTCATATGTAAATCCTTTTACAAGAATGAGTTTTCGGTTATATTGATTTGAGATATTGAGTATGTTTTGTTTCTAATGTAAGTTCAAAAGTTCCTTGGAGAAATTTTAAGGGACTGATAGAGTTTAGGAATCATTATTAAAATCATCGTCATGGTGTAATGTTCAATTTTTAGGGATACATTGACTGATTGATCAGATATTGGTAATGATCAAGGTATGAGGTGACCCATGAATATGGTGTAACATTTATACAATGATCTTGTAATGAATATGGTAATTTATAATGAACCATAGTGTAAGTGATTAAATTCCTATTATTAATTTGGTTTTATTAGATTTATTTTATGTGTTATCCCTTGATTATCATTAGTGATTATTGAAGGAGATAAGATTTTGGTAATGGTAAGAACAGTTTTTGGACCTAGAATAATAATATTTAGACCATGTCTTCCATATTTTTATTAATATTCCTAGAAGAGGGTGTGATCTATTGATACATGGGACATATTTTCAAAATAATAAATTATTATTGTGAATAAGTGGGATAGTCTTGATATAAAACATTTCCCTTTTTTCATTTTTATTCAATATTTCAGAAATTTTGGGTTTGTTCATGGATTACAAAATGCCCTTTACATTATAGGAAAAAGATGATAATTGGGAAAATATGGAGCCCACAAAACACATTTCTGACAATGTTTTCATGATTTTTTTCTTCATGTGGTTATATACATGATTTGTATTATTTCTCATCGACATTCTACTTCATCTCTTTTTTATGAATGATTAATGAATAGATGGATAGATAATGGGGATAATATTGAAAGTAATTTAATAATACCAAGGAAAATTATTAGGGAATTATATCATAAATTTGAATATAGTCCTTAATAAGTTATCATTTATCTGTTTTACTCCATTGGCATAGGAATATGGGCTTGGAGTGAACTATTTATTCTATTAGGAATGAATTGGATGAGTTGATATATCCCACCAAATCACTTGAAAATTATTATTCCATCACAAAATGGATTCATTGGATATTCAATGATAATTTACAACAAGTTTCTTAGCTATATGGATGATGATTTAATAGATATTTTTTATCTCAATATTTTCATTCACAACCATAATTTACCAGTGATCCCAGAATCTACTAATAATTATCAATGTATTATATTTATTTAATTATAAGTCAAATTTTTATATATCCACCATGTATCACTCTATTGTATCCAAACCACTTGTTATTGGGACCTCAGATACACCTCCCCATATGTTAGAGGTGATTGCGTAGGAGTGGGGGTTTCAGATGTAACCATAGAAAACCTATTCATCAAAAATTACATTATTAAAGTAAAATAGAAATAACCAAACATGTTCTATAATAATATATCATACTATATATAATATTTAAAACAAAAATATTTAATATCAATTGTATATGTGAATTAAATAATTTATAATGACTCTAAGTCATTCTAGTATACAATGACAGATCCCCCACTAGGATGATTAAAATACATTAAATAAAATAAATAATGAAAATTAATATGTGGTTTTTATTACATGTTTTCATAATATATAAATAGAATACTAAAAATGTAACTGAATTACACAACATAATAATACAACATTGTTCCTCTACCAAAACTGAACATTTGATAACTGATGATTTTTTTAGGGAATAACTGACATGGATACACGAGAAGGGTGTTAGTAAAACTCATTCGGGTGATTCTAATGAATTACACATAATAACATGTAAATATATTGAAAGATTTTTTTTCATACACCATATAATGTATAAAATATTTCATATTTTTATATAATTAACCACTATTTATCATCGAGTTATAACATGATAGCTAGACGTAGTTATATATACATGGGATAGTTTTAGAGTGTCTCTGATAACATATCCAAATTTTGAAAATAGAGGTAGACACTCACCTCCTAGGAAAACATATAATATAGTAATTCAGTGGTGTACCCAAACCCTATTGTGAGTGAATGTTATCTAGAATGTCACTGATGTATTCACACCCTATTAGAGAAGAAAGACATCGTGAAACCAATTGGAATGTGTAACCCATATTGAAAAATAATGTTGTCAATAATCATATGGTATTTTCATCTCTTTATAGAGTATGAATGTTTTCTAGAAACTGATTCATGTAGAAATAATATACAAGGAAATAATTTCCTTCTGATACCAAGGGGAATATTTACACCATTATTTGGAAGTATGTAATCTAGAATCACCTTGAACTATGTACACCCTATAAAATAGTAAATTCATATAAATGAATAGGGTTATATATAAAAAAATAATTGGAATAAAATGATATAAATGTATTCCGGAAAGAATGTTCATGGGGGGACAATAATGAAATACCATGGATCTCAACACATCGTGATGGGTAGTGCATCCCCCCAAAATCATCACATCAGACACTTATAGTTGGGTTAAGACATCTTCCACAATAAAATATCAAATTGAGATTTCATAATATCATTTCACTGAAATATCATTCTAAAACAACCATATATTATAAAAATTAATGATTTAGGTTCAAAGGCTACACCTAAAATCATCAGTACACTTTTTAGCTCGCACCCTCCTAGGGGTATTTATTTAACTATGGGACCCACAATGTTCATTAGGACTTATAAAGATCAAAAACACATTAATTATATTCTTTATATCAGACACATATCTGGTTTCATTATCATCACACGGATGGTGTGTTTTACATCTACAATATTGATAACATAACATGGCCTCATTACTAATGCTGGAAAATCATAGTAGTGTCATTTAAGCAAAATTTACCTAACACCATATTGTTCCCTATCCACCATATGATGTTACCAAAACATGTGCTACCAATAAGACATCCAGTGTCTAATAATAATGTTACTCACATGCTTGTTGTTGATGATTAGTCTCCACAAGGTTGTCACAACTATACCACTGAATTTATTGAATCTATATTTTCCCACATGGACCCAACATAAGCCATTAATCTCCTTTCATCACTCACCAATAGAAATATTCTACTAAGGGAACATATCATGGTATACTGCATAATATAAACCCAATTATGATTCACCTCATTGGGTTTCAGTATCACAATACAAGTAATCATCTTCAAGGACTCGACTATCGTCATATTAAGAAAAAATGTTGTTAATGATAGTTTATCCTGGACCATTAAAACATAATAATTCCATTGGTTAGAATTATGGGTTCATTACGAAATTTATTTTAGTATTTTTGTTCAGTATCCCAAAATGACATGGAAATTTTTTATATTTCGTATATATAATAATTATTTATATAAATAAATTATTTCAGAGGGACCACCAACCTCAATTATGAAGACATTCACATTTAAACGCTACATAAAAACTCTTAACAGAGCTCATTTAAGATCATGAAGAACTATCCCATCACTAATTGGACCTATATAATTTTATAAAATATAAATTAATTATTCTTAAATAGTTACTTTTTTACAATTACCAATTTATTTTTTAAAATCTAATACTAAATATCTTAAATCTCTTCTAGGAACATCCTACCATCAAAATAATTGAAAATCATGGGTGGTATTGTACCATTAAAAAACCTATAAAAAAGACATACAAAAAAATCCTATCATATTACTCTTATTCAATAATAAATTTTATTTAATTTTTGAAAATCCCATGAAAAATTATTTTCAAACATACCACTATTAAAATGGTGTGTCAATGACTACAAACAACTAATTCATATGTCATCTAGCTACAGAATATGAAACATCCAAATATATTTTATTATTTCCACCATGCTTCAATGTAATTAATCATCAAAACATTATTAAGGTTTAACTGAATCAGAGAGTAACAAAAAAGGGTAATCAAGGAGATGGAAGATAGGGTATCACCTAAAATCATCATTAAAATTCCAAAAAAAAATATTACCTTCACCAAGACGGTGTTAAATGAAAAAAGGAAATCGGCACTAGCTATTTTTATTTTTATGGACCCTCATGTTCCACATATGGATCTATGTAAATAAAAACTCAGAACCTAATAGGGGTTTCTATAAATGAATGATAGTGACATGTACTAGGAACAATACAAGGGATTATCAAAGACGTGATGTCCTTTATAATAGGAAACTCAATTTTTAGGCCTCGATAAACCTCTAAAAAATCTCAATGATATGTTCCAATTTTCAATATCAAAATATGTGCATAAATTGTAAAAATGAACCCCATAATAAAATATTCTAAATCCATTACAAAATATCATAACATAAAATGAAATGGTGTTTACATGATCCCCAACATATCACTTTTTGTATTTTATAATAATATATTTTTATCTAATTAGAAATTAACATATCCTAGCCTCAAATATATGATCTACTTCTCATGTTCTATTTGGTAATTCTAAAAATTATAAAAATATAAAGTAAAACTAGTTTCACTATTCAAGCAATCTAAATAAATAATAAGTAACCACGATCGATTCATCGAGGGGGTTAACACCAACAACCTTCAATCTTGATACACCACCATGTTATTAACCAATTCATCTAAAATATTATAAAACTACCCACCCATTGTCATATATAATAATGAATGATACTAATAAAAATATCTTTTTATGTTGATAATCACTATTGGAATACATCTTTGAAGGTCCATAAACCTACATGGGGTTATTTCCATATCAACACACCTTGTTATTCCTAAAAAAACTAATAGATACTTCACCAAACTAATATTAAAAAAAGATATATAGAATATAATGATGAACCATCACATCTCAAGAAACTATTTAACTTAATATCAATTAAATTTCAGGATTGCATAAACACAGAAATAGAAATATGATTCCAACATTCAATTCATCATCTCATTTTCATTACTAACTGTTGAATTCATCCATTGCAATGTCACCCTAACACTAATATATATTATACTAAACTCTTCCTTAGAACACACCAACATTATTCTAATCATATACCAGCACATAGACTTCACAAAACAACGAAATAGATAATAAAATATTGTTTTTTTGTTCTATATCATATAATCATATTCATATTCCTACTAAAGTCAAAATAAAATAAATATTTTCCAATTACAAGTCTCACACTTCAATGACCCTACCAATATGGGGGTTTTCATCAATGACCCACATTCCATCCAATATAACACAAAAATACATGGCGTTTCCACCCTACTCATAACCATTTACTAAAATGAAAAAAATAAATTCCACCATTATCATACAATTTAGAATTTCAATATATTCACAAAAACAATTGTTATATGATTAGGGATAAAAAGTCATATAGCTAATGGTGCAATCCCAAACATACTTCATACCTGACACAACACTATAATCACAATCTCAATAAGTCTCATCATCACTCACATTGAACTCTTTCAAATACATGTACACCCATCATTTCAATAATTATGGTACCCCTGATTTATTGTCGGTAAACCTTAATTTATTTTTTTCATGGTTGTAAGGTTATGGGTGATAAATGGGGGAGTCGATAGATCATTGAATGATGTTTTGAGGCAAAGGGGATGTCTCACGGAAGGCGCATTGATTGTCAAAACCGTACTATAAAATCGTGCGTAGTTGGTCTTGGAGGTAGTAGCTTCCACATGGGCACTGCACAGTTTGTCTAACAATGCGGCCAAATTGTGTGAGGAGGGTAAATCGAGGTAGTGGCCAACGCACGGTTAGAACACGTTTGTCTAACCAAGTGATAAAACCATGCGGCCACTTAAATGAGATTTTATAAATGTGGATCTTTCGTGTTTTGCCTCTAAGTGGCTCGTTTTTCCTTGTAAGAGGCATTGAGATGAGATTTTTCTTCTCCTAAGGTCAAAAAGGGTTCTCCAATCATTCTGGAGGTTATCTGATGGCTTCTCTTGGCGAATCGAAGGAGGATTTTTGAGGTATGTGATCGTTCTTCCTCGTTCTTGTTTGGTTTCATAGATCTACATAGTTCTACTTATCTTCTTCTCTCGGTTTCTTATATCTACGCCCGTTATGGGTATATCTAAGTGTTTGGATGCCAAATATGATGATATTTGGTATTGGTATTTAGAGTATATTAGATATAAGGCAGGTTTTTCAAGAAGCGACCCGGTTTTCTTGTGTGTTCATTGTTCATCATGGTTTTAATCAAAACCATAAAGGTATGAGGCTTCTCCTTGAACGCCTCTTGTTAGAATAGATTGTATTAGTTCGAAATTGGGTTATTTGAATTGAATTGACTGTGAAAAGCATAGAATAAAACTTTTTTAGTGATGATTTATGGTTTTAGTGAAATTGTGAAATCTTGGTGAGTTATTGTGAAAGTGATTTGGCTTATTGAATTTATAATGTTGATATAAAATTATGGATTTTCTGAAATTGATAATTGTTTGGTGAAAATAGGTTTTCAATAAAAAGGGAGTTTTATTGAAATTGTTGGAGATTGAAATGACTTTGATGGAATTTGTTTTCTATAAAAAGGGGGTTTTATTGAAATGGTTTGGAATTGAAATACTTTGGCATTGAAATGGTTTTTATGGAAATGGTTTTCAATAAAATGGTGTTTTTATTGAAAGGGTGTTTTGGGATGATTTATGGGCAAATGTGTTGTGTGTTAAAGTTTCATGTACGAGGCCTGGTTGAAATATGACATTCTGCTCAGTTCCAAAGGTGTAATGGAACATGGTAACTATATGTATGGGGTTTGGATTAAATATTACATTATGCTTGGTGTCAAAGGTGTAATGGCACATGGGAAACAATTACCTTATGTTGACGTGGTAGATCGATGAGAAACCAATAATGAGTTTGAATATTTCAAAACAAATCATGCATGGTTGGTTGCATGAGTTGGAAAATGGTTGGGTATGCCAAAAAGGGATGTTTCTAAAATGGATCTAAAACTTGTTTAGTTATTTTTTCTGGAAAAATAACTCGGTAGAAAATTGGTTTCTTTTGAATTTGAATGATTTTGGTTATAAGTGGTTTTGGGAAACTTGTTTATTTTTAGTTATAAACAGCTTTTTGAGAAAATGTTTTATATAAACTACTGTATTACAAAAGTAGCTAACACTTCTAATATAGTGGCATGAGTAGGGAAGTCCTTATGGAAACCGACTGAGTTTTATACTCACCCATGATTTGGAACATTGGTTCTTCTGCAGATGCTATTTTCCGGGATACGGGAAAAGGTAACCCTTCCCATGTTTTTAGTACTTCCTCGTGATTATTGGGGTTGTTTAGTGATTGTGGATCTTAGAGATGGTGGTGCATGGAGTTTTGGTGTCTCTTGAGAGTCTTGAGTTGTTCATATGCTATATACTTTTATATTTAGTTTGGTTTTCCACTGTTGTGCACTTTGATGTGGTTTGACATAAATGAAATAGTTTAGCTATCTTTATTTTGTTCATGCATCATAATGTATGTTTGTTGGTTGTTTATTGGTTTATTTCATAAAGGGTAACTCATTCCCCAATAGTATTTGAAACCCTTCGGCATTTATTTTCAGACTTTGATGTCTTGGGGATGTTTCTTAATGCCTAGTAATGACTCAATTTACTCTCAAGCCAATGAGAGTTGGTGGGTCATTTCAAATGCTATTAGCTTGTTCGGTCGTTGTCTAACAAGTAGTCATCAATGTTCATAGTCTTGGAGTTGAAAATCATTCTTGTTGGTTCCTTGGGTAGAAATATTAGAAATGATTTGGATTTTCAGAATGTGAAATATATATCATAAAAGTATGTAGCTAACCCGGTTGTGCTGAATTCATGTTACTAGGGTGTTGGGTACATAAGTGTTTTGGATACACTTCTACAATGTTAGAAATATCTTGGTCACAGGTTTAGCCAATGAGATGATTATAGAATTCATTGTAGATTAATTATATCCCACTAGGATTTCATATCTCATTGTCAGGAATGACATAGGATTTACTGAAAGGTGTGAATTTTTGGAATGAAAAAATGCAGAAATTGTTTTAAGCAAAAGAGTTTGAAAGTATGAAATATGGTGTATTTTGAAATTTGGTTGATTTTTAAAAATAATGTTGAATGTTTTCAAAAATATTGATCATGGAAAAAAGGATGTATTGGAAAACAATGTTGTGATAGTTGATATGATCGAATTTGAAATGCTAAGACATTAGTTTCTAGAGTGTGAGATTGACGGAGGCTGTTGTGGGTTTAGAAAATGGATCCTGGTAGGTGTCATCAATACCAACTTGAGGAATCTGCGAAGAATGTGGTTTCACCTAAACCACGAGTCAACCAAGAGCTAGTTTATAGTACTGTTCAGAATTTTCATGCTGTGGATATGGGAACTGGAGGAATGAACCAAGGCATGTGGATAATACCATCGAGTTTATGAAGCAGAAACCCCCAAACATTAGGGGTGATATTGAGCCCCAAATGGCGGAGGCGTGGAGAAGTAGGATGAATCATATCTTCGTTTCATTAGCACCCCTAAAGAGATCATGGTCATGTTGGTGACATATATGCTTGATGATCTTATGCGTCAATGGTGGGATTTAGTGGTGCTTGCTAAATTGAATGAAAGACTTACATTGGAGGATTTCAAAGAATTGTTCAACAAACAATTATATCCTCACACGTTCAAAATCAAGAAAACAATGGACTTCATTATCTTGATGATGGAGAGCCTCTCTGTCAAAGAGTATGCAGTTATGTTCATGAATTTAGTTTATCTTTATCCAAAGGTTGCAGCAGATGCATCCTTGAAGGCACACATATTTGAATCGGGGCTAAGGTTGGAGATTCAATCGAAGATTGCGGTGCTCTGTATTACGAATTATACAGAAATGGTTAACAGAGAGACTATTGCTGAGCGTGATATCACTGGATCGATATGGGGAAGAATGATGATACCTAAATAAAACAGCGGGAACTCTACTGCTAGGAAAAAGAGGAAATGGGACACCAATTACCACTGTGAAAGTGTAAATCCGAACAAGGATGTGGGATCAGTGAACCTTCCTCCACAGCCCTAGAGAAAAGATGGTTGTTTTCAATTTCGTTCGCAATACCACATGTAGCGGGACTATCCTGCACAACCTCAATCGTGTCACAATTGCATGAAATGGGGAAATAGAGTGCTATTGTAGTAATGCTCTGAGGTCGGGTGTGTGTGACACTTCCTAGGCATCACAAGCCTCGTATGCTTCGATAAGATGAGAACAACAGAGTCAGTCAAGTCAGCATAACAAAGATAGCCATGGAGATTCTTGAAATATAATGAGTCACCAGCCAGGGCAACCTCAACACGGAATCAAGGAGAACGTTATAGTGAAGAAGAAATTCTATGGAGCTGAGCATATGATTGTTGATGATCAGGTTGGACCATCTATAGTAAGAGGTATGATTCTTTTAAATTATACCTTTGTGAAATTGTAGTTTGATAGTGGGGCATCACATTCCTTAACTGCTTCTCATGTGTTTGACTTTCTATGTTTAAAACTTGAAATTATGCCTTCTATTTTGAAACTGCAAACTCCTCTTGATGAAAGACAATATCCAGCCTTTGTGTGTATATCATGTGCTATAGCTGTTGATCGAGATGAGTTAAAGTGGGACATTTTGATTTTGGATATTGGTTTCTGTGATGTAATCATGGGTATGGATTGGTTGACAATGTTAAAATCTCACATCGACTATTTTTGGAGAACAATCAGTTTGACGACTGAGGAAGACATCGACCATCTCTTCAGAGGAGAGAGGATGGAAAAGAATGGTGTAAAGATTTTTTTGGCACCAATGGTGGGAATGATCTCTTACCAATTGGAAGCATTGACTTTAGCATCAATGGAATATATTGAGGGAAATAGTTTTCTAGCCATAGTGGATCAATTTCTAGATGTATTTCCCAATAACATCTCATGGTAACCACCTCTAAGGGAAGTGGAGTTTATGATTGATCTCCTTCCGGAGAACAGTCCTATTTCCCTACCATCTTATAGGATGGCACCAATAGAGTTGTGGGAACTGAATGTGAAGTGAGAAGAGATTTTAAAGAAAATTTTTTATTCAACAATGTATGTCCCCATGGGAAACACTGGTTAGTTTGTGAGGAAAGCATATGTAACGCTTCAGCTATGTGTTGATTATCATAAGCTTAACCAAGTTACGATAATGAATAGATATCCACTTCCACGCATGGAGGATCTGTTCGATCAATTAAGGGGATATCATTGGTTCTCCATGATTGAAATGCGATCAGCATATCACCAATTGCGATTTCAGATGGTGGATATTCAAAAGACAGCTTTCCGAAGTCAATATGGCCATTACGAATATATAGTCATTCCTTTCGGTCTAAAAAATGCACCCAAAGTCTTCATGGAATTGATTAATCTGATATTTCATCAATATCTGGATTCATTAGTGGTGGTATTTGTTGAATACATTTTGTTCTATTCAATGAAATGGGCTGATTATGAGGTGCACCTGAAAACAGTGTTACAAATCTTGAGAGATCATCGCTTGTATGCCAAATTTTCAAAGTGTTATTTTTGGAAAATGGAAGTACATTTCCATGGCCATGTCATTTCAAAGAAATGTGTTTCTATTGATCTTGAAAAGATAAAATCCATTGTCTCTTGGAAACCTCTATAGAATGTGTTCGAGATATGAAGTTTTCATGGTCTAGCTGGTTACTACCAACGCTTTGTGCGTGATTTTTCACGACAAGTTTCACTAGTGATAGATCTAACAAAGAAGAATTTTCTATTACTATGGACAGAAGAATGTAAGAAGTATTTCCTGGAACTGAATGTTTGGCTTACATAAGAACCTATATTGATTTTACCAGAATCAAGATAGGGATATGTGGTGTATTGTGATGCATCGGGATCAGGCTTGGGTTTTGTATTCATGCAAGAATACCATGTGGTTTATTATGGTTCAAGGAATTTGAGGGTTCATGAGAAGATTTACACAACACATGATATGGATTTATATGTAGTCATCCATGCTTTGAATACATGGAGTTATTATCTCTTTTGTGAGAAATTTACTGTGTTTACAGATCACAAAATATTGAAACGCATTTTCTCACAGAGATATTTGAATCTGAGGTAAAAGAGGATTATGTAGTATCTCTAAATTATTGACTTTGACTTGATGTACACACTAGGGAAAGGAAATTTGTTGGCAGATTCATTTAGTAGAAATCCATATCCTCAGTTGACGAAAGAAGCATCAGATGAATTGCTGATGATGTCAGTAATAGCCGACATGCATGTGAAATGTAATGACCGAGGTGATGTTGTAGTTTTCATTTCAGCTATTCTGGTTCCTGATCTAGTAAAAATGATCATAGAAGCATAAACATATGATGTAGAATGTTTGGTTTTAAGTTCAAAACACAATGGTGGGGAGACCATTAAGGAATGAAAGCTTGATGGGGGTTAGTTTTTGTGTGTCAGGTATCTAATGGTTGTACATATGGTTTTTTAGAAAAAACTCCTTAATGCTAACCTCTATTAATGATGGTATGTACATCCATGTACATAGAAAAAATATAAGGCATTGAAGGCACTGTTTTGGTAGAGCATCGTGAAAAAGAATGTGGTCGAGTTTGCCTCGTGGTGCTTAACATGTAAATATGTTTAAGTAGATAATCAAAGAGCAGCTAGTATGTTACAATATTTGTCCATACCAATGTGAAAATGGGATCAGATAACAATGGATTTTGTTATAGGTCTTCCATGAATGGACTGGAAACATGATTCCATTTGGGTGATAGTGGATCGTCTAACCAAGTCAGCCCATTTCATCCCTATTCATGAAACTCATACAGAAGTAGATCCTTCAATAATTTATATATGAGAATGGGTAATGAGGCATGGTGTACTAGTGTCTATCGTCTCATATTGAGATCTGAGGTTCACATCTCATTTCTGGAAATCATTATAACAAGCCCTTGGAAATCAGTTGACTACGTGCATGGCGTATCATCTTCAGACAGATGGGAAATCTGAGCAGATGATACCAACATTGGAATACATGTTTTGGGATTTTGTAATGGAATTCAGTTTCTCATGGGTTTATCATATCTCCTTAGTATAATTCTCATACAATAACATCTATCAAGTAGCGATACACATGTCTCCCTTTGAAGCATTGTATGGGCGTCCTTTTTGTACTCCAATAAGGTGGGTGGAAGTGTTTGAAACATCAATATTCGGGTAAATACTTCTCTAAGAAACAACAGAGAAGATCCTTTTGATTAGAAAAAGGATGGGGACATCTAAGAGTCGGCATAAATCTAATGCAGTTCACCGTCGAAGACCATTATCTTTCATTGTGGGTGATCATATCATCTTGAGGATCTTTTCAAGGCTTGGACCTTGTTGTTTTGGGAAGCAGGAAATGTAGTCTCCTGGATACATTGGCCCTTTTGAGATACTGGAATGGGTTGGAGAGGTGGAATATCAGTTGACATAACCACCATGGTTCATTTTGGTGCATAACGTGTTCCATGTATCTTAGTTGAAAAAGTATCAACCTAATCCTTACCATGTGATCATATGGGATCACTTTAACCTAGAGCCTGATTCATAATTGATACATATCTTGGTAAGGAATGTGGATAGGCAAGATAATGTCTTCTTGTGAAAAACCATTCGTTTAGTGCGGGTTTTATGGCAGCATGGTCAGATTTAGGGAGAGATGTGGGAACATGAAAAGGAAATGAAAGAGCAGTGGTCATAACTATTTTTGTTGGGTGAAGGTTTTCTACTATCTGAGGATGAAAAAACCAATGGTATGGAGAAATTAGTACTCCTAGATTACAGTTTGTAAGCCTTACTTGATTAATTACATTCTCTTAAAGTTTACAGTAATGAAAGGGAGAGTCCGAAGAACACTGAATAAACTTTTGAGGCAAAGGGGAAGTCGCACTGATGGTGAATAGTTTTTCTAAAATGTGTGGAAAAACCATGGGTAGTTGGTCTTGGAGGCAGTAGCTTCTTCATGGGTGGTGCATAGTTTTTCTAACCATGTGGCCAAACCGTGTGGGGAGGGTCTGCTGAGGTAGTACCTAAAGTACGGTTAGAGCACAGTTTGTCCAACCGTGTGAGCAAACTATGCGGCCAAATAAATGAGATCTTATAATGGTGGATCTCATGTGATTTTTCTCTAAGTGGCTCGTTTTTTATCGTATGAATCCATATCTCTGTACATTTCTTCTCCAAAGGTCAAATAGGGTTCTCCCATTTTTTCATAGGTGATCTGAAGTATTAACTTAGAAAATCGAAGCGGAATTATTGAGGTATGTGGTCTTTCTTCATCGTTATTGTTCGGTTTGTTATATCAACTTAGACCTACTTCTCCTCTCCCCTTGGATTCATAGATATACACACATTATGGGTAGATATATTTTTTTGGATTCCATCTATGATGATATTTGGTCTTGGAATGGATAAGAGCTAATATCAAAGGTGGGTTTTTGAAGAAGCAACCCGGTTTTCTTATGTGGTCTTCATTCGTTGTGGTTTTCGTCAAAACACTAAAGGTAGGAGGCTTTGTTCTTGACTCCTGTTGTTATAATGGACTGGTTTAGTTTTAAATTGGGTAATTTGAATGGAATTGATTTTGAAATTCATAGAATAAATCTTTTTTAGTGATGATTTATGGTTTTAGTGAAATTGTGAAATCATGATGAATTTGTATTGCATGTGACTTTCCTTATTGAATTTAAAATGTTGATTTAAAATTATTGATTTTCTGAAATTGTAAATGATTTGGTAAAAAATAGGTTTTCAATAAAATTGGAGTTTTATTGAAATTTTTTGAGATTGAAATGACATTGATGGAATTGGTTTTCAATAAAAGTGATGTTTTATTGAAATGGTTTGGAATTGAAATGGTTTGGAATTGAAATGGTTTTGATGGAAATGTTTTTCAATAAAAAGGTGTTTTTATTGAAAAGGTGTTTTGGCACGATTGAGGGGAATATGTGGTGTGTGTCCATGATGCATGTATGAGACATGGTTGGAATATGACCTTGTGCTCGGTTCCAAAGTTGTAACGGCACATGGTAACTATATGCACGAGACATGGTTGAAATATGACCTTGTGCATATGACCTTGTGCTCAGTGCCAATGGTGTAATGCCACATGGGAAACAATTAACTTGTGAAGACTTGGAAGAACCTGAGAATCTTTTCATGAGTATGGAACTATCATAACAAAGCATGTATGGTTGGTTTCATGGGTTGTGAAATGGTTGGGTATGCCAAAGATAGGTGTTTGTAAAATTGTTTTAAATATAGTATAGTTATTTTTCTGGAAAAATAACTCACTAAAAAAATTTGTTTCAATTGAATTTGAATTCTATTAGTTATAAGTGGTTTTGGGAAACTTGTTTATTTTTCATTATAAACTGATTTTGAGAATTTTTTTTATACAAATAGTTGTTATATAAATGTTTCTATCTTTTTTATACTAGTGGCATGAGTAGGGAAGTCATTGGACAATCCTACTGAGTTTTATAGTCACCCCTGATTTGGCACATTTGTGCTTTTGGAGATGCTATTTTCTTGGACTGGGGCAAAGGTAACGCTTCACATGTTTTTAGTACTACCCTGTAATGATTGTGGTTGTTCGGTGATTATGGAGCTTCGAGCATGTGTAACCTAGAGTTTTTTTGCCTTTTGAGGGACTTGATCTGTTCATCTGCTGTGTACTATGATATTTGGTTTTTTCTTCCACTGTTGTGCACATTGATGTGGATTGACCTAAATGAAATTGTTTAGCTATCTTTCTTTTGTTTATGTATATTAATGAATATTGGTTTATTGGTTTATTGTTTAACTTCATAAATGGTAAATCATCCGCCACATGTATTTGAAACCCTTTAGCATTTATTTCCAGGCTTTGGCATCTTGGGAATGTCGCTTAAGGCCTAGTACTGACTCCTTGTACTCTCAAGCCAATGAGAAATGTCGTGTCATTACAATAATCACATCATCAATCCATTCATTCATCATCTTTAAAGCATAGATGCTCCTAATTTATTCACTATACTCTTGGGGAGTTATTCCATAATGTTCTATGTTAATTAAAAAACCTCATTGAAGACATGAAAACTAAAAAATTAATATTTCAATGAGCACCATGTGTAGTCATCTTTTACTTCTTCAATATAATCCATATAAAATGGGTGTACACTCTAGTATAGACCAAAGATATATTTTAACTAATGATTCTTTGAGACACACATCATCATATCAATAGATAATTTTCCTAAAATAATGACTATAATCCTCATGAATTTTAATCTCATTTATTTAGAAGGACACTCTATGATCATTCAAATAATCAGTAATTTCATATAATCTATGGTCTACCACACGAGATACTATCTACTAGAGAGGTCTCAAAATATGTAGTTTGTACCCATGCATTCTATGAGCTACTAAAATCACATCATGAATATTTAGATTTACAAAACATCCCAAATCTTCACTCAAAAAACTAATATCAATACAACTGATGTGAAAAATAATTTCATCATAAAAACCAAGGCATCACAAAATACATTGGTATATAACCGATAGCACCACCCATGAAGCAATCTTATAACCTGGAAAAACTAAGTAGGATTATAATCTCAAGGGAACTCACAAACTGATGGTAAATCTGCACTCAAGTTACCCGCATACATCGCAATAGATATCACCTATAGTACTGAACTGACTAACATCATGGTCCACATCTCAAAGAAATTATTCTCTCCCCCTATCTTGTATTCCCATGTCATACATTGGTTGTATCTCAAAAGGATCCACTAATCAATTCATACGTAACACTAAGAGTATCACATTCATAGACCCACTTTAGGGTATTATATAAAAAACAACAGTAATTACATACTAAAACCACAAATAACTATATTAATTTGTTCTAGTTGTGAGTATGAATACAAAATTACCCCTCAATAATCATTATGTCACAATCAACAATACTAGATATTTTCATATAATAGAAAACCCATATAGTATCACATTAAATTTTTTTAACACCCATGTATGATAGAATAAATATACAATGATATGTATAATGTATACTATAACCATGTTGTTTTGTTTACTTGAATACCACCATGAATATATATTGCAAAACATCATATATATTTTTATTCAATCATTTAAAAATTTTACCGATATATGAAGCCCCACACAATTAAATTTTCACTATGTAATAGTGTTCGAATATTGACATATAGAGTGTATCTATACATCCCATACAAATGAGACTTCAAATATTTCTTCAAAGTTAATTTTCCCCATGATAAAAAAAATTGAGTTAGTGGAAACATGTAATTTGGTCCAATTGAGGCAAATTCCACCATCATGTTATTGGAAAAAATAACATATATGATTTCCCTAAAACATAAAATATTTTACCAATCAATAATAGTGATATCTTTCACAAAAATAAAAATATCATTTATTGAAATTAAACACAACAAATATGATACATGTACATGATCTCTTACCATTTGGCCCAGATCCAAAACCCAATAAAATATATATAATAAAACAATAAATCCAATTAATTTACACTACGAGAAATTCATAAAATCTTATAAATGTAATAATTAATAAAAAATATATATCACTATAATCTAATGATTTTCCTCAATAATGATGTTTACAACACAATAGAACATAGACTCCAAATAGAACAATCGTATCCCTAAATCTAATATCTATCATCTACCAAAATAATGGGTAAAATCATTAATAATATATTTTACATCATCTAAATAAATTATTTGATACCACTTTGTAACACCCCACCCAATTTCACTATGTAATAATCGATCCAGAGGCTATTATGACCTCAAGACAACCTCCCTATATGCTAGAGGATTCCTAATAATATCGTGGATATTGGGTGCTACCATTGGTTTACAATATACCCTTTCTATATTGTTGATTGACCACAAAAATAACTTTAAATCATCAATAGTAATGTATTTGAGAACATATAGATATAATAAAAATTTCATATAAAATATAAATGCGGATGAAATATTTTATATGGAATAATGACCATTTCACATATAATGATTGATATCCCATTCATTTGATCACAATATTTTGAATATAAAAAATAATTTAATAGTACAATCAGCTCTATTATTGTGCTTGAGCAATAAAACAAGCCTAGTCTCCAACAATATCTATGCTAATAAGTCAATCATGAACATTGGGAATATATTCTACATGAACCCATGGTCAATGAAGAATGCTCATGTAACCATGTGACATTTCCACCTTAGTAGGATGTCAGTATAAATTAGCAGGGAACCAAAAAATGTGGTTTATATAATATGATATTAATACACAATATATGAATTTATTATACTCATATGAATAAATAAAATAGTATAATATCTTATGTAAATAACTACAATTGATTATCAGATTATAACATGACATCCAAGATCACATAAATAATATATGTCCTCTAAAATGGTTTTTATGAGAACTAACCATCATGAAGAACACAAGTGTAGTTTCTACACACTATTATATGTCATATCATCTTAAAACATAGGGATATATCCACACCAGAATAGAATTCAGGTCATCTAGAATCCTATGGGAGTATCCAAAACTAGTAAGATAAGTAATAAACTCCAAAATTAAATGAAATATTCAAATTGTTATGGGGAAGAAATTCATATGTAATTTCATTGATGTATCCTCACCATACTATGAAATCAATAAATTATGATGGTCAAGGTTGTATACACACTCTCATTAGAAGGATGATCATATGAATATTTAGTGTTGTATCTGATAACTTTTGGGGAAAATATTCATCTTAAAGAAAAATAGAATATCAAAAAACAACTATGGAATTCATTCATATATTATATTATATAAAGGTAATTTCCAATTATAATATCCCATGAATCATATGAACCATAATAAATCATGATGGGATAATCATCCCACCAGAATCATTGTATAGAACACATCTCAATTTTTTCAACAATCTAAAAGTTATTATCGCACAAATTGATGTTATAATATATAGTGAATGTATCATCATTGTTTTACTAAAATTAAATAGAACAAATAATTTATTCATGTTAAATTTTGACAACTAAAATAATCTGCACTCGTTCCCATGCATACCCACTTATGGTTCATTTTTTTAATAGGGGGCTCGCTAAGGTTCTCTAGGTCAAAACATACACGGAATCCCTTCATGTGTTCCCTATTAAAAAACATATCTCATGAGATAATCCCATCACATATATTTCATATCAACCCCCAATACCATCCTAAAAATAGACTCTTTTTACCATTATAAGAATATATGTATCAATATCACACAAGAAAGATATACATAATCACATACACTTCCCTATAAATCAATGGTTGGTCATCAAACATGACCTATCATTTACCTACCAATGTTATACCCACCCATGAACTCACATGATAGTTATTGAGGATCATTTACCACACTTCTATCTAAAAATTTCCTACACCTACTAGGTTTCTCATATTTCCCACGTAGCCACTCTCTAGATAATTCAATTAAATATATCAATCATCAATAACTATAGTCACTACGTGAGCATTTTGAAGCATAATCTATTCACTTAATTCATTCAATATTCACTCCAGAATTAAATAGTATCACATAACATGTATTCATAATTATTTTATGAACCATATAGTAGTTCGGAATCAATCTTGTGAACGACTGTCTATCAGGACTCTTGGATCTTTTCAATTCCATTCATATATAATAAATTTTAATTTATATATTTTTCTTTTTGAAACACATAGATCTCACATAGTGGTACAACCAAATATCAATTGTTGCTGAAGTAAGATTAATTTTAAAAAGGGATATACTTTATGGAAAACCTAAATTAATTACAAAGACATTATATTTTTTGTGAAGCTTGAAAAAATTTATTGAGATCAACCAACAAAATCATGACATAAACTATCACTATGTTACCTTATCAAAATCAATGATATCAATATTAGTCAATTGAAATCATTTATAATTAATCATAAAATTGTCCCTTAATTTTTATAATGTAATAAAAATATGCATAATTTGTTAAAACTCATCATGTGGTATTTTCATTACAAACAATTGAGTAATGAGATGTGATCTAAACTAAAAATACTACTAGAATTAATGCATTCATAATCTATATTATATGAAACTATTTAGATTGCGAGTTTCATTTATTTATTCATAAAAACTACAAAATTATTACTATTGTGTACCTTTAAAAAACTGACATGTGATTTCATGATGAAACCAAATTATGATATCTTTAATCTAAGCTGTATGAAATACCAAAAAAGCTAGGAGACAGGAGAACCTGCTCCTAAGGAAATAAAATAAAATAAAATTATAGTACAATGTATCACAGAGTCACTCTTAAAATACGAGAATAAACCTCACCACAATAATTAACCTGAACAAGACGATCACAGTAATCAGGCGACACAAAAGTTCAAAAGGAGGTGACCTCATTAACTTCCCTTTTCACAAGAGCATTTTCCTCTTGATTGGATTCACGATAAAGATGCCTGAATTTAATGGTGAGTGATCCAAGAAGCCGAAGACAATCAATCCAGAATGTGAGAATCCTCCATGGCACATTCCTCAAGTGCTCTTTCAAAATTTGAACTGCAACAGACGAGTGTGATTCTACCCATAATTCATTCCAACCAAAATGGAAAGCATATCTGATCGCCTTCATTATAGCCCAGAGCTCACCTTAAATGGCCTATATGTTACCAATAAAATGAAAAAAGCATCCTTCGACAAAACCCCGAGATGTACGGAAAACACCACCACATCTATAGGGCCCCAGAGCACCAGAGGTGGACCCATCGACATTGACATTAATCCACCGTGGAAGAGGCGGAACCCATCAGATGTATTTCACCATAAGTGGATTCTATTTCCTGCCAGTAGGACCAAGAGATCTCAACAAAAACAGGTCAGAAACATCATTTTTCATACAACCTTCTTTGATGTTGGAATCCATGCAAATGGCATGATGCATCGTTAAGACACCATTGTGAAACTGTGGCTAAATGTTGTTGAGCAACAGGTTGTTTATGTACTTCCAAATGAAGTCAATAACAGCCGTAATTGAAGCCAAGAGAAGAGCCTAAACATGCTCACTAAAATTGTTCATGCCAATGGCCTACATTAATTCATCAACCAAGTTAAAATGAATACTGAATTGAAAAATATGATCCATGTAACACCATAACATGCGAGAAAAATTTCAAGAGACGAAAACATGGGAGATGGATTCATCTACTGCCAAGAAGTCATGGAAGATCGGGGCAAGGTACAGCCTAGTTCCCTATAGCAAGAACTGCAAGGGCAATATGTTTTTCCATATTTTCCATATGAGAAGTGATCGTGCTGGGGGGAATAATGGGCTTAATGAAATCCATAACCCATCTAGGTGGTGAATAGAGGTACGACAACAAGACTTATAGCATTCCATTGGGATGAAAATTTCATTCAGATCTGGAGTCCATAGCATAACATCATAGTCAGTGACGCAATATTGCATGACTTCCATTCTTATGTGGCTTGGAAGAATTTTGGGAAGGACCGGGTCTACACCAAGATCAGAAATCGATTTATGCTTAATAGATGGTGGAATGATGATTTCATCACATATGGGCCATGAAAACCAAGAGGTGGTACAACTATTCAGGTTGGATGACTTACATACCAACCATTTTGAGTGGGCCATAAGATCATAATAGGCCTGCATAATAGCAGGCGAGACAGATGATCTGATATAGTTGGCATATCTATTCTTCAATTTTCAAATAAAACTAATTTCCAGAAACTCCATATAAGGATGAGGATTTAAAAAAATAATCCAGAAAAACTTTTCAATTAGAGTGTTATTGAAGATTTGGATGTCTTTAATGCCCAATCCTCCCATTTTAACTGGCTTAATAAAGTCTTCCTAGAAAACTGTAACCAATTTATTCTCATTAATTGAGCTAGTCCAATCAAATTTTATAATGTTTCCACTTAATTCTTTAATCAGCGATATCGACCACTTCTATAGTGAAAAGGAATAAACAAACATTTCGGTAATCACTGAGTTAACTAGATAAATTCACCATGCTTGGGACATATTTTCCCCTTTAGAGCCAGATAATTGATTGATGATTCACAGCGAAATATTTTCTAAGTGGAATCTTTTACCCTGCCCCAAAAAAGAATTACACCATGATATGTGAAAGGGAGAGAACCCCTTTTAACTCCTAGCTTCATCGTAGTTCTGTTTTCCCTTGAAGTAGTAATTCCATCCCCAAAAAACACATAGGACTTTCTCAAATTATTTACCTGACCAGCATCCTTTTCAAAGTGAGAGAAAATTTCTTAATTACAAGAAATGGTAGCATCACATGCCTTCAAAAATAGCAGAATATCTTCAGCATAAAATAAATGTGAAGGGGCACTCAAATACCTTCCGAGTCTCATCGGTTGATAAAATCCAATATTAGAAAGATCTGTGAGGCACCAGCTAAGACAGTCTTCAGTAACAGCAGACAACATACCAGAAAGGGGATCACCCTTCCTGCCACCTCTTGATCATTGAAAAAATTCCTCGAGGAGATCCATTGACCATGATAGACAGCCTTGCACTGGATAAAATGGATCCAATAAGACCAATAAATCTCTGTGAGAAGCCATGCATCTTTAGAATAGTATACAGAAAACTCTATCTTACGGTGTCAAATTCTTTTGAAATATCAATCTTAACGGCCATATTTCCATCCATAACGATTATTTTCATAGCATTCACACATTTAGACGCAGTGAACCGACAGTCTTGTATGTTTCTCCCAAGTACAAACCCATCCTTATTCTTAGAAATGATCCCTTTGGTAATTTCACCCAACCGCTGAGCCATAATTTAACTGATGACCTTTGGTATTGTGTTCTCGATCGAAACAGATCTGAAGTCTTTAATGTCCAACTAATTTTCCTTTTTAGGGATTAAGGCAATAAAATTCGAATTCATCCCAAACGGCATGTAAGATGATCTAAAATTTCAGTCATAGCATTTGTAACATCTATTTTCACAATATCCCACTAGAACATAATGAATTTATTAGTAAATCCATTTGGAACTATAACACTATAAATGTTCAGCGAGAAGAGGGCATAATGTTTCTCCTTCTCACTAGGGATATCAATAAGCCACTTATCTAGTTATCTTCAATAGAGGGGTTAAAACATAGGATAATTTTTTCAGAATTATCATTTCCATCATCTGAGTACATCCTCAGAAAGTAATATGTCACAGCCTCAAAAATACCATTATCTAAAACGAAGAGCTTCCCATCAATGATAAAAGCATTGAGACTCTTCCTGAAATTTTATTATTTGTTAAAGCAATGAATGAATTTGGAGTTCATGTCTTCTTCCTTCATCTATCTAGCATTGGATTGATTCTACGCCAGATTATCCTTATGGGCCAGTAGTTTGTCCAGTCTTGAACAACCTATATTTCCTCTGCGGAGGGAACCTCTTGGGACAGAACAGAATCATGACGTTATGAGAGGATAATTTCAGCCTCTCTTATATCACTATCAATAGAAGATAAGGACACCTTTCTCCATTTCTTCAGCCTGGCCTTAAAAAGTTTTAGATTGGAACATAGAATGTGGAATGATCTACCAAAGTAACTAGTTTTCCAATCATCCAATACAATCTCTCTACATCAAGGTATAATGAGCCAACAATTATTGAATTTGAAAGGAAGAGGGGCGGACATGAATTTATTAAAAAAAATGTCAAGAAGAATATGATTGTGATCAGAATGCAAACGTGGTAGGGTTCTCCCAACCGCATCAGTTGGCCTATTCCTATCATACACATGAACGAAGCACCTGTCCATCCTGCTTGGCTGTCTCCTATTAATAGTGTACCTGCTCTACGTATAATCAGCACTAGAAATTGGAACCTCCAAAAGGATACATTTTTCAATGCATGCTAAAAAATCAGAGGCTGAAGCACGATAGAAGTGCTCCCCAGTTTTTTCCTCGATCCTTAGAATAGTGTTAAATTCACTAAGAAGAACCAAATTTCTCATCATGATCTTAGATAAATTAGCTAAACTTCTCAACAATGCTTGTCTTCTTGTGTAAATATTAAAATAATAAACAAACGTCAATGCAATAGATACATTATTATTGTGGCATGAGGGAGAGACAAACTGAAAATTATTCAAAATAGAATTATCCACAACACTATCATGTTTCATCACCCACATAGATTCATAATTTCTGGTAAATTTATTTCTTGAAAATAGTGAATATCCCATGGACGCCCATTTGAAGGAACTCCAATTCTAAAACTTCATCCTTGGATATGTAATACCAACATGAACCGGCCTATTGGTCATAATAAGACGTCTAAGGTATCTGACTGTTAGAGGATTCCTAATCCCTTGACAATTCTAGAATTGGATCTTCATTTCTTTGATCTGAGCTTAGTGCTAGGCCCAGCATACATATTTTTGGAATCTTTTTCAGGAGGCAAGAGGGCAGTAACACCATCCCCATCTGATATTTGATCATCATCTTCAGTTCCATTATCCTCCCCCACCGAGTTAAGAAAGGATAATCAGTTGATCGAATCAGCTGAAACAGTCAGCAGGCTAGCAGGTAATATTCCTTTTGAGCCTTATAAGAATGAGCATGTGAGAATTCTCCCAAATCAGTAGGACCAGAAGCATGCTCCACATCAATTTTAGGGTCATTTCCAGTGCCCAAATCATGGTCTCGGGCCCCCATAGGGGCCACTCCAGGACTTGAATCAAGACCATGAGTCACATGGGTAATCAGGTTCTGCAACAAGTCTTTCAATAGTTACAACAGCAGTAGGGACAATATCTGAAGTAGTAGCCAAGTCTGCTTCCTATTTCTGCGTACCATCAGTAGGTTCAACCTTTTTAGCGGACACAACATCATACTTTCTTTCAGCTATTACAGAAACATCATCAATATGGGTAGGAACCATGCCAAAGTTATCTTCCAAGTCTTCATTCTGAGACTGTGTACCATCAGCAGGTTCTACACATTCAGTAGACACAATACCAGCATCATAATCAACAAAAATGGGAGCATTTTCTGCAACTTTCAGTTTCCCCTATCATTACCCTTTGATCCCTCCCCATTCGAAGGTACCCCGGTAGAGATTTCTTGCCCAAAATGACCTAGATCAGGCACCATGAAACCTGAATCAACCTTAGAACTGGCCTTCACTCCATTATTATCAACATCCTTACATTGATTCTAATCTATAAGGAATCCATCATCCACCATATCATCTTTTCCAGAGGCCCTGGATGGAACATTGATATCTCCGTTATCCGCAATGGAGTTACGACCAGTCTTGAATTCCATATCCATGTTCTTGTTCTTCCTACATATTTCAGCCTCAGGCCCTCGACCCTTACAAAGGTTTCATGTTTTTTTTCGATTACATTCAAAAAGAATATGACCAAACAATTTACAATTCAGAATGAATTTAGGACTTCTCTTATATATTATATCAAGGTTGATACAGTAATCTTGGGTAGTTAACACCACTTATTCTACAAGAGTGGCATCCATATCAACTTCAACTGAAATTCTCGAATAGTGTCCAAAAGTAGGATTCTCAGTCTGTTTATCAAGTCAGATTGGGTTTCCAACCGATGAGGCAATGTCCCAAAGAATTTGAGGATGCCAATAGAGCAAATTTATATTTCAGACACGAATACAGATTTGTGAAAAATTATTCTTCAATGTACTGGGATTACAATTCTGGTCCCACTCATGAATTCAATGAAACCCCGGCTTGAGAAGGGCCGAGCCAAGACACCCGGAACGACCCTTGAGCTCATCTGATGGAATGATAATATGGTAGAAACCATGAACCATTGTTATCATCTTCAATTCATTGATGCCCCAAATCTCAGCAATCCTCAACATGAGTTCATTGATCTTCCATGGCTTCACCCCTTTTGGAATAACCACTCTCGAAATGATCAAATGTCTGCAGAGCCTAATATTCTCCTCAACTGCATTCATATTCACAGAGACATGTGCAACATGCCCTTTGCGAATGATTCGTCTTGAGGACCTGGTTTCACAATAAGGAAACAAGGTATTTCCCACACCTTTGACCGCATCTTCAATGATTCTATATGATTTCGTCTCCCGCAACACATCAGAACGTTTTCTGGCACATAGGATAAAGAGATACTTGTTCCCAACATATTCTGCACCCTTAGCATGACAATCATCTTTCTTTCTTGATTCATCGACGAGAATAGATATGCACAATCTAGGGTTCACGTTCTTTTCAGATTCAAACTCTGCCATCCTCCAACCAACCTAGATGTCTGTGTCTTGTATGAAATATATAATATGTTAGATGATATAAACTATGAAATTATGGAAATCAAGACCAAACACTAATTTTGGATGCCCTATATCAGAGAGAAACAATTGGAACAAAATATGGAAGAAGGGAGGTTATTAAATGGATTATAAAAATTATTATCAATAAAAATAACCCCCACACTATGTTCTGTTACATGAGTAATGGGATGAGTCTCTCAAATGATGACCACATATAATGGAGGAAGTGAATATTTGGGCTAGTAGATTAGTAATGTAATAGGGGAAATGGGGATTTCATGTGATGAATAATTATTTTAAATCCATAAAATTAATATTATATTCAACATGTTGTGTCCTATACAACGTCGAACTAAATCAAAACCAAAAAAATAAACCATGAAATACTTAATTTACATGATGAAAATTATTATTATAAGATATAAAATAACAATCAATTATAACAATTACATATTATTATTTTTCTTTACCATGAAAACATCTTTCTATTTATAACATCATATTTTTTAGAAGGGTTAACTAATATTTTTTACACAAGAAAACATAGTTTGGTAAAAACTAGTTACCAATGAATGAACCAAAATTCGAAAATGTAAAAAATCTGATGTAAAATGATTGAAACATTTTTGAAACATGTGTAAAAATGGGTTATAGAGGATTGATAAACATTATATTGACCCATAGGAATTTATTTTTTACTATATGAACCATGGATCCTTATACAATGTTATTCCATTTAAGTACATTAATGGGTGTTCATAAAAGTTCACTTTTATTCCCTTTTAAAAGGGGAACAATTACACCAACCCAACATTAGACATCAATATAAATCATTCTCTGACTAATTACACATTTTTTTCTCTCCTCTATTAATAATTATACAACAAAAATTGTAATATCATAAGATTTTAAAATTAAGGCCTATAATAATTAGGGTTCATGATATTCAACTGTGATCTTAAAAAAACAGAAAAATATTATTATTTAAATTTTACCTATACAAATAAGGCGTCAAATTAATGGACATAAATATGAATAAATTATTTATGAGATAAATATAATAGTTTCACTAAATATAACTATGTTGACAATTTATAATAGAATAACCAACTACTTTTAGAGAATTTATTTTATATTTATAAAAATATTCCATAAAAACGGAGTTTTCACCCTTTATATGAGAGGTGATTATAATTATGCACATAAAAAATAAGTATATATAAATAAAATTGTTTTGGAATTTATTATTCGAAAACTATCTAATGATGTTTTTTTTAGAATTTTCTCGATAAATGGATTTTTCAATTGATATTAATGAAAACTATATTTATTGAATATAGAATTTTTATTTAAATGTATTTTAAATATGGAATTATATTGTTGATTATTTTAAAATATAATTAGTTCTAATTTATCATAAATATTTTTTGTATGGTCTTTTAAATACATTGTATACATGAATTTAGAATAATTTTTTAAAGGGACTTTTTCTTAAAAAATGATTTATATATTTTTTTGATTTAGTTTTAATTTAAATTATTCATTTTCTATATTTTTAATTATTAAAATTTAATTCATTACTTGGAAAACAAGGTAAAAATATATAAAATATTACCATATTAGGTTTTTCTAAATATGAATAGTATTATATTAATATTTGTTACCCTATAAAGGGTAAATCCTGATGTTAATGTATAAAATAAAATGATATATATTATAAAATGAAAAAAAAATAATTAATTTTAAATTATTAAAAAATATCTTTTGTAGTATTTATATATTCAGATATATTGTTTTTTTGGCTCTAGCCGAGGTTATGATTTTTATTGTATTTAGTTTCAAGAAAAGTCAAACCTGTCACACAATTATTATAAATAACAACACTATATTTATACAGGGTTGTCTACAGGATCTGTTCAAATATAAAAATTATTTTCAAATATAAATTATTTATCTTATTGATGTTAATTTATTTTTATTTCTTAATTCATAAGTAATTTCATTATATAATTTGAAAATGTTGATGCAGTAATTATTTAATAAATCGAAAAATAAAATAAATCTTCATGAAATTATTAAAATTAATATGAATATATTAAATAAAGGTATCAATTAATTTTAATGATTAAAATAAAAATAGAGGGATATAAAATTATATTTAATTAGAAATATAAGTGTCATATTAGAATATTAGATGTTAATAAAAAGAATAGTTATAAAAATTCACATTATTGATATTTTAAAATAACTAATATTTAACATAATAGCATTAACATAATAACATTTTATATTCGGCCATGTAATTATGATATGGTTGATAATACTATACATTGTTAACTGAAAAGACTTATTCCCCTTAATAGTGACCATATTGACCATCCAAGTGTAAAAATACATGTTGTCATTGTTTGTTTAAAAAGGTTTAATAATGGTTCAAAACCAAATTATATGTGTAAATATATGACCTAAATTTTTTGAAAAATTATTTAATGAGATGATATATACCCATAATCCTCCTATATTATAAATAAAATATTTTTTATCCATTTTAAGTTAAAAATTAAATATATATATATATATATATTTTAATATAGTCAAAAATTTCTATAATACCCCTCACTTATCTTATAAAATAAACCCTCTTATTATCATTACATCATACTAGAAAAACAATTTGTTTCTACCACTCCCTGACCATATACCTATGTAGAATAAATCACCTTATTAATGATGACCTTTTTAACATATAACAGCATCCATGGTTGTAATATGGTGACAAGAAAAATATATTGTACAAATAAGATGTTTAATTTTTATTCAAGATTTTTTGTTATATGTATTTTTCTGCAAAAAATATATTTTTTTAACCATGAAAAAAATAATAAGACACTTATAAATTAATATACATAGATTTGTTTATGAAAATTCCATAACCTATAATCATCTCATATTCCATCAAATTGAAATCAAACCCATCAGTTATGCTTAATGTGGGATGAAACTTCGAGAACAGAAATAATTGGTATCCATCAATGTATCTCAAGATTGGTTATAACTATTGAATTAATGTTTTCATATTATATTCATAAATTATTTTTCATTATAAATAGATAATATACCATTACCATTTATTCATTCCTGTACAAAAAAATTAAAAGGACATTCATGTGTATGTCTGGGATACTACCTCTAATAATAGATGTGATACATTTTAAATTACCGCAATACATGGATGACATATATATATATAATAATATTAAAATATTTAGTATTATACAGATTGAATTATAATCATTTATGTAATATATAATAATACATTAGTTCTATCGATAATGTTCGTTGATAAATGTTAATGTTTGTTGTACATATTTATGGCCTACCTTATCCATAATAGTAATGTAATTCATTTTCATAACAATTTTTTATGTTAGAAATTAAAAATAATACTTATTTAAGAAAAGTACTATTCTCAAAATATTATTATTCAATATGTGATGAAAAATTACTAATATAACTATATGAACCCCACTGAATTCATTTTAGACATATGTATGAAATACCAATAAAACATCATTAGTGAACATAAATGATTATTTAACTATTAGAAAATGATAATAAGTAAGATAAAATAATTATAAATTATAAAAAATGTTCTTATGAATGTAAATAATTAACTTATATTTATTAATCATAGTGATAGGTAATATCTATAAAGAGTCATACTCAATGTAATATATATTCATCTCCATTTTATTTATGTGGGACACTTTCATTATACATAAAATTATAATTTTTGTTTTATATATAATGGAAATGAATGTACATTATGAAACATAACATGAATATTATGGGTTACACATATCCAAACATATTTTGTTCCTTCATGTGGATAGAAATTAAAATGTAACCATAGTATTAATGGTTTATTTCACAATATCAATATTATTAGTGATTGTTTCTATTGAAATATATGTTAGGTAATATTTTTTATCCAAATACATGTATAAATGTATATTATTTTTTTACCATTCACTAATGAATTTTTAATTTTATTTTCACCCCAGGTTGATAAATAGACCCTACATAATTTATTAAATATTATTAAATTGAATTCATGAACTCAATTATTTTTATAATGAGGATCTTTTCATATTTAGTATTTTATAGAATAAGGATATAATACTTACCAAATTAATATAGAGTAGATACCACAAAACCGCATCCATTTCTTCTAAAATGATAGAAGTTAAAAAAACAATTTTTATTTGAAAAATCGGGATTACATTTAACGTGGATTTCTTATTTGACTTTCACATCATTATACCTATGAAAATAATTTATAAACATGTGACGATAATAGAAATCTTATTAAGGGATTTAAATAAATGAAATAAAACATGAGTCTATGAATACATGTAATGTATGAAATATTTTTCAAAAATGAAATACATTTTACCCATATAAACATACATTGTGAATCTTGCGATTTACCATGATATTTCACAATACATATAGAAAAAAATAAAAAAATAAATATATCTTGTGGAATTACTTACATAATCTTGTAACCCACTCTACAACCGTATAATTTGTAAACCTCACGACTACCTTACAATTTGTGTAACCATCACAGTTACACTTGGAGTAACCATATGGCCAAGCACCAACATACACATACACAATTCATTGGAGGGGGATATAGGTCCCACCCTTTATCAAAAAATTCCAATGAACCAGAACATAGTCCGACAACATGAATAATGGACTAAAAAATTTTCTTGGGAATTTTGTGAAACAGAATTTTAAAATATGGTTTTAAAAGAATTGTCCCTTATAAATATCATATAATTCAACAGAGGCATAATATTGTAGATAGAATATGTATATATGCTGTAAATACATATAAATAAACATAATATATAAATTTTCAACCAAAAGAATGAAAATTGTGTTATTAATTCTCTTACATTGGGTTTTCCTTCTAAAACATGTTTAAACATCATTTATAATGGTTAAAAGAGAATTATTAATTTATTAAATATTCATATTCATGTTTATAACACCATATATTATCATTTCGTAATAGCATTTCACCCTTTAATTATTAGTATTTTTCTTCTTCCATTGTTTTGGGTGTGTTCATTATAGGATTTCCATGGTCAGTTTGTTTTTGATTCTCTTTCCATATCAAAATTAAGTAATAAAAGATTAATGAATTGGTATTCATGTTTTTAAATAATATATAATGGTACCATAAATCATTTGTTATCATACATTATTTTGGATCATTAGATACACCATTAATGATGATTATTTAGACCATTTTTAGAGGTTCCTCGACAATCATGAAGTTGTTTTAGTATAGAATTTAATGTCATGCAGGCAACATCATTTCAGGTCATTAAATAGGTTAAAAATAAAAATGATATTCTTTTTCATCTTTTAAAAGTGATTTAGGATCAGTATTGATTGTTGTAATGGATATTGCAAACAAATCTCCCATGATATTTGTAAATCGACACATCATGGACATCGTTTTTATTATTTGAACAAGATGGATATGAGAGGAATGCATATGATGAATAGTTTACATGATCATGATAACATATAGAAAAAAATAAAATTTTGGATAATTTATACTCCTAGAAAATGTGATATAAAGAGAGTGTAAGAATGAAAATAAATTGGAAAGAAAACCTATGATAATGGAAGTAGATTCTTACCTCTGGATATCTTCTCCTTTGGATCCTCTATAAGGCCGTTACCATTGGGATTTTTGTGAGTCCAGTAGTTAATTGAAATGGGGAATATCCTCAATGAGGGGATTTGGTAGAACATAGACATTCATCAAGGCTTGAGAGGCTTGAGGGGAAGAGGGGAATTATGGTGGTATTAATACTGGAGGAGAGGAAGGATTTTACATTATTTCAATCATTATAATAATATTTTTACTCAAGATAATTAAAAGTATTGATTTATTAGATCCTAAATAAAAATAATTTCATGTGATTTAGATCCATCTATTCTTACATCATCTTTGTATCACCTATTATGTAGAAAAAATGTATTGAGCAATTGTCATAATTTACTGTATTGTACTATTAAAAAAATTCATGAATTTCATAAAAATTCTAAAAAATCACGCTAACCAATTTTCTATGTGTAGAATTAAATTATGAAATAGATTTTTTTAAAAAATAATTTTCAAATTATCAGTAAATTTAATTTTTAATTAAAATCATAATTTATTAAGTAAATTATATTTATATCTCATTTTTTGACACCATGAAAATATTAATCAACATCTCATAATCTTATAAAAATAATATAATAAAATAATAATTTTATTTAATATTCATAAGTTTCATATTACTATTGATAATAATATTTAATATGGTATTTTACAATTCACCAAAAAACTATTTGGTTCTATCAGAATCCAAATAACTTACTGATCTGTAACAGCCCGATATTTTATGAAAAATATTCTTTTTAATTTTATTAATGTCTTGTGTTGTACGCTACACCAAAAAGGATCATGCACAACACGCATCCTTGACTTGCCTTTAATTACACGCTATCGCGACCTTCCTCGATAGCGTGTGTAGTACGCAATAAGGAGTTTCACTAAACAACAATATGCTATTAAAATATTATTAAAACTAGCCGTTATGAATAGTAATAACCACTTTTTGAAATTTTGTAAATTTTATTTTTCAAAATGGAATTCATTTTTGGATTCGGAGTATCGAATTTAGCCTAAGATGAAATTTTGGTACTTTTCGGATAACTTTCATATTCTAATGAATAGTGAAAATTACTAAATTATAATTAAAAACAACTTTTTTAATCGAAATAATTAATAGTGATAAATTATTAATTTGAGTGGTTTTAAAGTATATTTAGAATATATTTTTACAATTTAATACAATGTTGGTCATTGAATGTAATTTCACATTTAAACCAGACATAATCAAGTGTCAATCTTTTGATAGATATTGTTTGTTAAAAACACGATATTTGTTTTAACAACGGGATTTAATTATAAAATTAATTAATGAAACTTCTATGTTATGAATTTGGTAAAATAGACTTCATTTTTGAATTCGGAATATGAAATATAGCTTAGGATGAAATTTTGGCATTTTTCTGAAAAACATCAATTTTTGATCAATAGTGAAACTACTAAGTGGTAGTTAAAACTGAATTTTTCATAAAACATAATTTTACCGCTTCTGTGAATGGAATTTCAAAAATCCGAGAGACACGGTTGATGTCTGTAAGTAAAATGTGGTTCAATGAGATGAGAATAATTTTTGGTGAATAGTAACTTTTTACTTTTATTTACCACAGTTAAAAGTAAATAGGGTAATTAAGGGTAAGAATGATATTAATATTACCCTAACACATGTCCTAATCCTATTGGACAAGTGTATCTCGACCAAAAACAACATTAAGTGTAAAATATTATCATTTAGGCCCACTTGGATTAGAATAGGACATTTATTATTATTTAATTCCAAGAAGGGTTAAAATAGTTAAAATCAATGTTTAATAAGTAAATGATTTTTAATATATGGTTATAAATAATATAAATTAGATTGTAAATATTCATTAGAAAGATAAAAAGATTTCCTACATAATGGTATTTTATTTGTAATTTTTAGACATCAAATAATTTAATTTATTTATGACACAAAGATGATGCAGTAATTATCTTATTAATGAAATATTGACATAATTGATATTATAAATACCAAAATAAATGTAATTTAATACTTTTTATGAATTACAATATTTTTCTAGGTTACTATGATATATTAGTGTTGATTTAATAAACTTGTTTTGAACATATAATTCTGTTATAACTTTCACAAAAATCATATATCAAATAGTGTCAAAATTGACACAAAATAGTTTTTAAATAAAATATTATATTATTAATTGTTATTTTATTCCTAAAAATCTAAGGTTCGTCCAAATGACTTAGATAAGGATATATATTAATAATAAACAATTTGGGGTTCGTTTGACATGTTATAGTATGTGTATTAACCATATAGTGTAAGAAAACAAAAAGACACTGTAAAAGTTAAATTATTTAACTTAGAGTTAAATATAATTGATAAGGTTAAAATAATACCCTAAACTTGTCTAAATCCTATTGGATTATAGGATTTCGACCCATACCCTCTTTAACTTCGAAATAAGACCCTTTGGAACCATTATAAACCGATTTTGACTTTAATATAATATAATATTTTGATATATTCCTAAGGTGCCCCTCTCCTCCCTTATAAAAGGGCACCTCCTACCTCTCTTCCTCACACAACCTTGAGCCTTCAAGCTCGGCCAAAACCTGCCAAAATCACTTCTCCACTTCCCTAGTATCATCCTAGAGGTCCTGGTCTTCTTAAAAGACCAATTTTAGTGCCCTAAAAGTAGGTCTCAAAGAAGCACTTCAAAGAAGAGGTAATACCCATTACCGATCTTTTCAATTTCATTCTTCTTCAACTTCTTCTTCTTTAGTTGTTTCATGACAAAGTAATAACATAAGTATTACTTACATACTGATATCTTATTATAAATATGAAACAACCCTAATTCACCTTCTATCCATCCTACGGAAAAAATGAAATCACCGCGCGTGCGTACGTACGGAATACCGTCTCCATGCCGTGGTGTAATCTATTTTCCGCCACCACCTTAATAGGATGGGTATAATGGTGTAATGAGTAACTATATATGATTATTATAATGTTATATTTAAACTGAAATAATATTCATACACTTTAACACAATTCCACGACCATGTGAATGATATCATCACTCGTGCGTACGTACGGAATACCGTCTCCACGATGTGATGCGACTCGTTCTACATGATCATCATTACATAGTAATTATATAAATGAATTGAATGAATAAATATGATATATGTTACACTAATACCATTCTGGATATAAGGTATCTATAACCTTAAAATAAGAATAAGAATGTATTCGGCAAAACACGCATAAGAACAAAAGGCAATAAAGACCCGAGTAACAAGTAACAATGAAATATTATTAACAAGAAGCTAAGAATATGACCATATATGATATCATATCAATATGTATGATTCTCGAATAAGTCAATAACATTATTTAAACCATTATACAGGAGTTTCGGACACGTACAAAGCAAATCGGACCTAAGGTAAGGGAAATATCACAATCTCATTTTTATCCGAGATTGTTTATTCGTAAGTATTTACTGGGGTGTATTTTATCATCCACATACATGTTTCATCAATATGTAATATTATTTCCATCCACCTACAATTGTTTAAATCCATTTTTTACCCTTCGGTGAGTTTTTAGTAATATGTATTAAAGGAATCTTTTGTCATTTTTCGTTCGAGGTACTTTTTGACTCTTCCGACAAAAGTACGAAGAATGTTTTTTTAACTTATACAGAATAAATGGATTTCTAGAACATTATTTCCAAGAAGCTTCCTTTACAAGTATTCAAGTTTATTTTTAATCAACTTATTTTAGTTTGAAATTGTATGACATGTTAAGAAAGGAAAAGTGTTTTTGAAGTAGAAAGGATATTTTCCTCAAGAATGAAGTTCAAGTATTTTATCAAAATTATTTTCCATCTAAGATAATAAAAGGGTTCTGTTTTTATCCCTATTATTACATTGATTTTATTATGTTATGATGAAATTATATTTTTATGAATTCCTTCATCTTATATGAAATGTTTTATGATATCACGATGTTTAAGATTCCCATTTTTTACATGGGTTATGCAATGATGTATGATTTATGATTTTGTGGAACACAGAAGAATGGTATCATTATGAGATGGGTGGGACCTATATCTCCCTCCAATGCATTGGGTAAAGATTTCATATCTCATGAGATAGACATGGCTGGAATGGTAGGTTATACCGGTTCAGTGAAACAGGACTGAAATGAGGGTGACTCGATTCAGAAAGGGACTTTGTCCACTAAGATAATCTTGGCAATGAGTCATGACTAACAAGAAATGATTCTCTATGATTATGTGTGTATGCCACAAAGTTTCATGTTTTAAGTTATGATTATTGTGATTACATTTCACTGCCATGATTTATCCCATGTTATGAAATTTGCTCTCTTTTGCAGGTTATGATTTCCAAAATGTTATGTTCTTATGAATATGATGTGATTGATATTTCTTTTGTTTACCCTTACTGAGCATTTGAGCTCACCCTTTTATGTTTTCTTTTCCCCAGGATATAAAGA
This sequence comes from Viscum album, assembly GCA_963277665.1. Taxonomy (NCBI): domain Eukaryota; kingdom Viridiplantae; phylum Streptophyta; class Magnoliopsida; order Santalales; family Viscaceae; genus Viscum; species Viscum album. The sequence goes on along the minus strand of OY728147.1, from coordinate 1,815,094,002 downwards.
AAGGTTTTAGGTAAAAAAAGGAAGGTCTTTATGGGAGATGTTTAAGATCTTTCACCATGATTAGGAGATTACGTTCCGAGTTTCCAAAGACACTAAACTATTACGATCCTTATGTGTGTGTTTTTGTTATGTACTAAGTATTCCGCAAAAGTAATGTAATGTCCATGTACATCAGGCATCGGGTCTCTACAGTTGGTATCAGAGGAAAGGTTTAGTCAACCTTTGGAAACTATGATGCGAGAACATTAGTGAGATCCCTAGAGATATTTCTAAGGTATGTCTAGGGATGTCCCTAAGGTTAAGTATACGCATAGGTTATAGTACTAGAATTACGCTAACGATCATAGAATTAAACCTAAGATGTTAGATATTGAAGGTACTCCCCCTTTATTATGTTGTTTTCCCTATCATGATTTTTGCCTCTCACACTATTCGTTTTGGGTTTTAGACGATGGCTGGAACCCGAAGGAACCGTGTTGATCAATGAAATGGACAATGCAATGATTTCCCTCCTGAACAAACAAATGTTATGGGAGATGGAGTGCAAAATATGTTGAGTCATTAAGGTTTTCCTGATGACTTTTCCATTCCTTCTTGTTTTGAAAATCACAAACACCTTATCTTTAAGGAAAATCTCTTTTATAAGGAAAATTGCTTTCTTAAGGAAAATTGCTTTTATAAGGAAAATTGCTTTCTTAAGGAAAATTGCTTTTATAAGAAAAATTATCCTTATCATATTTTTATCCATATTTTACATAAGTATGAGATTCGGATTCATTTTCTCGGAATCGTTGAAACATTAAATTAAAGCATTCTGTTTTAGTATTCGGATTTTGGATAAGAACTATAAGGAAGTTTCATTCTGAATTCCGGATATGAATTCTGACTAAGTTCTATTCCAGATTCAGGATACGAATTCTGAAGAAGAATTCCCATTACGAATTCTGATGAAGAATTCTCATTACGAATTCTAATGAAGAAATCCCATTCCGAATTCTCATTACGAATTCCAATGAAGAATTCTCATTACGAATTCTGATGACGAATTCTCATTACGAATTCTGATGATGAATTCTCATTACGATTTCTGATGACGAATTCCTATTCCGAATTCTCATTCCGAATTCACCTATTAAACAGAATCTGACTATCTTTGTTTTATACACTCTGAATTTATTCACTCAGAACCTTCACTCCGAAGTTTCATTCCGAACTTTTATGTTAGAGTTTAAAACGATGTCGTACTTTCTGTTACACTTGTTTTGTTATAAAACGATGTCGTCTGTTTTGTTATAAACTAACCGTTGTCTAAGTGACACGTGTACAGGTCCCTCCGAACTTTAAGGAAAATATGACCGTTGGAGAAGGAGTCGACCTTACCTATAAATAGGAGCTCATTTGAAAGAGCTCGGTACTTTTGGCTAGCTGTTGGAAAAACGTCTGAGTTTTGTGCCTACATGTTGTTGAAGTGAATTCTAGAGAGAGAGGCTCTTATTAACTCTCAAAGCTTCGTGCGACTACGAATGTTGGTGATTACATTCGAGGGCTTCCGGGGATAGGAAGACAGAGGTGCCGACTACCTTAAAGTTCGAGGGCTTCCTTGCTGAGGAGGACAGAGGTTGCCGACTACCTTAAAGTTCGAGGGCTTCCTTGCTGAGGAGGACAGAGGTTACCAACTACCTTGAAGTTGAGGGCTTGCGGGGATAGCAAGACAGAGACTCCGATCTTCGTATCGAGGTCTTACCCAGGTGTGGGTAAGACAGACTTGCTTGAAAGTATAAATCAAGGGACCTTTATCCAAGGTTGTTGGATACCCTTCTCTTTGGGTTAAAAGACTTATATCTTGTTACTAGTAGTTTTACTACTTCTTTTTATTCTGCTGCAATTTGTATCTTACGGAAAGTATAACTTTCTTATACTTCCTTACTTACTCTGATTCATTTAGATTCTATACGCTTTAAGGTAGAATCTCATATTGTAACTTTTGTTAAGTTTCAATTTCCGGAACCATATTTCTGGAACCTACTTTTGGAATCTCTTTCCAAGTTTAGTTCGGTGTTAGAGGTGTTGTGTATTTACTTAGTTTATCTTTGTTAAACTTAGCCCTTTCCTTTTCTTAAGGAATCTTTAGTTATTCATAACTAACTTTAAAGGTTCCAAAGGAATTTTTAAAGTATACAATTCAACCCCCCTCTTGTATATTGAGCATCTCATATTATATTTCGATCCTACAATTGGTATCAGAGGTTGGAAACCTCTTACTCTATACCATTCTTACATTTGGTATCAGAGCTGGATACTGAAATAATTGTACTCACATACAAGTTTTTCTTGCTCACTTTAACTTTCCGAACTTTGTCATTCCGAACTTTTATCCATTCCGAACTTTGTGATTACGATTCTTTGCTACTAACAAGTTTGTGTGCAAAGTTATTTCTAAGTATTGCAGGAATTAATGTTGGATCTATTGACAATCTGAATCCTACAAGACCACCTATATTTGATGGTAATGACTATGAATACTGGAGAGATCGTATGAAGAAATTTGTTATCAATACTGGAGTAGACAACTTTGTCATGATTACTGGTGATTAAAAAATTCCTGACAAGGAAGTCAGAACCTTTACTAACCAGGAAAAGCAAGAATATCAACTCAACTATAAGGTACGCAACACTTTACTATGTTCAATGACTAGAAATATATATAGCCAAATTTCTTCTTGTGAAGCAGCTAATTGTATATGGAAGAAGTTAGAGGTTACACACTTTGGGACTTCTAAAGTGATTGAGACTAGAAGAGCTATGCTTAGAGCTGAATATCATGGCTTCAATTTTCCTTATGGAGAACCTATCTGTAAAGTTCAACAACGATTTATGACTATTGTCAACAGTCTGCAGTCTATGGGAGAGAAAGGTTTAGATGATGAATCTCTTGTGGACAGGATAATTGACATTATGCCCAATGAGTGGGAATCCAAGAGAACAACTATAGATAAGAATAGGAAGGTCACTCAAATTACTCTTGATGAATTATTTGGAACGCTTCTACAACATGAAACCAGAATGAAGAGAGATGCTGACAACATCAAGAAGAAGAATGGAAATGGTACTGTTGCTTTTACTACACCTTCTAATCAGATGAAAGCTAAGACTCCTGATAGAGTAACCAGATCCAAGTCTAAGAAAGTTATTTTCCAATCCGAATCTAGTGAGAGTGAAGTCTCAGAAAATGAATTAGCCAATCTTGCTCTAAGGATGAACAAGATATCTGGGCAAAGAAATTTTCAATCTAAGTATAAGAAGAAGGATAAGAATGATAAGAAAGATGGAGAAGTTACTTGTTATGAATGTAAGAGAGCTGGACATATTAGACCAGATTTCCCTATGCTCAAAAAGAAAGAAAGAAATGAAAGACATTCAGACAGGAACAGAAAGAAGTATTATAAAGCTAAAGCTAAGAAAGTTCTGAAAGCTAATGACACCTGGAGTGCCAGTGGTGGTGACTCTTCAGATGAATCTTCTGATTATGAATCTTCGGGATAGAAGAATCTTGGTCTTATAGCCAGAATACCTATTGATAATCATTGTCTTATGGTTAAGGTACGAAATGCTGAATCATTGACCAATGTTTCTTTAAATTCTAATGATAGTAAGTATTATAACTCTTCTGATGAAGAATCATCTTCTGATGAGGAAAATACTTTACCTACTTATGAAGAAGTCACTAGGTTTGCTGAACTTCTTGAGATTGAGAATTCCAAACTCAATAAAAAACTTGATAAGGCAAATTCTAGGAATTCTATTCTTACTAAAGAGATATCAGATCTTTCTAAAGATCTTGAGAAGAAAAATGATGATTTTGAAAGTATTTCAAAAAATCTTGAGGAAGTAAGTTCTGAGAAGAACTTACTTTCTAAAGAGTTAGAAAAAGCAATTTCTAATAAAAATGTTTTCGAGCCTAACTCTAGTTCAAAAACTAATGATTTTGAGGATAAAAACTTGGTTGTAAAACTCAAGTCCGAAATTTTTTCCTTAAAGAAGTGTTTATCAAACTTTACCCATGGTAAATAAAATTTTGATAAGATGTATTCCCAAATACGACCTTTAAGAAATAAATCCGGATGTGGTTATACCCATGAAAAACCAGTTTTCAATAACAATTATTTTGTTCCTCAAAGTTCCCCATTTTGCACCAAGTGTCAATGTGGTGGTCACTGGGCAAAGAATTGTTCCTTAAACAAAACCCAATCCTTAGGTTTTCATAAAGCTTACTTTTCCAAAAAGATGTGGATACCTAAAATTTTATTGTCTGGAAATCTCGAATCCAAACAAGTTTGGATTCCGAAAATCTAACTTTGTTCTTAATTTCAGGAAAATAAAGAATGTTCCAGCAACAATATATGGTACATGGATAGTGGATGTTCCCGGCACATGACTGGTAACAAAAGCTTTTTTGAAAAGATTATCAAAACGAAAGGAGGAAAGGTAACTTTCGGAGACAATGCTAAGGGAGAGATTGTTGGTATTGGTAATATTGTTCTTTTAGGTAAAACCTTAATTTCAAATGTTCTTTTTGTTAAAGGTCTTAATCACAACCACATTAGCATAAGTCAGTTATGTGATGAAGGTTACCTTGTGAATTTTAGGAATGATAAGTGTTTAGTACACAATTCCAAGGAATAATTTATTCTCTCATCCAACAGGCAAGAGAATGTTTACACCTTAAACTTAGAAGACTTAAGAATCCAAGATCTACCTTGCCTAAGTGCAATGGAAGATCATTCTTGGTTATGGCATAGAAGATTAGGACACTGTAATCTTAGGAACCTATGTAAACTCTCTAAGATGAAACTAGTTAAGGATCTACCGGAACATAGATTTGATTCTTCTAAAGTTTGTGATCCTTGCCAATATGGCAAGCAACATAAATCTAGTTTTAAGTCAATCGGTGAAATCTCAACAACCGATGCATTACAGTTAGTGCACATGGATCTTTTTGGTCCAACACAAACTGGAAGTATTGGAGGAAAATACTATGTGTTTGTTCTTGTTGATGATTACACTAGATTTACTTGGGTCTATTTTCTAGCAAAGAAATCTGAAGCTTTTTCTTATTTCAAAAGTTTTAGAGCTCAAGTTAAAAATGATAAAAACCTTCCATTGAAAACTATTCATAGTGATCATGGAGGAGAATTTCAAAATTCAGATTTTGAAACTTTTTGTAGTAAGAAAGGTATTACTCACAATTTTTCAGCACCTAGAACTCCTCAACAGAATGGTGTAGTTGAAAGAAGAAATATAATTCTTCAAGAAATAACTAGAACCATGTTGAGTGAATATTCTATTGCTAGACATTTCTGGGCTGAAGCTGTAAGTACTGCTTGTTATACTATAAATCGAGTTTTGATTAGACATTTTCTTAATAAAACTCCTTATGAGTTATGGAATGGTAGAATCCCATGACTTTCCCACTTCAAGTTTTTTGGTTGCAAAGTATTCATCTTGAATACTAAAGATAACTTACATAAATTCTCACCAAAATCAGATGAATGAATTTTCTTAGGTTATTCCACAATCTCAAAAGCTTATAGAGTTTTTAATAAAAATACTTGTACTGTTGAGGAAACAGTGCATGTGAAATTTGATGAGTCAGATCCTTTTGTTTTTAAACCATCTCAACTTACATCTTCAGATGTGTTTTCAAAAACTTATTGTCAACCTTTGATAGAAGAACCTTCTGATAAGGAAATTGTTCTAGAAGATACTTCTGAGACATTTACCCCAGAAGACATTCTACCCTATGTTGATGAACAGGTTTTACAAAACCCAAATTAGGTGTTTCTTAAGAATCATCCTAGTGATAGTATCATTTGTGATGTAAATCAACCTGTAAGGACTAGAAGTTCCTTAATAAATGAAGTAGACCATCTAGCATTTCTTTCCCAATTAGAACCTAAAAGCACTGACGAAGCTTTAGATGATGATGATTGGATCAAAGCAATGCAAGATGAACTAAATGAATTCGAAAGGAATAAAGTCTGGACCTTGGTTGAAAGACCTAAGGAAACTTCTGTTATTGGAGTAAAATGGGTTTTTAGAAATAAATGTGATGAAAATGGAGTCATTGTTAGAAATAAAGCTAGACTTGTTGCTAAAGGCTATAATCAGCAAGAAGGAATAGACTATGAAGAAACCTATGCTCCAGTAGCTAGACTTGAATCTATCCGTATTCTACTTGCTTTTGCATCATTCTTTAATTTCAAACTTTATCAAATGGATGTGAAATGTGATTTTCTTAACGGTTATGTTCAAGAGGAAGTTTTTGTTGAACAACCTCCTGTCTTTGAAGATACAAAACATCCTGATCATGTTTTTAGACCTACCAAAGCTTTGTATGGCCTTAAACAAGCCCCACGAGCATGGTATGATAGACTCACTGGATTTTTGCTACAAAATAACTATGTTAAAGGAAATGCAGATCCAACCCTTTTTATAAAGAAAGATAACAAAAATGTTTTGATTGTTCAAATTTATGTTGATGACATTATATTTGGTTCAACTCAGAAATCTCTGACTGATTCTTTTGCTAGTCTCATGAAATCTGAGTTTGAAATGAGTATGATGGGTGAGTTAACATTTTTCCTTGGTTTTCAAATTTCTTAAAAACCAGAAGGAACCTACATATCTCAACATAAGTATGTTAAATATCTTCTTAAAAAGTATGGTTATGACAACACTAAAAGTATAATTACTCCCATTGGAACCTCGAACATGTTAGATCTTGATGAAGCTGGGAAACCAGTAGATCAAACATCTTTTAGAGGTATGATTGGAAGTTTACTTTACTTAACAGCTAGTCGACCAGAATTAATGTTTTCAGTATTCTTATGTGCAAGATATCAATCCAATCCTAAGGAATCTCACTTAAAGGAAGTTAAAAGAATTTTTCGCTATCTTAAGGGAACCATGGATCTAGGATTATTTTATACTTCTGGAAATGATTTTGTTCTAAAAAGCTTTTCTGATGCTGACTTTTGTGGATGTAGAATGGATAGAAAAAGTACATCCGGAACTTGTCATTTCTTAGGAGATTCATTAGTTTCTTGGTCCTGCAAGAAGCAACATTCTGTAGCACTTTCCACTACTGAAGCTGAATATGTAGCAGCTGGAAGTTGTTGTGCACAAGTGTTGTGGATGCAACACACACTCACAGACTATGGCCTGAGTTTTACTAAAACTCAAATTTTGTGTGATAACACAAGTGCCATTGCCCTTAGTAAGAACCCTGCACATCACTCCCGTGCAAAACACATAGATATTAGGCATCACTTTCCTAGGGATCACGCACTTAAAGGAGATATTATTCTTCAGTTTATCGGAACGCAAGATCAACTTGCTGATATATTCACAAAATCTTTGCCTTCTGATAGATTTGAATATATTAAACAGAATTTAGGAATGATAACCGTAATGTAATATTCCTTAATTAACTTTCTGTTGAAAAATTCTCCTTACAGTAATAATCTCCTTTTTATAGGGGGGGTACATTTGATTGTTTGGTTAACAAAGTTTTTCAAAATTTGTTTTCAAACTTTTCGGAACGAAGATTTTCGGAATGGAACTTCCGGAACTACAATTTTCTAGATTGGACATTTTTAAACAGAACAATTCTGGAATGGAAGTATTCATGTTAAAAATTTCCGGAATGATAGTTTCGTACTGGAAGTTTCATAAAGGAATTTTCATACCAAATTCTTCAAAATGTATTTTTCGTACTAAATTCTTCGTACTGATTTTCTTCTTAAGATTGTTTTTCATATTGAGTTTTTCGTATTGAGTTTTTCGTAGTCATCTTTATATTACCCATTACGAATAAATTTCCTAAGCTAATCCGAAATGTATGATTTCTTTACTAAAGTTTTTATAATCATATTTTACTTGCTGGCAGTTTCTTTTATTTTGTTTTCGGATCATAGATTTCTTAATTCTTTGTTTTAATAAAACCTCAAAAAGATCGGATTCGAATTTTCAACCGTCAGATCTGGTCGCAGCTCATTCCAACCGTTAGATCAACTATGGAATGTGAACCGTCATCTCGTTTCCAATATAAAGGGGACCATAGTTTCTCGTCCTACATCGGTTTCAAGCTCTTGCGTCCGGAAGCTCTGACTCTCCGATTTAAGGCCATTCCGAACCACAGTTTTCTCCATTCTGAACTTCAGTCTTCTCAATTCCGAACATCTCAGAGAATTTCAGATCCGAATGTCTGCAGAGTTAGCATCTCAAGAAATGTCTTCAACTAAGCCTATTTCTCAGTTGTTAGTTTACAGAGAAAGGTTAGTCCATCCGACTTTCTTCAGCAACTACGATTCTATCATTTCAAAGAATATCAAGTTGAATGGCTGGGAAGATGTTGCGGTATCAAAAACCGGGAACCAAGATGAAGTGTACTCAGATTTGCTTGTTGAGTTTTATGAGTCATTTGCTTTCTTCAAGGAAGATAACAGGGAGAAGTTCTCTTTTATGTCTTATGGTAAGACTTACAAACTTTCTCACACCAAAGCTGCAAGCTTGGTAGGGTTATCTTATGAAGGTGAAGCTGAGTTTATTTCTCACGTATTGCCAGACTCTATGGGTAGTTTCAACAAGGAAAAGGCCTTAGAAACTCTCGGATTGGATGATGACAAGGCTCCGAAGATTGCAAGCCTATCTACAAACTTCCGGATTCGGGAATTATGGGTGCAAGGACTTATCGTACCGAGAAAAGGTGATAAGGATAGCTTGAAGAAGAGTGAGATATATATCTTAGATTTCCTGATAAATCTAAGAAAGTTTAACCAGATGAAGCATATTCTTCTTAATATTGAAAATTTGAAGAAGGGAAATCTGAGAGCTCAGATTATAATGTACCCAGCAATTTTGTCGAAGTTAATAGTTCGGTGCCTTGAATCCTTCAAGGTAGCTTGTAGTTCTAAGCCGAGAGTTTGCAAGATCATGCTGGTCAGCGATGGCACTCTTAAACGAATGAATGTAGCTTTTGACAAGAAGTCTAGAATGTTTATTGATCTACCTCCTCAAGAAGAAGTGGCTCCGACGGTTGCTGATCCGGAATCATCTAAGCCGGTAAGGAAGAGAAAACTAAAAGAAGTGGTAGTCGAAGCCGAGGAACCCAAGTCTAAGGAAGTCCATTCCGCACCTCCAAAGCCTAAGAAGAAGAAAACCTATACTGATGAGGTTGTAGCAAAGTGGAGAGCAGATAAAGAAACAAGGAAAGAAGGGGATCCACAGTTCGGATTGGACCCTGAGGAGGCTACGGCTCTGAAAGAGAAAACGGCTGATGAGCTTGAGAAGCAAGCAAAGAAAAAGAAGTTCAAGATGAAGATGTCCGAGGCTGAGGTTGCTCAGGCCTTGTTAAAGTTCAATGAAATGGTTTCAGCAACTATTCCAGTTCCGAGATCTTTCTCCCTGGAATCTCTACCTGAGACTCCAGGAAGAAATCTTGTTGCTCCGGAAGAGGCTGTTGCTACTAATACTGAGGAAGTAGAGCAAGTGGAACGAGTTGAAGAGGCTGCTGAAGGAAGTGGTGAGACAGGAGATGTGCTAATGCAAGTAGATGAGTACAAGGGAACTCCTTCGGAACACTTATCACTCCAGACTTCAGAAGCTCAATCTTCAATGCTAGTTACTCCTGAATTGGAAGAAGAGAAAGGGGAAGAAGAAGTTTCCTATCATGGAGAAGAAGAACAACTTTTACGTGATATTTCTCATATGGAAAATGTAGAGGATACTGTTCAGGAAGTTGCTGATGAGGAAGATAATATTGTTCAAGTCTCTGATAGTGAGAAGAGATCTCCGGAACAGGTTTCAATTCCGGAAAAAGATAAGGGAAAGAAAATTCTTACCGAGACTCCGAGCTCAGAAATAAGAAAGAGGAAGGCAGCTGGTAGTTCTTCTAAGAGGAAGTTGGAGCTTATTGAGGAAGAAAACTCTCCGAGCAAGATTTCAGATTCGGAGTCATCTTCGTTGGTGCATGATTTTTTTGTTCAGTCTTTGAAGAAGTTGGTGGGAACCATTCCGACCTTCTCAAGTATTGACTCTAGATGCCAGATGCTCCAACATGTGTTGAATCAGAAAACAGACTCCGTATCCATGGTTATGGATAAGTGCGTTGAGATTGAGGCACAGTTCAAAAATTTCTTTATTGGTTACGAAGCTCATAAAAGATCTTTCAAGAGGATGACAAGCTGGTCTAAGAAGACTGTGGAAGAGATGAGGCTTTTCGATGAGTTTCAAGATAATGTTAAGGATGCCTTTGAAACCGAGGACAAGAAGTTTAATGAGCTGACTGCATCCTTTGAAGAAAAGTTGACAGAGGAAAAGAACTTCCGGATCCAAGAAGTCAGGGATCTGAATGGGAAGTTGAATTCTGTTTCTCAGAATTGGAAATTTGAAAGGGATCATCGGCTCGATTTTGAAGTAAGGATGAAGGCTCAGGAAGAAAAGATCCAAGCTCAGGAAGAATATCTGAAGGCTCGGGAAGAAAAAATTGAAGCCCAATCTGCAAGAATAGTGGTCTTAGAGAAGCAAGCAGAAGAAGATCAGAAAGACTTGAAGAAGATCAAGACGATTCTTAGGAGTCTCATGTCGAAGGAGAACGAACCGAAATAAACCAATCCGATCTTTTTGTTGTAATTTGTTTGTTGTTGCTGAGATTACAAAATTTAATGAAAGTTGTGCTTGTTGTTTCTTTTGTTATCATTAGTAATATTTCAGGTACTTTGTTATTATTTTTTTCCATTCCCTCCAATTCTTTTTGAAAATCACAAAGGGGGAGAAGGAAAAGATCCTTAAGAAAAAGAGGAACTCTAATAAGTGTTTATCAAAGGGGGAGTTTTTCTTAATGAAGACCTTCTTATGAAATATCACTCCGGAAATATGAATACGATCCTTAGAGTTTCAAAGCCTAAGGGGGAGTTAGTCGTATTCATCTATATCCTTAAACCAAGGGAGATAAGATTTAATATATTTCTTTCATCTTAGAATTTCTTTTTCGTTAGGATGTTTGTGCTTTCCAAAAAGGGGGAGATTGTTGAGTCAATAAGGTTTTCCTTATGACTTTTCCATTCCTTCTTGTTTTGAAAATCACAAACACCTTATCTTTAAGGAAATTTGCTTTTATAAGGAAAATTGATTTCTTAAGGAAAATTGCTTTTATAAGGAAAATTGCTTTCTTAAGGAAAATCGCTTTTATAAGAAAAATTATCCTTATCATATTTTTATCCATATTTTTCTTAAGTATGAGATTCGGATTCATTTTCTCGGAATCGTTGAAACTTTGATTTAAAGCATTCTGTTTTAGGATTCGGATTCTGGATAAGAACTATAAGGAAGTTTCATTCCGAATTCCGGATATGAATTCTGACTAAGTTCTATTCCAGATTCAGGATATGAATTCTGAAGAAGAATTCCCATTACGAATTATGATGAAGAATTCTCATTACGAATTCTAATGAAGAAATCCCATTCCGAATTCTCATTACGAATTCCAATGAATAATTCTCATTACGAATTCTGATGACGAATTCTCATTACGAATTCTGATGATGAATTCTCATTACAATTTCTGATGACGAATTCCTATTCCGAATTCTCATTACGAATTCACCTATTAAACAGAATTTGATTATATTTGTTTTATACACTATGAATTTATTCACTCCGAACCTTCACTCCAAAGTTTCATTCTGAACTTTTATGTTAGAGTTTAAAACGATGTCGTACTTTCTGTTACACTTGTTTTGTTATAAAACGATGTCGTCTGTTTTGTTATAAATTAACCGTTGTCTAAGTGACACGTGTACAGGTCCCTCCGAACTTTAAGGAAAATATGACCGTTGGAGAAGGAGACGACCTTACCTATAAATAGTAGCTCATTTTAAAGAGCTCGGTGCTGTTGGCTAGCTATTGGAAAAACGACTGAGTTTTGTGCCTACATGCTGTTGAAGTGAATTCTAGAGAGAGAGGCTCTTATTAACTCTCAAAGCTTCGTGCAACTCCGAATGTTGGTGATTACATTCGAGGGCTTCCGGGGATAGGAAGACAGAGGTGCCGACTACCTTAATGTTCGAGGGCTTCCTTGCTGAGGAGGACAGAGGTTGCCGACTACCTTAAAGTTCGAGGGCTTCCTTGCTGAGGAGGACAGAGGTTACCAACTACCTTGAAGTTGAGGGCTTGCGGGGATAGCAAGACAGAGACTCCAATCTTCGTATCGAGGGCTTACCCTGGTGTGGGTAAGACAGACTTGCTTGAAAGTATAAATCAAGGGACCTTTATCCAAGGTTGTTGGATACCCTTCTCTTTGGGTTAAAAGACTTATATCTTGTTACTAGTAGTTTTACTACTTGTTTTTATTCCGCTGCAATTTGTATCTTAAGGAAAGTATAACTTTCTTATACTTCCTTACTTACTCTTATTCATTTAGATTCTATACGCTTTAAGGTAGAATCTCATATTGTAACTTTTGGTAAGTTTCAATTTCCAGAACCATATTTCTGGAACCTACTTTTGGAATCTCTTTCCAAGTTTAGTTCGGTGTTAGAGGTGTTGTGAATTTACTTAGTTTAACTTTGTTAAACATAGCCCTTTCCTTTTCTTAAGGAAACTTTAGTTATTCATAACTAACTTTAAAGGTTCCAAAGGAATTTTTAAAGTATACAATTCACCCCCCCCCCCTCTTGTATATTGAGCATCTCATATTATATTTCGATCCTACAATTGGTATCAGAGGTTGGAAACCTCTTACTCTATACCATTCTTACAAAATCTTATTGCTATACTTACACAAGCTATGAATCATTCTAGACTTCCAAATGAGTAGAGAAGGGAACAATATTCTATTGAGTCCTTCATGAGGCAACGTCCACCTTCTTTCAGTGGGTCTTCTGATCCACTTGTTGCTGAACAATGGATCAGTACCACTGAAAAGATATTTTCAGTTCTTCAATGTTCTGAGCATGATAAAGTCATCTTAGCAGTATATCATTTGGAAGGTGATGCTGATCAATGGTGGAATCTTATCAAGAATATGAGGCAAAGAGATGAAATTGAGTCCATGGAATGGGACGAGTTCAAGAACTTGTTTTTCAGTAATTACTTCCCTCGTATTCTTCGAACAAAGATGGAAAAGGAGTTTCTTGAGCTGAAGCAGAAGGATGATGAATCTGTTGGTATATACGAAGCAAATTTTACAAGACTTGCGAGGTATGCATCTGGCATTATCATCCAACCTGAAAGTAAAGTTGATCGATTTTTCAGTGGCTTAAAACCATGTCTTCGAAGGGCATTAGCTATAAGAGACTTCAGTAGCTATGAAGACATTGTGAGTTGTGCTATCAAGGTAGAAATGGATGTTGGTGTTACATATCCATCTCATGGTTTTGACAAGAAACTAAAGATGGAGTTCAAGAAGAAATCTCAGAATAATGGTGAAAAGAAGATGAATGTTTCCTTATGCTCAAAGTGTGGAAAGAAGCATGGAGGAGATTGTATTAAAGGGACTAGAAAATGTTTTAAGTGTGGAAAAGAAGGTCATCGAGTAGCTGAGTGTCGAAGTAATGGAAAAAGGGTTTCTAATGATGTGAACAAAGCAAACACTGAAGAGAATGCACCACCAACACTTCAATGTTTCAAGTGCAAGGAGATGGGACATTATGCCAATAAATGCCCTAATCCAAGTGTTAGTGATGATCAACATGAGCAACCACTTAAGGCAAAGGACAAAGGGAAGTCACATGCGATCACTATTGGCGATGTTGAATATGACAATGATGTGGTGGAATGATTAAGTGTTTATGTACTGGGATTCCCAAATATTGTTGTATATAGTATTGTGGAATATTGGAATATTTATGTATTGGTCTATTGTGGCTTTCAATAATTTTATAGTACCAGTAAACATGGAAAGTGATTGAGATATTTTTGGAAAAAGAATGATATGCGCAGAATGAAGGGAAAATGAGAAAATTAAATATTTGACAGTATTCATGAGCTCATGATTGATATAAGGACTAAGTGATATCATGGTTTGAGTATATAGAATTCTGAAGATTTTGGTATGTGGAAAATGTTAACTTTTAACTGCATTCATGTTTTCACTAAGGTTCGATGGGTATTCAAGAGAATACATGATTAAGGCCTTTGAATGTTTGGAATGTGACCAACAAAACATATCTTATGATATATGGGGATAAACGATGGTATTAAATCTCTGGTAATCGTTTTCACTATGTTATGAGAGTGGACTGCAGTATTATGGATAAGACTAAAGATTGAAATGGACTATGTTGGACATAAGTTAGTATTGTTTAAGGATAGAAGATTTTCGATATTATTGATGGCATGTTATAGTAATGTAATTTTAGAAAAAGGACAACCTGCAGGATGGGAAACCGCCCATCGCTTCGGACAAGGCTGTGGGAATCGAACCCACAACCGAAGTGCGACTGGCCTTTATTGCCTACCACTGGCCTACAGGAAGTCCCTATTTAGTAGAAACTAGTTTTATTATATTAAACAGTATAATATATGAAGTATAAGTCCATTTTAGGAACCATATATTATTAATCTCACTATAGAATGACTTATGTAACCTTTTGTTTGAGACAGATGGAATGACCCGTCATTCTATCACATAATCTGCTAACACTTCACGAATAACAAATTCAACATCATTTATTTAAGATATGAAGTGGAAATTGTTCAAGGCACGAACAACAGTAAGATTGTTCCAAAATAAAGTAAGTATTTATTCTAATTCAAATTTTCAACTTTAGGGAAATGATCTTGAAAACCAAAAATGTTTTCCTAGTGATCTTATACCAGATGAATCAGATGGTACCATAGATCGTCACAAATATAAGGCTTTGTGATTGCTGGCTTTTCCATAGCCATGTTCTCTACCACTCTTTATCAGAACATGATGGTAAGATTTCTCTTCCATATCCATATTTTCACATATTAGGAATCCCAGTGATTAGTTTATTTGGGTAATCGTTACATTTCATACTTTAGTTTTTAAAGCCAAGTTTGGGTATTCCTTTTTACGATGTGGGTTTCTATTAAAGAAACTTTCAAATAGTAAACTATTTATAACCCCGACAAATTTCGAGGGCGAAATTCATTTTAAGGGGGGTAGAATGTAACAGCACCATATTTAATGAAAAATATTCTTTTTAATTTTATTAATGTCTTGGGTTGTACGCTACACCAAAAAGGATCTTTCACAGCACGCATCCTTGACTTTCCTTGTATTACACGCAATCGCGACCTTCCTCGATAGCGTGTGTAGTACGCAATAACGAGTTTCACTAAACAACAATATGCTATTAAAATATTATTAAAACTAGCTGTTATGAATAGTAATAACCACTTTTTGAAATTTTGTAAATTTTATTTTTCAAAATGGAATTCATTTTTGGATTCGGAGTATCGAATTTAGCCTAAGATGAAATTTTGGTACTTTTCGGATAACTTTCATATTCTGATGAATAGTGAAAATTACTAAATTATAATTAAAAACAACTTTTTTAATCGAAACAATTAATAGTGATAAATTATTAATTTGAGTGGTTTTAAAGTATATTTAGAATATATTTTTACAATTTAATACAATGTTGGTCATTGAATGTAATTTCACATTTAAACCAGACATAATCAAGTGTCAATCTTTTGATAGATATTGTTTCTTAAAAACACGCTATTTGTTTTAACAGTGGGATTTAATTATAAAATTAATTAATGCAACTTCTATGTTATGAATTTGGTAAAATAGACTTCATTTTTGAATTCGGAATATGAAATATAGCATAGGATGAAATTTTGGCATTTTTCTGAAAAACATCAATTTTTGATGAATAGTGAAACTACTAAGTGGTAGTTAAAACTGAATTTTTCATAAAACATAATTTTACCGCTTCTGTGAATGGAATTTCAAAAATCCGAGAGACACGGTTGATGTCTGTAAGTAAAATGTGGTTCAATGAGATGAAAATAATTTTTGGTGAATAGTAACTTTTTACTTTTATTTACCACAGTTAAAAGTAAATAGGGTAATTAAGGGTATGAATGATATTAATATTACCCTAACACATGTCCTAATCCTATTGGACAAGTGTATCTCGACCAAAAACAACATTAAGTGTAAAATATTATCATTTAGGCCCACTTGGATTAGATTAGAACATTTATTATTATTTAATTCAAAGAAGGGTTAAAATAGTTAAAATCAAAGTTTAATAAGTAAATCATTTTTAATATAGGGTTATACATACGATAAATTCGATTGTAAATATTCATTAGAAAGATAAAAATATTTCCTACATAATGGTATTTTATTTGTAATTTTTAGACATCAAATAATTTAATTTATTTATGACACAAACATGATGCATTAATTATCTTATTAATGAAATATTGACATAATTGATATTATAAATACCAAAATAAATGTAATTTAATACTTTTTATGAATTCCACTAATTTTATAGGTTACTATGATATATAAGTGTTTATTTAATAAACTTGTTTCGAACATATATTTCTGTTATGACTTTCACAAAAATCATATATCAAAAAGTGTCAAAATTGACACAAAATAGTTTTTAAATCAAATATTATATTATTAATTGTTATTTTATTCCTAAAAATCTAAGGTTCGTCCAAATGACTTCGATAAGGATATATATTAATAATAAACAAATTGGGGTTCGTTTGGCATGTTATAGTAAGTGTATTAACCATATAGTGTAAGAAAACAAAAAGACACGGTAAAAGTTAAATTATTTAACTTAGAGTTAAATGTAATTGATAAGGTTAAAATAATACCCTAAACTTGTCTAAATCCTATTGGATGATATGATTTAGACCCATCCCCACTTTACCTTCGAAATAAGACCTTTTGGAACCATTATAAACCGATTTGACTTTAATATAAAATAATATTTTGAGATATTCCTAAGGTGCCCCTCTCCTCCCTTATAAAAGGGAACCTCCTCCCTCTCTTCCTCACAAAACATTGAGCCTTCAAGCTCGGCCAACCCCTGACAAAATCACTTCTCCACTTCCCTAGTATCATCCTAGAGGTCCTGGTCTTCTTAAAAGACCAATTTTAGTGCCCTAAAAGGAGGTCTCAAAGAATCACTTCAAAGAAGAGGTAATACCCATTACCGATCTTTTCAATTTCATTCTTCTTCAACTTCTTCTTCTTTAGTTGTTTCATGACAAAGTAATAACATCAGTATTAATTACATACGGATATCTTATTATAAATATGAAACAACCCTAATTCACCTTCTATCCATCCTACGGAAAAAACGAAATCACCGCGCGTGCGTACGTACGGAATACCGTCTCCAAGCCGTTGTGTAATCTATTTTCCGCCACCACCTTAATAGGATGGGTATAATGGTGTAATGAGTAACTATATACGATTATTATAATGTTATATTGATACTGAAATAATATGCATACATTTTAACACAATTCCACGACCATGGGAACAATATCATCACTCGTGTGTACGTACGGAATACCGTCTCCACGATGTGATGTGACTCGTTCTACATGATCATCATTACATAGTAATTATATAATTGAATTGAATGAATAAATATGATATATGTTACACTAATACCATTCTGGATATAAGTTATCTATAACCTTAAATGAAGAATAATAATGTATTCAGAAAAACACGCATAAGAACAAAATGCAATAAAGACCCGAGTAACAAGTAACAATGAAATATTACTAACAAGAAGCTAAGAATATGACCATATATGATATCATATCAATATGTATGATTCTGTAATAAGTAAATAACGTTATTTAAACCATTATACAGGAGCTTCGGACACGTATAATGCAAATCGGACCTAAGGTAAGGGAAATATCACAATCTCATTTTTATCTGAGATTGTTTATTCGTTAGTATTTACTGGGGTGTATTTTATCATCCACATCCATGTTTCATCAATATGTAATATTATTTCCATCCACCTACAATTGTTTAAATCCATTTTTTACCCTTCGGTGAGTTTTTAGTAATATGTATGAAAGGAATCTTTTGTCGTTTTTCGTATGAGGTACTTTTTGACTCTTCCGACAAAAGTACGAAGAATGTTTTTTTAACTTATACAGAATAAATGGATTTCTAGAACATTATTTCCAAGAAGCTTCCTTTACAAGTATTCAAGTTTATTTTTAATCAACTTATTTTAGTTTGAAATTGTATGACATGTTAAGAAAGGAAAAGTGTTTTTGAAGTAGAAAGGATATTTTCCTCAAGAATGAAGTTCAAGTATTTTATCAAAATTATTTTCCATCTAAGATAATAAAAGGGTTCTGTTTTTATCCCTATTATTACATTGATTTGATTATGTTATGATGAAATTATATTTTTATGAATTCCTTTATCTTATATGAAATGTTTTATGATATCACGATGTTTAAGATTTCCATTTTTTACATGGGTTATGCAATGATGTATGATTTATGATTTTGTGGCACACATAAGAATGGTATCATTATGAGATGGGTGGGACCTATATCTCCCTCCAATGCATTGGGTAAAGATTTCATATCTCATGAGATAGACATGGCTGGAATGGTAGGTTATACCGGTTCAGTGAAACAGGACTGAAACGAGGGTGACTCGATTCAGAAAGGGACTTTGTCCACTAAGATAGTCTTGGCAATGAGTCATGACTAACAAGAAATGATTCTCTATGATTATGTGTGTATGCCACAAAGTTTCATGTTTTATGTTATGATTACTTTGATTACCTTTCACTACCATGATTTGTCCCATGTTATGAAATTTGCTCTCTTTTGCAGGTTATGATTTCCAAAATGTTATGTTCTTATGAATATGATGTGATTGATATTTATTTTGTTTACCCTTACTGAGCATTTGAGCTCACCCTTTTATGTTTTCTTTTCCCCAGGATATAAAGAAAGGTTTTAGGTAAAAAAGGAAGGTCTTTATGGGAGATGTTGAAGATCTTTCACCATGATTAGGAGATTACGTTCCAAGTTTCCAAAGACACTAAACTATTATGATCCTTATGTGTGTGTTTTTGTTATGTACTAAGTATTCCGCAAAAGTAATGTAATTTCCATGTACGTCAGGAATCAGGTCTCTACATGATCACAACCATAGAAATGGTTTTCTGGAATTCAAATCCTAGAAGCTGTAAAATTATGATTAAAGGATACTTATAAATTTCTATATAAACAGTTTTTCATGCATTTCAATTTAATTTTTTAATAACATTGGGGTGTTATATATTCCTGAAATTTTGGTAATTGTGTCTTCAATGTTTTATTTATTTATTAAAAAAATTTAGGTACCTTTCTATAATATCATTTTCTGACTCCCATGTTGCTTCTTCAGCCATTTGGTTTCAAAACAAAACTTGTACCTTGTGGATTACATTATTCCTTAATAAATTTTCTCTTTGACCAGTGATCATAACATTTTTATCTTCATACGAAGGTTCTCTTCAAGCTAAATTACTTCTGGGCTCAAAAAATGAGTTGAATCAAGAGTATACTCTCTCAACATCGAAACATGAATTGAATTCTGCACCTGAGATAATATCGGAGGGAAAGATACTTGGTATGAAACTGGTCCATCGTTATCTTGGATTAATAAGGTCCAATGAATTGTGGACTTACCATTCCTTTCTTACCTAAATGAATAACACTTTTCATATTGAAATTCTATGAAAACATGATCACCTAACTCAAAAGAAAAGATTTCCTCCTATCATCTGCATAATTTTTCAGCCGACTCTGAGCAATCCTCTTGTGTTGTTGGATAATATTCAATTTATATTACACATCCAATACTAATTATGGTCCCATCAATATCCTTTCTCCAACTTCATCCTATAAATTTGGTGTTGTACACCGCTTATCATTGAATGAATTGAAGGGCTCAATCTGAATACTAGAATGAAAACTATTATTATAAGGAAAATCAACTAAAAAAAGGTGATGGTCCCAACTTCCATGGTTATCCCTTGAAAATTATTGAAGCATATTCTCTAAATTATGAAACATTCTTTATGACTGCGCATCTGATTGAGGATGAAATGTCATTCTAAAATTTAATTATGTTCTCAATGACTTCTGAAGTCCCTTCCAATAGTGAGAAGGGAACCTAGGATCTCGGTAAGATAAAAAAAATGTGGAACTCCATATAACCTGAAAAACTCATTGAAATGCATTCGAGAAAGCGAATCCAATGTAACATTATCTCAAATTGAATGAAAATGTTCATATTTTGTCAATTGATCGAAGATATCCCAACTCATCTTATTACATTGAGACTTGTTAGGTAGTCACACCATGATGAACATGAATATATTCTCCTTTTTCCACTCTGGAACTAGTAGTGGATGAAGAATCCAGTTTGGTAACTATTTCTATACATTAACCTATCAACATGTCAAACATTTCACAGAAAAATCTACAATATCTCATTTCATTCCATCCCTCCAATAATAATCCAAAATGACTCCTTAAGTCTTAGTACTGCAAATATGAACTGAAAATAGAGAACTATGAGCTTCACACAACAAATATTTGTTCAACTAGGAATCAAAAGGAACACACCACATTTTAACAAAACTAAAAACAAAATCATAATAATGGTTAAATTATGAAAACATACTAATATTAACCAAATAAAACTTTTTTATGTAGCTCATGGTCTACCTTATGATCTTGATATATTATATTAGATTACAATGACTTCACTGAAACATGAAACAAAAAGTATTTTTTTTACAAACAACATTTAAGACCAATTTCATCAAATCATTAATCAAGGGATGATGTTTTAAATTAAACATGTTTACTGATGTATGAATTTTTTGACTCATTGAATCAACCACTTTTTTTTATTTTCCCAGATAGTAATTGATCATGAAATCGTAATACTTTATCAGTTCAACCCATATTCAATCCATTATGTTTATTTCCATCAGAGTAAATATATACTTCCGACTTTTACGTTCAGTATATATCTAACATTTGGATCTGTATAAATGATGCCTCCAAACTTACAAATAAAAAACCACTGCTTTTAGTTAAAAATCTGTGAGTGATAATATAAATCATGAGATTTTTATTTTTCTGATGAATAAGAAATTACTTGATCATTCTGCATCAGAACACAACCATGTCTCTGCAATGAAATATCAATATAGATGAAAAACTCAGCATTTTGGGAAGGAAAGGCCAAAACTAGAGAATTCACTAATATATTCATCAAATACTGAAAACTATCATTATATTCTTTAGTAAAAATATATTTAACCCCTTTTTTCTTTAAATTAGTTATCTATCTAGATAACAATACAACTTTTTTAACAAATTATAGGAAATAACATCCTAATCGGGCAAAACTACGCATTTATGTATCATTTTTAGGTATTGGACATTCATCACACACATTTTATTTTATAGGATAAAAAATTATTCAATTGTTATTTACAATACTCCCAAGAAAATAAATTTTCTTTCCAAAAATATCAGTTTGTGAATATTTTTTACAATTTCTTTTAGTTTTAGGTTTTCAAAACAAGAATTATATATTTTTCTTTCTCCTCTACTCTGTCAAAAAATAACTAAATGTCATTAATATACACAACCACAAACGTATCCATAAAATCATGAAATATTCTATTCATAATATCTATTAATCCATAGGTGCATCAGTTATCCCAAATAGTACAACGAAAAGTTTATAATGACCATATCTACTACAAAAAACAATTTTCGGGATGTCATCCTCCTTCACCTTCAGTTGATGGTATCCAGATCACTAGTCAAATTTGGAATAATAATGAGCTCCCTAGAGCTTATCAAACAAGCCATCAATAGGAGGTAAAGGATCTCGATGTTTAATAATGATGTTATTCAAGGCACTATAATCTATAAAATGTCTCATGGAACCATCATTATTTTTAATGAACAAAACTGGGGCACCCAATCATGATGTTATAGAATGAATGAAGCCTTTATCCAGAAAATCCAACAATTGGATTTTCAATTCAAGAAGTTCCATTTGAGAAATTCAATATGGGGATTTTTAAATTCTCCTAACATTAAAAACTAATTCAATTGTCAATTTGACTAACTGATACTGTATGAAACTATGTAACTCATCCAGAAAAACATCAATGTATTCATTTACCAATAGAACATAATTAATTAGATAAAATCCCTTGTTTTCCACAATATGGGAAAGAAAACTTTCATTTCCACCTTTCACAAACTGGAAAAAAAAATTCATACCATCTATTATCTTTCTTTGGTTCTTACCCATATCTTTCCTTGTAGACCTTTTCTTCTCCCAATTTTCATAATGCATTTTTTCATCACCAAACTCCATATCTACCCTCGTAGCACTTTAGAAAGGATTCTCATATCATTTTAATTTACAAAGGGACAATTCCATTGATACATTGGCTTTAATCCTAATTAAAAGTGGTGAATTTTCCTATTAAAATCCAGAATAATATTTGGAGGATACATCACTAGTTGGGTAAAGTTTTCTTCAAAAAAATCCACTAAATACTCTTCATTTTTCATCAGTTAAAAGAATTTCCTCTCCTTCCAATGAAGCACCACATTAGGTAAAAAAAATTCAAGAAAAATGATTTTAATTTCATCCTACTATATGAAATAGAACTCTTCTCATTCCCTTATACGTTTTACTATTGACCACCATTGATCCGCTTCACCATCAAAAAAATAAATGGAAGGACTTAGATTTTGATGATAGAACATCCCATACCATCGATTATCTTTTCTAATGGCCATAATTCATCCTACAGCCCCGATTGGGTTAGAAGATCAATTGAATGAAAGATGGTGTTGTGTCATAAAATGTTCTACTGTCATTCTGTTCTGTTCTATTACATTGGTTTGTTATCATTCATGGATTCCACCACCATTTATTTCATGCTTTAGTTGAGCCGCTACTTTAACAAAATACACTATTCCAATCCCTACAATTTCTAGCTACATATTCTGATGAATATCATTTTATCAACGACTCTCCACATCAGCATCACAGTTTCTTCAGCCGGAAAACATTCAAAAAAACAAATCTTAGTAGAAAAAACAATGTAATCATAAAATTATATATAATTTCAAGTTAACCAATATTTAAAATCATCTATGGTAATCTATTAACTTCATCATGACCCCTAAAGTTATCTAAACCATCCTTTGATATCAACTATAAGGATCCATCCTTATTACATTACATGTCCATGAATTTCAGAAAATAAATCACATCCATTCATAATGAGTATCATTTTATGTTTATGGTTTTATAGAATTGTTATTTAAAATATACACTACATTCCACATTCATATAGAGAACATACCACAAAAACAGTATCCATTTCATCCAAAATGAATTACTATTTATATTAAACATCTTTTCTTTCAGAAATAATCACTAAATTTATCGAGGATTCTTTATTTCTCTTAAATATCATTATAACCTATGAAATTTAATTAAAAAACATGACATGAGCTCAAAAAGGACAGTATGGTATATATAAATTATAAATTAAAACATTAGACTCTAAATATTTGTAACATATGAAATCATTTTCAAAAAAGACATAGTTGTTACCTATATAAACTTACACTGTGAAACTTGAGATTTCCCATTATATTTCCAAAAAACATATTGAAAATAAATATAATAATAAATGTATAATTTTTAACTACTAACATAATGGTGTAACCCCTTCAGCTACCTTATATTTTTTCACCCTCACGGCTACCTTAAAATTTGTGTAACCGTCATAGTTAAACTTGGTGTAACCAAACAATCGACCACCAACATACACATACCCATTTAATTTGAGAGAGATGTATTTCCCACCCTTCATTAAAAATAATTCCCAAGAACCATAACCCAATCATGCAACATGAATAATTTTATAAAAACATTTCTTTTGAATATCGAATAATAGAATTCTAAAAGTGGTTTTATAAAATAAATCACTTATAAATATCATATAATTGATGTGGGACTTAATAAAATGGATATAATATGTATATACACTATAAATACAGATAATTAATCAAAATATAATCAAAATTCATCTTAAAAAATGTAATAGCACATAATTAGTGAAGTATAATATTAACCCTATGAATGGAAATTGGGTTGATAATTATTTTACCTAGGGTTTTCCCTACATCAACTAGTTTAAATGTAACATTGTAGATAAATGAAGATTATGAAATTTTCATATTTATTTATATTTTTGATTTAAATATTAATTTTACTTTAAATGGGTAGCTATGTTTGGTAGCATACCTGATACGCAACAATGGGTTTCTTTGAAATCTTACATTGCACAGTAATAATACAATATTATTATTTTAAATAGTAGTTAACTCCTAGCTGTTGTATTGGTGGGAATGAATAAAGAATACAGATATATGATTATACATGTTTGTCAAATGTATTTCCATTTATCCCATAAAATATAGAGGCTTAAAATGTGAATGAATCTAATTTTAAGCACAATTTACATTAAAAAGGTTGATTTACTGCCTTTTAATGGCGAACCCTCAATAAATCAAATTTTGGTCACTTTAATACAATATATTAGACCAAATAATATCTTTATATAGAATGGTGACATCAAAATTTACTTTCTGTAAATTTTTTGAATTTTTCTGATAAAGTTCATTTTCTAATGAATAGTTAAAAATATTGTATTTTAATTCAAAACTGTGTTTTAATCTAATTTATTTATATGGTAATATTATATTTTTAATTTGTTTTAAAGTGTAATTAGAATATATTTTTACCAATTAGTGCAATTTTGGTCATTGTAATTAATTTCACTTTGTAATTGGTCATAAACAAGTATCAATCTTTTGATAGTTATTGTTTCATAAAAACGCACTATTTGTATTGATAACGGGAATTAATTATAAAATTAATTAATGACACTTATATGTTGCTTATTTGGAAAAATAGACATAATTTTTTAATACAGAATATCAAATATAGCTTAGTCTGAATTTGTGGTATTTTTCTGAAAATCATAAATTTTTTATGAATAGTGAAACCAATTAGTGGTAGTTAAAAAAACTGGCTTTTTCATTTGAATGAAAATTTACCTCATTTGTGAATTGAATTTAAAAAATCCAACATACATTGTTGTTATCAAGAAGTAATATTTGGTTCATTATGATGAAAATAATTTTTGGTGAATAGTATCTTTTGACTTTTATTTACCGCGGTTAAAGGTAAATAAGTTTATTCAAGTTAAAAAGAATATTATTACAAGTTAAAAAGAATATTATATTAATTTAAATTACCTTAACACTTGTAAAAACCTTATTGGTTGAGTCATTAACGACCATGGGCATATTTGGGTCGATTTTGGGACCCCATTGAGTCATTTGGGTGTGATAATAACAATTTAGATTAATTAATTTAATTTAATGACAAAAGTAACATTAACAAAAATCTTTTAGTAAATAATTTTAATTTGGTGTTATATAAGTCATATTTTCGACTATAAATATTCATTGAAAATATAAATAGTTTTCCTACATCATGGTCATTTTTTTATAATTTTTAGACAACAGTTAAATTAAATTATTTATGACATAATAATGATGCAGTATTTACCTCATTAATAAATCATTTAAATAAATAAGATTATAATTATTATAATAATTTCCAGAACATGTCAAATTCTGATTGGATGATTTTATTACGACCATGAGTCATATTAGATTCATCTTTAATGATTTCTTTACTTTTTGAATCAGAATATAAGTTTATAATAAAATAATATTTTCACAGTATCTTAAAGAGCCCCTCCTCTCCCTTATAAAAGGATACAACATCTAACAAATTCCTCACACCTCTAAAGACATTTGTCTAGTCCAAAATCTACCCAATTAAGCTCCACACATCCCTCTCCTCCCCTTATAAGCCTTACCTTAGGCAGAGGGAACTTCAAGAAGTCCTTTGGTTCAAACCAAATAGGGTTACCCAAATTAAAGGTAACAATTTCTCTTATTTTATTTTCTTTTATTTTTCTCGTCCAACCCCTAAAATCTTTTTATTCCTTTAATTAGTAACAACAGAAGTATCCTAAATATACTAGGATGTATTTATAAGAATTATTCGAGCAACACTTACACACACTTCCATCTAATGGATGAAAAACATAATGTGTCTATGGATGCCAAACTAAGGCCTCATGAAATGATGATTGTTCAATTACATCTTACCGCCTCTCATGGTGGCCATTATGATGGAACTATATTTATATATGATATATATTATTTTTATGATTTTCTTTTTTCTTCTTGTACTTCCCATTTATAGCATGCCTTTACGGTTTCCATAGTGGGTAAATACGATAATCTCATTTGAGGAAGTGCGGACTACCACCCCCTCAATGTGATTTGATACATTAATGAGTTATGTGGGATGTATAAAGGATGGAGTTAATGATATTATATGTGATATTATACTGTAATTATAATATACCTATGTATCATTATGTTTTATTTCCATTTAAAAAAGAAATAGAAATGAAAGTAGCGTTATTGTGTATGTACGGCGTACCGTCTCCATGAACTGTGCATTTCATTTCTTACCTCCAAATGTTATGTACTACAATATATATATGTATATACTGGAGATATATGATATATATGATATAAAAATCATGAATATAATTCTGGATATAATGAAACATTGACCACATGGACAACATGAGATTATAAGAAGTCCATTTTTGAATCCAGTACCAAATATTGACAAAATGGACATTATTAACTTAAATGATTACATAAGGTTTATAATATGGTAATAAGTGATATAAAAGGAATAATAAACTTGAAAATGGTTCTTAAGAAAGTATAAATTATCTTTAGTTTATTATTCATGAGATTAAAGAATGATAGAGGCAAGTCGGACACGAGATAAGTGATTCGACCTCTCTCTTTCTTTTCACGTACTCTCTTTTGTGTTATTTCATTTATGATCCATGTTCTTATGTTGGAGGATGTTATTTTATATTCACCATACATTAATTTTTATTTCATATGATGAGACACACTCTCTTACTCTCATCAATTCTTTTTTATAATTTTTAAGTGGTGTTGTTAGGCTGCCGAATTTTTGTGAGGGATTTCTTATCTCACTTTTAATTCTGTGAGATTTACATTGTTCGACACTTATTTATTGCATGTGGTGTATTTTTTACTTACTTTTGAAATATAATATAATTTTTATCATTATATTCATGGTATTCTGTGATTCATTTGGTTGTCTGTAACTTTGAGTCATATGGCTTGATTGATTACAACGTGGTAAGGGGTTTTCATCTCACTTTTTATAATCGTGAATTTAATGCTATATTTTCCACTACATCCTTTTGTGTGGTGTATGTACTTACCATGATTTTATTATTTGTGTAAGATACTTTAATTTAGTGGTATTTACATCTTCATTGTATGATTCTTCTTTCATGTGACATATGTTTCGTAAGTTACCAAATTAGTAAGGGAACCTTTCAACCTCCTCTTTTTAAAAGTATTCTTTTGGTTATGTCTTTTAATTATTCATATTATTATGTTGGGATATGTTAATATAAAAACTTATTGATGAAAAAATTATTTCCATGTGATGAGATACCCTTTTTTTCCATCAACTCATTTTCTAAATTTTGATGTGGCGATGTTGGGTTGTCGAATTTTTACACGGGAACTTCATAACCCAATTTCGATTCTTTGGGTTTAACTTGTAGTTATTGAATATGCCATTCTATGAATATTTTTTAATGACCTCTGATTGTCTTACAATTAATATCCACTTATATTGTGTGTATTTGTATTTTTCACACATAATTAAGAGATTGATTTATCCTCAATTTAATGATACCATCTTTATAATGGATTTCATCTCAATTTACATTTCCATTGAGACTTCGTTGTTTTTATGCACCAATTCACTCTTATATGGTGTATATACTATCCTTTGACATATTATATCATGAATACATTTATTATTATGAAATTATATGGTTCTGATTAAATTTTATTCCTCAATTATTTGTATTAAAGTGTCTCTATTTTTGTTAAAAACTCATTAAGTAAAATATTGTTGTAAATGTTTTAAAGATTTATTCTTATAAATATTTATACATAATGTACTTGTTTTAAAAATTGGTTTTAGGAATTATTTATATGGAAATTATGTTTTCAAATGATAATTCATTTAAAATATTCAATGTGGAATGTGACACTTTGATTCAAAAATATCTTTTTAAAAATGTTTTGAAAATGATTTGATAAAACATTGTTTATTTCAATATTTGGATTTTATATATTGGAATGTGGAAAAGTTATCTTTCCTTTATAGATGTGTTATATGTTATGATTATGTTATTGTTATTGGGCATTGTTTACATATACGGGTGGATACGTGATAAACCTAGGGCGGGTGAGCCCAATATAGCTCTCCAATGCATTGGTTAAGGTGATGGAGGTAAACGTGATGTTTCTCCTAAGAGATTTAGGGAATATACTGTGATGGGTATTCCAAGTGTAACTCCATATATAGCTGTGATAGCTATAATGTATGTTTGATATGGATGCCATAAGTAACCTTAATGATTTATGATTTGTGTGTGTTATTTAAAAATCTTATGATTTCATAAGGTATGTTATGATAGAAAAGTATGGTTTCATGGATTTGTATTTATTGTTGGGATAATGTTTTCTATCCTTATTGTATATCCCTTACTAACATTTTTATGGTCATCCCATGTTTTATAAATTTTTTCCACATGACATAAAGATGAATGGGATCATGGAGTGGATCAAGGAAAAGTCATGTTGTCTAAAACATGGAACTAGAAATGTGTGTTTTTAAGAGTTTTTAATTTTATGAAAAAATGGATACTGAGTAGAAGTGTCTACTAGTTATATTCTCGTTGTTATGTAATAGTTATGGCCTAATTCTCTAAAACTATAAACCTGGAAATGTCCTCAATGTGAATTATTCATTTAATTCAGTATTATTTAATGTTTAAGGCTAGGTCCTTATAGTTGGTATCAGAGGTCGGTTTAGATAACATTAGAGGTTTGGATACAATTTAAGCATAAGTTACATTACAATAATGGTTAAAATTTTTGAATGAGTAATAGTTATTTTTATAATTTGAATGAGTTTAAGATAACATGAATAACTATATCTTAGTGTTTACCCTCATCATAAGATATTATATGATGATTTTACTGATATGATCACACTAACCTTTTTGGTTATTGTAAATGGATAGATCTAGCAGGCACCAAAGTACCAATGGATGTGAAGAAAACTATGGCAGTTTTCTGAATGATCAGATGAATGATATGGGATCTGCAATGAGAACTCATGTGGTTATTATCAACCAACTATCTAGAGTCATGATTGACCACCTGAACCTTAGTTATTTTCATAATACATCATATATGCGAGAAACAAATCCCTACAATTTTTCAGGTAATAAACATAAATGTAAGTATGTTCAAAAACCTATGTGTCAAAGATGTGGAATGAAACACCTAGGAAAATGTTTCAAAGGTACAAAAAGATGCTATAGATGTGTAAATGAAGGTCATAAAGCAAGAACCTGCCATTGAAAAAGGAAGCATCTAGTTGACTCTAGGAAAGGGAAAGAAGTCCTTTCTGAGGGATCAATTGAATGTTTCAAATGTGGTGTTCATGGTCATTATGCTAACATGTGTCCTACAAAGATGTTTCAAGAATGGGATCACTTGGATCATACAAATATATGTTTACCAACACCTAATGCCATTCCAATTGAGGATGAAGAAACTGACAATGACCAATGAAAGGTATGGGTTAACTCTTAACATATATTTTGATATTATTGAATCTTAGGATACGATTAATTATTTTTGTATGTTGGAAATAAGTATTTCAGAATATGTTGGTAATGATTGGTTAAGGGATCATGAAGATCTTTGAATGAGTAAGTGGTCAACAAATAAGGGATTCAACAGTTATGGTAGACATTAGGATGGTGAAATGATTAAAATTATTAAGGATCTTTTGATGATGAGATTACTTTATAAGAATATTAATTGTATGTGTAACCCTGAAGTTTGATATATGAGAATTTTATTCAAGGAATAAATATCTTTTATTTTGTTGATATAATTATAAAGAACCATTTTGGTTTATATGATCCTTGAATTTGAAGAAATTAGAAGTTAATACATTTTTGGGATGAAAAATGAATGTTATTAGAAAACCTTCGTGGTTAAAATATGCCAAGGTTATTTTTGTTAAATTTATCTCTTTTTGAGAATGTTATAAAATTATATAGTATTTGAAAAGGGACAACACACAGACCGTGTGGAAACCCATTATGTCGGATGATGCTATGGGAATCAAGACCACAACCAATGTGCGACTGGTATTTATCGCCTATCACTGGACTACGTGAAGTCCCTGGTTAGTTGGACTAATTATTTTTTGTTAGATGATTTTTTGAATCCATAATAATTTTATTTTGGGTTATCTATAGAAATGATTAACCTATAATGGAGAATATTTGATTAGGTTAATTTCTTTTCAATATGAGATTTTAAGAGTAACTGATGCTACTTGGAGATAAATGATAAGATTTATCTTGGAAGACTATATGATTAAATCCGTCCGAGATTTTGGTTTCAATATTATTTTGGATTACATTGAATAATTTTAACGACATGTTTTTTTTGAATGGAATTTGTTGAACTTTGGGTTTTGTTAGACAAATTTTGGAGATTAACAATAGTTTTTCATTATGTAAAAGTTTATTCTTTTGTGGGATTATCTGATCTTCTACTAAACGTTTTGGTTTCAGATAAGATCTAAAGGCTTAAGAAATATATAGTTAATCTATTTCAAATTATGTGATTATCTCGAAGTTGATTATAGTGCTTTTAATGTGAAAAAAGTCATCCTGAATATTCACCGTTTGGAGAAAATATTAGTTTGTGTTAAAAATCTAGTTAAAGATGAATGTCTACATGACAAGTAAGTATATTTCCTTATGTTTCTAGTTAAGCTCATAAAAAAATTCCTAAAAAAAGTAACTTAAAACAAAAAACCATGTCTGTTAACTTTTCATACTGGGGAATCAAATACTGTTTAACACACCACAAGTTTGTGAATTTCTGGTGGTTAACTTTATCCTAAACATGTTTTCTATCACTCTCCATCAGAACATGAAGGTTTTTTTCTTCTCCATATACATTTTTTCATGGAATCCTAGTATTTTTTGTCTAGGGTAACCTTTTTACTTCTATTCCTTTATTTTAAATTGATTGTTTTATAGACTTTTTTTCCATATGGGGCCTTCAATAAAGTTCCCGAGGAAAAATTTTAGATTGCTAGGGCGCAATTCCCAAAATGGTGGAAGGATGTAACATCCCAGATAAATGAATAATATAACATTTTCATATTTATTAATATTTTTTAATTAAATATTAATTTTACTTTAAATGGGTTGATATGTTCGATAGAGTACCCGATACGCAACAACGGGTCTCTTTGAAATCTTACATTGCACACTAATAATATAATATTATTAATTTAAATGGTAGAAAACTCCTAGTTTTTGTATTGGTGGGAATTAATAATACTAACTAAAATATGATTATAAATATTTGTTAAATTTATTTACATTTATCCAATAAATTTTTTAGGCTTAAAATGTGAATTAATCCAATTTTAAGCATAATATACATTAAAAAGGCTGATTTACTGCCTTTTAATGGAAAACCCTCATTAGATATAATTTTGGTAACATTAATACAATCTATTAGACCAAATAATATCTTTCATTAGAATGGGGACATCATAATTTACTTTCAGATTTTTTTTGAATTTTTCAGATAAAGTTTATTTTCTAATGAATAGTGAATTATATTGTATTTTAATTCAAAACTGTGTTTTAATCTAATTTATTTATATGGTTATATTATGATTTTAATTGGTTTTAAACTTTAATTAGAATATATTTTTACCAATTCATTTAATTTTGGTCATTGGAATTAATTTCACTTTGATATTGGACATAAACAAGTATCAATCTTTTGATAGTTATTGTTTCTTAAAATCAGACTATTTGTTTTGATAATGGAAATTAATTTTAAAATTAATTAATTCCACTTCTATGTTTTGAATTTGGAAAAATAGACATCATTTTGGAATTCAGAATATCAAAAATAGCTTAGTCTGAATTTGTGGTATTTTTTTAAAAAACATCAATTTTTTGATGAATAGTGAAACCAATTAGTAGTAGTTAAAAAAATTGACTTTTTCATTTAAATGAAATTTTACTACTTCTATTAATTGAATTTCAAAATTACGATATACATGGTTGTTATCAAGAAGTAAAATGAGGTTAATTAAGATGAAAATAATTTTTGGTGAATAGTAACTTCTGACATTTATTTACCAAAGTTAACGGTAAATAGGTTAATTCAAAGAAAAAAGAATATTATAATAATTTAAAATTACCTTAAAACTTGTCCAAACCTTATTGGTTGAGTCATTAACGACCATGGAAATCTTTGGGACGATTTTGGGACCCCATTGAGCCACATGGGTGTGATAATGACAATTTAGATTAATTAATTTACTGTAAAGACAAAATTAACCTTAACAAAAATCGATTAGTAAAAAATTTTAATATGGTGTTATATAAGTCATATTTTCGAATATATATATTAATTTAAATGATAAGATTTTTTCCTACATCATGGTATATTTTTATATTTTTTAGACAACAAATAAATTAAATTATTTATGACAGAAAAATGATGCAGTATTTACCTCATTAATAAATCATTAAAATAAATAAGATTATAATAATTAAATTAATATCCAAAACATGTAAAATTCTATTTGGATGATTTTATTTCGACCATTAGTCATATTAGCTTCATCTTAAATGTTTTTATAATAAAATAATATTTTCACACTTTCCTAAAGAGCCCCTCCTCTACCTTGTAAAAGAAGACCACTTATAACCAATTCCTCACACCTCTCATGCCATTTGGCTCGTCCAAACACTGCCCAATTAAGTTCTATACATCCATCTCCTCCACATATAAGCCTTACCTTTGGTCGAAGGCACTTCAAGAATACTTTTGGTTAAATCCAAAGGGAGTTACCCAAATTAAAGGTAACTGTTTCTCTTAATTTGATTTCTTTTATTTTTCTTCTCCAACCCCTAAACTCTTTTTATTACTTTATTTTTTTAACAAAACCAGTATTATCAATATACTAGGATGTTTTTATATGAAATATTCTAGCTACACTTACAGACACCTCCATCTAATTGATGAAGAACATAATGTTTATGTGGATGGAAAACTAAGGCCTCACGAAACGATGATTGTTCAATTACATATTACCACCTATCATGGTAGAAATTATGATGGAATTGTAATAATATATGATATATATTATTTTTATTATATCCTTATGCTTATGTACTTCCCATTTATAGAACTCCATTATGGTTTCCATAGTGGTTAATATGATAATCTCATTTGAGGAAGTGTGGACTACCTCCCCCTCACAGTGATTTGATTCATTAATGCCTTATGTGAGATATATAAAGGATGTAGATAATTATATTATATATGATATTATACTGGAATTATAATATACCTATTTATAATTATGTTTTATTTCCATTATAATAAGAAATAGAAATGAAAGTAGCGTTCATTCGTACGTACGGCTTACCGTCTCTATGAACGGTGCATTTCATTTCTTACCTCTAAATGTTATGTACTATTATAAATACTTGTATATACTAGAAATATATGATATATATGATATTAAAATTATGAATATAATTCTGGATATAATGAACCATTGACCACATGAACAAAATGTGATTATAAGAAGTCCATTTTTGAGTCCAGTTCCAAATATCGACAAAATGGACGTTATTAACTTAAATGATTACATAATGTTTATAACATGGTAATAAGTGATATAAAAGTAATAATAAACTTTAAAAATGTTCATAAGCAAGTAGAAATTAAAATTATTTTGTTATTCAGGAGATTACAAAACGATCGTGTCAAGTCGGACACGAGATAAGGAATCTGACCTCTCTTTTTCTTTTCAACTATTCTCTTTTATTTCATTTCATTAATGCTCCATGTTCTTATGATGGAGGATGTTATTTTATATTCACCATAATGTAATTTGTATTTTCATATGATGATAGACCCTCTCTTACTCTCATAAATTCATTTTAATAATTTTTACGTGGCGTCGTTAGGCTGCAGATTTTTTGTGAGGGATTTCTAATCTCATTTTTAATTCCGTGAGATTTCCATTGTTTGCTGCTTATTTATTGCATGTGGTTTATTGTGTAATGAATTTTGATATATATTATCATTATTATCATTATATTCATGGAATTATGTGATTCATTTGGTGGTTATTAACATTGAGTCATATGACTCGATTGATTACAACCTGGTAAGGGGTTTTCATCCCACTTTTTATCATCATGAGATTCATTCTATATATGCCACAACTTCCTTTTGTGTGGTTTATGTACTACCAATAATTGTATTATTATTTTAAGATACATTAATTTATGGGTATTTACATCTTCATTGTATGATCCTTCTTTCATGTTGCATATGTTTTGTAAGTAAACAACTCACTAAGGGACCCTTTCACCCTCATCCTTTTATAAGACTTCTTTTTGATATGTCTTTTAATTTTTATTTTATTATGTTGGAATATGTTCTTATAAATCATTATTGTTATAAACTATATTTCCATGGGATGATATACCCTTTTTTCTCATCAACTCATTTTCTAAATTTTTATGTGATGACATTAGGCTGTCAAATTTTTACAAAATAACTTCTTAACCCAATTTTGATTCTTTGGGTCCAACTTGTAGTTATTGAATATGTCATCCTATTAATATGTGTGAATGACCTATTATTTTTTTACACTTAATATCCATTTTTTTTTTGGATTTATATTTGTCACACCTAATTAAAAGATTTGTTTATCCTCAATTTATTGATACCATCTTTATAATGGATTTCATCTCAATTTACATTTTCATTGAGACTTCATTGTTGTTATGCACAAATTCACTCTTATATGGTGTATATGCTGTCTTTTGAAATATTATTTCATGAATATCTTTATTCCCAATATATTATAAAGTTTTGATTAAATTTTATTCCATACTTATTTGTATTTAAGTGTCTCTATTTTTGTTAAAAAACTCTTTAACTAAAATATCATTTTAAATGTTTTTAAGAATTATTATTCTAAATATTTCTCATTAATGTCCATGTTTTCAAAATGGGTTTTAGGATTTATTTATATGGACATTAATTCTTTAAAATGATATTTCCTTTAAATGCTTCAAAGTGTTATGGGACACATTGATTCAAAAATGTCTTTTTAAAAAGGTTTTGAAAATTATTTGATAAAACATTGTTTATTTCAATATATTGATTTGATATATTGGAATGTGGAAATGATATATTTCCTTTATAAATGTGTTATATTTTATGATTATGTTATGGTTAATGGGAATTGTTTACGTATATTGGTGGTTCAATGATAAACCTAGGGTGGGTGTGCCCGAGATAGCTCTCCAATGCATTGGGTAACATGATGGAGGTAAACATGATGTTTCTCCTAAGCGATTGAGGGAATATACTATGATGGGTATTCCAAGTGTAACTGCCTACATAACTGTGATAGCCTAAATTTTTGTTTTATATGGATGCCATAAGTAAACTTAACGATTTATGATTTGTGTGTGTTATTCATAAATCTTATGATTTAATAAGGTATGTTATGATAGAATAGTATGGTTTCATGGATTTGTATTTATTGTTAGGCTAATGTTTTCCTTCCTTATTTTATATCCCTTAATGAGATTTTTATTCTCATCCCATGTTTTTGAAATGTATTCCACATGACTTAAAGATGAATAGGTTCAAGGATGGGATCAAGGAAAAGTTATGTTGTCTAAAACATGGACCTAGACATGTGTCTTTTTAAGAGTTGTTTATTTTATGAATAAATGGATATTGAGTATAAGTGTCTACTTGTAATATTCAAGTTGTTATTTAATATTTATGGACTAATTCTCTAAAACTCAAAACCTGAAAAATCCTCAATGTGAATGTCACAACCCCCTCCCACCAAAGATGCCCCTCCTGAGCTGGCAATGGTGAAAGGGAGATAATGACCCCCGAGTCCCGCCTCCAGTAGGCCCCGGGTTGGCGACTAGCACCAAGGGTATGAGTTTTTACAAATATGGGAGGCATTACCCTTTTTATTATTTTGGATCGGGAAATAGGACAAGTGAACCACCAAAAAGGGAAACGAACAAGTGTATATAAATAAACCCAAACCAATCCCACATGCATGTTTAAAAAATTTTTATAACAAGGTACAAGTACAAGGAAGCTAAAAAGTACAAGTGAGTACAGTACCAAACGAAAAACAAGAAAACAACAACTGCACAGCTCCCACTGCCTGACTAGTAGGGTCCCGCACGGCCCTGGTAGTCCTCCTGAAAACCTGAAACAACGTAGGGTGAGCATACAAGTATACTCAGTAGAGAACCAAAATCTCTCGTGCACAAGGGGGAGACACCCTAAGGTCCCGTGAGAAAACAGAAGAACCAGAAACTAACAAGGAAAAACTATCCACCCAGCCTCACTGGTCACACTCACCAAGTAACACAAACAAGTTTAGTATATATATAGAACAAAATTATTGGGTACCCCGCACCATTTCCCACTTAATTAGATGCTGCTCTTCCTAACGGAAAACTTCCTGACGCTACCACACTCTTCCGGCCCGCACACACCTTGGCCAAACCACGCATCCCGCCCACACACACCTGGGCCTCACAACCACGCATCTCGCCCGCACACACCTGGGCCACAACCACTAACCCGCCCGCAGACACCTGGGCCTCATCCCGAAGGTTCTTGGGAACGGTAAGCCTGCCCGAAGATTCTTGGGCTAAAGGTCACCTCATGCCATCACAGCCTCCGAGACCTACCCGAAGAGTCTTGGGTGTAAGGTCACCTCAAGACATCATATCCTATGGAAGAAGGAGTAGGAAGGAGCTAGTAACTAAGGGGGAACACACTCTCCCATAAAATGGGAGTGTTCGGCACTAGGTGCTTGACATGGGTGTGGTGCGAGAAAACACAATGATACAATTATATATATACATATACCATACACACAGCCCAACCTATGGCTTCTTAAAAAGAGGAACTGTGCATGTGCCTCAGCACTGCTACCACGAAGCATGCATCAACAACCAAACAATCATCCCCCAACCCCATTTAGGTTTTCATGTTTCATGTAATGGTTTAACAATTATTACTACTGGGCAACTATCATCCAGACAAAAACTTTCAAAAATATATCCCTTCCATCCACAACCAAGGTTAGGTAAAATGCAAGCAACCACATGCCAATTCATTTACAAAATATTATCACAACCATAAAACATTCCATCATTCATTTATTTCAAAGTTCCACACATAAAACCCTTTCCACACACAATACATTTCCGCATTTGAAAACACCTTTTAATTCAAAACACTTTTCATAATCAAAACGCTTTTAATAAATCAAAACACTTTTCATAAATAAAGGCATTTTCCACAACCAACCACTTCCCATTTCAACCCCATCGTTTACGAAACATTTCACACCTCCACGTTTCCACCATCAACCATTCCAATAAGATCACCACCCCAACGTCGCAGCCCCGCTGCTCACCCAAACCACAACAGCCCACAAAACACCCCCAACACATGCCACGTAACCAAGCCGACGCCCACATGTTCATTATTCCATTTTGGTTCAACCGGGGTGATCACACAAGGGTTCTAGATTTTCATTTAAAAAGTCAACTTTACGTGATTAACCAATTTCCACATTTCATGAAGTTTCCATCCATAAGAAAATAAAGAAGGAGAGGGAAACATTTAATTGCGTAAGCAAAGGCCCCCAATGACTGTGATTTTTAGTAGGTAGAAGCACATTTAATTCACAAATATAATATCACAGGATATAAAAAGTAAGGTAACAACAATCACTAACTTCCCAACCCCATTCTTTACCCAGTTATTATCTTTATTTAAAGGTTCAACCATTTCTCATGAAAACAAAAGGATACCCGCCACACATGATACACAATTTAGAGAGACAAAGGTGAGATCCCTACCTCAAAAGGTCCTGATCACGTCGCTTCTGACGACGTCCTTCGGTGTCCTCCGCCTTCGCCAAACCCGACAAACGCCTCCTAGGATGGAATCTGAAGAAGGAAGGCCGGAAGGAAAGGTGACAAGTCCGGGCTTAGAAGCTTCGTCTCGTCGCTACGATTCTGTGGCCGCTGACGGATCGTAATTCAGAGCTCGGACAAAGAAGTTAGTGGAGGAATACTTCTCGATCGTCCAAGAGCGTCGTCGTGCGAAGAAGAAACGGTTGGTCTGGAAATAATCCGCGACCCTTTCATATATAGGCAACAAATAGGTAAAATAGTATGCAGCGTGTATTGATGAATACACGGTGTGACCGTACACCTGTTACGCGTTTTGACTGGTCAACACACGACACGTCACGCGGTTTCCACGCATTTTAATAATTAGACGTTAATTTTATTAATATGTGTGTTTCGTTGACCCGAGACATAACTCATAAAAAGGTATCCATCACTGGTCTTAAAATGACTGTCATAATTATAGGATTACACTGCCGCTGACGGTTCTTCATTCCGACACCATATGAAGAAGTTACGGTCAAATTAAGATTATTTAACCCAAAACAAAAACATTATTATTATATTATTTAATTTCATTTAACACTTATTTTCTTTCCACCTCAAATAAGAACCCACGGTCAACATGTCTTAAAGTGAAGCGCATAAGCCCCCATGATTGAATCCAATTTTATATTATCATTATTATCATTTAATCATTATTATATTTTAAAATTTCTCTCTCCAATCACAATTATATTTATGCCCCTTTATTTCCCCTCACGCCCAGCACATCATAAGATTTCAATTTTTTTCATTTCACCTTATTTCCAAAATTATTATCGTAATAATAATTAATACTACACCAAAAGTGGCGCCTCCCTTCCTAATTCCATGCCCAACATGCCCCAACCTTCATTCCTTTATGGTTTTTATTATTTTCTTTATTATTCCATCACTTTGTAATCTCTCTCCAATCTCACTTCAATACCATTATTAATAAAATTAATATTAATAATAACCATCATTAATGTTCAAATTTAGTCCCATTAAATTATATTACCATAATTATTCTTATATTAAACTAAAACCATTCCATGTGACTCAAAACCATTTTAATTTAATTAACACCAAATATTTTCAAGCCATCATAATAATAATAACACTTACGCTACGCATATTCATTAATTTACTTGCAAAAAATATCATAACTCATTTTATTAATTTCTCATTAATATTATGAATAATATTAATAACGCAACACCTATTGTTATTATTCTAATTTAATTCCAACAATTTCTCAATTAATATTAAACTAAACGCCTTATTTTTTTAAATTCATATTTAGAATTAAAACCCCTTTTAATTTAATTAATCACGCACTTTATATCACCATCTTTATTATTTATTATAATAAACTGACAAAACATCTTTTAATTTTTTAATTTTTTTTTAAATCTTCTTTGTTTTTATCATTAATAATTATCATTGTTACGTGTGCCGTGTTGACCACATCGATTTCAACAAAGGAATGGACCGGAGGGGTCCGGTCCATTACATCAGATACCTCTCAAAACATTCTCGTCCGAGAGAATTAAAACCAACCCATAAAAGGGGGAAAGGTCCGAACAACCACCCCTTAAGATACCTCTCAGGCCTCTTGTCATAACAAGAAACAACCAAAAACCCTAATTATGTGAGTTAGGAATTCCCTCTCCTATGTCGAGATATTATCCGCTTTAGGCGGTACTAACTTGCCTGCACGGGTTTAATCGCATCCGCATTAATGCGTCTCGATTAAGGACTGAGCCTTCCCACTTCCATATATTAAGATTTTCCAACTTACACTGCACCCAACAACGTACAACCCACACACTGCCCGGACATATGGATTGAGGAATTCCTTCTCCCATGTCGAGATATTATCCACTTTAGGCGGCACTGACTCGCCTGCACAGGTTAAATCGCATCCACATTAATGCGTCTCGACTAGGGATTAGGTCTTCCCCTCCCCACATGATAGGGATCTTCACGTACATTTAAAGAAAAGCGGGAAACAACATAGCATTAAAAACTCACAAAAACAAGGTCCAGGCCCAGAGAATGAGCAAAAGAGTTCCAACAAAGGTGTGTGATGATCTTGAATTTAAACAAAACATAAGTGAGAGAATTTCAGTAAAACCGGAAACATCCCTCTCGATCTCTGGCCTTGCTAGGGTTGCCACTTCTATTGCGTGAAACTATCTGTGTCCCACTCCTCTGTCGTTCTGTTGATGTCCAGGTGCCATAGTTGTTCGATAACCAGGGAACGCCTAAGCCCAAGTAGTAATGAAAAACTCAAAGTTTTAATTATCATTTTATTTTAATTTCTTTCCCAGAGCACCCAAATCATGTAAAACACAAACATGATGATGTATGTACCTCCCCTAGGGTCTCTACCCTGCAATCAATATAGTCTCACTTGGTCGTTCGGTAGGCTCAGAGTCCTTACATCGGATCACGGGGGGCCCTAAAATCTCGTGTCCAAGCCGGTATTCCCTGGCCTATGTCACGCACCAAGATTAATGAAAACTGTTGCCCTACCATCCCATGCAATCCTCACTGTTCCTAACTCCAGACTCCATCCTATCTCTCAACCATCAGCTCTGATACCATTCTGTCATGACCCCCTCCCACCAAAGATGCCCCTCCTGAGCTGGCAATGGTGAAAGGGAGATAATGACCCCCGAGTCCCACCTCCAATAGGCCCCGGGTTGGCGACTAGCACCAAGGGTATGAGTTTTCACAAATATGGGTGGCATTACCCTTTTTATTATTTTTGGATCGGGAAATAGGAAAAGTCAACCACCAAAAAGGGAAAAGAATAAGTGTATATAAATAAACCCAAACCAAGCCCACATGCATGTTTAAACAATTTTTATAACAAGGTACAAGTACAAGGAAGCTAAAAAGTACAAGTGAGTACAGTACCAAAAGAAAAACAAGAAAACAGCAACTGCACAGCTCCCACTGCCTGACTAGTAGGGTCCCGCACGACCCTGGTAGTCCTCCTGAAAACCTAAAACAACGTAGGGTGAGCATACAAGTATACTCAGTAGAGAACCTAATGCTCTCGTGCACAAGTGGGGAGACACCCTAAAGTCCCGTGAGAAAACAGAAGAACAAGAAACTAACAAGGAAAAACTATCCACCCAGCCTCACTGGTCACACTCACCAAGTAACACAAACAAGTTTAGTATATATATAGAACAAAAGTATTGGGTACCCCGCACCATTTCCCACTTAATTAGATGCTGCTCTTCCTAACGGCAAACGTCCTAACGCTACCACACTGTTCCCGCCCGCACACACCTGGGCCACAACCACGCATCCCGCCCACACACACCTGGGCCTCACAACCACGCATCTCGCTCGCACACACCTGGGCCACAACCACTAACCCGCCCATAGACACCTGGGCCTCATCCCGAAGGTTCATGGGAACGGTAAGCCTACCCGAAGAGTCTTGGGCTAAAGGTCGCCTCAAGCCATCACAGCCTCCGAGACCTACCCGAAGAGTCTTGGGTGTAAGGTCACCTCAAGCCATCATAGCCTATGGAAGAAGGAGCAGGAAGGAGCTAGTAACTAAGGGGGAACACCCTCTCCCATAAAATGGGAGTGTTCGGCACTAGGTGCTTGACATGGGTGTGGTGCGACAAAACACAAAGATACAATTATATATATACATATTCCAAACACACAGCCCAACCTATGGCTTCTTAAAAAGAGGAAATGAGCATGTGCCTCGGCACTACTACCACGAAGCATGCATCAACAACCAAACAATCATCCCCCAACCCCATTTAGGTTTTCATGTTTCATGAAATGGTTTAACAATTATTACTACTGGGCAACTATCATCCAGACAAAACCTTTCACAAACATATCCCTTCCATCCACAACCAAGGTTAGGTAAAATGCAAGCAACCACATGTCATTTCATTTACAAAAGATTATCACAACATACAACATTCCATCATTCATTTATTTCAAAGTTCCACACATAAAACCCTATCCATGCACAAAACATTTCCGCATTTGAAAACACCTTTTACTTCAAAACACTTTTCATAATCAAAACACTTTTCATAAATCAAAACACTTTTCATAAATAAAGGCATTTTCCACAACCAACCACTTCCCATTTCAACCCCATCGTTTATGAAACATTTCACACCTCCACGTTTCCACCATCAACCATTCAAATAAGATCACCACCCAAACGTCACAGCCCCACTGCTCACCCAAACCACAACAGCCCACAA
The DNA here is from genome assembly GCA_963277665.1 of Viscum album. NCBI lineage: Eukaryota > Viridiplantae > Streptophyta > Magnoliopsida > Santalales > Viscaceae > Viscum > Viscum album. The sequence continues at coordinate 1,815,051,266 of OY728147.1, read as the reverse complement.
AACACCCCCGACACATGCCACGTAACCAAGCCGACACCCACATGTTCATTATTCCATTTTGGTTCAACCGGGGTGATCACACAAGGGTTCTAGATTTTCATTTAAAAAGTCAACTTTACGTGATTAACCAATTTCCACATTTCATGAAGTTTCCATCCATAAGAAAATACAGATGGAGAGGGAAACATTTAATTGCGTAAGAAAAGGCCCCCAATGACTGTGATTTTTAGTAGGTAGAAGCACATTCAATTCACAAATATAATATCACAGGATATAAAAAGTAAGGTAACAACAATCACTAACTTCCCAACCCCATTCTTTATCCAGTTGTTATCTTTATTTAAAAGTTCAACCATTTCTCATGAAAACAAAAGGATACCCGCCACACATGATACACAAATTTGAGAGACAAAGGTGAGATCCCTACCTCAAAAGGTCCCGATCACGTCGCTTCCGACGACGTCCTTCGGTGTCCTCCGCCTTCGCCAAACCCGACAAACTCCTCCTAGGATGGAAGCTAGAGAAGGAAGGCCGGAAGGAAAGGTGACAAGTCCGGGCTTAGAAGCTTCGTCTCGTCGCTATGATCCTGTGGCCGCTGACGGATCGTAATTCGGAGCTCGGACAAAGAGTTAGAGGAGGAATACTTCTCGATCGTCCAAGAGCGTCGTCGTGCGAAGAAGAAACGATTGGTCTGGAAATAATCCGCGACCCTTTATTATATAGGCAACGAATAGGTAAAACTGTATGCAGCGTGTATTGATGAATACACACTGTGACCATACACCCGTTACACGTTTTGACTGGTCAACACAAGACATGTCACGCTGTTTCCACGTGTTTTAATAATAAGACATTAATTTTGTTAATATGTGTGTTTCGTTGACCTGAGACATAACTCATAAAAAGGTATCCATCACTGGTCTTAAAATGACCGTCTTAATTACAGGATTACACTACAGGTGACAGTTCGTCATTCTGACACCATATGAAGAAGCTACGGTCAAATTAAGATTATATAACCCAAAACAAAAACATTATTATTATATTATTTAATTTAATTTAACACTTATTTTTCTTTCCACCTCAAATAAGAACCCACGCTCAACATGTCTTAAAGTAAAGCGCATAAGCCCCCATGATTGACTCCACTTTTATATTATCATTATTATCATTTAATCATTATTATATTTTAAAATTTCTCTCTCCAATCACAATTATATTTATGCCCCTTTATTTCCCCTCACGCCCAGCACTTCATAAGATTTCAATTTTTTTAATTTCACCTTATTTCCAAAATTATTATCATAATAATAATTAATACTACACCAAAAGTGGCGCCTCCCTTCCTAATTCCATGCCCAACATGCCCCAACCTTCATTCCTTTATGGTTTTTATTATTTTCTTTATTATTCCATCACTTTTTAATCTCTCTCCAATCTCACTTCAATACCATTATTAATGAAATTAATATTAATAATACCCATCATTAATGTTCAAATTTAGTCCCATTAAATTATATTACCATAATTATTCTTATATTAAACTAAAACCATTACATGTGACTCAAAACCATTTTAATTTAATTAACACCAAATATTTTCAAGCCATCATAATAATAATAACACTTACGGTACACATCTTCATTTATTTACTTACAATAAATATCATAACTCATTTTATTAATTTCTCATTAATATTATGAATAATATTAATAACGCAACACCTATTATTATTATTCTAATTTAATTCCAACAATTTCTCAATTAATATTAAACTAAACGCCTTATTTTTTTAAATTCTTATTTAGACTTAAAACCCCTTTTAATTTAATTAATCACGCACTTTATATCACCATCTTTATTATTTAATTTAATAAACTGACAAAAAATCTTTTAATTTTTTTTTTAAAATCTTCTTCATTTTTATCATTAATAATTATCAGTGTTACGCGCGCCGTGTTGACCACATCGATTTCAACAAAGGAATGGACCGGAGGGGTCCGGTCCATTACCGTGAATTATTCCTTTAATTCAATATTATGTAATGTTTAAGGCCGGTTCCATATATTAAACCTCCAATATAATGGGTAAAAGTGTGTAATTAATATCTTCTATAATCATATTATTGTTTATTACTCATTATATGATCATTTGATAATATCATTTCACCGTTAAATTATTATCATTTTGTTGCTACTGTTGTTTTGGGTGCATTCTTTACAAGATTTCCATGGCTGATTAGTATTGGATTTTCTTGTCGTAATGAAATGAAATTATATAAGTGGAATGAAATGGAATTCACATGTTTACTAAATATATAATTATACCATTAATCATTTCTTATCATACATGATGATGTATCATTAGAGAAAACATTAACGATGTTTTTTAGATCATTTTTGTCGGTTCCTCAATAATCACAAACTTATTTTATTATATAATATAATTTCATGCATAGAAAATCATTCCAAAACATAGAATATGTTATCACATAGACATTAAATTCTGTTACAACCGTTAAAATTATTTTTTGATCATATTTAAATGATTTAATGGATATTGAAAACACATCATCTACTATTTTTGTAAATCGGTATATCGTTGATGGAGTTTTAATTTTTATAACAATATGGAGAGTACAGGAGGGAAGTTGATGAATCATTTACATGAATATAGTAAAATAAAAAATATATAAGATTTTGGATATTTCAGAACATCTAGATAACTACTGTGAAAGAGAGTCTATGAAAATAAATTAATTTGAAACAAGACACATGTAAATGGTTGAGCATTCTTACCCCTAGAACTGTTCACAATAAGATACTCTTTAAGGAATTTTTTTTTCAGCATTTTTGTGAGACCAGTAGGTCACAGACGTGGATAATAGCCTTGATTTTGGGATTTGGATGAACCTATAAAATGCTAAAGGAATGAGACGTGTGATTGGAAGAGGGGAATGAGGGTGATATTTATAATTGAGGAGAGGATAGATTATATTTTATTTAAATAATTATTATAATATTTTTACTCATGGCTATGAATAGTGTTGAATAATGTAACCCAAAATAGTAATAAATACATCGCCATTTAAACCATGTGGGATAACATCCATTATGAATCACCTTTGATGTATAAAACATGAATTAAGCATTTATCGTAAGTTATCATATTTTTCCATTCATCACAATTTCATGAATTTCAGAAAAACCCCAAAAATTAACCCAATATAATTTTTGATTTGTATAATTCAAAAATAAATTCAATTTGTTAAATTAATTTTATAAATATTATTAATTTAATTTTTAATTAAATTTATAAATTATTATAAAATAACAATCTTAAATCTATAACTACTTTTTTTACATTATGTAATATTAATCAACATGTCATTCTTATATAATCCTAATAAAATAAAATAAAAATCTATTTCATTGTTCTTCTAGGTTATATTACTATTCATATGTGTTTTTTCTATTCACAAAAAAAGTCGGCTCTATCATTAATTAGGTAACATACTGATCATAACTATATATTCCCATTTATTGAAACTCAAATCATTAAAGATGAAAAATTATATTTAAAGGATTGTAATAATTATCTACTTTAAAAAAGTGTCATCCATTTAATTATTTATAAAATAAATTTTCTATAACAACTACATTTATATAAATTGTTGCAAAATTACTATTTTTGTTGTTTTCTAAATGAGTTACATTGTGACTTGATCAACTAAAAACATAGAGGAAATGTTTTTTAACTTATATGGTAAGAAAATATATTCCCACTATCATAGAGAAATATTCCATTCATGATTCAACTACATGATTATAATTTTATTTCCAAGGAAATTGTTTTCCATTATAAATTGAGTCCTTTTAAAAATTAAATAAATATGAAATGTATGTGTTATTATTCTCACGGATAATTAAAAGTTATTTTTTCCAAATATTTTTATATATAATATGACATTATTTTTTTCTAATACGATTTAATGGGTATATGATCCATGAAAATAATTTTGCATCATTTTCTGAAAGGTTTTTGTGTATGAAGAAATGATTAATTTTCTGTGAAACCTATTTTAATTTTTTGTGTTAGGATATGATTAATTTTTAATGAAATTGATTTAATTACTATTGGTTATGTTATAATGAAAGGATTGTCAAACAAATTTATTTTCATGGTTTCTAATATGATTAATGAAATATGATACTCTGGAAAACCGATGTATTATTCACATTATCTTATGTGTGTCACTTATATCTTTCCCCATTAAATTAAGTAAATATTGATTTAATATGAGATTAAAAATAATAGAATAGTGAGTGGGAATAGTTCTATAAGGAATTTTTCCTCTATGATGGTATTGGGAGTGTTCCCTGACTATTATGATGCATAACTATGTAAACTCATTCCACTATTATAGTATTGGAATGGATCCTTGGATACAAAGGATATTATTTTATATTCTTATAAACACTCAACAATTACATGTGTAATGAAAATTATACAATATAATGGATCATGTTCTTCAATTCCATTATGATTCATGTCTTCTTAAGGACCATGATTTTTCCACAACTTGGGATTTTGATCTATCATATGTAGGGTATATTTTTAAAATTGTACGTGCTTGTCATTATTAATTACATACATGTTATATATAGTTATAATAATTGGTATCACCATTGTTTACCACTACAGATCGCATGAGCTCTCCCATTCATTCTGTTTGATTTTCATAGGTATTCATAAATGATTTATAAAATATTTCTATTTTTAATGGTTTTGTATGTGATGAATATTCAGGGAGATGTTGAATAATTAATATAGAATATGAAAATATTTTTTTAGTGGTAGAAGATGTTGATATTTATGAACTAGTATTTTTATTAACCCATGTTATAATAAATTTTTTGTAATTCTATAAAAAATAAACCTAAAATTTCCTTATGTATGTAAGTTATATAATATTTATTTTTCATATTGTCTGTTTTTTTATGGGGAATACATGTCAAATTTATCAGTATCAATTCCAAAATTGTATATAAAACTTTTTTATCACTAAATGAAATGGTACATGTCAGGAAACATTTATATTGGTGTCAAATTTTTGTTAGGATGTCATTGGACATTAGTAACTATACATGAATTTACATGATAAAATTTATGCATCCCATTATGTAAATATATTTTTGAGGTTTACCATATGTTCAGTGTCTTAGATAGCCTTTTTAGATTTTAGTTCGTGGGATTTCTAAAAGGATAACAATATTTTATTTTGTGATATAAATTTGTAGTCCTTATGTTTGATATGATGTATTATTTATGAAAGAATGTATTATTTTTTTAAAAAAATATTGTCAATAAAATTTATAAACCATTAGGGTTTTATGATTTTTGATTTAGAGGTAATCATGGGTATTAATTTTTTTGGATGTATATAGAAATATATGAGATTATATTTATGGTTAAAAAATATATTAAGTTTGGATTATATAATTATTATTGTTTAGGATTCATACTAATTATTTTGGAAATATTATAATAATTATATGAATACATTTTTACAAAAAATAAAACCTTTAGGTCAGGAAACAACCCATCGCATCATGAAAGACCTTGAGACTTGATCCCAAAACTGAATTAAAAAAAGGGGGCATCACTAAGAACTTCCCTAATTGATGTTAATGTTATTATTTTATTGTTTTTAATTATTTAAATATTTCATCAGATATATGGTAAGATTATTTTTGGAATATATGTATCATTATATAGATGGCCCTGTGATTGAAAAATGAATTTGGGTTTTGTGATTAATTTTATTTTGTAATAAACTCACTATTTTTGAAACAATATATGATTATGATTAATAAAATATAATGGAAATTTACCTGAGGAATAATGGTTGATTTTTATTTGGATTCATAAAAGATTTCATTCTGGATTTATGTTATTTCATGATATTTGTGGAAATGGTTATAATATCATGAAGGTTATAAATATTATATGTGATCATTTTGGGAGATAAATGAAAAATTTAGCCTATAAGATGATGTAATCAAAACATTATTATTTTTTGTCTCATTATTAGTCTAAAATAGGGAGTGAATTTTAATAATATTTATTTATTAAATTATAAATTTTTACCATTTTGTGTTATTATTTAATGATAAATATTAATGTATATTTTATCATATGATGGTTTAATATTATGGGGAATAATCTTATCACGTTCTAAACATGATGGTTTCTATTAATATTTATAGACAAGAAGAATATATAATAATTATTTTGTGGATTATAAGATCAAGGAGATGTTGATTTTAGTTCACCAAGCATTAAAAATCTGTAACACCCTGAAATTTTTTCCAATGTTTTTTTACGTTAGTTTATTTCTTTGATATTTTTCATTTCACATGACACTATAAAGTATTCTTATATATATATATATATATATATTAAAAAAACTAATTGAAACATTCCATTCAAATGGAACTAGCCTGGATTTTTCTACACATAATAACAACGTGGCTTATATAACAAAAAATACAAACTTGGGATGCATTAACTACAACAATTACTTGGTGTATGTTACATGCAAAACGCATGTTTCCTACAAAACAACATTTTATTGTTAAAATTTTTTAATTGAAATAATTATAACTTATTTGTTATAACTAGTAATATGAATAGTAATAAAAACATTTCAAAAATTTTTATAATGGTTTCATATAAATAATATAGACAAAAAAGGATAATTTTTTTAGTAACATCATTACGTATTTTAAAATATTATCTTATCATATGAAATACACTTCATGACCTTCTGTGAAAAAATATATATAATTTTTTAACAAATCTAGAAATTGAATTTGATAAAATAGTGAAAATTGTTTATTTTATAATGACAAAATTTGATAAGTATTATTATTTTTGGATTTCCCTAATAAACATTTTTTTGATTAATATATTTAAAATACTTCTTTATATTTAAAAACAATCATTTTGTTTAAATAAATTTAATGTTAAATAATATTTTAAACTTTTTTAATGTCATATTTTATCAATTAATACAATTTTTGTTATTATATCTAATTTTAGTTTGAAATTTAATATGGAAACATAATGATCTTTTAGAAGTTATAACATTAGAAATTTATGTTCTATACACATCTGTGGGATTATCAATAATTTTAATTTTCCCACTTATGTAAATAGAACATCTAATAAATAAATACCACATTATGACGAGAATAACAAGTATATTCTAATAATATAAAATTAATATTTGACCAAAATGATTAATAAAAGTGAGTAAATGTATTCATATTAGTTAAGGTAAAATTAAACATAATTAGGGGTTAAACATTAATATTAGGGGCCTAAATGACATTGGCACTTGTCAAAACCCCATTTTGTTGACATAATTAGGACATACACATTACATTAATATTTTTTTTGGGATTTGAGTGAATTTGAATTTTATAACATGTTTAGACATAACTAGTGTACAAAAATTCCTAGTGAGTCCTTTTCCATCTCTATAAAAGGGCACCACTAGTCCCTCTTTCACACCCATCTCATGCAAGTTGGGTCTAACAAAATCATCTCAAATAAGTTTCCAACTTACCTAACCTCCTATGTGAAGCCTCCCACAATGAATAATGTATTTCAAGAAATAATATTTGAATAAACCAAAATTTGTAACCAAATTAACTACAATCTTGAAAGAGTATGATGAGAGTCGAGACACAAGGTAAGGTGATTACAACATACATTCTATTTTCATGAGATGCCTATTATGTTTTACACTCTTTCATTTTTTTGTTTATGTTCTTCCCTTTATAATATTTAATGTATCTTATTCCAATATTTTTGGTTGTTAATATGGAAATTTTATGATTGTTCATTCATGTGTTTTACATTAAAAAGTTACCAAAGTGATAAAATAGTTTTGTCTTAATTATCCTTCTTCAAGGCTTATGTTTTTATGTGCCAAATGTATTCTATGTGAATATACATTAAATTTATATAATATATCATGAATATTAATATTTTCATGATATTTTAAGATTCTTGTAATTTTCTTTTATTACCTTGAGTGTGTTATCCCATGTGACCTATTAGTATGAGTTTGTTGAAAAAATATCATCATTTTTTATGATTGTTATTGATTATACTTCCTTTGAATAATATTGTATCCATATCTTATGAATGCTCATAAGTATCATTATCCCAGGTTTTTTCATTATATATTCATGTATGGGTTCTATTTTCTACTCTTTGGTAAATAAGATAGTTAGAAAAGTTATTTTTAAGATATCCCGACTTTACCATACCTTTAATCAAAAATAAATTTCCTAAATAAATGATTAATATAATATTATTAAATTATCTTATAATATATAATTGGTTTTTACAAATTTGTAATCTAATTTCACTTTTTCAAAAAAAATGTATTTAAACTAATTTTTATTCTTTATTTATGTATTTTCAATGTTAATTTCAATGAAATGGTTTACAAATCATTATAATTATTTTGTTATGTGTTTTTAATGAAAAATAATTTATAATTTTCTAATTTTACATAATATGTTTTCAAGGGAATGGTTTTTAATATGAATTTAATCCTCCTTTATATGTTTTCAAGTATTTTCTAAAAATATTATTTTTAATTGGTTTTTGGTTTATGAAATTATTTTTCGAATAATAAAGGATGTTTTTGTCATGAAATGAGTTTGAAAGATGATTAAAAATTAGTTTCAATATAAGATGTAATATATTTATGTTACCCATTTCATTCTAGGATATGGTATAAGGGTTCCATTCATCACATTTCAAATAATTGGTTATGCTTAATGACATGGTATTGGTGAAACATGTTTCACTTATAAGGGTTATATGTTTATGAAATATGTTTCTCTTCCATAGGTAATAGGTTTATATAATAAACATATTTTCCATTGGTTATATTATTTGAAACATGCTAATTTTCATGGGTTATGACTGGATGAATTTATTTTGAAACCTACCTTTTTACTACAGTTATTGGTGTGATAAAATGTTAATAATACCCATATAAATTCTGAGGTTATTATATTATTTTTACAAAACCCATCTCCTTTAATGGTTAATTATATGATGAATGTTTTGTTTCACATTAATGTATTATTTCATTATGTAATGGGTGATACCTGTACACCCCTCCAATGCATTGGGTATTGATAAATGTTGTATGTTCTTAAAGGGTTCAAGGGATGATATCCCATTCCCGAAACAAGTGTGAACACTAGATAATATCTTAAGCCTTAAACCAAAGTTTATATAAGAGGAATTATGAACTATGAAACAAGAGGGAAAACAGGATGAAATACCAAACCTGAATCAAGAGGGTAAATGGGAGTATATCCCAAGCCTGAAACAAGAGGGTGAACAAGAGGACATCACATTCCCAAAACAAGATGGTACTCAAGATTGAATCCCCATCCCAAAGTATAAACATGGGTGAATATCCCAAGCCTTTCATGTTACAAAGTCATAGGTAGGCCTCCTTGACATAGGGTCTTTATATAATGATGTTATTTTCACAATTACATGTTTTATTCCTAAATAATTATTTCATGTATTATGTTCATTCATTACATATTGTTCTTGAATTATCATCTTCTAATCATTATTATGAGATGTAATATACAGGGCATTATCCGAAAATGTTATTCTCATGGTATATACTATTTTTTTCTAGTTATGTGTATACATTTTTTTATTTACCCATACTAAGAATCTGAGATCCCCACATTATTATGTTTCTTTTGTCAAGGTTATAAAGGAATGATTTAGGTATAAGTACTAAAATTTTAGATTTTTATGGTATATATTGAAGATCAATGAACTGGATAGAATATTTTATTTCCATGTTTCAAAATACAATTAGATATTATGTTCATCAAGTATGTATTTTTTCAATGTAATAAATATTTATATAAAATTATGTTATATCCATGTAATTTCAGTCTAGGTCCCTATAGTTGTTATCAACGGAATGGCTTAGTCAACCATTGGAAACTAGGAAGATAAATCATTAGTGATATCCAATTTTATATTTTTTATGACACTTCATGGGATGTCTCAAATGATAAACATAATGATGAGTTAACATTTCAGAAAATGTCCTAGTTTTTTGGTAAAGGATAGTGAAATTATTTTCCTAGAAGGAAAGCATCTTCTATATATTACATGTGGATGTGGCTTTGGAACATATTAATTGAGGATTAAACACCCCAAAAACATGTTATGTTTGTCATTCGAGGAAATTTGGTACATGAGAATAGTCCTTACTGTGCACCTAGTTTGAAACTCCTCAGTGATATGATTTGGGAATTTAGAAAATATTCATGACAAATCCAGAATTTTTTTATTAAATATTGGCTATGAATAACCTAGGATACATCTATTGTGTTAATGATTAAGGATGGTTTCATACTATATAAATCCTATATGTTACTTATCAGGATTATGTGGTTCCACATTATGATATATGTTTCTTACTCTATGATTTTGGGTTTATTCCATTGATTTAATATGAAGGAACCATATTAATGGTTATAATGAGAAAGAAGTAAAAAATATCTTCATGAACATTGAAATGTTATAGGGGAAGGAATACAAAAAATCATCAATATACGCTCAAAAGTTTCTAGAAAAATAAATTATGAAGATTTTCAAAATGAGTGATTGAGGGAACAGTGTTTTGTTGTGTCATTCTTGGGGAAACTTCCATGTTTTTTCATTAGGCCATCTAATAATTTTCATGTAGAAAAATAGATAAGTACCATAGAAATGATATTCTTTGTTCTCCAGTTTTCGGATTATGTGAAATTTATTCATTCTTTTTATCAAATAGAAGGTGAAGCAATCCTGTGGTGTACTCTAATAAATATTACATTATATAAAGATAATATTGAATCCATGTATTAGTATGTGTTCATGAACATATTTGTCAATAAATAAATTCCTCTTGTTCATCATACAAATATGGTAAATGAGTTCCTTTAGAAAATGTGAAAGTATGGTGAATCTATAACCGAATATAAATCTAATTTCACAAGAATTGTGATTTACTCACATAGTTTATTTTCCAAACTAATCTTAATGTTGAGAGGTTCTTTAGTTGAATAAAGACAAATCTCAGATGGGTGTTGGACAATAGAGACTTTAATAGTTATGAAGTGATTATGCATTGTTTAATAAAACATGAAGTGGATGTTAGAAATTCTTATCAATCTCATGGTTTTGAAATTAATTAGAATATGGATTTAAAATTAAAATATGAACACTTTAGAGAAGGGAAAATGAGCCTTCCCTTATGAAAGTTCTATGGAAAGAAACATGGATATAATTTTATAAGGGGAGTACAACATTTTTTAGGCTTGAAAGGGAATGTCATCATGTAGTTGAATTTAGAAATGATTTGGGGATGTAAGATAATAATGAAAATAATAATAAATCCCTATAGAATTAATCTCCCACACTCCAGTGTTTCAATTGCATTGTGTTTGTCCATTATTCTATGTTGTTCCACAATTATAGGATAACTATGCATGATAATAATAAAAAACTCTGAAGAAAAATTAAAAAGTTAATTATTATTTGATCATAATGGTTGATGTGAACCAAGATAATAAATAATTAATTATCCTTACATCCTTTGTTTGGAATGTTATGTATAATTTTGTAAGAATAATACATATGAAAGTATTCTTTTTAATTATTTTGTGATATTTCATGTTGTTATCTTTACCTACAAGAATTATGGATTAAAAAATTAACATTATATATTCTATCAGTATATATTTTCACCTATGTTTATAATATAATTGTTTTTGGATTATGATAAGATCATATTTATGGAATAAAAGGTTAAATAAATTTTTAATGGGTAATAAGGTTGTCCAATTATGGAATTGTTTAGTTGAATATTATATTATATCAGTTCGATTAATTTTTTATCTATCCATAAGAGGATTTATGTATATTGGATGACATTTTAGAAATACTTTTTGTTAATGATAAATGTTGGGATGGAATATCTTGCGTTTCATGATCTGTTAGTACATCGAGAGTTAAAAAAAACACCTTCTAATTTAGAGTATGAGGTGAAGTGCATCAGCAATAAATAAATGGAGTCTTCTTGCAGACCCCATAATTGTTTATATATTCATAAAATTATTCAACATTATAAAAAAATATCTAAATTCAAAAAATGTTTTCCACATACTTTCAAACCCTTGGAATCAAAAGGTCCATTTGGTCACATCAAATTTATGTATTTGTGATTGTTAAATATATCTTGACCAAGTTCTCTTTCACTCTCTATCATCTATAAATTGTATTATTTCTCTTCATTGTCCATGTTTAGCTACCAACAAATGTTCTCCATTGTGGGAACCTCACTGTGAGATTTTTTGGGTAACCATTATGGTTCCCAATAATCATTTATATGGGATGTTTTAGAATTAATTTTAATGATTTGGGTTTATATGAATTAAACATTCAAGAATTAAACCATCGATAAACTAGAATAATTTCAAGGGAAAAAAATCAGATTAAGGGTGTAGAATATAACACACAAAGATTTTGTGAAATATTTTTTTTAAAATTAGTTCATATTTTTTTCATTTATTCACTTCACGTGTCATTTGAAATATTTCTTCTTATATATATATTTTATAAACAATAAGTCATGTATTCCATTCTCATGGAACAAACATGTCTTGAACTAAACACAATATGAACATGAATTGTGTTATATGAAATACCGACATGTCTGGTTCTCCGTAGAATACCGAATTATGTTACATTACAGACAATGCTGATTTCTATTGCTCTACTCGTAACACCGACCTGGAGTAAGTTACACGTAGTATCAATGTTTCCATGAAAACATCATTTTATTTTTAAAATTATTTAATTGAGAAAATTATAACATATCCATTAAACTGTTTTATAATATTATTTTTAAAAAAAATTAAAATAATGATTATAATTGTTTTATATAAATCATATTGATAATGATTTATATTAGTTTTAGTAAAATCTTATTTGATTAACAATACTATTTTCTCAAATGAAGTACACTCAATTCCCTCCTATGATAAAAAATAAAACTGTTTATTTACATATATAGAAATAGAATTATATAAAATAAACTCATTTATGGAAATTGAAATTTTGATATTATCATAGAGTTAATTTTTTGGATTTTTCTCTGAAACATAATATTTTGATGAATAGCGATAAATTCCATTTTTTAGTTGAAACCATTTTGTTCGTTTCGAAAATTAATAATTTTAAATTATATTTCATAATTGATTTAATGCTATATTAGAAAAATTAATACAATTTATGTCATTTGAATCAATTTTATTTTAAAATAGAATATAGAATCTTAATAAAATTTTGAACAATTTACATTAAAAACCAGATTTCTCATCTCACCCATGGGATTAGAATTAATATTAATTTTCATACTTTTGTGAATTAATTTTTCAAAAATAGACATACATATTTATAATAAGTTTAAAATTTATAGGATAATTATATCAACTTAATTGTTTTCAAATAAATATTAGTAAATGTCATTAAACATAATCATAACAATTTAGGTCAAATTAAAAGTAATTATTGATTAAAACATAATATTAGGGGCCCTAATGACCTATCCACTTGAACAAAACCAATAGGATGCCCATAATTATTCCATAAAACTTATAATAATGTTTTTCTGTTTTTTATTACTTCTATCATGTAATAACATGTTTACACATATTTTTATTAAAAAAACCCATGTGAGTCATTTTCCTTTCTTATAAAAGGACACCACCACACCCACTTCTACGCACACATCAATCATTTTTTCATACCCTTGTTCTACTTAAATAAAGCTTCAAACTTATTTACCTTCTTCCTTTAATCCTCCACTTGTCTGAAATGTCTTACATGTATCCATTATGGCATAATCCAAAATCTATTACCTGATTAAAAGGAAGCTTGAACGAGTACGTTGAGAGTCCGGACATAAGGCAAGGTGACTTAATTTCACACTTTTCCCATGAGATACATTCCATTTTTCCAATTATTTCCATTTTATTGTGTATGAAAATATTATTATAGTGTTTAATCTGTCTTATAATTAAATTTATTAGTGATCAAATATCTATCTTAGGATCATTTTCATGGTGTTTATATTAAATAGTTTAAATCCAGGTATAATTATTTTGTATTAATTTCTTTTCTACTAGAGTAATGTTTTTATGAAAATAAGGTAACATTTAGAGGGATGTAATTCCTATTTACATTACATATCATTAATCAAGATATTTTTATGATATTTTAATCTTTATTTAATTTTCATTTTTTAGATAGAGTGTGTGATCTAATGTTACAAATTAGAATGAGTTTATTTTTACTATATCATCAATATTAGATACTATTAATGATTATTATTATTTTGATAATTTCTATTATACATAAATTATTTTTGTAAATGGGTTTTACTATCCTCTATAATTTCATTATATATTCATTTATGTGTATGAATGTGTTTTTAATAAATATTGACCTTAGCCTCTTAGTCAGAAATCCATGTTTTCTAAAATGGGATTTTATGAATATTATATCATTATCCAATAATATATAAATGTTATTTTTACTTTTTTTCTTTTACTAATCTCTTAAATGTAATATTATTTTATCTTTATAACCATTCAATTTTTTGTAACCTTTTTACAATACAAAAATAATGTTCATTTTACCTCGTACGAAATGTACTAATTTACCTACAATCATTCTTATGAACCTTATATTTATATTTAAATTTAATATATTTAAGTAACTTCTTTAATATAATTTTCAATGAATTTATTTCAAATTGTTTTGAATATTATTTTATAAGTATTCATGGAAAATATTCGTCAAAATTTTTTGAACCCTTATTTTAATGTATTAAAAATATTTTCAAAGAAATGGTTTTTAAAATAATTGCAGGATATCAATATAATTTATGTAAACATTTTCAATGAAAACAATTTTTTATAATTATTTGAATCATATTTTATATCTTTTCATGTAAAATGGTATTAAAAATGATTTCAATTATTCTTTATAAGTTATATAGGTATTTTATACAAAAATATTGTTAAATGGTTTTATGTATTTAAAATAATTTTTCAAACAATAATTGAAATTTTCCTCAAAAATTGTTTTTGAAATATATTTCAAAATGATTTTTTATCTCAGATAAATATTGTAAATGATACTTATTAACTTCTTATAAATGAGAAAATGGTTCCATTTATAACCTTTATATATATGGGTTATGCTTAATTTCATGGTCTTAATGAAAGATATATCTCTTGTAGAGCCAATATTTTTACGAAATCCATTTATCTTCCAGGAGATATATATAAAATCCTTTTTTCCATGGGTTATATGCTATTGAAACATGCTTTTTTCACAGGTTATGATTTGATGAAATTATTTTTAAAACTATCTATTTTATAAATTTTTAGATTTATTAAAAAGTTAATTATACACATTAAATTTTTTTGGATTATGATTTAATGTTTATAGAGATTATCACTTTTTATGGGTCCTGATATGGGGATTTGATTGTAGAAATTTTTTATTTTATTTTAATTTATGATGACTGGGAGGTATATCCCCTCTAATTCATTTATTGATTATCAATGTTATAGGAGATCAATGGGTATACAAGACGACATACCTAGCATGAAACAATTGGATACATGAGGGAACATCCCAAGCCTGAAACAAGAGGGTATAGAGGAAGAAAATTCCAAGCCCATAACAAGGGGTTAAACATTATGAAATCCCATACATGAAACAAGAAGCTTGATTGGAGGAAATACCAAACCTAAAATAAGGGGGTACACTGGTGGACATCATAATAAAATAACAAGAGGGTACATGGGTGGGAACCCAAATCCAAAATTTGGTATACATGTTATTACCCTATGCCTAAGATGTCACAATGGGCTTGGTAGTCCTCCCCAAAATTCTGTTATTCTATACATAAGTGTTTCCCACAAATTTATTTTTTATTCTTAATTTACTCTTTCAATTAATATTTTATTTATTTCATTGTGTTTTATGTATTATCAAAATCCATCATTTATTATAATATCTAATATGATGTGTATGATATTCAAATGTTATGTTCAGGTTCCATTCCATTTTTATTTACTTATGCATAAACTTTTTTTGATTTACCCTTTCTAAGGATCTGAGATCTCCCCTTTCTTATGTTTCCTTTCTCTCTGTTATGATGAAAGGCTTTATGTTGAAGAGATAAAGGTGTAGATCATTATGGGATATGTTGAAGATCTTTCACCACGATAAATTATTTTTTCTATGATTCCAATGACAATAAACAATTACTATCCTCGAGATTGAATGTTTCCAATGTACTAAATAATCATCTAAAATGATTTATTTACTTGTATGGTAAGCCTAGGTCAGTATAAAATTAATCTTAAATACTAATTTGTTGGAGAATAATTTTTTATTTTCAGGGAAATTTATTAATGGATTAATGTATACATGTCTATTAACATTATATCCTCTTATTCATAGACTTGTAAGTATGTATATTCCTCTACTATAAGAAACATATCATGGAATAAAAAAATTATCTTTTTTAATTTTATTAGCATGAAATAAATTTCATTCAAACCAATCATAGATTTATGGTATTTGATGGATAAATATATCATGAACTGGTTCTATAACAATATTTACAATTCCATATCTTCTATTTTTTTTCTTCCATATACATGTTTTCAGTACAAAAATTTAATTACTACACAGAAACCAAGTATGTGTTAATATAGATGACATTCATACAACTCTCCATCTCCTATCATGTGGAAGTTTTATTGACCGTTATTATGATGTGAAATTTTGAAAAAAAATAATAAAAAAATTCAAACCCCTAGGTACCAAAACAACGTGAAAAATGAAAGGATAACATTTATCAATTGGGGGAACGTAATTTCATGTTATTTTAAAGGAAAAGTTTATGTTAGATTGTGCATGAGATATGAAACAATGACAGAAAATGAACAAAAATTATTATAATTTAAATAACACCACTATAACATAGACATTAAATTATAAGATAGTAAAATGATTAATTGATTAATGAAATAAATATAATGTTTCACACAATATAAATGTATTGAAAAATTCATAGAAAATAATCACACAATTTTGAATAAATTACATTTATTTTCAAAAAACATAAATTGTCATCAAAAATGTAATTTCCTTCATTTTATGAGTTAATTTATTAATAGAATTTATCATTTTATGAAAATTTTATTTCGATAAATTAATTTTAATTTTTAATTATTCATTTAAAATTATCTTAAAATGAATGTTTTTGAATTTTATGAAATTATAGATTTTCAATGAATACAAAAAAATAATCCTTTTATTAAAACATTATATTTATCTACTAAGGTATTTAAAAATGTATATTATATTTTTAGTATGTAATAAATTTTAAATAGTTTATTTTTATTTAAATTAAATCAATTATTTTTTTTGAAATGTATTTTATAAATTAATTTTTCATAAACACATTTTATATTTATAATGGGACTTTTTTAAAATCTATTTATCATCGTGTCTTCTTTTTTCATTATAAATAATATTATACCACATATATTTCCATTGTTTTAAAAAAAGGATTTGAAATTCGCAATTAGGATGACAAAATTTACTAAATAATACATTTTAAATTTTTTCAATGTGAATAATAACCATAGAATTTTTTTCAACCACGGTTATGGGTAAATAAGAAATATAATGTTAGAAATTATGTGATAAGGATTATAAAATTATACAAAAACATTAAAATTTTATTATTCCTCAATTTTAATCATAGTGTTTTAAAATTATTTAAGAAGGAATTATTCAGTCATTTGGATGAGAATATGACCATTATACTATTTTATTTTATGAAAAGTCAAACTGTTCATACTCTTGTTTTTAATAACTATAAAATCTGTTGAATGGGGTCATCTAGAGGATTTTTTAATCTATGAAAAAAAATTAAAATATTATTTATTTATATTTATTTTAGATATTTATGTTAAATTTTTAGTGAATAAATAATTACCTTAATATTTTGGATAACGCTGATGCATTGATTTTTTAATTATTTGAAAAATAAAATAACTGATATAAAAATTATTAAAACTAATATAATTTTGTAATATTAATTAGATAAATGTTTTTTACAAATTACCATGACATGATAGTGGTAAAATATTTTTTAATTAGTTTAATATTTATCGTAATACTATTGATGTCAATGTAGGGATTAGTTTTTAAAATTGGTATTATTGAAATTTTTTAAAAATATTAAATTGAACGAAATATAATTAAAATATATGATTTGGATTATTTATTAGGATATAGATGATAATATAATCCGAAGTCCATTTATGGGTATTTTTAGATTTTATTGTATCTATATTGACCATCAATGTGTAAAAATCCATGATGTCACAATATGTATGAAACGAGATAACAAGGGATAAAAATGATAACGGTTAATATATTACATAATGATTCTTGTGAATTAATTTATTATATTATTTGAACCCATAATAAAGATATATTTATAATAAATAGTTAATGATCTATTTTTTATAAAAAATATATTTTATATTAATTAATTATTTAAACAAATTAATTGACTACCCCTCCCCTCTATTATAAAAGGGGATCTGATATTTTCCTTAATTGACACATAAATTAACATTATTTAAGAAAATACATTCCCTAATTAATTAAAATAATCCATAAACATGTCATATATTTATTTTTGAGTCATAAAATCATTCAAAATTGTTTTCAGATAATAAAAATGGATGTTATCCATGGAAGAGATAACATTTTTAATCAAGAGTTTCTAGTTTATTTCATATAACACCTCCAAAAGATATTATTAAACCATGATAAAAATAATAATGTAAATATAATGTATACAATGAGATTTTATTATGTTAAACTAATCACCTATATTATTCTCTTATTCCTTTAAATGGAAAATCGAAATTTTTTTCTTTTTTACGATAGGACATCGCTTCATGAACCATTGTAATTCATTTTCAATCACAGTTTCTCAATAGTAGTAATATTTATGGAATTTATGTTTATATTTTATATTAATTACATAATTATCATTATAAAATAAAATATGTATCATTTAACTTATAATCATTTTACATACTAACAAAATAATAGTGTCATTCATGCGTATATAAGCACTTCCTACTCCATGAGGCGTTGTGATTCATTTTTCATCACCACATCATATTGATGATATATAAATACATATAATTATCTTTAAATATGTAATTTGATATATATTATTTTTAGTATTTTATGACATTTAATATAATAATTACCCCATATACATATTGATCATTGGAAAATGTAAACCTTTCACATTCATATATAAGACTTGTCATCTCTATGATTGTAAAATAATTTTTTTTTCATTACCATATTTTATGTAGGAATTTAATTGAATAATTTAGTTATAAAATTATAATTATTTACTTATAATTTTTTTAGATGATGTAATAATGACCAATTTGACCATATTAATCTTATCAATGTTTGTTTTTACAATTGTACAAAATATTACTAAAACATCCAATAATAATATAAATCATTATGTAGTTGATGTAACATGATAATAAGTGATTTTAAAGGTAAAGTAAATATTATAAAGGTTCTTATCAATGATAATTATAAACATAATATTATTACTCAAGATTATAAAAAACATATGTGAAGTTTCAGACTCGATGTAATGGATTTTCATCTCAACTATTTTTTTGCAGAACAAATTCCTAAACACTACATGTTTTGTTTTTTGTTGTATATAATACAGATTAATTACATTTGAGATTATTCTAATAATAATTAACTGATATACATATCCATATTTTTTTCATTCATTTCATTTATGATTAAAACATTAAAAAAGTAGTAATGTAATATATCGCAATTTTTTCAATTTTTAAGATTTTGTTTATTCAACTATGAACTTTTGAATATTTATCTACCGTATTTATTTTACTAAAATTACATTAAAAAAATGTTTTCAAAACTTATCGTAGAAATAATTAATATCATTTTTACCAATGAGTTTTTTTAAAAAAAAATTGAATGTAATATATTTTTCATTTTAAAAGTTAAATTTTTAAATAATCAACAAAATTATAAATGCAATGTTTTTTAACATACATGGAATAAAAGGTTTTCACCACTAGGATGACTACATTTTTAATTTCTTTTTACATTTCATGTTTACAATTTTATTTTGAAATATTATTTTTCCTTTTATAAATTTGGTGTTATTTAAAAATTAATGATTTCAAAATGGAATTTTTATTCTCTTCCAAAATCATTTCAATACGTATCCCAAAATAATATATCCAAGATAAAATTATATTATGTTACAAATTAATTATTAGGGATGTAATCCAAGGTATTTTTTTATCTTTTCTCTTTATGTTTAATTTATGTTCGAATAGATTAAATAGTTATGTATCTCATTTCAATTAAATGGGGTATGTTATGATGATATGTTTATAAACACTATTTATTTTCAATTTGTTTTATTATGATATTTTTATGACAAATAATTCATTTTATTGGTTTCGATATGATGGATGAATTATGATATTCTGGAATACATATGTATGATTATAATGATTTAATGCATGGGGCCTATATGTACCTAAAATTCATTGGTTAAATATTGATATGTGATATTATAAATAATACTGGAATAAAGAGTATAATTGGTTCAAAATGTTAACATTTTATCTATGATATTATTGGGAGTGACCAAGGAATACAATGATGGTTTATGAAGTAATCCCTTTGGACATTTATATTTGTTTAAATGACCATTAAATACTAAAGAAATTATTTTCTATTATAATGTGTATTCCATAATTCCATGATTTATGCTAATAATATGATCTCATGGATCACGTTATTTTATTCCCTTATGATTCATCTCTTATAAGATTCCATGATTTATTCCATGAATCATGATTTTGAACTATGATATTTAGAAAATATTTTTCAATTGTTTGATTCATGTTTTCCCTACCTTCGTGTGCATGTGATGCTTATTTAAACAACTATATCTCTAATATTTTCCATTATTGAGTATTTAAGATCAATATTTGATTTGTTTCTTTTCCCTGGTAATGAATAATAAATATAGGTGATTTTTGATTTCAAGGGTTTCATATGTGACGAATTTTATGTTATATATTGATGAAATAACATAGAATATTATATGATATGTATTTTGGGATATGATAATGATATTTAAGAACTAATTTTTTATTAACAGATGTTGTTATGTGTTTTTTAGAATTCTATAAAACAAAAACCTAAATGGACATTGGGTATGTAAGTGATCCATAAATTTATTTCGAGGTTTATAGTTTTGAATTTTAATAATACAGACCCCCTTATTTTAATCGAATTCATTAATATAAATTTTATGTTTTTCAGAAACAAAAAATGGGAATTTGGGTCATGGGAAATCAGAAAAATCCCATAGTCTCCATATTTTATCCCCTTACATTCATTTATGACGATTCGTTAAAGATAATGTTCGTGGTCCAAAAGTATGTATTATATAACACATATCCTTTTCTTATTGATCATTATATTATAAAAGTAACATAGATATATAAATACAATTATCATAGTATCATTAGTACACTGATGTATTAATATATATCTTGAACATACACTATTTATTTTTTCTCATCATAATAGAAATTCCAATTAATATTTATCATGAATTTTTTCAGAATACTGCCAACATTGAGTAATGTATTTTTTTTATGTCACGAAAAAAATTATGACATTATAAATTTAATATAGGTTAAAAAATTAGTTTTTTGAAACTGTTAATATTAATATATGAAACTATTTTTTAAATTATATGTTATATAAAAACTAAAAGTTCAGTGTAAAATTATCGACCTAAAATGAACCTATAAAAGACAATTTCAAATGTGACGTAGTTTTGTAAAATCCATCATAAATATAGAATTGTTAATAAAATGGGTTAAATATGGAATCAATCTTATATAATTGTAGATATTATGATGTTATTCTATATAACCATTATATGTTTTAAACATTTCAAAATAGTTATCCAGAAATTCAATGAACCAGGTAAAATAACCAATATAAGAAAAAAAATTAAAATTAATAAATATAATATTATAATGGAGGATCATTTTATTTATAATATCGATGGATAATTTTACAATGTAAACATTTAATAAACAAAATATAATTATTCACCATATTAGGTGCACATGTAGTGTGAATATAGAACAAGGTAAGGGTTTCAGGTCTTAATATTTTACCATTGATTAATATTTAATATTATATACAATTTTTTATTTGAAATGGTGTAGCTAATAAAAATTTAAACTTATTCGTAATTATTTCTATTATGTTTCATGATATTAATTTTTTCTATTCCAGTTACTATCTCTCATTATTTTTAAAATTAAAAAATTTCAAAATGTCTTTTATTTGTTTCTAACTCAACTATATTCTATTTTGAAAAAACATTATTAATGAGAATTATTATTCTATTTTTATTTATTCTACCTGATGATTAATTTATAGGTAATTTACTTTTTAATTTATTATGTTCTAAAATTCAAAATTATTACCTCGTTTTTATTTAATTAATTTTTCAAAACATTTATTATTGAAAGGATGATTTGTTTTAATTTTAAATTCTATATGACATGTTTTATATTGAAAACACAATTTTTTTTATTTTTCTATTAACCTCCCTACTTCTTTAATATATTATTAAGATATTTTGTTTCTTGATATTAGAATGACCATTTAATTGTATCCTTCATATGATATTTTTATTATTATTTTTTCACTACTATAATGACGTTGAAAATCAAATTCATTTCATTTTTACTTGTTATTACACACATAATTTCTATTAAATGGATTTAATACTGCTTATTGGATATGTCATATCATGAATTTTCATCTATTCATGGATGTTTATTATCATCTTTAGGCCACCTCTTTTATAGGGTATTTCTTATCAATTATCATAATATGTAAATGATAATGATAAATAAAGACTTATTTCATTGAGTTATGATTTTAATTCATGAAAATTTTAAAATCAACTATCATTCCAAAATATCTATAGTGTATAAAAATATATTTCTTTTAAGTTCATTCTCATGTGAATACCATTATGGTTATTCCTTTGATTGATGTGTGTTAAACTAGATTATATTCATCATTTAGATTCGGAAATAATTATGTTAACAATACACCCATTATATTTCTAGTGTAAATACCATATAATTCACTGAATGAAATATGTATGTAATTTTATTTAGTACAGTTTGATATCGATGTATCATTGTTTTAACTCATTCAACCATATCTTTTATGGTGAATTAAATGATTTTTAATAAAAACCATTATTCTTATTAGATAATTTTTCGATTCATAACAAATCATATTGATGTTTTATTTCATTGAATCTTTGAAAAAAATGCAATATATTTACTATAGTAATACATATAGAAAAAGTTTATAAAATAGAACTACATTGAAACCATAAAAAGTTAAAATAATATAATCTACTTTCAATTATCATCAGAAGACTGAATCATTCAAATTGAACTATTAACCAACTCTTTCTAATGATTGTGAATCTAGTTCCACCTCTATAAAGATGGGACTACACACAAAAAAGGTAGAAATATGTATAGAGAATAGTTATGTAGTTTAATGGATTATACATGATTGGATCCATTTTTATTTTCATGAAATATATAATGAAATTATTAGACACATGAAAATTTCATAAGTTCCACTTCCCATGATTCTTTATTCGCATCCTTTTTTATGGTTGACGCACCTCCAACATTTTTGTCTTTTGAAAAAAAATTCAAATAGTTGAGGACTCTGTTTAAATAATTGAGAATTACATAACATCCAAGCCTAATATATTATAAATAACATAAATATATATATAATTCAAAACTAATGTACCTCTAAAATTCAACGGTTCACATTTGGGTAGAGGATTAGTTGGTAATTGTAGAGAAATATACAACTATACAATGTCAGCTATTTAGTAACATCACCCAATAAATTATTTTAGGGAAATATCTATGTGAGATCCAATTGAATTTTTGATATCCAATATCCTACATGAAATCCAATCTTCAATGTTAGACCCAATCACATTTGTGAAACTAATCACCTACATGAGAAATTAACTACGTCAAAAAAATTTATATGTGAGAACAAACATCTCTGTGAGTGAAATTAACTATGTTGTGAATCAGATATTTCTCCATGTACACTATAAGTTCAATTGACTATTAACTTCCAATTATATAATTATCAAATTATTAGGTGAAAGAAGTCAATGGAACTAGATAATTTAGAGGAATCGGTCAGAAATCAAAACTAGTTGTCCATTATTGTGGAGAGCATATGAGAGTTAGATTGTGGTCTCTAAGTAGAATGATGTTTTTAGTAGTATCACATTTTATTGTGGAGTAATTTTTCTTTGTTCATTGTAAAATAAGTTGAATTGTGATAGAAACTCCACTGATAAGCATGAGATTTACACATTGTGTAGTTACCATGTTATTAAACTGGGATAGGCGATATACTGGTGAGGAGGGAGAAATAAGAAGAGAATATAAGGGGACTCCAAAAAATGGTAATAAATCATGAAAAACATGACATTTAGATTTAAGGGGTGATATTGGATACCTAGAAAAATTGGACATCACATCAATATACTAGAGTTGAAGATACCTGAAAGAGGTTATTCATATTTTTCTTCCACTAACTCACTATTTATTTCTTCCTAAATTATTATTAATTGTAATATTGGATTATTTTTATTCAATCCAAGTTCATTAGATATAAATATTTCACAAGGAAGTAATATTGAATGGTTTATTCCTTTTAATCCTTCATTTTGGGATAATTTTTAATTTATAATCAATATAATATTTAAGACAATTAAATTATTTTGTATTTGACGAACTACTAAATCATTCAATTGTTTTTCATTCGTTTTGAGAGTGATTTTGAAATCATGATTATCAAATATTAATTCAATTAAGACAATACAAATAGTAAAATCATTCCTATTATAATGATAACATGAGTATTAATTCCATAATTATTGGCTTTGTATAATAATTCCATAGCGAGAAAAAAAAATTAAAAAGTTAAATTTATTCAATGCTGTAAATTTTAAATGAATTAAAAAAAAAATAACTTTTCACAAATTCATATCCTTACATGATTTGAAAAAAGATAGAAATTCATAAACCGAATTAGACACATTCTTAGTCTAATGGGACTAATAACCGACATTACCATCCTAAATTTGACATTGAAATAAATCCATTATAGTTGTTATCTCTATTTTTTGTACAATGACACACACAACCTACAAGGAATGCTCAGACTATTCGATACATATAATAAGAGGGGAAAAATTCATATTACATTGACTGATAACTAACATCCAATTAACAATTCTACTTCATTAACTAATTTTAAACTAGAAAACATTTTCCATGTCTAATAAAAAACAACCATACAATGGAATATTTTAAAATATTCTCATCATTAGTAAAAAAATAGCACAATATTGTGGACATATGTAATATACAATGATGTTGAGAAGGGATATATTTTTTATAAAATTTCACTATAATATTTATTTTGGGACCAAAATGAAATCATTATATTCATATCCTAAAATAAAGTTGATCCCCAAGACAAAATAAAATTGACACACATCAGAAAAGAATAAAATAGTTGATGATAAAATCAAGAGGATTCAGATATAAAAAAAACAATCTGGCATATGCTGAAGAAAAACAGAAACCAAAACCAACCTAGATCTATCCTTATTCACAATATTCTTAAAATTTTGAATAATATGAACACCTAACTTCTCTTGAATCCCACCGACGACATTGGGATCACATCGATCGATCTTCCATTGTCCCATTCATTCCTTACTTAGTCGCCTTCACCAGTGCTCAACATCCACTACGTCAATCATCATCGATGATTCTGGGCACACCTAACTTGCTCGGACCCCTCGAGAATAGATCCTAGTTGATTACCACCCAAACCCTAAGCCCAATTTCCCAAAAAATTTCCCCTTATCTTAAACACAGTTTCTTATTTTTAGTAATATTATTCAATTCCAGGAAAAAAATAATTTTTATAAAGTCTATCATAAAATATGTATAATATTATAGGTATAATTTCAACATTGAAACAATATAATTTTATAATATAAACATATATTTATAATTCAAAACTAATAATTATAATATATTTAGTTAATCTATTTTTTCTACATTTAGGAAAGTAATAGTTTTGCAAAAAATAATCAATATTCAAATTTCAAAATTTTAATTTTAAATTCATATATATATATAACATTTTTTAAAAATTTATGTTTAAAAAAATTTAAGTATAATCATATATTAATATAATTATCATTTAAAATATTCTTATCAACATCCATTTTGATAAAAATAAATTAATAAATTTGTTTTTATAAAATATTCTTTTAAATAAAGAATAATAAAATTTATTTATCTAATAAATTAAATAAATTTAATAATAATTATTATCAAATAAAATAGCTATTTACATTTATTATTTTAAAATAAAATACTTTCAAAAATATTAATAACTAAATATTATTATAATGAAATGAAATTTAAAATATTTGAGATGGTCTAAGGATCATTATCTCTAAAGAAAGATTAATATTGAAATAGAGTGCTTCACGAGCATTGAGATTTTTGACATTGGTAACTGGAACAGGGCTTCTCCACATAGTGGACGTATCTTTATGGGTAGCAGTTATGGGTCCATTGATTATGAGAGGTACCATTTCTATAGATTTCAATTTTGTGGCTTCATTATATGATACATTGGTTTCTAAATCATTTATAAAAACATGTATTATGAAAATGTTAAATATTATATAGAAATTTTGTCTTCTGTAATTCATATTAAACCAGCCCACAAGAACCAAAATATAGCATGGTATCTATTATTTTTCTTCAGTACTATGATTATGAAAGATTTCTCATACCATAAATTTTATGGTTCATGAAATGAAACTTAATCATTTATTTTTTGGGATGGATTACATCATTTCTAGCAAAACCCAAATTTTTTGTTGTATTTCAAGGGTCTCTGTTAAAACAAATTTTACGGTGTGTCACATTATTCAATGAGAGTTATTTATGAGGTTGGGTAGAGTTTCACCTTTTTATCGAATTTTAGGGACCATAATATACTTGTTTTATTTTTATCTACATAGATAATCATTGAGAAATTACCTCCATCTAGTTTCCACAGTGTGTCTTAATGTTTTTCGTTATGAATTATCTAGTTTTAAACATTATATTATGGTAGCGTCTTCTATTGATGTTTTACACAGTACACACCCAATAACTATTCATTCATACTATTTGAAACCATTTGAAATTAATGAATTTTTGTATCAGTTGTATGATAGATTAGAGAAATCATTTATATGCCTTAATGTTTCACCTTTGGTAGTAAATCCTCTCTTTTCAATGAATTATGATGAAACACTTCACCTATGTGTTAATTACTATAAATCCAATTGACAAACATTTAAAAATATTTATCTGTTACTAGGATTGATAATCTACTTAACCATTGTAAAGGAGGTAGTAGATGTTGAATATTTATCTTTAATATTTCTGAAACATGAAGAGAATAGATAAATATAATGACGTGAAAACCTCCTTCTTGAAAAGGTATGAAAATTATGATTACCATGTCATTCCATATAGTCTAACCAATTCTCGTGATGTGTTTATACATTTGAATAAAATTATCTTTGAAATATTATATAAAAATGTACCATGTTCCTGTAGTTGATGAAATCCTTGTTTACTCAACATCTAATGAGGTTAATAGGCGTCATCCGAGAGCCATTTTGGAAATGTTAAAAAATTAGAAACTTTATAACTAGCTACAAAATATAATTTCTCAAATCAAGAGGTGATTTTCTCAAGACATGTGGACCCATAATTGGGTATTTCTATAGATCATAATGAGGTTAATGTTATTATGTCATGCGACCAACTATGTAATTTGTCTTTACTTAAATATCTTCTGGTTATCTATATTATATCACTAGTTCTTAATGTAATTTTCCAATGGTGGATTCTCTGATCACCACTATATAAGGTAGGGAGTGGATATAATTTTGGATAAGAAATTTTAGGGTTCTTTTATTTAGATTTATTTTATATTGAAATCTTCATCAATTTTGACTCTTCTTGGGGGATTGAAGGTCTATATGGTCGTATATGGCATATCAAGATCATGATGGTGTTTTTTTATTATATTGGTTGATCATGTCATTTCATATGGATATTGGTAGCTATAGACACCTAAGAAGAATTATCCATCCAATGACTTTGAACTCAATGTTGTGATGAATTATATTAATATTTTGCAACATTTCCTCTTAAGGGAGTGGTTAACTATTTATTCTTTCCACAAGATCTTGGTTCATATATTTTCTCAAATAGATTTGAATTTCATCAAATGGAATTTGGTAGATTAAATGTAATATGGGGATTTTTATATTGTATATACTTAATGGAAATGGAATGTTTATATTGATGTGTTCAGTATGAAGAATCTTAACTAGGCCATGATTGAATATTCAGAATAGTGGAAAATTATGGATCTATTTCCATAGTTGAGTATTGGATTTCATGAAATAGGTGAAAAATTATTCATGGCCAATGTTTAATTGAACTCTTCTCTAATCAAGATTGGTTTTTATGATCCATATCTTGGGGATGAATTTTGATCATTAGATACTCACTTTATGGTGTGTGAATCATTGATTATAGTTCATTATCCATAAATTGTGTGTTATGTAATAACAATTGGGATTTAATATAATTATCCATTAAAATACATTTGATGGTGGTTTTCTATAATTCCTAGTGTTTTATGAACCATGGAACCAAAAATAGTTTTTATGATATGTAGTGAAAATTATAGTCTTTGGGTATGAAAAGGTAAATCACTAAATTTGTTCTACAATAATGTACTTAAAAAAAACATTATCACATGATATCATTATTTCTTCATCATCATATAGAGATTACATGGATGTGGGATGATTTTTTATGGACCTTTTGGTTGTTTATTCGCATACCCTAGGATAGAGTAACATGATATGAGTATGGATCAATTGACTGACCAAATCAGATAACTTTGTACACATTTGATGTTAATAAAATGTTTATGTAATGGGATAAATATATAAATATATATATTTAAGAGATATTATTAAATTATAAAAAATTTCATATTCTATATCCATTTATAGATATCACCATTTTTATTTCTCTATTTTTGAAAGGCCTTAAGGATTCAATGGGATCATTGATTGGAATGAATATGCAATAAAATCTGTAGAAAAAGGAATAAACAAAGAGGGATATATAGATTATTGAGGATATTATTCATTCCCTCATCCCTTATTTGGTGGATCTTGGGATTGGAATTTGGTATTGGTTAAGATATCCTATAACAATAGTTACCAATTCAGGATTAAAATTACTCATTTTGAAGACATTTATGGCTTGGCTTGTAAATGTCATCAATGTTGGTAGGAGATTAGTGAATGTTCCAAGGTATGAAAAAACATGGTACAAGATGTCATAAAAAATTATCCAGTCTATTAGTATGAAAATTTCTATGTAACATAGTAGGTTTAAATCAAATAATTATTTTTGGCATAGACAGTTGGATTTTCCCATTCGTGTACTAGACTTCTTGAATATCTCAAATCATTTACAACATCGATTTCTTGGGAGTGAATCGAATATTTATAATCATTTTATTGGACTATTTTATATTTTAAAAAATTTGGATAAAGTGGAATATCAGTTCTAACATCCTCCATTGTCGACTTATATACAAATTGACTTCCATGTATTACAACTTTAAAAGTATCTTTTTTATCAATCTAATGTTTTGGGGTATAGTGATATGAATTTTGAGTCTAATTTATCAACGATTGAAAATCTAGCCATCATTGTAGATATAAATACCAAGGTACTTTAGGGGAGGATTAGACCTTGGGTCCACATACTACTATAAAATAGTCTTCATTTAAATTTTATTTGGGACTGTGAGGCACTGATGAGAGATAAACAGCTTCACATTTTTGATATAGATTTTTATTTATAGGAATTTTGTGGAATGAATGCTTTCTTGGTGTGTAGGTTGTGAAGAAACATTGATTTTTTTCAAATATGTTTTAACATTAATTTGGAATTCATTTTATTATTTCATGGGTTATACCAACATGTATTGAGGAGGATACCTATAATGGGGAATATATAGATTTGTTGAAATTTTTAGCAATAAACTAGTTGTTTTGTAGACTTATAAGGATTTACATTATGTATAATGGGATTACACGACATGTAATCATCAGCTAAAATATTAAATGAAATGGGTACACACCATGATATATATAAATATTGTATAGTAAACATCATGTGTAAAAATTAGTTATTTTGTTTTTAATAAAAGGTGATGAGTTTTACAGTGTATATGGGACCTGACTGTTAATCAATGTTTATATTGGATAAAAACATTTTAAAAAGAATTAGTGTTGGTTTTATGAAGACAGTTCAGTTAAAATTTCCATTTCATTCAGACAAAAATCTATTATTTCAATTTCATATTATTTATAGGATATTTTGGATATCTCCAAATCCTTTGGATCATATGTTTGGTGATTGATCATATTGTTTGATGAGGTGAATCTCTATGAGTAAGTGGTTTTCTATCAATTATATATCCCCTCTATTATTCACATTATATTTTTATATATTTTCATTTTATTGATTGACATAAAATCCATGGTGTTGACTCCTTAATGTAGGATATGTTACAATATCACCCATTCCATCATTTTCAATTACTGTTTCTTGTTGTAGGCATTGTGATTCTAATAAAATGGATAGTGGTTCTATTTAATATGACCCAATTTATTTATCTTTGAATTTATTTTTGTGAAATTTATTTCATTTTATATATGATATGCCAATTTCATGTTAATTAGATATTTAAATGGATTTTGATTTTGTTTTTTAAACCCCTTTTACAAATGAATATATGTTTGGTGATTTAATTGAAATTACTAAAAATTTTGAAACAACATGAGAAATGATTTTTGGAAAAGGGATGAAATTAAAATAAAGACGACTGGTGATTTTTTTTTAAAAAGGAATGAAATAATGAAAACACAATGATTTGTTTTTGAATATGAATTAAGCTTTAGAAAATTAAAATTTAGAAATTGATATGAGAATGCTGATTTCTATGAAATGAAATCATTTACTAATTTTTTAATGATTCATTTATCCCATGAGATCCTTTGTGATTATTGGATTATTTGGAAAAAATATTATTGTATAGTAATTCCCTAGCATTGTATTTATAATTAAAACGAAAAAAAATTAGTTAGGAAGATGTTATTCTGGATGGGGTGTGGATGAGTCTTATTCATCCTAAGCTTGAGGGACATGTGCACATGGATTTCTATGATCACTTATATTAGATGTGTGAGTATCCTATAACTATAAACTATCATACAATAAGTTATATGACCATGGTTCTATTTGTGACTATTTTCATTATAAATTCAATTTATTTTGAAAATGCATTATTTATGCATAGTTATTTAAAAAAATTATTTTATAAAAATTATTTATTTATGAAATGATTTACTTTTTTTATATCATTTTAAAATTAATCATTTTATTGTTTTAAATATAAAAATGTATATCCCTGAATTTTTTGATTAATAGATAATGTAGGATTTGGTTCTTTATTATGGAAGGTTATTATTGATCACCTATTGAGACCCTTCTATATTTTTAGCTTCCACCATAACAATACCTTTTTGAATTTGTATATTTTATACTTCCTAGTCGAGTAAATGGAATATGGTTCTTGTAGGAGGTGGATTATCTTGTTCACTATGGGATTTTGAGTGATTTTTTCATCAAGACATAGTGTATTTATTTTCTATATATAATAATTTGATGATGTACTGTTAGGGTTTGTGATATACCTATTTGGATTCATGTACTATTTCATAAGAAGTTTAGATATTAGTAATATGTGTCTTCATCTGTCCCTGTTTTGTGAGAAAAAATTCATTCATTCATATTGAATGATTTCATATACTAATAATCAATCTTTGGGGATCGAGACCGCCCTTAGGTCTATGTCATTGCTGATTCATGTACTAGGGTATCGAGGTATCCACGTATGTTCATGATAATCATAGTATTCAATTCATGCATTTTTTTGTTGTTTTGAATTATTTGTAATAATTTTTGAACATTTACGTTATTTCTATTCCATGTAGACACAATATCCAATCTGAATTTGATATAGTAATTTTTATGAAATTAATTTTAGAAAACTGTAATAATTTTGTCATAAATTTTTCAAACAATTTCCGAGATAATTTTCACATCCCTGACATGGAATGTGGGGATACTAATAACTATAATACATTATCAAATACCCTTTCAGATAAATTTCACTTCGATGTAAATAAAATCAAAAACAATAATTTATTTTCAATATAAATCAATTAATATCATTAATTTTTGTTGTCTATAAATAGATTTCAATTTTTATTCTAAAATGTAAATTTTATTATGTGTCTTTTTTTGGAATACAAAAACTAAATGGTTTATTCCTAAAAATAATGTCACTATTTTTTTAAGGTTATCACTAGTTCTAAGTTTTTTATAATTGGTTGATTGATGAGTGATTTCATCTAGTACATCAATGTAAATTTAATATGAAATTGTTGAAGGAAAATGTGATAGGATAGATTTTTATAGAATTTTAATTATAAAAAAAGTTAAATTGAGGTTGTAACATGAAGATTGAAACACAAAATTGTCCATGTGGATTAACATGTGGATCTAAATAAATTGAAAATAATATTAATCCATTGATTTTAAATTAAAATTTGAAATGGGATCATCTTACGAGTGTCATTTTTAAGCGAACAATGGGAGTTACTATTAATAAATAATGTCAAACATAATAAGTGATATGCACACAGCCATGCTACAACATTTAGATTGAAAAAAAATAAGGGGCCTTGGAAAATTATTTCATTTATAAGATTTGATATTTTAACCCAAATGAATAAGATATAAAATGATTTTTAGAAAATATTTTGGGTTATCTCATTGAACTATAATGTGGAATATTGGTTGGGAAATAAATTAGAGAGTGAATACTAGTAGTTACTTCTATTAGAGATTTAATTGAACAGGATTCTCCCTATTTCATAGTCCTTGAAGTGTTATTTTATTATTATTTAGCTAAGGAAATAATAATAATTCAAATTGGCAGCAAGTGGGTTTTTTGGAAATGATATAATCTAGGGGTTTTCATTAACATTAGGTTTAAATAGTTAGTGGATGGTATAATAAAATATATTTATTTTTTTGTTTGTAGGAATTAATAAATTGTATATATTTTTCATATAATGCAATGGATTATTTGTTGGGGTGTTTTATATGTAATTATTTTATCACATTATGGAAACCAGTTTTTTTAAACTAAAAGAAAATCAAAAGAAAATTTTGTTATTAATGGAGTATTATTTTATTTCGAATGAACCAAGTTCAATAATATGTTCCATGAATTTTATTACAAAAATTCCTATTTTTAGTTTATATAGTATAAATATAGAAAATGTTTTCACCAATGGCCCTATACTGAAAACATTAAAATAGAAATGAATAAAAAATATATGTTCCAGGAATATCTAGATATTGAACATTACTAAGATAACCAGTAACTAGAAGGTGATGAAAGATGTTAGCCCAATAACGCATCTAATAATATGGGAACCCCCAACAAAATGTGGATGAAACTACATAAATTTAAAAAATGTTTTCCAAACCCTTATTGGTAATCAGTGCTGGTGTTGATTTCTTTTCAGCATGAAGAATGTTATTAAAAAATCAGTATTATAGATGATCATCTTCAAAATAATCCACATTAATACCCATTTTTAATGATTTTATAAAATCTTCACATGTTTTCTATTAAACATTATTTATTTATAATGATCCATGGATAATATTTTAATAATCGTATAGGTCATGACTTCTATACCCATGCTAATAAATATTTCATGAGAAGAAATATTTTTCAAAGCTATATTTCCTTTAACATTTTATGAATCAATTTCTGTGGTATAATGTATTGGGATTTATAGAGAAGCATCTATTAATAATACAATTGACATTTAATTATGTTAGCCAATTAGTTACGTTCATGAAATTTCTAAATTAGATCCAATCTCATATGTGAGATCCAATCACTTAAATATTAGAAAATCATCTACTTGGAACCAATTGACTATGTGGGAAATCAGTTACTTCAACAAAATGCTAATGGGAGACCATACTATTATCTATGGGAGATCAAATATGTGTTGAATATAATTTATCTCCTAGTGGGATATGTTTAAAATTAGATACATCTCCAATAAAACCATTTGGTAAATTTCATATGGTATTTTAATTACTAAATATTCACTTTTATATGGAAATAAGCTTTTGAGAACAATATATTTGAGTATCCACCCTTCGAAATAATGAGTAATGATCGATTCAGGGAGAGAGAATCTGATATTTGGATCATGTACTCCACATTGATCAATATTTTCAGTAGTATCACATTCTTATATAGATGGGTTTGGCTTCACCCAACATGGAGGAAGAAGGATTGTGAAAATAATTCCACATTGACATAGAGAGTTACAGATGAGAAAGTGAATGTTAGAGAGAAGTCGGTAGATGTGAATCTAGAGAGAGGGGAATAATAACACGAGTGGATTAGGGGACACCCATAGAAGACACACACAGATGAATAATGAAAAAAATCATGACACAAGTATCATAGGGGAGATACATGAAATCTATAGAGATTATATGTCAAAGAATGAAACAAGAGTTTTAGATAATTGATTAAAATAATTAATATTACCTATTGCGATATTTATTAATTTCATCATCCAGTAATTATTCTCTATTAGAATCATTGGTTATGTTAAATTAATCCATCCCCATTGACTATATATATTTCATGGGGAGTATAGATTGAACAAATTATTCTTTATTCATTTTTGTTATAATTTTGAAATTTTAAACAATGACATCTGATATGTTAATGAATGAGTTTTGAAAATAATGAATTACATAAAAATTTAATATATAATATATATCTTTGACCATGTTTTTTAATTCAATTTTTTATGATGTTGACTCAATTAAATATACAATATTAAGAAAATAATTAACTAAACAAAAAAACATCTCTGGTGTTACATTAATATTTCGCAACTCCTAAATAAACATTTTTTACTAATCTAAATATATTAAACACTCTTAATGACAACAATTTATTTCAATTAATAGGTCATGACCATCATAGTATTCTATTCATGTAATGTCACTGTATTTGTTTTAAATGATTTTTATCGTCAACTATACATGAACGCTCATTTTCATTTCCATTGGGATCGATATTGTTTCTCACTTCTATATAGTAGTTTTTAAGAAATTAATTTTATAATACTCATCTAAGATTTATTAATATACCGACTTATATATCATGGTATTATATACTTTATTGATAAAATAATGTATATTTAAGATATACTGTTAAAATTTAATGGGAAATGAAACATTTTAGAATTCCATGGGTTGCTTATGAAATGATATAATTATTATGGGGCACATATATATGGATGGTGAATGGTGGGCTCATAGATAACCCTCTAATTAATTGTTTTACTTTATATCTCATGATCTTGAAAAGTAAAATGAGAGGATTTATGATTTATTCAAAAAAAATTATTACATAACAGGTTTTATCATATTGTAACTGGTATATAGAGGAATTTATCTGATGAAAAATTGTACATTTATGGATTCTTCCGTAGAAAAAATGTCAAGTAAAGAATTTAGACCTATATAAATGGTACTAAATTATATTATCCCATGACCAAGAGTATAAAGGCAGATTATCAAATGATAAAAATGTTTTAAGGATGATAAAGAAAACTACTATGTCATAATTTTCTTTGTGGGATGAATTGAAATTATATTCTTATTATTATTTTTACAACACACCATATTAATCATAATATATTATTTATGTTTTGATGGGTGTGACTTTCCAAAGAATCATGATTATAGTCATATTCCCATATTATTCTCCCATTTGAACTTTGATTATTTGTCACATTTTTACCCTTATAGAACATTTTCCCCCACCCATTTCTTTTGATTCAGATTCCTCATGATAGAAAAATAAGAAATATATGAATTATATATATGATTGTTTCATTGGAAGTATTTGTGGTACATATTAATGATTATTTTTTCATTAATGAGTAAATTGTATCAAGTAATTAATATTTTTATTAGTTTCCTGAATGTTTTGGTGAATGTATGTAATTAAATAGTTTACATATATCACATAATAAAAATGTTAATGTATGTAAAATAAAAAATATGGTTTTAGAGTACATTTACATAACATTATAGGTTATGTTATTATTTTATGGAAATATAATGGATGATAAGTTACGGTTGATCAAAAATTAAATTGTATAAATATATATTTATGTTAGTTGATGTAATATTTAATATTAAAGGTTTTAGTATAATACAATTTTAGTGAAAATGGTTTGGAAAGGTTTATAATATTTTTCTATGTGTTTTATAACTTCTCAATGTGTTGGTAAAAAAATAATTTTGTGGTCCTCCTAAAAATTACATCCAATTATGGATATTGGAATGTTGAGGCGGTAGTGGAACATATTCAAAAATAGGTAATCACCTATAAAAATGATTTTTTATAATAAAATCAATCTTTATTATGGTGAAAGATGAGTGGACATATGTCTAGAAACCTATATATATAATTTCATGGGGATATTCATTGGTTAATACACATTATCATTAATAAACATTATGATACATTTTAATAATCGTTTTCTCATAAATCACATTAGTAAATTAATATTGACAATAAATGTTAAGAAATATTGATTCAAGCGTTAATTATAATATTAAATGATATGTTAATATATAGATAATGGGAATGTTAAAAATTAAGAGAATATTTGTTAATGATTTTTATGTAACAAATACATCTGGAATATTCGTGGAAATATTATTATATTTGTTTTCTATATTATACTTAAATGAACAAGAGAACAAATTATTTTATAGAGATTAATCTAATGGTTTCAAAGGAATAAATGAATGTACTATTAAAGAATTCAAATAATGATTGAGTTCTCATATTCATAATATAATATTTTTTAAATGATAACACTTTTGATTATTTTTAATTGTTTTAGAAAGAATCATATAAAAAAATCAAAAAAAGGGTATGTATTTAGAAACAACTATGTCGTATAACCAAATAAGGGTGCATACATCAATGGAAGAAAATATTTGTATGTTCGGGTTATTATAGAATTTTTTTTCCCAGTCCTATATAGGGTAGGGATGTTGTAATCATAATAAATGATAAACATTCACATTGATAACTATTTTATATGTGGAGTGATATTTATTGATGATAATATGGTATATTTTTAATGTTAAATGAATTATATTAAACATATAAGGATTTACATTTAGAATCATTTCATTAAAAGATTACAAATATATATTAAATGGATCAATCTACAAAAAAATTGATTTCATGATAAGGTTTTATTTTTTGAGATAACTATTGAAGAACAAAAGATTGAGTTATGGGTAAATCATAGGATTGTTATAAGAATACTGGTGGGATAATTGAGTTCTAATAATTGTTTGGAAAATTTGGATGTCTATTATTGATATAATTCTCGTTTATTATTGATATTATAAAAAAATACATCTATGAATTTTTTGTTCATTTTTATCTCATAATTTATATTCAATATATATATATATATACGTACTAGTGTGTGAAATTATCAAACTGTTGTTAAAACATCTTGGTTCTAAGGATATGAGTTAATTTTTGATGGAATACATTATTTCACTATTGACTATTTTATTGGATATTCGAATGGTTTTGTGAAATAATTTTTTTGGAGAATATATTATTAGGTTATATAGACACTAGGATACATAATTAAATGAATTATAAATATTGTATTATGAAATATATGAATCTTGTTATAGCAATACAAATTATGATAGAATTAATATTAGATGTTATATCCCAAATTATAAATATGGTCAAATTATAGTCACCTATTTTTATAAGTGACCAATAATAGAAATTAAAAAGGGAAATTTTATTTAAAGGTGTAAAACATAATGACCCGAGATTTTGGACCCTTTCAATTAAAAAATAATTCAAAACCCAATGTAACACATAAAAACGAATAGATTTCACAACTGGCCAACAACTCAGGACATTTTGAAATTAAAAAAAATATTATAATTATTATATAAAATTTTATGAATGAAATATTTAAATATTATTATTTTTCATTCATTTAGATGACCCTTTTGGCAAACAGTCTTGTATTTTACCATAAAATAATAATTTGTTTAAATTTATAATTTTATTAAAATGCTGAATATATATATTGAAAATAATTTTTATAAATAATATTTTATAAATGTTTTAATCAAATATGATTATAAATGTTTTATCATTAAACATTACTTTTTTATATATTTAGATTTTCTTTATATATTTTAATTAAATTAAAAAAAATAATTCAATATTTTTAAATGTTTGATTTAAAATGATTAATATTATTTTTTGGATTTAAGAAATCAAAATAAGTAGAGGAAAAATGTTTGAAATATTTCTAAAATAGTTTATTTAATGTGAGTGATAAAAAAATCTTGATTTTGATCACACCATCCACTGTATGACAATATCATTATCGAATAATGATAGAAAAATATATGAATGCATATTTATATAAAAATAATAATTTAAAAGATAAAAAAATTAAATTTAAAATCAAAATTATAATTTATAGAACCCATAGGTAATATTTTATTAACATAGACAATAGTTAACTAAAAAACTATTTTAATTGGATTATACTAAAAAATAGATTTCATAATAACATGAATATAAATCTTCCAAAATGAATTAAAGATTTATATTAATAATTTATTTATTATGAAACAAGAAATATTTCATTTGATGAATTAATTTATGAGTACTGAGATTATGTTTAATGAGCATGATATTTGTGAAAGGGTCATTTAAATACATTATTAATCTTGGGTAATTTTTTATCGATTAAAATAAAATTATGTATTTTTTATAATGACTGTAATATGATATATTAGATTTTTTTTGGAAATTTTATCGACCATCTAATTTTTAATTAATGTTATATAATATTTGGAACACTTTTCGGTGAAAATATCATTATTCAACATAATCATTTTCCAATATATCATTTTTTTTATTTTTAATGTTAATCTTCTCTTATTGGTAAATTTTATTAGAATATATAGTGCCAATATTTAGGTTTTGGTCATAAAAATTTATTTAGAATGGAATCATTTTTAAGAAAACATATACTATTAGGTTATAGAAAAGTAACTACAGTAAACAGAAAAGTTGTAAATTGTAAAAATTAGTTGGTCATATACTGGAAACATGTTCAACATATTTGTGAATTGAGGTGGTAGAGAATATTTCAGCCTTATCTGTCAACAAACATGTAACACCACAAGGTTTTAAAAGAGAATCATCATATTAGATAGTGTATATGAAACACATAACAATAAATATAATAGAATTTAACAATTTTAAATTTATAATAAAATTAATTTAAAA
The DNA here is from genome assembly GCA_963277665.1 of Viscum album. Classification (NCBI taxonomy): domain Eukaryota; kingdom Viridiplantae; phylum Streptophyta; class Magnoliopsida; order Santalales; family Viscaceae; genus Viscum; species Viscum album. The sequence continues at coordinate 1,815,011,117 of OY728147.1, read as the reverse complement.
TAGATTCAATCACTTGGATATCAAGTTTTGCATGAAACATCAGGTTTAAATGAAATATGATACTAAATTTAAATATTTTTATTTAATCATAACCATAGAATCCTTGTTGTTATGATGAAATTATTGAATATTAATAAAAAATATTTGAATTTAGTGGTTGAATCATGTATAAAATTAATTAATTTGTTATACATTGATTATAAATTAAATAAGAACCGTTTGAAAATGAATGAGTTTTTCTCTCAGAAATTGTAATTTTTTCAAATGGTTTATTAGTCATCATTTGATAGATAATTTGATAATATTTTTTTACCAATTATATTTATATATATATTAATAAATAATCTATATTATTGATATATAAACGTTAATATTATCATTTAGAGAATTTTTGAGATCTTTTTGAAAGGTTTAACATTTGGATAGACAGTGAAAATAGTTATTTTTATAGAGAATAACATTTTAGTTTAATTATATTGGATGTTAAATTATATTTTAAATAGGTTTTAATTTATAATTTGTTCCATTATACTACAATTTATCTAATTTTGGCCATTGGAGAAAATTTCATATGAAATTTGTATATTTAAACATTCTATACTTTGTAGATTTTCCCATTTGAAAAAAAATTTATTTTCGCATATGTGGATTATTTTTTAATTAAAATAAATTATGTGAAATTGAATTTGAAAAATGGATTCCATATTCAGAATCTGAATAATTCATATTTTATATTAATTGATTCATAATTTTTACTAAATTGAATAGTAAAATAGGAAAAATTAATTATTGTGGTTATGGTAAAAAAAGTATTACTTCGGGGATTAACTAAAGAGATGTGGGTAATAATGACATAAAAACCTATCCAATTCATATTTAATGGAACTATATAGACCCATATCACCTTTGTAAATCATTTATGAGTTTTGGAGAAACATTTTCAATTAATGTGATATATACACTTATTTACATAATGAATAAGATAAAATGTCACCCTCTTCCTTTTAAATATCAATTATTTGATGAAATATGATAGAATGAAATTATAGAATGAATATAGATTTTTATCATGATAATAATTATATTTAATTTTTTTGGTTATTTTATTTTCAATTTTTAGTAGTCATATAATTACATTAGATGTATATCAAACGTCTACCCATTAATTATTTACATTATGGAAAAATAAACTATGTGATAATAAACATAATAAAAGTAAACCAAAAATAATTATATTTTTAGATACATGAATTTTGGATGCAAATATATCAGGTTATTCATATTATAATATAATATATTTTAATTAAATCAATTTCACGATATATATTTAATTCATATTTTATGAATTGGGTTAAAATTGACATTATTGTAATTTAATAATATATGATATTTTATTAATTTATTTAAAATTAATAAATATAAAATCATCATATTTGGTGTTATTATATCATTAAAAATTCAATAATATCTCAATTTATGTATAAATTTTAATATTATAATGAATATGTGATCCCCTAAGGAGTAAACAATTAATTATGACATTTAAGTTTAACAAAACATGTTTGCATGCTTCATGTTATTGTGTTAAAATTAATTTTCGCCACACAAGGGATTTTATATGAAAATTTATACTTAAAATTTTTTATTGCATTCTCTAATTATCTAAAACGAAAGTTTTTATTTTTTTATTTTTGTTTAAAATAAATTATTTGAGTTAAAAAATAGCACTCGCAGTAAAAGAGTAAAAAGGTAAATGTAAAGAACAACATATGTTATGTAATTTATTTTTTAAAAAAGTCTTTAATTTTGGGTGTGAGGTGTTTATCAACCATATCTCCCTTCCACCACATTAATTATAAACATTGGATCCATTTTTCGACAATAGAGAATTATTGTTAATCAATAGTTCAGAGTTTTTACAAAAAATGAAACTCCTCTTCAATTATAAAATGGAACTCACTACACTCACTGACACACTCCTATAAAAAAATTTGTCTCTAAATCACATACCAAAATACCTCCCAATAATACAGAGACACATTCTTGAGCTTCTTGTGTTCCCAAAATACTAATGAAAGGGTCCATAATAGGTGATCTAAGGTAGGTTTCTATATGAGAAGGTAATTATTTTCAAATTTCCCATTGTTTTTAATTATTCCTTTATAACGATAATTATTTCATAAAAAATACAATTAAATAAAAAAAATTATATCCCATATAATTATATTTTTTTATGTTTCTTGAAGAATCTATAACCATCGACCCTTCGATAAAATGGAAAATGAAATTTTTATCATTATTTACGGTGGACTAACGCCTCGCAAAATGATGTAAATAATTTTCCATCATCACATTTCATGGTTGGATAAAACAATATATTTAATTTATATACATAATATTTATGAAATATTTATAATTTTGGATTTAAAATATCAGATATACCTTTTTACATTCCATTTTGTTTAAAGTACAATAATGTTTCCCATGTATATGCTGGACACCTACCACATAAAGTGATATGATTTGTTTTTATGTTATAATATAACTCTAATGTAATTAGGATTAATTTAATGAATATATGTAATTATATAAAATTATACCAATTCACTATAATTAATATATCATTCACATCCTTATCCTTTCATAAATAATGTGAATGAAAAGTCACATGTGATTACGTATGGCATATCGTCCCCACAAATAAATATGATTCATTTTATGGGTTCAATTTTAATGAAAGGTTAATAGGATATAAAAATAAGGAATAATAATATTTAAAAAAATAATATAATTTTGGTGATGATTATACAATTTAAAATTTAAAATAACTATCCCATTCATTACAGACCATGGATGAGAAAACAATGTAATTATCACCATAATCATTGAAATTAATGATATATTAATAAAATTTTGATGGTAAAATGATATTATATTTTGATATATTGTATCAAATTTATTATTATAGTTATGTAAAATATTGGAAATAATTCTATATTATTTTTCATGTGGCTATGACACATACCAAAATAGTTAAACCTCATGTAAGGGTTTCACTTCTCACAATTACATCTCTGTGACAGATGCTATATTCACTAATTACTTATTTCCATGGATTATATACTACACCATTTAATAAGATATATAATTTATATATATTTATTAATGTAATCAAATGTATCATTTTATGATTATTAATTTTATGGGTATTACGAGTCAGAAGTTATTTGTGCATTAAGGGATTATTTTCAAGTCTAATAATTAATCATTATTGTTTTTTAAAATTATTACATTAAGATAGTTATTCTAAATTTAAATATTATAATAAAAATATATTCTTCATGTATGGTAATTCATTAACTTTTTCATGTAATAGTACTATTTTCCGACCCTTCGGTAGTCAAAATAATTGAGAAAATGTTTTCTTTAATATGACTTTGATTCTCTATTTGTTGAAAAAATACATTTTCATTATAACCCATGTTTTTTGAAAATTATTTCAAATAATTTAATTAAAATTTTTATAAATATTAATTTAATATATTTCGACCCAATAATTTCTTTTTAAAAATTGTTTTTAATGTGAAATTCATCTATTGTTCAAATTAAAGCCAGTTTTCATTTTACTAAAACTTTTTATGAAATAATTGCTTTTATATATATCAAATGGAAGAAATATTCACCCATGATAAAAAAATTATTTGTTAAATAATATTTTAAATGTTTTAAATGGATATTTTCATGTAATTTTATTTTCAAAATTTTTTGTGAACATTTTTTTTATAAAATATTTTCCATGTAAAAATATTATTTTGCTTAAAAAATTGTTTAATGGATTTTCTACAGTGATTCTATTCATTGACAGAAAAAATAAATTGTATGACATAAGATCCACTAATGGTATGTGGTATTTATATAATGTTTATTATTTTTTTGGATTGTTTATGATCATTTTTACTTAGTATGTAATATTTTTTTACCATTCAATATATTACACTCGGAGGTTAATGATTTTCTTTTCTATTGAGGTAAGTATTTTCATTTCTTATTTTGTTTTTTGATTAGAAATATTTATGTTTATGATGTTTCACACCATCTATATTAGAAATGATTTTAAATTATTTTTCTATGGGTGTTTCAATGTTATAGGTACCCCTCAGTGAATCAACAAGACCAATAAGACAAATTTGTTACCAAAATTATTTATGTCTACACCCTAAAGTTTACTTTTTTGTGAAAGATCATAAATGAATGTTTGAAATAGAATTAATTATGAATTCTGACAACATGAATCCGTTATTTATCTTCATGTTATTATTCTGTTAGTTATTGTATCTTTGGATAAGTTTGAATGTTATGTAATAATTTATAACGATTTATGTGATCATCATTTTTACCATTATATTATGATCATAATAATACATTAAACTGATTTCTTTTCATTAATTATCCTTTTCAAATTTATTATGATTAAAATTAATTCTTGTAACATTGTTTTAATGTGATCATTTCCACAAAGATTTTATTTATTTAAAGCATCATTTGTATTTATTTTTAATTCCATAATACATTTTTGATATTTCACATAATGATTTAATTTATATTGTGTATTCACTAACCGATCTCTTTCAGAAAAAAATATTATCATTAATTTGATGATATTTTTACTTCTATTTCAAGGTAACCCCCTTATTTTCATTTTATTCTTGTGTTACCATTATTGTAAGCTTGTTTCATATCAATTTCTATTCAATGATACATTTTTTGTATTTGTAATTAATTTCAATAAATTTTTTTTATTATTTATATTGTATTTATCATAAAAATATTCATCTTTCTATCATGGTAATTGATGTTCAATTTGAAGAAAACTCTTTCATGTTATTTTTATTTAAATATTTCATTAGATATATTATCAAATGGTAAGTCAAAACTTCTTTATTTGTGTAATAATTTTTCCTATTGAAAAATATATCAACAAATTTATAGCCTAATCATCTTCCATTTTGAAGAATAATTTTCTATCCTATTCTTTTCCTTAATGACTTCCATCTTTATTTTTTTTCTAATTTAAAGGACTGAGAAAATATTCCATTCATCAAATAATTGGTGAAATTACTAGCTGAACAAAATAAACATTATATATATGAAGTATATACCATATAATTCATTGATTTTAATCTAACATGGATTAATTTAGTATCATTGGAAATCCATTTATACTGTAGGGGTTTATCTTTTTTTTTCAATTGAATTATGAATGTATTTATTAATTATTTAATTTTAAATGACCATAAACCCCACATTAATCCATTCAGTTTTTAGGATATGACTTATTTTTTATAGAGAACATATGTATGGATGATAATGTGTGGGGTAATATATATCCATCTAATTAAATTTAATTGTTTATATCTCATGAGCATAAAAGATTAAACGAATGGATTTATTGAAAAAATAGTACATTGGAAGAATTATCACATTCCAAACAGTAAATGATATGATTTACCCTAATACAAATTATATACAATAAGATTTTACCATGCCATTGGTTTAATGTGAAGATTATCCCAAGGCCAAGTGTACACATGATGATTTTTCAAAGCCCAAGATTGTTCAATAATAATTATCCCAAGACTGCTATATTATTAATGTCTTGGTCCGTATATGTGAAATTTTATATAGATAATTATTATTAGTCCATTCTTTATTAATCATGATTTGAATCTTATGTTTTATTATTCATGATTTTCTCATGTATCATTTATATACCAATATGTTCTTTTTATTTTCACGAATAATTTTTTATTTTTATGAATTATGTTTTCATCTGTTTTCATTTTAGCTCAACTCATTCTTATGCTTCTATTTCAAAAGGATAAAAAGTAATGAAAAGTATGAATTTATAGAAATAGTTCCATTTTTAGGGAATTTATGGGAGATGAAGAAGTCATTTTCTTGATTAGTCAGTTTATTATATAGTGAAAAAATATCCCTTATTTTGAAAAGTAAGGGGATATGTGGGTTTAAGGGTTTTTATAAATAATATAATATTATATTCCAAAAAAAATTATCGTAATGAATATAATGAAATATTTATTAAGTATCATTAAATTGATATTGAAACAATAATAAGATAATATATTTCTCAGAAATTTAAATTCCATATTTTTAAAATGAATTGCACAATGGTAATATGTATGTCATGTTGTGCCTCCCAAAAAACCATGAGGAAACTAAATATTCCTATAGAAATATCTAGAAAATCAACACTATATATTTCTCTCATGGGAATCATATAATTTGTGAAGAATAAATTTTTATAAATTTATAATGTTTATTTCACTGATTTTTTAAAAACAGTGGTCATTTAATAGGTTTTATGTAATTATCAAACTAAGGTGTGTTTTGAAATTTTTTGTAAAATTTATTTATTTCAACAATATTAGATTATAAAATATTTTACCATATTTTTTAAATATATTATATATATATATATTATAGGGCCCCCTTTTATGTGTAAAACTAACATATGAGTGCCAACATGGGTAGTGGCCATACCATCTTCTAAATATCCCAATCAACATAAAGGTACTATCAATGTATCTCGGGGGGAGAATGGTGAGTTCTATAAAATTGTCAAACACTGATATGTGATGGTATCCTTTCATTTACCATATTTAATGTAACGTTTATATATAAAATATATATTGATTTTCGCCATGGAATTTTCCCATATATAAAGGTCCTCCAAGACATGATAGCTTGGACACAACTCATTGTCAAGATTTTATCAACACTAGACTCGAGACCCATAATTCAATATCAATCATTTCCATATTACAATGACCAAATTATATACATGTTTAGAATGAGGAATCAAGAGACTCATTTTTGAATGTATGATCTACCAATCAAAATTGGTGGAAATGTTCAAATCAAAGAACTAAATTAAAGCCAATTTCCCCTAAAGATTTAAACATATAAAAAATCAGTTTTATATTTGAGTAGAATCATAAACACCACATATTTATAGTTAAATTATAAAAATTAATACACAACCAGGAATAAAGAAAACCAATTATTTTTCACTATATAAGACAAGAACAGTGATCGAGGTAACATTGACCATTACCAATTCAACAGTTATGAGCTTGATGAAAACCACAGTCTTAGAGTTCTAAGAAACACCATAATTAATAATAGAATTAACTAACTCAAGAAGACACACATAAGATTATCATAATATTTCCATGTCGATCATGGATCATTCCTCAAACTATCCTACCATATCATGATAAATAGTTCATTACATTATCTCATGCAAAATGAACTATATAATGACATTAACATCCACATATATTGAAAAACTCACCATGAAAATATATCACATCTCATCACTATAATATTCTTCTCAAAAAACCAAAAATCCTTTCAAATAAATTTCCCACCTCGTACTCCATGTATTTATTTCAATAAAATTATCTTATATGTTATGATATTCCATTTTCCTTCTATAATATATTTCTTGGTATGTGATCTCTAGTCTTTTTGGTATGACTATAAATTCTTAACTCCATGGGTCTGGGGAACTGGCCCAAGTCAATGCCTCACTCATGTTTTCATTGTTCTTCTAACTCCATTACTTTTTATTATAGTACATTATTCATTCATTTTTAAAGTGATATGGATTTTCATTGGATATTAAGACAATCGTTACCATATATATTTATTATCCATAACATCATTAAAATATATTCAATATCATTCCCCCCATTCTCTTGATGCTCATTTCATATGATTATTGTTGTGTGGATAAGGGGATGAATATTATTTGACTGGTAATATGTGATGGGTGGTGGATTGTATATAGTGGTGGAATGTCCATCACATGACGCTCTGGGGGATGTGAGACTTAGTGTTCGTGGAAGACTAAAAAATGTAAACTATTACTTATGATTTATTTTTTGGTTTGTGATCAATGAATGATATTGATTGTTAAAGTATCATATCATATGAAATGAAATGGAATAATTAACTAACCTTGTTTTCATAATCATGGGATTACCATTTTCCGTATTAATAATTTGATGTTTCATTTAGATTATTTATTTTATATTTATTCACATCAAATATATACTATACTTAAATTTGTTGTGGTTAAAAAAAATTAAATACTTAGCATTTTAAGTAAATAGTTTTTAATATTGAATAATCTACCAAAAAATTATTATAAACTATAATGCCCAGATCTGCAGACCTAGATCTCATGACAAAATAATTTTCAATTAACAATTAATTTAATACCGAGTGAGATTGTATCACCCCATGATTTTATGGCATAGATTTTATTTTATTTTTTTATATATCATGTTGTATGAAACCCCAATATTATATTAAACAATATGAATCACTAAATTAGTTTGTAGTATACGCAACACTAGCATGGATTTAATTCGATGCACAAAAGATCTTCCTCAATTTCTTGGATTGTACGCAATACCGAGTTTCACTATACAAAAACCTATTATTAAAATATTAGAATTTAATTTGTTATAAACTAGTAGTTATGGATAACACTAAACACATTTTTATTGTTATATAATATTAACATTCACATTATGTATTTTCTAAAACTCTATATTAGAACCTATCCAATTTTTCAGATAAAAGAAGTATTAAAAAAAATTATGTCAATTTTTTATGGGGAAAAAATTTTAAATAATGTTTTTAGAAAATTAATATATTCCATTTTACTAAATAAACATATTATATTGAATTGGAAAATAAAATTCTATATTTGTTGAATTGTTTTCTAATAAAATTCATATTTTTATGAATAGTTAATAATACTGCATTTTAATTCAAAAGCGCATTTTCATCTAAATTATTTATATAGTTAGATTATCATTTTAATTTGTTTAAAAGATTAATTTTATTATGATTTTATCGTTTAATATTATATTTTTCATTATAGGTAATTTCACAATTAAATTGGACATAAACACATGAAAATCATTGGATACATTTTTACATCTTAAGAATCTACTTTTGGGTTTTTTACAATGAGAATCAAATTTAAAATAATTTATATCAATTATGTGTTTTTAATTATTAAAAATTGATTATATATTTGGAATTAGTGGGTCCAAATTATTGTAATATGTTAGATTTATTTATTTTTGTTATTAAGAATAGTAACTACGTCAAATTCTATATACAACAAATAAAGGAAAATATAGTAAATAATGGAAACTAACATTATGATTGTAAGGACCTGGCCTTTAAAAATTACATAAGCATGAATTAAATGAATAATTCACATAGAGGATCTTTTCAGGTTTAGAGTTTTAGAGAATTAGGTCATAACTATTACATCTCAAAAGATGACAAAGTAGACACTTCTACAATGTTTCCATAAAATAAAAATTCATAAAAAGAAACATGTCTAGTTCCATGTTTAAGATAGCATGTATTTCCTTGATCCCATAATTGACCCTATTCATCTTTAAGTCATGTGGAAAATATTTCAAAAAAATGGGATGAGCATAAAAATCCCATTAAAGGATACACAAAGAAGGAAAACTGTTAGTTTTTTAAAACAACAAGTAAACCATGATTACTTTATCAAATTAATACTTTTTACCTTTATGAAGTAGTAAATACTCTTCACTGAATAAAAGATCAATACTTATCCTTTATAATTGAAAGATTACTATAAACTCATATAATGATCACATAACATATAAAGGTAACCTGGGACATAAACATTCTTAAATGGAATAACCATACGGTCAACTTCCACACATATCACTACATGGAACAGCCATATGACCGAATTCCATACACAATGGATTGGAGGTTATAACGTAACCACCTGTCCTGATATTCACAGCACCACCCGTCATATGGTTTATCACGTAACCACCAGTCAAATGTCCATGTACCATTATAAAATCATAACACATAAAACAATTATAAAGAAAGAAAACATTTCCACATTTCAATCACAATATATCACTTAAATATATTGAAATAACAAATCCATTATCAAAACCATTTTCAAAACCAAAATATATAAAAGAGTATATGGTATTTATTTACATTTAAAAACATTACAGCTTGTTGAGGAAGCCAAAGATAAAATAATACTCACGACGGCGGAAATGTCATTTTCACCTCATACGTTAAAAAGAATCATACTTTTTTTCATTTAGTAAAACACTTCGTATAGAATATATTCATTTTGAAAAAATTAAAATTTAAAGGGGTTTATAAAACATATAAAAGAAAGTTGTGTATAAAAAAAATATACCTCAATGAACGAATATTGAGACGAAGTCTCATTCAAAGATGGTATCCTTAGATTAACGATAAATATATTATGTAATTATGTGTGAAAAATATAAATACACCCAATATTGGTGGATATTAAGTTTAAAAAAATCATATTACATTCACACATATTCATATCATGACATGATCAAGAATTTGAGTTTTAACACAATGAATTGAAATTGTGTTAAGAAGTTCCCTAACAAAAATTCAAAAGCCTAACAACGTCACGTTAAAATTTAGAAAAAGAGTTGATGAGAGTAAAAATGGTATCTCATCACTTGTACAAAAATATTTACATCAATAAAGATATATAATAAAATATCCCAACATTATAATATGTGTGTTAAATGATATAACAAAAAGGAGTCTTTTAAAAAGGGGAGGGTGAAAGGTTCCTTTACCAATTTGGTAACTTACAAAACATAAGCCACATGAAAGAAGGATTATAAAGTGAAGATGTAAATATCCATAAATTGAATTTTATTACATAATAATTACACTCATGGGAAGTATATACACCACACAAAAGGAAATAGTGTAAAATGTAGCATGAATCTCATGGGAATAAAATTGAGATGAAAAATCCCTTACGAAAACTCGACAGCCTAACGACGCCACTTAAAACTTCCAAAAATGGATTGATGAGATAATATAGGTTCTCTCGTCATATGAGCATAAAGTTTACAGTATGAGGAATATAAAATAACATCCCCCAACATAATAAATATGAGCTTAAAAGAAATGGCATAAAAGAGAGTACATAAAAAGAAAGAGAGAGGTAGGATCCCTTACCTCGTGTCCGACATAACTCGATCATTCTTTAATATCCTGAATAATTAAATAGAGTTAATTTATACATGCCTAAAAACCTTTTTAAATTAATTATTCCCTTTATACCTCTTAATAAAATTTTATGAACATTATGTAATTATTTATGTTAATAACGGCCGCCCTGTCAATCATTGGTACTTGAGTCAATAATAAACTTTTTATAATTACAAGTTGTTCATGTGGTAAAATATCCATTATATACAGAATTATATTCATGTTGTAGATATCATGTATATCATATATATCCAGTATATACATGTATTTATAATTTTACATAACATACAGAGGTAAGAAATGAAATGCACCGTTCATGGAGACGGTAAGCCGTACATACGCATGGACGTTACTTTAAATTATATTTCATATTTAATGGATTAAAATCATAATTATATAAATGTATATTATAATTAAATTATAATATCATATATAATATCTCTAAATCTATCTTTTATAAACCCCACAATGGCATTAAAGAATCAAATCACTTTGAGGGGGTGGTAGTCTGCACTTCCAAAAAATGAAATTATCGCGTTTATCCATAATTGAAATCATAAAGGTATGCCATAAATAAAAAATAAAGAAGAATAAGAAAAACAAAAAAATAATATATATCATATATAAATAGAGTGTCATCTTAATGGCCACCATGAAAGGTGTTAAAATAATATTGACCAATCATCGTTTCGTGAGGCAGAAATTCATCATCCACAGAAACAGTATGATCTTTTAACATTATATAAAGATGTGTGTAAGTGTAGCTAGAATAGTTATCATAAGAACATCCTATTATATCGAAGATACTGGTTTTGTTACAAAAGAAAGGAATAAAAAGATTTTATGGGGTTGGAGGAGCAAAATAATACAAAATAACACAAGTGAAGACATTACATTTAAATTGGGTAACTCCTCTTGGTTTTAACTAAAAGGGTTCCTTGAAGAGCTTTGTGCCTAAGGTAAGGCTTCTAGGATGAATATAGGGATGTCGATAGATTAAATCAGCCGAGATTGGCCAAGCCAATGTCTTGAGAGGTTTAGGTATGGAGGTAGTGGTGGGGGCCTTTTATAAGAGAGAGGAGGGGTACTCTTGGAATGTTAGAAAAGGAAACTTTATTATAAAATGATTTTTGGATATGAAAGGTCCCACAATTATATATTTCGAGGATAAGGTGATAGGGGTTTGAAGTAAACCAATCCAATATGTTTTTGACAAGTTTATGTCTTATATTTTACATTAACTTTTCATTTTATTTAAATCGTTCATTAATGAGGTAATCGCTGCATCATCATAGTGTCATAAATAAATTACTTTATTTATTGCATAAAAATTTAAAAAAAATATCATGATGTAGGAAATATTTTTATATTTCCAATTAATATTTATAGTAAAAAATATGGCCTGTTTAACCCAATGTAAAAATTGTTTTAGTAAAACAATACATGTTTGTGACATATTTCTTATAACATTAAATAAAATGTTATTAATGTCATTTTCTTACCCAAGTGGATCCATGGGGTCCCCAAGTTGACCCATGGACTGTCTTGGTCGGCCATGACTCATACAATATGGTTGGGAAATGTGTTGAGGTAATTTCATCTTATAATAACATTATCTTTACCTTAAATTACACTAATTACCTTTTATCGCGATTAATAAAATTTAAATGTTACTATTCACCAAAAATTATTTAATCCCATTGAACGAAATTTTACATCCTAATATCAACCATTTATGTAGGATTCATTAAAATCAATTCACATAAGTTTTAATGTTTCATTTAAACAAAAAATCAGTTTTCTAACAACCACTTTCATCAAAATTGAAGTTTTTCCGAAAAATACCAAAAATTCACCCTAAGCTATATTTAATATTCCGAATTCAAAAATGATGTAAATTTTACAAAATTCAAAACATATATGTTTAATTAATCAATATAATATTTAATTCCCTCTGTCAAAACAAATAGCATGTTTTTAAGAAACAAAATATATCCGAAGATTGACACTAGTTTAAGTCCAATTTCAAAGTGAAATCAATTCCAATGACCACAAATGGATTATATGGTAAAACAATTCTAACTAAATTTTTAACCCAATTAAAAATATAATCTATCCATATAAATAAATTAGATTAAATAGAGGATTTGAATTAAAATACAACATATTTCACTTATTCATTAAAAATGAACTTTATCAGAAAAATAACAAAAACATAGACAAAGTAAATTTTGATGTCCTGATTATAAAGAAAGACTTTACTTTGTATAATAGAATGTATAATAGTGACCAAAGCTATTTTTATAGAGGGTTTTCCATCAAAAGGAGATAAATAAACCTTTTAGTGAATATTAGAGTATTTATCCTTAAAATTGAGTTATTTACTAATTTAAAGCCTTTAGCTATTATTGGATACATGTACAAACATTTAACAAACATATATAATCATATTTTAGTTTTTTATATTCATTCCCTCCAACACAATGGCTACGTGTTGACTAACATTTCAAATAATATTATTATCTTATTTGTGTGCAACGTAAGATTTCAAAGAAACTCGTTGTTGTGTATTGAGTACGCCATCGAACATAGCATCCCCTTTAATGTAATATTAATATCTTATTCACAAATATTCATAAATATGAAAATGTAAAATTCTTTATTTACCTGGGATGTTACATCCTTCCCCCCTTTTGGGAATTTCATCCTCCCAATTTTAAAAATGGGCATAGAGACTTCATTGAAAGCCCCACATAAGAAAAACAGTAAATTAACCTATCACTTTAAAAGAAAGAAAGAAAAGTACCAAGGTCACCCATGACAAGAGGTGCTAGGATTCCATGAAAACATGGATATGGATGAAAAACAAATGGTTATGCTCAGATGGAGAGTGATAGAATCATGTTTAGGAGAATGTTAAACACCATAAAATCATAAACTTGTGATGGGTTAAACGGTATTTGATTCTCTAGTAGGAAACATTAATAGGCAACATTTTTGTTTTAAGTTACTTTTCATTGATGAATTTTTTTATGAGCTTCACTAAAACATATGTAAACATACTTACTTGTCATGTTGACATTTAACTTATACTATATTTCATTCACAACATCATATTTTCTCCAAAAGATGAGTATTTAAGAAGGCTTTCTCACATTAAGAGTACTATAATCAACATCTTGAGAATCACCTAATCCAGAAAAGAGAACTATATATTTCCCATGTCTTTAGACCTTAACCAATACCAAAATCAAAATGGTTAGTAAAAGATCAGATAATCCCCAAAATAGATAATCCTTTATAAAAAAATCTATTTTTAATCTCCATAATTTTTCCAACAAAACCCAAAGTTCAACAAAGACCATTCGATAAATAATTGTCCATAAAATTATTCAATGTAAACCACACTAATATTGAAGCACAAATCATTGAAGGATTTAATCACAAAATATTCCAAGGTAAATATAAATATTCAACTCCAAATAACATTAGGTGCTCTTAATGTCTCATATTGAAAAGTAATTAACCTTATCACATATCCCCCATGATAGGATAATCATTTGTATAGATAACCCAAAATCAACTTATTCATGATTCATAAGATCATCTAACTAAAGAAAATTAGTTATACTAACTAGGGACTTCATGTAGTCCAGTGTTAGGTGATAAATACCAGTCGCACTTTGGTTGTGGGTTCGATTCCCACAGCTTTGTCCGACGCGGCAGGTTGTCACACGGTCTATGTGTTGTCTATTGTCCTAAACTATATAGTTTTCAAAACATTCCCCAAAAAGAGATAAAATCATCAAAAATAACAATAAATTAATTTATCCCCAATTTTACCTCATTCTATTCATTTTCCATCATAACATATTGTAACCCCTAATTACCTCAAATATAAGGATCATATAAACCCTAATGGTTACCTTTATAATTGTAACCAGAACTTCCACATCGAGTTGGTTCTCTCATACATGATGCATCAGATAACTCACCATGGTTCAAGTGGTTAATCACGACTCCTTGATAGTTTGTGTAGAATAACCACAAGATTCCTCATTGAATCCCCCATTTCATCCAGACTCTTAATTATAGAACAACCACAGTTTCTTCAAACCCATTGTCACTTTGGTGCCTGCTAGATCCATCCATTTACTAAAACCAAATATGTCATTGTGTGTATATCAACAAAATCATCATGTACTAATGAGGAATATAAACACTAAGATATACTTTCTCATTCACTTTATCTAAAAACTACGAATCTTTTTAAATCCTATCCATTATGGTAGTGTCACATATGCTTAAAGAATACCCTAACCTATGATGTTATCTAAACAAACCATTGATACCAACTGTAATGTCATGGCCATAAAAAATTACATAATCTTGAATTAAATGAGTAATTCACATAGAGTATATTTTTAGGTTTACAGTTTTAGAGAATTAGGTCATAACTATTACATCTCAAAATTTTACAAAGTAGGCACTTCTACTAAGTTTCCATAAAATAAAAACACTTAAAAAGAAACATGTCTAGTTCCATGTTTTAGATAGAATGTCTTTCCTTGATCCCATTCCTGACCCTATTCATTTTTAAGTATTGTGGAAAACATTTCAAAAATATGGGATGATCATAAAAAGCATAGTAAAGGATACACAATGAAGGAAAACTCTTAGTTTTTCAAAACAATAAGTAAACCATGAATAATTTATCAAAGTAATACATTTTACCTTTATGAATTAGTAAATACTCTTCATTGAATAAAAGATCACTACTTATCCTTTGTAACCAAAATATTATGATAAACCCAAATAAAGAACACATAACATATAAAGGTAACTTGGGACATAAACATACTTAAATTAAATAACCATACAGTCGACTTCCACACATATCACTACATGGAATAGCCATATGGCCGACTTCCATACCCAATGAATTGGAGGTTATAATATAACCACCCATCCTGGTATTCACGGCACCACCCGTCATATGGTTTATCACATAACCACCCATCAAATTTCCATGTACCATTACAAAATCATAACACATAAAACAATTATAAAGGAAAGAAAACATTTCTATATTTCAATCAAAACATATCACTTAAATATATTGTCATAAAAAATCATTTATAAAATCCATTTTCAATACCAAAATACATAAAATAGTATATTGTAATTATTTACATTTAAAAACAATACGACTTGTTGGGGAAGTCAACGATCAAACAATACACGTGGCGGCGGAGAGGTCGTTGTCACCACGTACGTTAAAAAGAAACATACTTTTTGTCGTTTAGTAAAACACTTCATATAGAAAATATTCATTTTGAATAAAAGTAAAATTAAAAGGTGTTTATACAACGTATAATTGAAATTTGTGTATAAAACAAAATATACCTCGATGAAAGGATATTGAGACGAAGTCTAATTCAAAGATGGTATCCTTAGATTAAGGATAAATCAATTATGAAATTCTGTGTGACAAATATAAATACACCCAATATAAGTGGATATTAAGTGTAAAAAATTAGAGGTAATTCAAACATATTAATATCATGACATGATCACGAATTATAGCTTTAACCCAATGAATTGAAATTGGGTTAAGAAGTTCCCATAAAAAAAATCGACAGCCTAATGGCGTCTCATTATAATTCAGAAAAAGATTTGATGGGAGAGAAAATGGTATCTCATCACTTGGAAAAAAAATTTACACCAATATGTATATATAATAACATATACCAACATAATCAGATGTAAAATAAAAGATATAACAAAAATAATTCTTTTAAAAAGAGGAGGGTGAAATGTTCCCTTACCAATTTGGTAACTTACAAAACATAAGCCACATGAATAAAGGATCATAAAATGAAGATTTAAATACCCATAAATTGAAGTATATTACATAATTAATACACTCATGGTAAGTATATACACCACATAAAAGGATATAGTGGAAATGTATCATGAATCTCACTCGAATAAAAGTGAGATGAAAAATCCCTTACGAAAACTCAGCAGCCTAACGACGCCACATAAAACTTTCAAAAATGGATTGAAAATATCAAATAGGGTCTTTAATTATATGATAATAAAATATAAAGTAATTGGAATATAAAATAACATTCCAAAACATAATAAATATGAGCTTAAAAGAAATGACATAAAAGAGAATACGTGAAAAAGAAAGAGAGAGGTAGGATCCTTTACCTCGGGTCTGACATGACTCGATCATTGATTAATCTCATGAATAATAAACTAGAGTTAATATCTACTTGGTTAAGATACTTTTTAATTTAATTATTAATTTTATATCACCTATTACAGTCTTATGAATATTATTTAATTATTTAAGTAAATAATGGTCGTTTTGTCGATCATTGGTACGTGAGTCAAAAATAAACTTTTTATAATTACAAGTTGTTCATGTGGTAAAATATCCTTTATATCCCGAATTATATTCATGATTTAGATATCATTTATATCATATATATCCAGTATATACATTTATTTATAATATTACATAACATTTAGAGGTAATAAATGAAATGTACTATTCATAGAGATAGTAAGCCGTACGTACGCATGGATGCTACTTTCATTTAAATTTCATATTTAAAGGAATTAAATCAAAATTATATAAAGTTATATTATAATTTCTGTATAATATCATATAAAATATCATTAACTCCATCCTTTATATATCTCACATATGGCATTAACGCATCAAATCACTTTGAGGGGGCGGTAGTCCGCACATCCAAAAAATGAAATTATCGCGTTTATCCATAATGGAAATCATAAAGGTATGACATAAATGAAAAATACAGAAGAATAAGAAAACATAAACATAATATATATCATATATAAATAGAGTTACATCTTAATGGACACCATGAAAGGTGTTAAAATAATATTGAACAATCATCATTTTGTGAGGTAGAAATTCGCCATCCACAGAAACAATATGTTCTTTAACCATTAGAAGAAGGTGTCTGTAAATGTATCTCAAATCCTTCTCATAATAATATCCTAGAATATTGGAGCTACTTTTTTTTACAAAACAAAGGAATAAAAATTGTTTAGGGGGTTGGATAAGAAAAATAAAATAAAAGAACACAAGTAAAGACACTACCTTTAAATTGGGTAACTCCTCTTGGATTGAACCAAAAGGGTTTCCTGAAAAGATTTCTGCCTAAGGTAAGGATTCTAGGATAAATAGGGCGATATGAAGAGATAAAATGAGTATAGATTGGCCAAGCCAATGTCTTGAGAGGTTTGGGTAAGGAGGTAGAGGTGGGGTCCTTTTATAAGAGGGAGGAGGGGTCCTCTTGGAATGTTATAAAATGTAACTTTATTATAAAATTATTATTGGATATCAAAGGTCCCACAATTATATATTTATAGGATAAGGTGATAGGGTTCTAAATCCACCCATATAATAGGTTTTTTACAAGTTTAAGTCTTAGATTTTACATTATCTTTTCATTTTATTTAAATCGTTCTTTAATTAGGTAATCATTGCATCATCATGGTGTCAAAAATAAAATACTTTAGTTAATGTCTAAAAATTATAAAAAAATACTATGATGTATAAAATTTTTTGATATTTTAACTGAATATTTATAGTCAAAAAAATGACTTTTATAACCCCATGTATGAATTGTTTTAGTAAAATAATACATGTTTGTGACATTTTTTTTAAACATTAAATAAAAAGTTATTAATGTCATTTTCTTACCCAAGTGGCTCCATGGGGTCCCCACGTTGACCCATGGATTGTCTTGGTCGTCTATGACTCATCCAATATGGGTAGGACATGTGTCAAGGTAATTTCAAATTATTATAACATTATATTTACATTAAATTACACTAATTAACTTTTATCGCGATTAATAAAACTTAAAAGTTACTATTGGCCAAAAATTATTTTCATTCCATTGAACCAAATTTTACATCCTAATAACAACCATGTATGTTGAATTTTTTAAAATCTATTCACAGAAGTGGTAAAGTTTCATTTAAACGAAAAATAAGTTTTTTAACTACCAATTACTGGTTTCCCAATTCATCAAACTTGATGTTTTTTCAAAAAAATACCAAAATTTCACCCTAAGATATATTTGATATTCTGATTTAAAAATGATGTTTATTTTAAAAAATTCAAAACATATAAGTTTCATTAATCAATTTAATAATTAATTCCCATTGTCAAAACAAATAGTGTGTTTTTAGGAAACAAAATATATCAAAGGATTGACACTAGTTTAAGTCCAATTTAAAAGTGAAATTAATTCCAATGACCACCATTGGATCAAATGGTAAAAATATAGTCTAACTACAATTTAAACCAAATTAAAAAGATAATTTATCCATATAAATAAATTAAAATAAAAAGAGGTTTTGAATTAAAATACAACATTTTCCACCTATTCATTAAAAATGATCTTTTTGGAAAAATAAAAAAACATACACAAAGTAAATTATGATGTACCGATTCTAAAGAAGGATTTTATTTGGTCCAATTTAATGTATAAGAGTGAACAAAACTATTATTGAAAAGGTTTCACTATCAAAAGGTGATAAATCGACCTTTTAGTGAATATTAGAGTATTTATCCTTAAAATTGAATTCTTTTCTTATTTTAAGCCTTTATCTTTTATTGAATACATGTAAAAACATTTAACAAACATATATAATCATATTTAAGTTATTTTTATTCATTCCCACCAACACAATGACTATGTGTTAACTACCATTTGAAATAATATTATTATATTATTACTGTGCAACGTAAGATTTCAAAGAAACTCATTGTTGCGTATTGGGTACCCCATAGAACATAGCATCCCCTTTAAATTAATATTAATATTTTATTCAAAATTTTAATAAATATGAAAATGTAATATTATTTATTAACCTTGGATGTTACAATGATAATAAAATAAAAATTACTTTAAGAGCTGAAAAAAATCTTATTGGATGAATTCATGTTGTCCTAAATCTTCTATTGGTATGAATTGATTCATTTATGTAGGATCGCTGATACTAATTGTAGTATCGAAATAATTATGTAGATAATAAATATTCAGGAGGGGGTGAATTGTATACATTAAAAATTCCTTTGGAACATTTATAGTTTGTTAAAAACATTTATGTTTAACAAAGTTAGACAAGGTAAATTCACACAGACCTCTATGTTCTAAAAACATGCTTGATTCTAGAAATGTACATACGAAAATGAAATTTTGGAAATGTGGTTATGGATATGAAACTAGTTCTACAAACTTACTAGATTCTAGAAATGGGGTTCCGAAAATGAAACTTATCAAAAGTTTACAAATACAAGGATTCTACCTTAAAACGTATAGAATATTATTTAACTAGAGTACAAGAATAAGAAAGTATAAGATAGTTATGATTTTTTTATCAATCAAAATGTAGCAAAAAACAAACATGAAACAATACCAGTAATAAGTAGTAAATATTTTAACCCAAAGTGTAGGTTATCCAACAAACTTGGATTAAGGTCCCCTGATTTATACATTCATGAAACTTTGTCTTACACACACTAGGGTAAGCCCTCGATACGAATATCGGAAACTATCTTGCTATCCCCACAAGCCCTAAAACTTTAAGGTAGTTGGCACCTCTGTCTTTCTATCCTAGGAAGCCCTCTAATGTAATCAGCAACACTCGGAGTCTCACGAAGCAATTCTGAATAATATTTTCAGTACTCACAAAACATGAAAGTCAGTCTCTCTAGAAATCACTTCAACAGCATGTAATATCTGGACTCATAGAACTCTTCATCTCTATTTTTAGCTTGTTCAAATGAGCACCTATTTATAAGAACATATTCAATGGCCAGATCCCTCCTCCAACGGTCATATTTTTCCTTGAATATTGAAGGGACCTGTATACATGTCACTCAAACAACAGTTAATAAATAACAGATTATATTACATCATTTTATACTTACAAATAAGGTTGGTAAAAATATTTTTTCCCAACCAAATTCATTTTTAGAGTCTAAGGAAAATTAATATTAGATGTATAAGCATGTTAACCTTTAGATTCTATATTACAAGGATATTCATATTTTGTTTCTCAGGAATTTGGAATCAGAATTCTATAGACTTCAGCATATGAATTATGAGGAATTCATAACATGAATTCTATGGATTCTTGAGTATGAATTTCAAGGAATGTCATTGACTGAAGTTAAAGAATTCGGTGTCTGAAATCAGAAAGTTCGGAGTCTGAATTCATAAGAATTGAGAGTCTAAACTCAGAATGTTAGGAGTCAAAATTCATAAGAATTCTGAGTCTGAACCCCGAAAGTTTGGAGTCTAAATTTAGTAGAATTCGGATCCTGAATTCGGATCCTAAAAAAAGAATGCTCTATATATAAGTATTTTGAAGATTCTGAGGTTTTAGAAATGAAACAAAATTTTATACATTGAAATAAAATGAGTATCATTATGACATGAACAATTAAAACATGGTAAGGATCAATTTTCCTGGGGGATTGAAAATTTTCATTATGAAGGAAAATATTAGGGGAAATGATGTTTTCCTTGAGATAGGGTGTTTTCTATTTTAAAAACATAATGTAATAGAAAAGTCATACGGAATCCCTATTGACTCAACAATCTCCCCCAAACATGAAGGAATTGAAAATTCATAAAGAAACCTTATAGACTGAATAATTTAATGGACTTTTTCCAGGAAATTGATGTAATTATAATTAAAACCAAACTAAATAACAACATGTCACTCTCATATATCAAATAAGTATAATAATTTTAGTATAGTAACAAATGTGATAAAACATAAAACATAAATAGGATACAAAAATATAATGAAATTATCTACCTGATTTGAAATCATTAATAATTTTTATATATTAAAAATTTCCATTCATGTCGACATAATAGTGATGTAGAAATTTTTTTTTGATTAAAATATCGACTAAATGGTTTTAAAAATATTAAAATAAATATCATATGAACTAATAAAAGTCATATGAGAAATTTCTCGGTGAATATGACATATTATTATTTTTTTAATTTTTTTCTGAATTTATCTTTTGTGTAGACTTTATTTAATGTTAAATAATCGAATAGTGTCAAAATTGACACTATTGATATTTTATAAAAATAACATATTATTAAATTATCTAAAAATAACACAAATTATTTAAAAAATTATAATGTGAAAATTAAATGTCGTACACTATCATAATGTGTCCAATTTTATGAAATTGAAAACACATAATTATTATTTAAAAACATTTAAAATTAATAATATTATTACCACAAATAAAATTAAATATACTAAATATGGATAAATAAAAGAGATAATTTTTAAAATAAAAAAATGTTTAATTTTTATGGGTTGAGAGTATTTTGACCCAAAATTCTATTATCCTAAAAATTATTGTCTTTGGGATAATTTTAAACAAAAAATAAAATTATAATAAAATAATATTTCCGGACTTTCTAATGGTGCCCATCCCCAATCTTATATACTGGCATATATCCTTCACTTTTAATAAAACATCCAAAACCCTTTGGCTCATCCAATCCCAACCCAAATATCCTCCCAACTACCCTCACCTCATCTTATAGGCCACCCTTTGGAATGAAAACAATTTTATGGAATCCATTTGTTCATACCAAAATAATATACACGAAAAAAGTAATATTTTTATCACTTCTTTCAAAATTATTTAATTCTAATACATCCTCCTATTATTTTGTTCCCAAAAAATAGTACTAAAAACAGTATCTCCTACGATATTTGATGTTTTTATAATTATTTGACAACCTTATATCTTCTTTTATCCATCATATGAAGGACTATATCACCATGAATTTGTACGTACAGCTTACCGACTCCAAGGCATGAGGTAATTTTTTATTCATCAATACCTAATAAGAATGGGTATATTGATGAGATAATATATTTATATAATGAATATAACATGATATTATTTAATTAAAATTTATATTCTGTCAAATACTATACCATTTAACCATTATAGGAACAATATTTTCGCACATGCGTACGTACGACTTACAGTCTCTATGCCGTGATGTGAATCATTCTCCATGTTAACCATTAAAGAATGATTATAAAGTATTTATAATAAACAAGTCTAAAATATATGAAAAAAATAATGATATTATAATTAGTAATATATATTTATTATTTACTTTCTTTCGTTCATTTCAATAAGGAATCAAAAACATTGTTTATGCATATGTACGACCTACCATCTCAATGAACGGTGTTTTCAATTTCACTTATCTATCAATAATATATATTTATATAGTAAATATTTATAATATATAAATATTTATATAAATTTTGGAAGTATGTAAATCATTTTTTATTTAATAATATTGATAATAACAATTCAAAACACATACGACTAATAAAATGATTATTACCCAAAATGTTACTTTAACATGGAATTCAAAAATGATTTTGTAATATAAATTCAATGTGGATCATTTATGATCTCGTAAATATTATTATGGGTCTATTACAAATAAATAATATGTTTACACCCATTATTATGGATTTTTAGACACATAATAATGAAATCGGATATAATGTCATGGATAATTTTGAAATCTAATTGTTCTAAGAGATTGATTATACCTCAGTATTTACTAGGGTTATATTTATCAAACATGCCAAATTTTTCTAATTTTATTCTCATGAAATTTTTACTGTTGTTTTGTGTATGATTAATGTCATTATTATCAATTTTTTAGTGTTACTACATGGTTTGGAAGGAATCTTTCTTTCTTTTTCCATATGAGGTACTTTTTGACATCTATGGAAAATGTACGAGGGGCATGTTTTTTAAATTATAATAAATGAATGGATTATTATGATTTTATAATGGATCATATCCATGAAACATTCATTACAATATTTCTGGTGTAATTTCAACTAAACTTTTTTCTTTTAAAATTTCATGGCATTTTGAGAAATAAAATTTTTTTGGAAAAGGAATGTATATTTTCTTGAAAAATTAATTTCGATTGTTTTATCAATATTATTTTGTGTTTAATAATATTCTTTGTAAATAGTGTAATTTTTAAATCCAACTTTTTACTATTATTTGATTTTATTAATAATGGAATGACATTTTATATGTATTGTGATATAATGGAATGATGTTTAAGAAACCCTTTTTATTTTTTTGGTTATGCAATGATGAATGATTTATTTTTGTAGAACATGTATGAATGATTTAATTTTGAGATAGGCGTGACTTTTTTCTTACACCAATGCATTGTGTAATGATTTATATCAAATTATATATACATTATTAGAACAAAAAGTAAATATGATTCTATAATATTGGGCTGGAACAATAAGTAAATATTGTATAGTAATCCATGGTCTAAGCAACTTGTAATCTCGTTCATCAATACATTGATGGAATGACATATAAACCTTGTTCAGTAAAGTAAATAGTATACTATGATGGTATTGGTATAAATTACTTGGACACTATAGAAATCATATTATCTGCTTAATATTTCCTTAATTCCATGCTTTATGTCAATATTATTTCATAATAGTTCTTGTTCATTTATGATTTATGCCTTTTGAACTGCCAATACATAATTCATGACTCATGATTTTGATATTAAAATTTTATGTTCATGTTTTTACGTTCTTATGTTTTTGTTTTGTTTGATGTTCATCATTTTTAGCCTTTCTGAGCATTTTATATCACCCTTTTCATGTTTTCATTTCTCTAAGATATAATGAACGAATTTAGGCATGAAAAACTAAAGGGGAAGATCATTATTGGAGATTTTGTAGATCATTCACAATGTTATAATATTAGATTCCATGTTTCCAATTACACTAAACATATACATTATTTGAGTGTATATTTATGTAATGTATTAATTATTTGAAAAAATAATTGTAATTCATGTGTAAAAAAAGCTTGGGTTGTTAGAGTAGGTTTCAGAGGGAAGTATTAGTAAACTGATGGAAACTAAGATGTAAAAACATTGGTAGGATTCATAGAGATATTGATAATCATAATTATAGGGATTTACTAAGGATAACATGTTGTATATGCAACAATCCTTGGGGTTTAATGATAATCATGACATACCAAGGGTTAAACTAAAGATATCATATATTGAAAAAATATAATAAATTTACCATACTTATTTGTTTCTAATCTATGATATGTATTTATCCCACTTTGATATCAAGTATTATTTAATAATAATAACTACATAGAACATGAATAACCGGTTAATGTTTTAGATGTGAAATGTATATGAATTTTTATGATATATTTCTTATATGGAAACGTCGTTAAGAAAATCATGAATATGTTGTGGGTATTTGTCATACTAATGAGGATAATGTGAATTTAAATGACATGTTATAGGTATTCGATGCTCTTATTGTCTTGTTTAAATTAAATATAAGTACCTTGAGGTTGATAAAACTTAATAAATGATTCATATTTTAATAAAGATGAAGATGATGAATATGTAGTAATGGTTTAAGAAAATGATGGATAATTAAGGTGTATATGTTTTGGAACTAATAGATTTTGTTATATGAATCATAAAATATATAATTTTATTCAGTATATGTATTTAGTTAAGTACTGGAAGAGATGTGTTTAATAGTTCTGAGAATACATAATGGCACTACTCGAAAATGGACCTATCCCCACGGTTTTCCCCAAAAATATGGGGATAGACCCCCCCCCATACCCACGGTTTTCCAAAACCATGGGTATAGGTGAATTATCAAGACCTATACCCACGATTTTGGCAAAGAGTGGGAATAGGTGGGTCTATCACCACGGTTTTGGAAAACCCTGGAGATAGGTCCAGAAAATTCACCTATACCCACAGTTTCCCAAAACCATGGGTATAGGGGTACCTATCCCCACGGTTTTCCACAAAACCATGGTGATAGGTCTGGGATAAAATACCTATACCCACGGTTATGAAAAACCGTGGGTATATGTCACTTCGGTGTGCACAAGAATTTTTTTTCCGCGGGAAGGAAATTTTTTTTGGCGGGAACCCTATACCCACGATTCTTCACTCTATACCCACAGTTTTTATAAATATATTTAACTATATATATGTAGGTGAAGTTATGGTAGAGGTTATATGTGGTGTTTCCAGCGTAGAGGTTGCGAGATCGAAACTCAGTGCCTGCATTATTTTAGGACCAATACCCACGGTTTTGAAACCGTGGGTAAAAGCCGTTGACACCGTGGCAATTGGCTATGTTTCAGTGACACGGTGGCAGGAAACCTATACCCACGGTTTTGGAAAACCATGGGTATAGGCTGGAGACCTATACCGACACCGGTATAGCCCACAGTTTCCAAAATCGTGGGTATAAGCTATACCCTTGTTTTTTGGGGCTATACCCACGGTTTTGAACCGTGGGTATATGCCGTTTTTCCTGTTGTGTGGGGATTTAAGGGTAATGTGATATAATCAGAGAAAACATGATTAATGGAAATATAACCCTTAATATGTCCCTTATGTTTACATAATGATGACTGGATATTGTTATATGGGATTTGAATAAGTAAATTAGATGATGATAGTTTTAGGGGAGGTAATAATAGAGTTATTAAAAATTGTTTTTTGCAATGATGGATTATGTATAAACATTTTTGGGACATAAGTAATATATCCAATTAATATTGGAATAAGGAAACAAGAATGTTTTCAATAATGATATATAGAAAATTATATTGTTACCATGACACAAGATAACACATGACGAATTAATTCAAATTTTTGAATTGTGACCAATAGAATATATGTTATTATATATGGGGGATAAATGATGGTATTGAAATTCTTGTTATATGAAATTTATTATAATTGTTTTTTTTGTATTATGAGTTTGGATAGAAGTATTTTGCATAAGCCTAAATGATCGACTGGATTATGTTGGACATAAGATAGTATTGATTTATGATAAAATTAATTTTTTAATATTACATCAATAATTTTATAATAGCATAGTTTATGAAAAAACATTACTCACAGGATGGTAGACAACATGTCGCGTCGGACAAGGAAATGAGAATCGAACCCACTACCGAAGTGTGACAGGCCTTTATCACCTACCACTATCCTATGTGAAGTCTATGGGTTGTATAAATGAGTTCTATTTTATTTAAGAGGTATATATATGAATTTTATGTCCATTTTTGGAATCATATAAGATTAATCTCACCATAGATAGACTTATATATATCTAAAAAATTGTAATAAACATTTTTTGATAGAGACAAATGGAATGTCATATCATTCTGTTTCGTGAAATGATAACACATCAAAAATAAAAAATTCAACATAATTTTATAAAATATGAGATGATGTGAAAATTGTTCAAGTCAATATCAACAGTGATATTTTACCAAAATCATGTAGGTATTTAATCTCATTCAAAATTCTTCAACATTAGGGAGAGGATTGTAAAAACAAAAAATGTTGTCTTAGTACCTTCAAATCTAATAAATCATATTTTCCTAAAAATAAACTCATATTTTCGAATTTCTATTTGATAAAATTATCCAAACCGTATATTCTATCACTATTAATCAAAACACGATGGTTATATTTTTTCTTTCAAATCCATGTTTTCGCATCCCACCTATGTTCACCAATATGGAAACCCAGTGATGAGTGACATGGGGTCACCATATTTTTTATAATATTCCATTTTAAAATTTATTTTTATAATAAATTTTTATGATGTGTGTTTCCTTGGAAGAAACCTCTAATTAGTGAACTTTTTATAACCCCAAGGAATTTCGATGGTGAAATTCATTTTAAGGGTAGGTTTAATGTGACACACCGATATTTTATGAGAAAAGTTATTTTTAATTTTATTGATGTATTGTGTTGTAAGATACACCAATACAAGCATGAAATATATACAACACCATATTATCTTGTAGAATACACAACACTGACATGGACTGCATTACATGAAAGAGCATCTGTTCTCGATAGCTTGTGTTGTATTCAATACCGAGTTTCACTAAAAACGATATATTATTGATATATTATTATTTAATATGATACAAAATATAAATGATGAATAATATTAACCAAATTTTTATTGTGATATAAAATTTAATTTCACCTTATGTATTTTCCAAAACTTTATATAAAAACAAATTCAATTTTAAGAATAAAAGATTATTTTTATACAATGCAATTTTACACCCTTTTGATGGAACACCAATTTTAAATTTATTATTTAACAAATATATATATTCTATTTGAAAAAATATATATTCTTGGTAAAAGGAGCATAGAATTTTTATTTGGTTAAATATTCGATATTTGTTCTAGTAAATTTAATATTTTAATTAATAATGAAAAATACTGCATTTTAATTCAAAACTACCTTTTCATCGCATTTATTTTTATAGTTAGGTTATCTTTATAATTCATTTAAAAGTGTAATTATATTATTATTTTATCAGTTAATATAATTTCTTTCATTATATGTAATTTCACATTTAAATTGGAAATTAAGACATGGAAATCTTTTGAGATGTTTATACCTCTTAAAAACCAGCTTTATTGGTTATTTATAACACAATTAATTTTAAAATAATTTTTGAAATGTTTTTGTATTTAATTATGTAAAATTGATTCCATATTTGGAATCAGTGGGTACATATTATGTTAATAGGTTAATTTTTTTTAAATATTATGAATATTGACTTTGGTAATTTTTATATTCTATAATTAAAGGTAAATCTGGTAAATGTAGGTCACTACAAATATGATAAAGATAAAAAAATTACACTGAAAAATAAAAATTCTTATTGGATGAATCAATGTCGACATATTTCATATTTGCGTTAGAATCAATTCATTTAATTGAATTTTTTATTTGAACGTAATTTAATTAAAATTAAAACAAAAGAATGTAACACCTTGTCACTCTTATATATATTATAAGTATAATAATTTTAATATAGTGATAAAAATGAATAAAAATAGAAAATAAATATTCTCTAGAAGTATAATTAAATTATCTACATGATTATAAATTATTTAAAATTTTTATATGTTAAACAATGACCCTTAATTATTACACAATACTAAAGTTGAAAATATTTTTTTGATATAAATATAAAATAAATGTTTTTTAAAATATTAAAATAAATATCATATTAACAAATTAACTATATATACTTATTTTATAGTTTACTATTTCATTTTATGAGTGTATTAAATATTTTGATTCTATGTTGTCTTTTGTTTGGATTTTATTTAATGTCAAAAAAATTAATTGTGTTAAAATTTACACTATTCATATTTTTTAAAAATAACATATAATTAAATTATTTAAAAATTTCAATATTGTTTAAAAAATAAAAAATTGATATTTATATGGTCAAAAATGTAATTATGTATCTTATTTTTTAAAATTGACAAAACATAATTAAAAAATTATAACCATTTCATATTTATAATAGTAATACCAAAAATATAAATTAAATAGATTAAATAATGATAAATAAAAATATTATGGTATAAAATAAAATAAATACTTGTTTAAATTGTATTGGTTGAGATTATTTCGTCCCATACTCATCTTATACTCCAAATAAATGAGTTTGGGATCAATATAAATGGAAAATGATTATTTAATAAATTTATATTTCAAGACATTCCAAAGGTTCCCATCCCATCTCTTATGAAAGGGATTTCTCCATCTCTTTTAATCACACATACAAATCCCTTTGGCTCTGCCAAAAACTACCCACCAATGATCCCATATGCCATCACATCATTTAATAGGCCACCATTTGGGCATAAATCCATCTTTTGTTGTCGTTTTGTGCATACCAAAAAGAGATGCCCAAAAAAGATGTAATTATTCTGTCAACTCTTTCAAAATTATTTCCTTCTTCAACATCATCCTCTCATGTTGTTCCCATAATTCAGTAAAAAATATAGTGCCTTATATATTTTGATATGTTATTATAATTTTGTAACATATTATACCTTCTTTTATCCATCTTATGAATAACTATATCACCATGTGTACGTATATACAACTTACTATCCCCACATCATGGTGTAATTTGTTATACCACAATACATAATAATGATTGGTATATTGATAAATATAATTGTATTAGATAATGAATATAATATGATTCTATTTTTTTAAAATCATTTACCATCCAATTATATAACATTTTGTCATCAAGGGAATGATATCATTGCTCGTCCGTGTGTGCGGCTTACAATCTCAAAATGCATTGAGATTAATTCTCCATGTCAACCATTCAAGAATTATTATAAAGTATATATAATAAATAATATTGAAATAACTAACATAAAATTTCAATTTGATTTGGGGATATATATATATATCATTTATTTTCTTCCATTAAATTAAACAATAAAATGGAAACAACGTCATGCGTGCGTATGGCCTATCGTCTCCCTGGAAAATGTATTCCATTTAATTTATCTATATATTATATATATTTATATAATTAATATTTATGATATATAAATAATCTTTTACATTACATAATTATGAAAATTATAATCTATGTAATGATATCAAGACTTACAACTCAAGATACGTACGATAAATAAAACTATTATTGCCTCAAATGATTCATTAACATGGAATTGATAAATGAACATGTAATATAAATTCATTAATGAATGATATATGATATCATATATATTATTTTTGTTCTATTACTAGTTAGAAATATGTTTAAAACCACTATATAGTATTTTTGGTCATAGACGGAAGAAAACAATCCTCTAGTTAGGGATACTATTTCAATCTCATTTTTATCCAAGATCGTTTATTCCTAAATATTTACATGTGATATACTTATCCTCAATGAACATATTTTATAAAAAAATTAATCATGTGTTTAGTATTCTTTTATGTATGATTAATTTAGTTTTTACCCATTTTTTTACCTTTACTACATGGTTTAGAAATAATAATTCTTTCATTTAATATACGAGGTACTTTTTGGCTTATCTGGAAAAAGTACAAGTGGAATTTTTATAACTTATATTGCATTAATTTATTGTTACTCATTCATAAAAACATATTTCAATGAATAATACCTTGCAATATTTCTAGTAAATTTTCAATTAAATTAATTTCATTTAAAATTTTTGAGAATTCTGTGTAAAGAAAAAAATGTGAATAAGAAAGTATATTTTCCACAAGAATTAATTTCAAGTGTTTTATGAAAATTATTTTCCATTTATCATCATGCTATTTAAATAGGTTCTTGTTTCTATCCCAATTTTTACTATAATTTGATTTCATTAATGATGTAATGATATTTTATAGGGATTAGGATATGATGGAATGTTGCTTAAGAATCTCATTTTTTATCCTCAGTTATGATACGATGAATGATTTATATTTATGTCGCACATGTATGAATGGTTTCTTTATGAGATGAATTAGAAATATATCTCCCTCAATTTCATTTGGAAATGATTTATATCTTTTGAGATATAAATGATTGTAATTGAAAGTCAATCCTTATTCGTAGTACTTTTCTGGAATGTCATGTAAATCAAATTATGTAAAACATCGCTGGAATGGAATGTAAACCTGGTACAGTGAAACATGGCTACAACAGAAAGTAATCTTGGTTCAGTATATGACATCTTCCACTATGATTGTCTTTCCAGCATCACATTAACTTCTATGGAAATCATATTATGTGCTTATTTGTTATTCATAATTAAATTTGATATGTCAATGTTATTTTATCACGTGTCATGTTCATTTATGATATATGAATTATGAACTTTCAAGACTTATTTCATGACTCAAAATTTTGAAATTAAATTTTTATTTTCATGTTTTTACATTCATATGTTTATGTTTCACTTTAATTTTCTCATGTTTACCATTACTGAGCATATGATCTCACCTATTTTATCTTTTCTTTTCCCTAGGATATAAATAATGGTTTTAGTTATGAAATCTAATGTGGAAGATCTTTATGATAGATTTTGAGGACCAGTCACAATGTTTGAATATTATTTTCTAGGTTTCTAAACCCAATAAAATAATATGGTAATTTGTTTTATATTTGTGTAATGTATAATGTATTCAGCCAAAAAATTTACATTTCCATGAATGTCAATATTGGGTCGTTATAGAGATTACAAATGATAACTATGTCTTTATTTACAAAATTTTATTGTTCTACCTCAGAAAAATTAACATTCTTAATAATGTAAATTTTAGTGTCTTTAAGGGATTTATAAATAATTGACTTGTTTTAAAAATCATGTGTACATTTCCATATAATTTAAGGACTAAAAATCCATTTTGGACTTCTAATAATTTATATTAATCATTATAACAAGGGGAATTGATTCACAATAACTAAATGAGTTATAATTTTCTATAATGGAACATTTAGTAAAATATTATGAAAGGGATAAATCATACGTAAATGAAAAAAAATTCATTCAGTTGAAATATCCTTTCAAAAATAATATGAATCCATATTATTTTTCCATTAGCTGTGATGTTTGGACTTGCAGTCTGAAATGAAGAAACATATACATTTGTAAAATTTCATGTAATCAAGAGATATTAAAAATGATCCATGTATCATAATCATAAGTATATAACATATAAATATTTAATATGCATATGAATATAGAACCATAACATTGTAAAAATATCTTACATATTTTGGGCTATTTTCAGTCCTGTTAACCATAATAATTGAATCATGTTCATGTTAAACTCTGTGGACCAAGATAACGCATCTGTTTCATGATAAATATTATGTACTATTTAATTACGTTGGGTTCACTAACAATCATGTGAACCTAGATACCAACATCACGTTCAAAATCAACATCAGTATTACATGGGCTATAAAATCATTAACAATAGAATGGTTGTATATCTTTGAAAACAAAAATAAATATCCATACATAAGAGTACGATGAAATATAAAAAATTAATCATATAATGAGAACAATTTTGAATATAAGTAGATTTATATAATTTTAAAATGTAGTCACATAACATTATATCCAAATTATATTGGTTGATAGAAAAATAACTCAAAAAAGAATATTATAGAATAATTTAGTGGGTGATTCCAAAAAACATAACCCTGAAAGGGTACAATTTTAGTTTTTGAAGATAAAAAATAAATGTGAATCTTAAAATTGTCTTCAGAAAACATTTTATAACACTATTTAAAAGAGAATATATCATTTCTATCATTTTTTAATATCATCATTTTAAATTTCAAATGATGATAATTTAAAAAATAATTGATTGAAATCCCAATAATGGACCCTTGAAATGCCATAATGATTATGAAGTGGAATTATACAGTTGAAGATAAAATGTATATTCATAGAAGGAAATCCCTTTCAAAATATTAATAATACAATTATTTAAACTCAATATTTTTCACGACTAATAAATATTCAATATGAACATACATAATGATATATTTTTTAATTATGAAAAATAACACATAATTTAATTTTCAAATAGAAAAATAGAAATTTGGAGGGAATAGTGAATATATATATGAATTGTAAAGAGCTCATTTAGAGTGGATGAGAATTAATCTTCACATAATTATCTTTTATAAAGTATAAAATATACTAATGTAATTTCCTATAAAATAAAGAATAAAAAATTATTATTCTGTCATTTAATAAAGAAAACTATCTTGTAAAATTCTTGTCATAGAGGAAGATTTATGACTCAAGGAAGGAAATTGAGATAATAAAACCCCTTAAAGGATATCATAAACATGAAAGTGTTAACCCATCAAAAATAAATTCATGGAACATAAATATAAATAGTCATATAAGAATAAATAATTAATGTTTTTTTAAATCATAGAATAAAATAAATAAATATATAATAATTTGGTTTATATGAAATAATTAAATCTCAAAAAAAACTGAGATATTATATATCAATAATTAATATGTACTATTATAATAAAATTATCATAGAGTATTGAAAATCAAATAAAATCAAAGTAAATATAAAAATATAGAGAAAATAAATATAATTTTTAAATAGGTTTTTTATACATTATATAAAAAATGTTATGTTCAATGTATAAAAAAAAATTAATTATGGAATTTTGAGATGATATGCCCTTATAACTTTTTACTAAATTGTTTTAGAATGTATATCTCTAATTTAAAAAGAATAATTCTATAAATAACATATATGACAACATTATTCTTATATAATAACTTTTATAATAATAATTTATAATTTATTTATTATAAATTAAAATTTTAGTTATAGTTTATTTTGATCCCCAAATTTTTGCAAATTTAATTATTTTATACATTCCTCATAATATCAATGATGATGCATATAATAGGATTCCAAGTAAATCATTCAAATATATTTTAATAAATTGTAATTTTTAATGAAATATACTATTTAAAATTCATTCCATGATAATTTTTGTCATAGTTAGTGGAGATAAAATACATGGTGTTCTTTTTTTAGTTACATTTAACAACCAATGGGTGGTATATTAATCGTAATGTTAACATATATTTAATCATTATAAAAAATAAAAAGTTAATTTTAACATTGATGTGTAATTTTAAATCAAATTTTTTTTTGCAGATGCCAATATGTCATTTATACAAAGCCTTTTATGCATATTTTCAGTTAGTTTAGATGGGGTCATATCAATGGTGAGTTTGGGTGGAAAGTGGTAAATTTTACAAGTAAGTGGGATTGTGAATAGTTGGAATGTAATACCTCAGGTAAATAAAGAATATGACATTTTCATATTTATTAATTTTTGAATTAAATAATATTTTTACACTAAAATGGTTGTTATGTTCGATAGTGTGCCTGATACGCAACAACAGGATTCTTTGAAATCTTACGTTTCACACTAATACTATATTATTATTTTAAATGACAGTTAACTCCTAGATGTTTTATTGGTGGGAATGAACGAAACAAACTATATTATGAGTATACATGTTTTTTAATTTTATTTACATTTATCAAATAAATGTTAGAGGCTTAAAATGTGAATGAATCTAATTTAATACATAATTTACATTAAAAGGCCGATTTATCACCTTTTAATGGAGAACCTTTTTTAAATCTACATTTGGACACATTAATAAATTCTATATGACCAAATAATATCCTTCTTTAGAATGGGGACATAAAAATTTACTTTGTGTAAATTTTTTGAATTTTTCCGATAAAGTTCATTTTTAATGAATAGTGAAAAATATTGTATTTTAATTCAAAAGTAACTTTTAATCTAATTTATTTATATGTTTAGATTATCTTTTTAATTGGTTTTAAGTTTAAATTAAAATATATTTTTACCATTTAATCTAATGTTCGTCATTGGAATTAATTTCACTCTGAATATGGACATAAACAAGTATCAATCTTTTGAGAGTAATTGTTTCTAAAAAACACACTATTTATTTTGATAACAGAAATTAATGTTAAAATTAATTCATTCCAATTCTATGTTTTGAATTTGTAAAAATAGACATCATTTTTGAATTTGGAATATCAAATATATCTTCGGTTGGATTTATTGTATTTTTCTGAAAAACATCAGTTTTTGATAAATAGTCAAACCACTTAGTGGAAGTTAAAAATACCGAATTTTTCATTTATGTGAAATTTTACCACTTCTTGTGAATTGTATTTCGAAAATTCGACATACATGGTTGTTATCAAGAAGTAAAATGTGGTTCAATAAGATGAAAATAATTTTTGGGGAATATTAACTTTTAACTTTTATTAACCATGGTTAAAGGTAAATAAGGTAATTCAAAATAAATAAATAATTATAATAATTCCAAATTACATTAACACTTTTCCAAAACTTATTGGTTTAGTCATTTACGAATATAGGCATCTTCGGATCGATTTTGGGTCCTGGTTGAGCCACATGGGAGTGATAATGACAATTTAGATTAATAAATTTAATGGGAAGACAAAATTGACATTAACAAAAATCTTTTAGTAATTAATTTTTAAATGGTGTTATATAAGTTCTATTTTAGACTATATATATTATTTGGAAATATAAAAATATTTCCCACATTATAGTATATTTTTATAATTTTTAGACATCGAATAAATTAAATTATTTATGACACAATAATGATGCAGTATTTATCTCATTAATAAATAATTTAAATAAATATGATTATAATGATTAAATTATTATTCAAAACATGTCCAATTATGATTTGATGATTTTATTTAGAATATGAGTCATCTTATCTTTTACCCTAATGATTTTTCTTCCATTAGAAACTAAATATCATTGTATAAAAAGACATTGGTTTCACACTTTCCTAAAGAGCCCCTCATATCTCTTATAAAAGGAGACCATTTCTATCCAATTCCTCACACCTCTAAAGCCATTTGGATCGTCTAAACTCTGAACAATTAATCTCCATACATCCCACTCCTCAACCTAGAAGCCTTACCTTAGGAAGAAGGCACTTCAAGAAGTCCTTTGGTTCAAACAAAATGGAGTTACCCAAATTAAGGGAAACATTTTCTCTTAATTAGTTTTCCTTTATTTTACTTCTCCAACCCCTAAACACTTATAATTACTTTATTTTGTAACAACACCACTATCTTAAATATACTAGGATTTTTTTATAATAAGTATTCGAACTATACTTACACACATCTCAATCTAATGTATGGAGAACATAATGTTTCAGTGGATGGAAAACTAAAGCCTCACGAAACGATGAATGTTCAATTACATCTTACCGCCTCTAATGGTGGAAATTATGATGGAACTATATTTATATATTATATATATTATGATTATGATTTTATTATTCTTCTGTACTACCCAATTATATCAATCCTTTATGGTTTCCATACTGGGTAAATACGATAATCTCATTATAGAAAGTGCTATCTACCGCCCCCTCAAAGTGATATGACTCGTTAATGCCTTATGTGGGGTGTATAAAGGATGGAGTAAATAATATTTTATATGATATTATACTGTAATTATAATATTTCTATGTATCATTATGTTTTAATTCCCTTAAAATAAAAAATAGAAATGAAAGCAGCGTTCAATCATACGTACTGCTCACCGTCTCCATGAACGATGCATTTCATTTCTTACCTCCAAATGTTATGTAAATACATGTATATACTAGATATATATGATATATATGATATCCAAATCATGAATATAATTCGGGATATAATGAATCATTGACCACATGAACAACATGTAATTATAAGAAGTCCATTTTTGGCTCAAGTACCAAATATCAACAAAACGAACATTATTAACCTATATGATTACATAATGATAATAACATGGTAATAAGTGATATAAAAGGAATAATAAACTTGAAAATGATATTAAGCAAGTAAAAATTAACTTTGGTTTATTATTCAGGAGATTAAAGAACGATCAAGTCAAGTTAGACACGAGGTAAGGGATTTTCTTATCCCACTTTTAATTCTGTGAGATTTCCATTGTTCGCCACTTATTCATTGCATGTGGTGTATTGTGTACAGACATTTGATATATATTATCATGATTATAATTATATTCATGGTATTTTGTGATTCATTTTGTGGTTATTATCTTTTGTTCATACGACTCAGTTGATTACAACGTGGTAAAGGGTTTCATCTAAATTTTTATTCCCATGAGATTCATCTAATATTGGCCACTATTTCCTTTTTTTGGTGTATTTATTGTCCATGATTGTAATATTTGTGTAATATACTTTCATTTATGAGTATTTACATCTTCATTTTATGGTCCTTCTTTCATTTCTCATATGTTTTGTAAGTTACCAAATCGTTAAGTAAACCTTTCAACCTCCTCTTTTTAAAAGACTTATTTTTGTTATGTATTTTAATTAACATCTAATTATGTTGGGATATATTCTTCTATTTCCTTATTTATGTAAAATATACTTCCAAGTGATTAGATACCAATTTTTTCTCATCAACTCATTTTATGAATTTTTATATGACACCGTTAGGCTGTCGAATTTTTACAAGGGAACCTCTTAACCTAATTTCATTTCGTTGGGTTCAACGTGTACTTCAAGAACATGTCATCCTATGAATATGTTTGAATGGCCTATTGTTGGTTTACACATAATATACAATTATATTGAGTGTATTTATATTTATCACACATAATTATGTGATTGATTTATACTTAATTTAAGGATACCATCTTTATAAGGGATTTCATTTCAATTTACATTTCCATTGAGACTTCATTGTTGTTATTCACTAAATCACTCTTATATGGTGTATATATTGTACATTAAAATATTATATAATGAATCCCTTTATTCTCATGATATAATAATGTTCTGATTAAATTTTATTCCTCAATTATTTTTATTCAAGTGTCTCTCTTTTTGTTAAAAAATTATTTAACTAAAATATCATTTTAAATGTTTTAAAGATTTATTCTTCCAAATATTTCTCATTAATGTACATGTTTTCAAAATTGGTATTACGATTTACTTATATGGACATTAATGTTTTCAAATGATAATTCATTTAAAAGCATCAATGTGGTATGTGACACATTCATTCAGAAATAACTTTTTAAATGATTTTGAAAATGATTTGATAATACATTGAATTGATTTAATATATTGGAATGTGGAAATGTTATCTTTCCTTTATACATGTGTTATATTTTATGATTATGTTATGGTTATTGGACATTTTTTACGTATATGGGTGTTTCCGTGATAAACCTAGGGTGGGTGAGTCCGAGAGAACTCTCCAATGCATTGGGTAACATGACGGAGGTGAACGTGATGTTTCTCCTAAGAGATTTAGGGAATATACCATGACAGGTATTCCAAGAGTAACTACCTATGTTGTTGTTAAAGCTAAAATTTATGTTTTATATGGATTCTATAAGTAACCTTTATTATTTGTGATTTTTGTGTGTTATTCATAAATCATACGATTTTTTAATGTATTTTATGATTTAAAAGTATGGTTTCATTGATTTGAATTTATTGATTGGTTAATAATTTCCTTTCTTATTTTATAACACTTACTGAGCTTTTTTATGCTCATCCCATGTTTTTGAAATGTTTTCCATAGTACATAAATATGAATAGGGTCAATTATGGGATCATGGAAAAGTCACGCTGTCTACAATATGGAACTAGACATGTTTTTTAAGAGTTTTCTTTTTGAAAAAATGGATACTGAGTTGTCGTGTCTACTTGTAATATTTAAGTTGTTATGTAATAGTTATGGCATAATTCTATAAAACATTAAACTTGCAAATATCTTCAATGTGAATTATTCATTTAATTCAATATTGTGTAATGTTATAAGGTTGAGTCCTTATATGGAACATGGTTTTCATTGATTGTTTGTGTATCCCATTAAACCATGAAATCCCAAAAAATTGGGTATTCATATGGATGGTGAACATTTAGTCAAACTATATGTCCATGTAATAGTAACTACAAACCCTCTAGAAGGGGAATAATGTTCTTGAACGAGGTTTGAAAACCATGTGGCCCTTCATGAGAAACTATATATGTGGGTTTAATTAGACCAAATATTTAATCAAAAATTCTTAAAAAAATGATATTTAACCCTAATGGACCTTATCTCAAAAATAAACATTTTATCTCATTTTTAGAGTCTGTTGGACCGATTAAAAGCCATTTCCACCTCCATTATTGATTATTTGAAGCACATATTAAACAAATTATCTTCTCATTGAAAGTGAATATTGTCTTCTTTGGAATCCTATCTCTTTCACAGTCCTCCCCCGTACGTTGAAGGAATATTTTCTAATAGTGGTTTTGGATAAATATATAGTTTTACTAAATCTTGGATCTTTATATCATGAATCTATGTATCAAATACAGGTCATGTTTTAAATCAATATCATCTTTTTTCAATATCAATAACAATTTTTCGTGGGTAATTATTTATCATAAATTATGAGTTAGGAGGTCTAAATTAAATTACTATAGTCATGTTTCATAATTTTGAGTGTGTGTTTTGATAAATTGATTGGCATGATTGAAAATTGAATAATTATTTTATAAATTAGTAGTTTAGTTATTTTATGGAAACATTGAATTGATTTAATTTAATTTAACTATGAAAACAAATTAAGAAATGTTATAGGGAAAAAATTTGGTGTATTTTATTGAATAAGAATAATTAAACTGTGAATTAATTAATAAAATTTTTTTGACTAAGAAATTGAAATTGAATAAATTTTTTTGAATAAAATATTGGGT
Source organism: Viscum album (assembly GCA_963277665.1). Classification (NCBI taxonomy): domain Eukaryota; kingdom Viridiplantae; phylum Streptophyta; class Magnoliopsida; order Santalales; family Viscaceae; genus Viscum; species Viscum album. The sequence continues at coordinate 1,814,970,570 of OY728147.1, read as the reverse complement.
TATTAGTATTGATTGGAATTTTAATAAATTTTTTTTGAAATAATTATTGGGATTTTTAGTATTTTAAATTTTTTTAAATGTAATAAATTAATTGATGAATTATCCAAGGAAATTATTGTGACTATTAATTTTATGGAATTTGAATAATTAATATATGAAATAATTAATATTATTTTTTTATTAAAAAAATATTGAATTGAAATAATTGATTTCTCAATTAATTATTTGATTGTTGTGATTGTAAAATATGATATGAAGATTAATGTTTATTATTTGGAATTGATGTGATATTTTAGTACATGTGATTGTGTGACGATAATGTGTTTGACATGTTATGCTACATCAAAATCCTACAGTGATAAACTGATTGATATTTGTGTGTAGGAAATGGAATGTCGCATCACTATGCCATTGTGATAAATGAGAATGATTTCTAAATTGAAGCTTCAAAAGTATAATTGTTTGATCAATTTATGAATTATTTTTTTGGTCATAGAATGTAGCTTCAAATACCTAGGAGGTATTAGTCATTTGACATATAATCCCACAATGGTGGTATTAAACTATAGTTCCAATTTTCAAAAAAAATAATTTAAATAATATGATAAATGATTATTATTATATTATAATATGTGATATACCATGGGAATATATTATACTTATGCACATTCTGGAGCATGTATTGTTGTTCGGGATTCCTTGAGAGCCCAATGGATGATATGAGGTTAAATAAATAGTAATTTATTAAATTTAAAATCATTACATTATTTATTGTATTTTCATGTTTATACAACATAATATACTATTATTGACCAGATATTATTTTAGATGTAGTTGATGGTGGCCTACTGACTTGTATTCAGACCCTACATTGGATTCTTGATCTATACCAGAATATACATAATGTTTGAAAGATTGAGTAATGTAATTGACAATATGATAAATATATTAGATGGGATGGATCATGGATGTGGGAACCCGATGAGAGTCAGGACAAGATTCATGGTTGTCAAAGTATTTTTCAATTTTTAGTTTTTCATATTATCACATAACACATATTTTTCATAACATATCTACTATTTGGTTTATGATATTTTATTTCATGGTTCTTCATTATGTGATAATTTTTTGTTATTGGTAATATCAATTTGTTATTATTATTTTCATCCACTTTTTTTACTTTTATTAATAAGGGATAGTCCCCCCATGATAAATAATAGACCCTTAGTACTATTTAGTAGCCTCTAGTTTGTTTGACCAATTTTGGGAAGTTATAATGTTGTATCAACTGGTTTTATTTTATTTTGAACAGGTTTTAAATTTTTGTACATATATATTGGAAAAAAGAATGAGTCAATCCATGAAAAAAATTAATTCATTAGTGTAGAAAATGCATGTACGAGAGTAAAGTCAAAGTACATGTATTGGGATTGTTATTATTGACGTGTGTTGTTATAGTTGAAAGTTATTTCACCTCAAGGGATTCTCTTTTTATTTGATGTGATTATTGTTTTTGATCGTTTAGGATACATGAATTTTGACCTAAATTGGAATGATAGATGATTATTTTAACATCACTCTAATCACTTTGGTCTATTTTTAATATTCATCATTATTGGAATGCATGGATAAATGGTTATTATGTATGTTTATGAAATTTATCTATTGTAATTTGTTGTGTATTTGAGCTGAAAATGATGCCTAATGTAAAATTGGAATATGTAAATGTTGCATAAAGTGAACAAATCTATGATTAATGAGAATTGAATATTTTAATGAGTATACCCTTTAATTACAATGACATATATGTCTAGTGGTTAAGGGTGGGTATAGTGCATTGGTGTAGATTGTGTTTTTAAAAAAGGGGAATTACGTGTTATGGAATTTTGTGGATACCTTTTTTAAATGTTTAAATATTTAGAAATTTTTCATAAGGTGAGTGAATGAATTTGTGATGTATGCCTCCTTGAGGGTGATTATTTGGAGGAAAACAAGAATTTATTGATAGAGATGTGGTACCAAATTTGGAACTAGAGTCACCAATAAGGATGAGTGAGGAAGTTAGATAGAATTTCCGAGATAATTTTGATAACTTCATGAATATTATGTAAAGAGGACCTAGTGGGATTGTAAAAGGAACATTTTATCAGAAAGGTGTGTTTCAATTGAAGATCCCACTAATGATTACCATAGAGGGTGGACCTATGGAAGCATTATTTTGGGTTGATTCCATCCAAACTTCACCGAACATTTGGAGACTCTTGATGAGAAGAGGGTAATGTTAATTTTCTATATGTTATGTAGTCAGGAGAAGCATTGGAGGCACATTCAGACGTGGGATTGTTAGTTAGTGAATAGGGATTTTAATGACTTTTAGTCGAAGTTATTGGATCATATTTACTATGATACACTCAGACATGATAGAGATGTTGTGTTTATGATGTTAACTTACGTGATGATGTCTATGATGGACTATGATGGACACATATAAATTTGCATCACTTTTCTAAATTATTATCTCGAGATGAGGATATAAAGGAAAATGAATTTAAGATGGTACTAAATGTGAAATCATGTCCCAGATGAATATCCTTAAGATGAAGATGTTATCAGTAGTGGTGAATCGGGCTCTAATATTTTAGGATAACCAGAAGGAGGAATCTAGAATAGGATATTTGGTTTATTCTAGATAGTAAAAATGTATGAGTTCCTTAAATATGAAGTGTTTCTATGAAGATGTTATCCATGGTGATGGAATAGACATTACTAGGGGAAGGGTTAGTTACATAGGACCTTTCTTGATTGATTTGTCACCAGTGTGGTTGGTCGGGACACATCCATTGATATTTCAAATAACAAAGAGAATATTGAACCCGATTCGATAGGATGTGATATATAGAGATTTTATTCAATAAACTAGTACATACTGGTAATGTTAGAGAAACTATATAGAACTATATTATGGGGAGGGGATCATCTACAGTACACCTTTATTAACGATAATGTTCTATCTTCAATGGGGGTAGATGTAGTGGACAAGGTAATTCTATGAATGAGAACATGTATTAGCATATTTGTAGAGCCTAGTGGAATGGAATTGAATCACTGAGAAAATTGGAAGGATACTTACATGATGATCAACCTATAATGGTGGTTATAGAGGGTAGGCCATTGAAGTTTAGATATATTAACATAATTGATTCTAAATTAGCTTGAGCATTATTTTATATGAGTACTTCTCATTACATTATATATGGTAATCATTTGAATGTGATAAAATTTATGGTGGAGTTCGTGAGAGGGGTTACGACAATAGATACACCATTTGTAGAACATTTGAGAGGCATATATTTATAGAAGTGGTGTTCTCTTTATGTTGGGGCTATTATTTTCTAAGGCATCATTAAATTTATGATTTTTCTGGATTAAAAATAATTTTGGGTATGGATTGGTTGGTTGAATACTAAAACAAAAATATATTGTTACTGCATGAGATTGAATTTTATATCCCCTAAGGGTGAATATTACATCCATCAAGGATAATGGGATATCCATTCCGACTATAGAGCCCATTCATTAGAAAATGGGGGAGATTACACCAAGGTTTCTAGTATCTGGATGGAATATATATGTGTGTGATGAAAGGTGACTTTCCACCCATAAATAAATGGTATTAGGTTGTTTTCTAAAGACCTATCTAGGATGAAACCAAATAATGATATGGAATTAACGATTGAGATCATGTTGGGGGATGAGATAGTTTCTAGTACCCCTTACAGAATGGAAATAATAGAGATTCAAGAGCTTAATACACAATGATAAGAGTTCATGGATATGTGGGTTATCTATTCGAGTACATCACATTGTGGTTCTTTAGTATTACTCTCTAAAAAGTATAATCGAGCACCCTTCATGTGTTTTTATTACAATAATTCGATCCCTATGATTGTGCTGAACTGGGAGCCTCATATATATATTGAATAAAATATTCACTATTTGAGGGGATATTTTGTCTTCTGAGATATAGAATTGAGATTAGATTATCATCAGTTTAGTGTTTGACATTATAATATACTGAGGACTTCATTAAGAAGAAGTTACATACATAATTAGTTTGTTGTGGGTTGTTACATATGTTGAACACACTTGATGTGTTTCTAGAATCGATTAATATAATTATCCATCCATAAAAAGATCAGATAGTGGTTTTCTTAGATGACATCTTGGTGTTCTCCAAGACTCACGATGATCATGCCCAACATGTTCACAACATTATGCATACAATCAAGGAGAGTCGGCCATATTCCATTCTGACTAAATGTAAATCTTGGATTTTTTGTTTACACATCATGGTTCACATAATTATTTATGAATTTGTGTCAATTTACCCACTATTGTTTCATTCAATTATTTATTTGGGACATCCACGAAATGTTTTCGATATTTGTAGTTTCTAATGGTTAGCAGGACAATACAAGTTGTTCATTTATGATATTTTATATTTGGGAACACTACGTGTATTATTAACCAAGAACGGGATACAATTTTAATGGGATGAAACATGTCATAATTTATTCTATGAGTTGAATAATAACGTGAAGACATCACCAATCATGATCCCTCTTGAGCAAGGTGAGTAGTATAAGGTATTTTTTGTTCGTTATATATATTGATCAGAGTAGTCTTCATGAATGTAGATGGAATTGTGGTGTATGGGTCCCACAATTTGGGGCCACGTCATCAAAATTACCCTATTCATGACTACATGTTGGAATAAGACTTTTATTCATTGATGAGTTTGTCACAATATATGTTAAGAGAATTTTATTATGTAAAATTATTTGAAGGGATTAATGTGTATCTTTTAGCGGAGAGATTTGAATTTATAACATCAGATATGGGATCATTATAGTATGTTAATTGAATTTTTTTATATGATATATGCACCTAAATGGAAATAGAGTTGTTGATACATTTTTTAGGAAAACATAGACTAAGGAACTTAAGGTTTATTTTACAGAGTGGAAAATGAAAATTTTACCGGATGAGATGTATTTTTTGGTTCTTCATATCCATGTGAAGATGAAAAATATACCAGTTTTATGGGAGTCTACACTTTTGAGTGGGGATAGAAAAAGGCGTTATTGATATCTCTAATATTCTCTCTTAGGGGATAGCCATGATTTTGGGGACTCACGTTCATATGGGACCATGGTTGATGATGGGATCATATTTTTCAAGAACATGGTAATTGTGTATATGAGTATGTGAGGAGAGATGATTCTAAATTTAATTCCTCATAGTGGGTGGTGAATAAAGTTGTAAGAAAAACGTAACATGAACTACATGTACAGTTTTGGTGGCAAGGTATGAAAATGTTTTATAGAATGGATTGTAACACTATGTTATAGTTGTCAATAGGTGATATTCTAGCATCCATGACTTGGATGTTTACGACAGATGTTTCTCATTAAGAAATGGGTTTAGGAAGAAGATACCTAGGAACATATAGTGGATCTCCCAAGGAAGGATCATAAGTAAAAAAATTGTATGGATGGTTGGGGATCAACTGACGAAAGTAGCATATTTCATGCACATAAAATAGTCATTCTCTGTGGAATATTAGGGAGACTTATACGTCTGGGGGATTTTCTGTCTATATGGGTTGAAAAAAGAATATATATTTATATCATGACTAATGTTTGACATTGTTCATCAGTCATGTAATACATTATAATGTCCGTATAAGGTTTTATTAGCATTATTTTCCAGCCCCAAATTGATTAGATGTGGGAACATTCTATACATGTTATTGATGATACACTAGACTCGTGTGTTTTAAAGAGCGTTGGGTCTTGTGATAAACTCCAAGAGCCCATGTAGTTATCAAATAGTAATATCTATCAATATATTATATAGATTGACCCATATAAAGAAATTTATTGATGGCCTTGTAGATCACCTCAATGATGGATGGAGGTAGGTGAGTTATAAATGTTGAAAAAGAGTCTCCTGAATGAGATGTCAGAGAAGGTGTATTATTTTTGAAAATGTATGGAAAAGATTCAGTGTAGATATAATTCATATGATTATAGATGATGATGATAACTTAGTTTTTATTTAAGGCTATCTTGTATTCATTCTAGTGTCAGCTAGTTTGAGTCACCACAAGATATTATGACATAATTAGTTTGATCCCATGTTTATTGTACTGATTCATGTATTTCAAAGAATCTTACAGGTTCCATATTAGTTTCACATCCAAAAATGTACATGGCTATGCATTGTTAATGTTTTGTAACGTTGGTAATATCACCTCAAACCATATCATATTATCTATGTGGATGATGTTGTGATTGAGATAGATGAGTCCATTAAGAAGTATCTCATTTGTGTGTTGGATCATATTTTGAAAGTGTTGTATGAGAAATATTTAGGATCATAACTATATTATGGAATTGTGGATGTATTAATGAATATTTTCTAGATAGGTAAATGTATATTTGGACTCAGTGGTTAGTTATTTTTGAATCTGAATCATTGAGACTCATTGGAGTACAACTGTAGGATGAGAAGATATAAGGTTCAGTTATTATAAGATATTGAACTTTTAACGAGATGTATCATTCTTATTTATATGGTCAATTATTTAATATTCCCATTAAAATTATATTGGGTTGTTTCAACATTGTTTTCTGGCGATAATTGTGGAATTTTGGAAATGAGGGTTTGTGCATGGTTGGTGCACAACCTTCCCAAACCGTGCGCCTAGACTAGGAAACCATGTGAACCATAAAAATTGCATTTTAATGTCTGGTGCATAGTTATTCAAACCATGAACCCTATTAGATGTAACAATGTGTGCATTATATGGGGTCATGTTTAAGGTTCATGGTTTGGAAACCTATGTTCCCCTTCCTAGTAAACCATGCTGGTGATTTTAATCAGACCAGAAACTCATTTAAAAATTATAAATCCCCAATAAATAATCCCAGATTGACTATATCATGACCATTATCATTTCACAACATTTTGGAGGCACTCAGATGGATTTTATGCCCTTTCCTCCATTGTTCATGATCATTCAATGCACAGATTGATGATCTACATCTATTACGGTAAGTGTATATTATCCCATATGGATTTTAATATATATGGAATTCGTCACCCATACGTTGAAGGGATTTCCCCCTATATTTTGGATCTATATATAGGATTGGTGATTCTTAAATCATTTCATATTATATATATGTTTCATACATAATCATGTTCTTCATTTTATCGTGGATGTTCCCCTTCAATTGAGGTTTTCCATTTGCATGCATTTATTGTAAATTTTGAGGTAGGTGGTCTAAATTAAACCCCATTGTAATGAATTCCTTTTATTTGTAGGTGTTATAATATATCAATTTACCTTATTGAAAATTGAATCATGAATTGAGACAATTAAATTGGTAATTAATTTATGGAAACAAGTAATTAATTCAATGTTATTTCCATATGATGACGAACTAGGTTAAATTACAAACACTGGAATATGATAAATTGGATTGAGTTAGATTAACCATGTTTTTAATTAATTAATGATAATTTTAGTGATTCTAAAATTAGAATTGAATTACTTAAATAATGATTTAAATAATGTGATATTGTGACTGATTATAATGGGACTCACTAATTGTTGAATTAAATAATATAATATTTTATGAAATTTATTTTATATTATTAATTAATTTTTTAATTTATAAATGAAATTTGTGTGGCTTTGAATTTGATTTATTTTTATTAATTTATTTCTTAAATAATCAATGGGATGTTTGTGATTTTTAAATTTAGTTATTTTGATAAATAAATATGCGACTTAATTAATGGGGTTTTTTATTTTCAAAGGTCATAAGTTGTTTAATTTGTAATACTGTTGATTAATGTGATATTGTCAAATATGTGATATATTGAAACATTTGAACATGCCATATTTTTGTTAGGGACATGGTATGTTGTATCAAAACCCCATATTAATAAATTTATTGATATTTATGTGTGGGAAATAGTATGCTACATAAAAAGACCATATAGAGAAATGATTATTGGAAACATATTGTTGCTTCAAAATATCAAGCGTGTGATTGACTGATAAATGTGTTTTAGGTCACAATGTTCTTATTAAAAACACATGGGGCCCTATGATTGGAAGTCTAATCCTAAAATCTCTTCATTGGACTATGTTATCAATTGGATGTATTATTAATTTAAATGAAATTATAATTGATAAAAATTACATTGTGATATGTGATAACCCTATGTGATTTGTAGACCCTAGAACATGCCAATGTGGGAATTGTGGTTCTGGTATCTTTGGGAATATGATGTATGTTATAATGTTAAATAAAGGGTATTTAAATAAATGTAAACTACATACATTATTATTTTTATTTATTATTCACATATGAACATTCACTGTTGGTGGGGGCCAACTATGTTGTACTCCCACCATACACGAGATACATTATTTGTACCCAAATAAATTTATTGTTCGAAATATAGGCTAAATAAAGTACATTCATTAGATGGATGATTTGGTATAGAGAATGGGTGAGGGAAACAAATATTATTTAGGACCATCTTGGTTGTTTTCACTATCATTATTTTTCTTGGTTATTCATATTTACACATGATATGTATTTGGAATGACATTTATACTATTTTGTTTTGGTTGTTGTATTTCATTGTGATTCGTCATTTGATACCAGTTTTGGGTTGGTTGTTTGTAACATAATGTGGTTTTTATTTTCAATTTCCACTGTGTTTCTCCATTGAAATATATGGTATAGTCTACCGATGTTTGAAAATAGACCATAACTGTTAGTTGACAGCCTCTAGAAAATGAGGAGGCATTCATGATGTCACCAAAAGGACCAGATTGACACAACGATGTGTGGAACATAGTTTGGGATGTATTTTTCTTAAAATTATTGTTAAGTGATTTTAATTAAAACATTAGATTATTTTTAAGGTGGAGAATTATATTTTTGGAGAAATAGATAATGCCAAATATTGTATAAGGAAATAAAATATTATAATTTGAAGAGGTAGTGCATTTTATTATTCATAAATTGAAAATAAATATTACTTGGATTATATTTTTATAATGTTTTTAGTTTTTTAAATATAAAATTTATTCATTTGATATAAGTTATTAATCAACAATGAATGGTGGTTATGAAAATAATTTCACATCTATTATGGAGAATGTAGTCTGTATGGAATAATTGTTTTTTCAAATTATTGAGATGGAGGTATAAATGGTTGTCACATTAATATAATGAGGTTTTGGTAAACTTATTATAAAAATGTAATTATTTTAATATTGTCTGATTAGATTTATTTGGGTTAGATTAAGAATAATGTAATTGAAATAAAAATTAGTAGTTTATAATTTTTCATTATGATTTGGATGAACTTCCATGGAAATTGGATTAAGGATTTGATTGGTGTTACATTGAGTATATGAGAACAAATTGGACATATATATGAGTATTGGGATGTTATATTTAGTAGTTTGGTCAGATAAAATATTAATTATATGTGACAATAATTATGGGTTTAAAGTCATCTTTTACAAGGTAGATTATTTGATTTTATTTAATAATATAATGATAGTGTAAATTCTCAATGGTTTTATGGATCAAATATTTGGAAATAATTGATTAGGTTAAACGGTATGGTCGATAAATCCACAAAATATGTTTATACATATGTTATAACATGTTTTTAAAAATTTTACAATTATATTTTTCATATATTCCACTTTTCATTTTTAAAATTGTAAATAATTTTTACATAATAAATTTACATTTATTGCAAAAAAATGAAAATTTTCATTTTTACATAATTATGAACAAATTATTCCAAATAATAATGAAAACATTCTAATTAATTATTTAAAATGTAGTAATAATTAATTTTTATATTAGAACATAGAATTCATCAATCCCGTTTTTAGAAAAGAAAATTTTTTAGGTATAAAAATTATGATTTTGATAAAATTATCAAATTTTTTAGTTTCTGTGGTATATGTTGGATTATTTATAAACAAATTATTTTTATTCGAATTTAAAGATAAACCAAAACCTAATTCCACATTTTGGATACATGGATTAAATATACCAAAATCAATCCACCTCAATGATCAAGAACTCTAACCATTTATTAAAATAAAGGAAAAGTATAAAAACCCAACACCACTTGACAAAAACAACAACTTAATACAATAAAAATCAATCATGCCACCACCTCCATAGTCAAGAACTTCATCCAAAGTCACAGATTCTCATTCCCTGATTTCATAATGCTTCAGAACCTTGGCATACTTCCTTATACGATTTAACATCTCTAATGAGAGGAATTATTTATTCACATATATACCTTTATTATGTGACCTAGTGGACATCGGCTTTGGAAAATAAGAGTAATCATTTCTTGGCCTCCTTCGCATTGATGCAAGCCACACCATCTAGTTCCCAGATAGTATATTCTTACATCCCTACAAAACATCACTATGTGAGGGCCTAGCCATGCCTCCAATATTTTCCTCGTCACTGTCAGTAATGTCCCCCCTATTTTCCATGAATTTGGATATCCTCATTAATATCCAACTGATTCTGTTGGGGATGAATGTTAGTGTCAGGTACAACAAAGAATTGTGGGTTGTCCATCACTTCATTCCCTTCTGAAATCCATTTTTTTCATTACCTCATTCACTAATGAATCTTCTTGGAAAATTCCCTCAGACTGCATTTTGACACCATCCTTCATACCCTTCTCTACACTCTCTTTCTCTAACCCCTGAAATTTATTTCCTCTGGGAACAGTGATCATCACACTTTTATTATCAAAAGGCCGTCCATAAATCCCATTATCACAGCCCTCTGAAATCCCCATCAGAAGATTATTCTCACATACAGCAGACTCCATGTTTCACTTCACCCTAGGCTGCTTCCCCTCATACCAAACAACCTCCTTGCTGCGTCTCAACTGCCTACCTTATGAGCCAGGGACACCCTTACTAGAGAAACCTTTAGCAAAAAACTGCTTCACACTATCCACCACCCTCAGATCATATTTCAACATGTCATAAACTACAATTACCAATAGGTAGGAACATTCAACATCCATCCTTCCCATGATGACATCATCACGGTTCTCAGTACCAGAAACCATAACATGAGCCACAATGGGGAACTATATCTTCCCCCCACATGACCTCACCTTCTGATCTATTTCCTACTCCTACCTTAAAAATGAGTGTGTGACACCAGATTCCCTAGGTGATAATAGTTCAAAAAATAGATAACCAAGGACTCAAAAACCACAGCCTGTTTCCTTCTAATCTCAGTACCAATAGGAATCCAAATCCACTCCATCGGGGGCATCGACACATCCACCTTCACAGAAATTCTTAGATTTATGGGGTGACTCACCATAGAGGTATGAACATCATACCAAAGGAAGCAACCCACAGTATTTCCAATCATGAGGATGATTGCAGGTTTTTTAAACGGAAAAGGGAGTTGAGGAAAACTCACCAATGTCGCAACAGAGTATGGGTCGTGATTCATGAAAAGGTCGAAAGTCCATCACAGAAGGAAGAATATAAATATGCTACAATGTCAACGAGCACTGGAACATTCCCAAATCAGATCATCCTCCGTGGAAAACTGTACCATGAGATGCCTCTTATCAAGAATACCATCAATCACGCGGTCTTGGAGGTCCCATTTACCAAACAAAAACCGATTGAAATCATCAACTGGCGGTCCTAGATGGTTGAAGCAGGCCTCCAATGTCAAATCACCGAGGATCAATGCTTCATGGTACTCCAACAGCGAAATTGAGAGTTGATGGCCACCAAGATGCAGGTCAGGGACCTTCAGGCTTTGAGAAATCACCGAGAAGTCTGGAAGAAAACTAGGGTAGTAAAAAAGAATTAATGTTTTTACTGAGACCGGAGGTGGTAGAACATAATCATCCTCCCCCCTCACACCTCCAAGAGGGGGGGGGATCTGTGTCAACCACTTTGGATTTTATCGCTGCTAATCGCCATGCTCTGTCATGCTCCGCCACTGTGAGCATGAAAATAAAAAGGTAATGGTATAATCGGGACATCTAAAATAGTTTTTATTAGATTAAAAATATTAATCATAATTTTAAATAGTCAAACATGAGTTTTCTAAATTCAAAATTTTATTTTTAAAAAATATATATTCATTTATAAAAATAATTTTTTTGTAGAGAAAAAATATTTCATATTTTTTCAAATAATTCTTTATTATTAACATTTCAAAAATGTGAGAGTATTGGATATTTGTTTTATTTTTCACTATAAATCCCAAATTCCACATTTAAAAAAAATATTAAAACAAATTTCTAATATATTTTTTAGATTATGATTCAAAAATGTTTTTTATTATATTGTTATAATATTCTAAAATTTAATAATATAGTTTCTTAAATTGGATAAAAATAAAAAATAATATCATATTTAAATGATAAATTTTATTTTAAGTGTTCTTAAGACAATTTAATTTAATTTTAATACAATTTTACAGTATTATTTAAGATATAGTTTTTTTTTAAAAAAATTTAATAACCATAATATATTTGGATAAAATAAAATTCGCTTTCAAGAAATAAATATTTGAGAAAGAATAAGAAATTTTTTATTAGTTTAAATTAATTATAAATCCAATAACTGTTAGAATCATTTATTAAAATATGAATTTTTATTTATTAGATGATTAATTATTCAAATAATATTCTTAATATAATTCTTTTAATATGTTTCGACATTTTTATTTTTTTTCATGTGAAACAAACTATTGACATATTGTTTATATCATGAAAAAAATATGTAATAAAATCTTGTTCTGTTCATGGAAATGGCCTTGTAAATACAAATGGTACATTTAAAGGTATTAAAATATTATTTGACTATATCCCTTGAAATTTACATGATCGACTAAAAGATATTATTGAGGACTTACATAAGAAATTTAATTACCATAATCAATTAAAATTTTTTTTACATTTTTAAATATGAAATATATGAAATATATAAAATTTAATATGATATTACCTAACACCACCAAATCATGATGTTATTGATACATGTTCTAGAAAGATATGGAGAACTATAATTTTAATAATTATATATACATTTAGGTACCTCCTCAATTATATTTTGGAGGACATGAAACCATATGTACTTGAATAATTATCAGTGGTTGCGTCTGAGATCCCCCCTTTCTAGAATATTTTTTCAATAAAATAAAACTATATTTCCTAAAGAATTTGTGAAATATATCAAATTTTTATAAACCTAAAATGAGCACCACAATTTGATGATGTCATTAGATGGAATCTAGTGACAGTTTCTCATGAAGAAATAGTTTGAGTCTGAAACAGTTTATGGATATAATCATACATTGAGTCCATTAAATGATTTTATATAATTATAATTACAGAATAACGTCCCATGAGTTCATCTTTTATAGTCTTAACCAATTTAATATACATTACAGGTGTATGTTGAGGCTACATTTCATGATGAGACAACCACACTTGGGGTAAAATTGTTTTTATTTGTTTAGGTCAAATGAATTAATATTGTAGAACTATTTTTGTGATGTGAAAAGTTTTTAGTTGAGATGACAATGTATTATATGGATATTCTAATGATGTCTACCCCGAACGAGTTTTATTAATAAGAAAATGCAATCGAATACACCATGGTGTAGAAAGTGAATATAGGATTCACTAATTTATAAATACAAGAATTTTGTGGACTATTGGACACCACTCCCCATGTGGATATACAATAAAAGGCTCCATAATTTTAATTCAATCCTCACATAGAATATTGACAAACATGATTATGCTGATGGAAACAAACCACTCTCTATAGAGGAACTCTACTCGATGAGTCATGATATAAACCATAAAGTAACATAAAACAGGTAAATCTTCAGTCCCAATAAGCACCATGCATTATGACATATAGATTAATCGAAATGTTGTTGAGTAATATAAATGAAAAAAGAAAAAACCAATAGGTTTGTTTTTACCAAATATTATGACTCACTTTCCTCTTGTTGTAGTTTTTTTTCATTTATATTTTTTAATTTTAATAATATAAAAAGAGTTATAGTTGTTTTATATATTAGAAAATCCAAACAACAGATTAAAAACATACTTGGAAATAATTTGATGCAAATAGAAGTATTATTTTATTGTTATTAATACTTTCATCAATATAACAACCAAAATTTTCAATGAAATTATATTTTAGAAATAAATAATGAATCTGGGGGGAAAAGGGAATAGTGGTGACAAAATAATAACATGAAGAAAACATTCTTCGGATCTAGAACATAGATGACCGACTATTTGTGATTTATCAACATCTCAAGAAGAGAACATAAAATATATTTTTTAGATCATATAATATAGACTATGTAAAATTATATTATAACCAATAATGATGTATTTATAAAAAAAATTGTGTTATCCATCAAATAATTATTATATAGAAATTAGAATTTATTTTCTATGAATTACATAAATTCTTTAAATTTTATAATTAGTCTAGTTGATACATACTACATTGGCATAGTTTAAATTTTTATTTTTTGTAATCATATAATAATTTAAATTCAAATTCACAGCTAGGAGAAATTCAATGAGTGTTAATTTAAAAATTGGACGAAATGATTTTGGGAAATGTAAAAATGAATGAACAATTTGTAGATGAAAAATATTATTGTCATTTAGGAAGTTTAAATTATTTGAAAATTGTAATTTGTACAATATAGACATATGGGGGATTTAGGGAGGTGCCACATATTATAATATTGATTCCACTATGATCTGTATTGATACAACCATTGACCTATAACATATACTTGAATTGAGGTGATAGAAATACATTAAATTCGTGTATGATTCATGATAATTATTTATGGATATAAAACTATGTATTTATACACTTTTTTAGAAATTGAATGTATATGTGATTCTGTATCTTCATAATACCCGATTTAATTTTATAAAGTATCATTAACTAAAAATATATATATTTATTTATATTTGAACAAAATCAGTGATCTGATATTTAAATTTTAATCTATGGAATTGTTAAATCATATTTTTAAATTCTATATACCGATTTATTTATCTTTATCATAATTATTTCAATAAATTTTTCAATTTATTATTTATTCAAAAACTTTTAACATATTTTAATGGATTTTATTCTAATTTTTCCTAAAGATAACATATGAATTCTGTAAAAAATAATGTAAAATTCAAAATTTATTTTCATTTTGCAAAATTTGATAAATTGAACCATCTTGATTTGATATCAATATTTCTCTTATGAATACATATTTGGGATTAATAGTGGTTGGAATTATTAATAATAGATAAAAACTATATTTTGAGGCATTAATTTGTTCACCTTTTCTATTAAAATTATATCCTTATCACATGAATATAAATAAAAAATTTCAATTTTATTTTATTTTTTGATTGGATGTCATGAATTCTAATTTTTTTGAACAAAAAATTTTCAAATTTAAAATTTAATTAATAATAATTGTTTATGAGCGCAATATTTTATGTGTAGGGGTGTGTTAGAACATTTTTTTCCCTTAAATTAATAATTTTAATTCACATGTTTATTCCCCATTATTATATATTTTATATTTGGGTGTTTTAGAAAAATTTTAAAATTACATATTATTCCAATTTTGTGGACCAAATGATTTTCAATTACTTATTTTCATAATGCATTGGATTAGGATGATGTTTGTAAGAGGTCAAATTTTTATGTCTAGAACCACCATATATGTGCCAGTGAGTGAGTGTTGGATCATAAGTATTAACTTATGTTTGAAATATTTACGAGAGGTGGGGAATTTTTTTTTACAAAACATATCATGGGATATTTCATCTAATTAACACACAATACTCATTGAGATGGGTTATCTGACATAGATTCTGTAAGATTAACAATGTTAAAAAGTTGAAACAATAAGTCAGCCTGATTATATCAATGTATAAATCATTATCACAATATATATGATTTATATTAGACTGATTATCGTAATAAGAGTTAATAAAAAACAATTAATATGGAATGTAGAATATGATGAATCACATTAAATTATATGTTCATTAGAAATAAACCCATATAAAAATATCTAATAAAATAGAAAAAAATGTAAGAATGTGTTACAAGATATTTAAACAAAATTATACACTTAATATTTAGAGTAATGCAATCAATAACCCTGACTAATGGTATGAATGTTTATCAACTTATAGTAATTTTTTTATTTAATTTTCATGAAATCCCTTTACATGATGATAATATTTTATATTTCATCCTAATATAAAAATCCATATATACGATAATCAGTTATGTCCTCCTTGTCGTGTAATACCTTGATTCAATGGATCTGATTATATCCACCTATCCTAGGAAGCCCTTGATCATAACAATTAATGAACATGAGTACAATTCCAAAACTTGTTAAGGAAACATAGATAAAATTGATTCCATAATAATACAATTCAGTAAAATAATTACAAAAGAGTCTGATTGAGAAATTCAGCATATTTATTATAAAAATAACTCCGGAGAAATAAAAATAATTTATATCACATCTATAAATTACACACTATTTATAGGAAATCTCTCAATTTTCATATTTTTGGTTTGTTACAAAGACTTCAAATATTTTGTGATGGACAGCTAATCATAATAGATTGATGGATGTCATATTGATTGACACCAATATAGTGTTAAAGATATATATTACATTAAAAATAATTCTATTAATTTCAATTATAAACTGAATTCAATATAATTGTCATCATTTATAATTTCCACATGTTAATACATGTGAGTGTTGATCAAATGTATCAATATCCATATCCGTCCAACTGTCATTATTTTATTCAGTATGATAGTCAAAAAAGTATAACTTTTGGGTTGATAATGGTTATTCTGATTAATCTGAAACGTATTCATTTGGATAATTTAAATTAATAATAGGATATTTATTTTTGAAAATATTTAGAACAATTTTTATGTGTGGTAAAATATAATATTTTCAAAATAAAATTCTAAAACACTTAGAACATATAAATTTATTAATAAATATTTTAGAATGTGTTATTGATATTGAAAAATAATGTAATGAAAAAGTAATAATTTGAACTTATGAATCAATAATCATAACCTTTTATGAAATAAATAACCCCAAAACTAAAATGGAATGATTAATTTGAAAAATACATACAGTTTTTGTACCTTTATGAGCATTTTATTCGTAGTAAAATATTGAAACTTAACTTCCCCAATGATTTTAACTCTTCTAAATAAGATATTTAATACGATTGAGTTTCATATTAGTTCATTCATTACTAATAAATTATCTTCATGGGGAATTCATCTCTCCCAAAGGAAAAAATACCTTGAATTAATTAACCATCCACCGATAATTCTACTGAAAATTCAAAAAATCAATATTTGAAAACATTTAGCCAATTCACAATAATATTAAAATATAATTTATTATAAAAAATAAAATCTATTTATAAAATAAAATGCATCATAATTTAATGTGAAAATAAATCCATTCTTTTGTCATCAATGATTTCACTAAATGAATTATCTTATTTACTCCCACTACTCAATCTCCACTTCTCTATTTTCTCTTCCTAAGAAGTATATTTACTGACATAATTTTTCGTAATTTTAATTTTCACATAAATATTCTTATTCAACTCCATTATAAATGAACAAAATGAATTCAATAGGTCCATGTCTATCTATATATAACTCCATTTAATGGATCTCATTTTTTCTAAATAATAACTTATTACAAATGATTGTCCATGGAATTGTTGAATTATACAATAAACATCATCATATCTTCCACGAATTTTTTAGACTTATTGAATTATTTATGTTATTAAAGGATAATATTATTCATTTCTTCTAATTGGTCATCTGTTATTCTAATAACATCATCAACAAGATGAGACCATTTAATCATCTAATATCATTGAATTTTTTAGTCTGATATCTTTCATGAAAGATCATAAATTTAGTTTCAATACGGATAACCATATCTATTATAACATTAATCGTTTATAATTTATAATTAAGAGTATCTTTAATATTATAGAACTGAGACTCAAGATTTTTAAAATAAGAAATAGTTCTTTCCGTCCTTCTAAAAACATAATCGATATAATACATTATTTCCAATATAATAATTTTTATAGATTATGATTATCCTATATCAACCTAAAGAGGTTTAATTATTCTTATTTCAACATCAAATTCCTTAACTTAGTATATAAAATTCTATGATATGTGATTTTAATCATCCTTAGTATCTTTTTTACCACCTGAAAATTCCATTATATCGTTATTTTCATTAGTGCTATCTTTATTATTATATTTTATGTTATATCATTAATATTATTATTCAAAATTTGAAGATTACTCATCTTTTTCTT
The DNA here is from genome assembly GCA_963277665.1 of Viscum album. Classification (NCBI taxonomy): domain Eukaryota; kingdom Viridiplantae; phylum Streptophyta; class Magnoliopsida; order Santalales; family Viscaceae; genus Viscum; species Viscum album. The sequence continues at coordinate 1,814,951,979 of OY728147.1, read as the reverse complement.
CTTATTAAGATGATTTTTAGTAAAAAAATAACTGATTTACTATCCTTATCCATCTTGGAAGGTATGTCTATTTATAACGAGAATGATGATTCTGATTAATCTTTTTCAGTGTTATCCTTTTCCTCATAATCATCTTATTTTTATTCATATTCATTTTATTATTATTCTACTCCTTCATAAATCAATTTTTCAAACACTTTTTATTCTCCTCCTCCTTCAATAGCTTATCCCACTTTTCAATGAACATAATAATTGTTATCTTTTTCATGTTATTTTTCTATCACCTATGTAGTTATCAATTCTCTTCTACCATCTGGTTGCTATTCCATTTAGTTTTTGGGAATATATTGGGCAACATATTCAACTACCACATTTAACATTTCTTATATAAAAAATAATTAATTTCATCCTGTAAAACAAATGGTTCATTGAAAACTATCACTACATCTAGTATTACTTGATCAATTTGGGATTCTAGAGAAAACACACATCTTATATGTTATTTATACTCTATTAAAGAAAATTTCACATAACATATATTCGTGGAACTTTTTCTGTTGTCTGTTTTTCATGGATTTTCAATCTATGGTTTTAATAGCATTTTTTTAGAAAATACTTTCCTTAGCGGGGTTTATAATAATCTCTAGATCCCCATACTTCTTCTTATAATTCATTTTCATCATATCATCAAAAAAATCATCTATTATCTTCTTCTGTTTAAGTTTTTTTCTTTGGTGGGGAGGCCTCAAACATCCCCATCTTCTTGTTTCATACATCCTCATCCTTCCCTGATGGATCATCTTCCTATTCATCACCCTGAACATTCTTATCAAATTTAATAAATTTTATATAAAAATATATTTCTATTTATAATTTCACCAATGATTAATGATAATTTCGCCATCACTATATATGATTTATTTTTAACATTAAAAATTTCAATATGCCTTTGAACTATCTAACCTGTGAATTTTAGAGAAAATATTGTGTTAGATTTTATTGAGGAAGGATAGATATTCTCCACAACGAGAGGGATAGACATTACTAGGTTTATATTTCTAATATTAAAAAACCTCAAATAAGAGAACATCTGATACATATAATGTTTCTCTATCTCCCTTTATTAGAATGAGAAATCCTTGAAACCATAGAGAAACAAATCATTTAATAGGAGCTAAATGATTATCCATTCCCACTTTAATGTAATGAGGAAAATATTAATTATTTGAATTTATATTGTAAAACATTATGATATTATATAGGAATATATGATAAGGGAAAATGTTTTACATCATGATGGGATTCTAATAAGATCACACACCTTCTTATAATAACCCTTATACCATTTCCCATATATCACAATAGTGGATTATATTTCCCATATCCATTTTTGAACTGAATGGATTCATAAAACACTTGGACTAAGACTGGATTAAACAATTCGAATAGTTTACTATGTTTTTCCATGCATACAGATTATCATTCTTTTGTTGGAATAATCATATTCATAGTTGAATAATATTTTACATTAAAATATAATTATAATTAAAATTCCCTAAAAATTCAATTCACATATTCCTCATTAGACTTCATAATATGGGTAACTAAATATATTTCATTATAGGAAGTGGAAATCAAACATACTAGGAATGATACATGGGTATGCATCATGGTAGAAAATAATGATGAAAAATGATGAGGGATAAGGGGGTGGTCCACCTTTAATAGGTGTTGGAGAGATGGTAAAACATATAAATTTTTATCAATGGTTAATATGATTTCCCAAAAGACTATCATGACCATGATTCATCTGAATAAGTTTTTAATGATATTTTTGAACTATATATGTTTACAAATCATTTTTTCAGATTTTGAATGAATATGATTTGGAAAAACATTAATGTTTTGAAAATAAAGCAATGTTTTTTTAATGATAAATTTATCAAAACTTTAATTTTTGAACAAACATAATGAAATGGTGAAAATATATTAAAAATAGAATAAAACCATTCAATGTTGAAATATATTTCACATTGATAATCCAGTTCATCTTGGTTAATATGAAATGATCATATAATGATATTATTGATAATGAAACAATTTATTTCTATAGTTTTTCTACGAACTCTAAATAATATAAAATTTTTAACATAAAACGTAAAATGATATTTTATATGTATAAATGAAAATAATAAATTTTCATATCTAAAAAAATTCTAACCAAAATTTTAGTATGGATATTTTTATAAAAACTATAGTTCCAGATGATTATTAAGGATTATCAAAATAAAATTTTTATAACACGTCTAATTCTGGAATACTCATTATAAGAAAAATTCTATTGAAAACTATCATTATATAAAAATATCCCTCTTAAAAAAATCACTGTTTTTAATAAAATAATAATATGTACTCCACCTATGAAATGGATTAAATTAATGTATGTATAAGGGTAAAAAACAATTATATGTGAATGTTATCATTTAGTTGATCATTACATGATTCTTTCTAACATATTCAAAATAATTGAAAGTTACTGTCTATGTAATATTATATGTGGTTGACATAGAAATATAATGAATATTAAAATGATATCACCTTGTATTGTGTGATCATTGTTGATATGATGTCTTATATCTATGTTTTTACTACATCAGTTATTTGATGAATTGTAACCTATTGCAATGGTAGTTATATTATCCCAATGTATTTGAGTTATAGTAAGACTCATTCAATTGTTAGTGAGTGTCTATTTCATCCACAAAAATTGAGCACAATAACCTCCATATAACATATATCTAGATGGAGATTTGGGAAGTTATATTGAGTTTTTTTGATTTCATTAAAATGAAAGTATTTTCTATACAATGAATTAAATGTTCCTGACATTCATTTCAAATCCATTATACAACCAACTAATTTAGTATTGGAAAAAAATTTGATATCATTTTATATATAGTATAATGTCTTATTCCATAGTTCACTTATAATAATGAAAAATTCGTTTTAAAATAATTTAAGGAGCATTATTTTGGATTTTCCACATATATTTTACATAAATATACTGAATACATTAAAAATTGATGACATGCAGTTATATAAACTAAAATATATATCATATGTATATAAATATTTTAATGAATTGGCTGCTCAACCTCATCATGTTATAATGTAATTGAGGTACTAATGGGAGTACAAATATATTTATTATTTTTATATACAAAGTCCAATAGATGAAGTTTTACATACACATGATGTGATATAAAAGTTTGTTTTGGTTTTTGTGAAATTTGGAAACCAAGAAAATATGTTAGAAAATGGATCATACACATTTAAAAATCATATTTCATAATATCCAAATAATAATATGCTAATGATTGTTGAAATGATTTGAATATAATGTGATCAACATTAATTTGTACAATTATTATTCTTTTGTAATCTTCTTTTATAAAACGTGTTGGATCCAAAAATCCCTTAATATTTTTTTAACTAAAACCAGTTAATCTATCTTAATATTATCTAGGGGATATTTTATGTCCTTTCAATGATTTGGTATATTTAAAAACAATTTCTAGATGCTTTTAATTTTCAAAACTAAGGGGTTGTTCAATATATAAATTCTCATGGACATATCTATTAATATAATCACACTTAAAATCCATTTGAAAAAATTAATATTATAGAATGATCCAAAAGATATAGGTTTTTAGATGGATTCATTTCTATCTTTCGGATCATAGGGTTATTCAAAATGTATACCTTCCAATTGACTATGACCCATACAAACAAGTATATCATTATATCTAACAATAATTCCATTTAATTTACATTTTTTTGAAACACACATTTTATACTAATTATTTATTCTTATATAGGTCATTAATTTAAATAATGATCGACATTCCCCTCAAACTAATTGAACACATATTTCATTTCATTAATCCATTCCTCCTCACCTATAGCCTCATCGTGATTCTTTTGATCAAATTGAGATAATAAATCTAGTTGTTTAGTTTCATTCGTTAATGAAATCGTAGTCATAATTAGTTGATCAAATTAACCAATAAAACATTCAATAGGATGATTCCAATGAATCAATTTACCTCATGGGTATTCAAAAGTATGATATTAGAAAACAGATTTATAATATTCCTTAGAAAAAATATGAAAGACTATATCATGAGTTATTTCATTGTTATAATTAATTCCAAATAAATTCCGAAAATATGTTTTAGAAAGAACATCCAGGGATGTTGTATGGGGTGGTTTAAAAAAATAATTTGTTTCATAAAACATACCATGATAAATATCCTAATGTGTATAATAATTTTGTTTATAAAAACTATTTTCAGTATAGAAGTAGTGGAATAGCCTTAATTTATTCCTTTTTTATATTTTGGAGAAAAATTATGAAATTTATCGTTTTTATTTAGGATGAATAATTTCTTACAAAAATTAAAGTAAGAAACTATTATTTTTTATTCTATCCAATACTATAATGGATTTTTATTAGTAAAATGATTATTTAAAACATGATTTATTTTATATAAGGTAATACTCACAACTTCTACCATAAAATGTTTATGAATATTGTATTCACTCACCATGGTTCTCATTATTTCATGAATAATTTTGTGTCATCTTTCAAATACAATATTTCTATTGTTGGTTCTAGAGTTAGAAAAGTAATTTTATATACCATTCTTAATCAAAAATGTTTTAAAAAAAGAAATCAAAAATTATATAGTTGGATCACAATGAATAGTTAGTAGTGGAATAATTTTAAAATATATAAATTTTTCTGAAATGTTTTAAAATAAAAAAGTCTTTGGATTTAGTTGTGTGAATATAAACACATTTATATATAGTAAATCATCAACTACGATTTATATATATTATTTTACACCATTACTTCTAGTTTGTGTAGGACACAATAAGTTCTTGTGTGCTAAGTATAAATCATCTTAAGTTGATTTCTCACTAATCTATTTAACATATTACTTATCTATCTTAATTTATTGACAATGTCCCAGTCTTTTGAACAATAAAACACGAGTTCTAGTAGATTCGTAAAAATAAATTTTTTATTAAACATATAAATGGTTATAAGGATACATGTCCTAAATATCTATTTAACAACTAAGATTTATCTTAAATTACATTATGCCATTGTGAGTCTTTGATCCTATGTTCTTCTATGTTATTTATAAAGTAATTTTCATTCTAACACGAAATATAATATATTCATCCTCAGATCTATGTAATTTAAATTTATCATTCCTAAATATTGACATGAACCTTTAATTAATCTTCTCAAATAATTCTATATAATTAAAATTAAACTCATGGTTTTACTATCGTAGAATATATTATCAGGTATCAACTACCTTAAATGTAATAGACTATGTATCTTCAATAATTTTTCAGATACTATCAGCAACTTAACATGAGGATATCTGTCTGCAAATGATTATGGGTATAGAAAATAACAATGTGTTACTTACTATTTAGTATAATTAATACTTTTTTATCTTTATATATTAAAGGAGTAACTTCCATATTTGTAATATCTAATTCTCCAGTAAGCATAGGACATTATAAACTAAAGTGTTGAAAAAAAAAATTTATATCTCTAGTACACATAATCAACACCATCAAAGACAACTATAATTTTATATTTTGGTTGTCTATAGATCTTTCATTAATAAGACTTATCTTGAAAAAAAATATTTCTCAACAATACAAGTTACTATAACAATGTTATATAAACAAATTTTTATAAAAAAATGTCATTTACTGGCAATAGTAATGAATGTATAAAATCATAAATTTTATAATAAGTATAAAATAGATCTGATACCAATTGTACGACCATTATAGTAAGATTATGGTGTAAAAATTTAAAATAATGGTAGCAGATATGTATACATTAAATTACATGTCATAATAAATTTAAACTAATTAACAGAAAAGCGAATTTAATTAATGATATCAGACATGGAATCAGACTGATTAACTAAGTAGAAACATTTGAACTACAAATCAGAACAATTATATCATATTAAAAAAACATCATCTCCATGGATCCGATTTAGACCAGAGTGACACAAATAAAATATAAATGATAATAGGATGAGTCACATTTTATTATTTGTTCTTGTTGACAATAAAAAAATGTGTTTCAGGAAAATTGCCACATAATCTGTGTTGTGACCTTCACTTATACCTACAATGCTTATTATATGTAGAGTTTTTTCTCAAAAAATAATGATGATGTGGTCTGGATTTCAATTTTCCAAAAGAATACTATATAAATATGGATAATTTGAAAGATCCCCACTCTTGGAGTAGGTTGTGGATTTTCAAAATTAATTATATGATAGTGAGAACACATCAAATGAGATTGATGTTTTTATTATGATATGATTTGGTGAATTATTCATCTCACAAAGTGTAGATATATTTGAAATAATTGATTTCACTAGTTTCAAATTTCAAACAAACATGCGAATAAAATATATGGCTTACCAGGATATAGATAAATTTTTTATAGGGATGTGTGTCACCGTGATGCCAATCTGGACATGCCCATCATCATAGGCACATCCATACATGACCCTCGACGCAATCCCAATATTGTACGTATATCCATGCAAGATTATTTTCATATTCCAAGCTATTGTTCAGTAAATAGGCATATCCACTTCAAATCAAAAAATGATGGTTGATCTCTGAGACGACGATCTGAGGGTAGGACTGTGGACATGAAACTCAATCTCTCAAGTAGATCTTCCATACATTGATGATTATAAATGGTCCAACCCCACTTGGGTGTGATCCATATACTAGAACAAGGTTTACCAATACCAAGGTGATAGACCACGGTGACCCCTACGAGGGAGTCTGACATGGGAAACCTACTAGAGTGACCCACCTATGGGACCCACCTTAACGATTGACCTGGGTTGCCCACAACTACAACTCCGCTAGGTGACCCACCTACATTACCTCAATTGTCCATAGTTTTGGGGCAGTTCCACCCACACACCTTCTTTCGATCCGTTCTAGGATTCTCTCATGGTCTCCTAGGCTCTATCATTTCTCTTTTATCACTAAACCCACTGAAAAAATTGATAGTGGAACCATAATCATTTTTGACAAGGTTGATGAAAATTTGAGATGTGCCTTATAAAACCATAACATCCAACCTCGGAATACCATGATTCAGTATAATCATCCACACACCAAAAAATGCATTGATTCGATGTACTCCTCTTATTTACATTCCCATGTTGCAAGTTTAGATTATAATTTTGATTGAAAGAATTATAGGAGTTGATAAAATACTAAACAAACTCCTAAATCGTTATAACCTGACTCATATAATAAGTTAAACCAGTACAATGGGTATCTTCTTTATGATAATTCCCCTTCCAATCCTAAATAAGAATACTCCGTATGTGTATGCCCAAACCAAACCTCAAATGTGAGCCCTCCTTATGAGTGATACCTATCAAAACCTCAAATGGGAATCCTCAGTTAGAGTAAGCCCAAAACTATCATAATATAAGAATCCTCCATAGGATTAAGCCCAAAATCAACCTCATGTAGGAATCCCCAATAGCAGTAAGAACCAACAAAAACTAAATTGGACATACTCCTTAAGATTAATACACAACCAGTATAAGGGAATCCTCATTTTGAATAATAACATAGCTTTTCCAACACTCTCCCATCAGGGAAAAGTGGATTTTTTGGTTTCCATGATTGTCCCCTACCCCTTGTTAATCAAACCAATCCTGACTCATGAAGGCTTTGAGGTTAATGATGATCCTGAATACTAAATGATCCATACATCTTATTGAGATTTTAGAACACTGATTCCTACTAACCTGGATATATATATATATATATATATTAAGTCTAGATAAGGTCTGATCTGAATGGTAATCCTCCATTAGAGTGACCCCCAATAATAATCCATTAATAAGGAAATCCTCCTAATAATAAATGCCTTTATGAAACTCTAAAACCACCATGTGTGATGAAATTCAACATGGTCGCCTTTAAAAGGTAATCCAATTCTGAAATATTCCGCATCATAATCATCTCTAAGGGAATAATCCACAATGAGACATAACCTTAAGGGTCACCATTGGTGTGAGTACTCATAATTAAACTACATGGGATTTGATTCCTATACAAATCGGATATTTATGAATTGTCTATATGATTCAAACCCAGCAATATAATCAACCATATTCTCTCTTGGCCATATTCCTAGTAGGGTGTAAATTTAACCTGAGAATTGATCATCCTTACTGTTTTCCCTAGCTGCCTCAACCCTTTTCCCACCCAACCATTTACAATGATATATATTCCTAGACATGCCTTCAATATGAAATTAAACTATGTGGTCGAGTCCTTATCACATGAACTTGAAAATTTATGATATACCCAATTATGTCACCATGAACTTTGTTGAGTCTAATTTTTTCCAGAAGGATACATAGGAATTATATCTATAGTCCATTCCAAAAATCAAAACAACTTCTTTATACTTTGATAATGATAAAATCTAGAGTAACCATATTTTATATAGATTATAATAACCTCCATAGTTTCCCATTATGTGTCTATAAAACCATCATCATCATTATAATGATCAATAAATAAATAATCCATATATAAGAGGATACAATTGATAGAAAACATGGATATATATAGATTTATCCATTGTGAGGATCCTCAAATACATATTGATGATTAGATATTCAATACATGATAATATGTGATTATTAATTCATGGGTAATGAAAATCATAATTTGGAATTAATAAAATATTTATGAATATGTATTAAATCTATAAAAGAGTACCGGAGAAGGCATAATTCCCCATAAAAGTTTGTGATGTGTCCGACCTCATATCCTCTCAAAAATTTAGATTTCTAAATCATCGTCACCAAATAATACCAATGAGTTTCTATATATAGAATGAAGGTAACCTTGGATGCAGAGTTGAACTATGTTTCCGGTTAAAAAACAACATATTTAAAGTATTTAGAAACGAGGAATCCCAACCCAAACACAAAAATTCTATAGTAATGAGTGCTGAAGAAATAAAAAAAAATAAAAAGATTAATTCATTTGAAATGAAATTTAAGAATGACTTAAAATATATTCAAAATATAATCCTATTTTAAAATTAAGTGTCAGTTAGTTAATAATATCAACTATAGTTATCCACTATTTATTACCAAAATTAATTTCTACAATTCATAACCAGAAAATATCATAAATGATCATAATTTTTCTTTTTCATCATAACCCATGAATCCCTCGATATGATATTCAGCACTTTCTTCCAATCCATAGAATCCACAAATATGATTGATCAGAATCTATCTCTTCATATCCATAAAATCACATTTTCATAATAATGATCATACATGAATACAATTTCATATTTTCTTAAGTGAAAACCCATGATAAGGATTCCCTAAGAATAAAACACTCTGATGAAAAATACTAATAATAATAAGTTCACAATAATTGTTATTCAAACGTCTTAACAAAGAAATCGATTGGCTGTAAACACTTTAATTGAATGGTTATTTATAGGAAATATCTCAAATGTCACATTTATATGTATTTGAATCGACCTCAGACATATGGCACATGAAAACTAGTCATAACTAAATTCCAAATTTAATATTGATTGACACCATTATAGTGTTAATGTTATTATGTACATTAGAGAAAATTCAATATATTCATATTATAATTTTGGAAACCCGTCTTTTTAATACATAACCATTCATTACATTTTACATACAGAGGATCTTTAAAGTATAGTGTCTTGGAAATCACGAAAATTAATCAAGAGAACAACATAAAAATTCTTCTAAAACACTTGTAAGGATTCATCAACGGTTCATCCTATTTACATCTACTGCATCTCATATCCTGGAGATAGACATCAAATGAAAGGGTGAGTAGAAGGCCCAGTAAGGGTAAACAAGGGAATCAATGTACTTGTGATATAAATAAGAACTTGAATAAAAACATAAAGACATGAGCAATGAAGGAATATTAATCTGAAAATTAAAATAATGTGAACCAGAACCTGAATATGTGGATACAACATTTTATTTAGACATTCATGAACATATCACCAAGGTCTATCCCCAAGGTTTCAAAAAAAATTCCAATGTTATTCGCCAAGGTATCTTAAAGCTTGTCATCTCTAGATATTAACTCTTTACCCAATGCATTGGAGAGATATCTAGGAGAACCCTTAAAATGTATTTAATTTCATGTGAGACACATATATCATAGTAAAAAAATTCATAAATAACATAAATGGAATTAAAGTAATGGGTTTCATGTCAAAATCGTGACGTTTAAATGAGTTTAAAAATAGTATCATTATGTCATTTATAACCCAGGGAAAGGGAGGGAGGGTTATATGTATGTCAATTACAGAATCAACTATATCATATTTATATATTTATGAACACCCATGGAAACAAGATATGTCTGGGTGTTCACATAAATAAACAATAGAATTTCATGAGTGAAAGAGATAGACATTTTGAGACGAAATTTCTACAGCATAACGGCTATATAAAATGGCTTTAGAAAACATTTAAAAGATAGGGGAAAAGGGTCACCCACTCATAAAAAACTAATAATAGATTATGGGTTCTGAATAATATAATGGTTTGGATATTTAAATGACATACGACATGAAAAGAAAACATGAATGAAAAGAGAAGGTGTGATTTCTCTTATTAAAAAAACTGGTAGCTTAACAGTGTCACTTAAAAATTCAAAAAAAAAAATTATGAGAGACAAAAGGTTCTATCAAAAATTAGACATGAAATGGAGAGAAATGAGAACATATAATAACATGCCTTCAACATAAATGTATAAAAATTATAAGACACAACATAAAGGAAGTCGCGACTTAACAGAGGAGGGTGAAAGGATCCCTTACCTTGAAGACTAACTTCGAAAGCATAAAGGTTAGGAGCATGGGAGGCTTGATGGAACCATGGGAGGACTACATGGGAGGTAAGAAGTCCAGAAATTAGTTAGGGAGGATTTGGAAATGAAATGAATGAGGGAAAGGATTTTTATTTATATGGGAAGTGAGGGGACAAAGTATTAATTTCCAAGAGACATCTTATCGGTGGTATTGCAAAAACCATGGGCTTGACCATGATATTTTCCCATGGTATTGGCCACTAGGGACACCTCAAACCTTATCTTAATATTCATATGTCGAAAAGAATTATTTAATAGTTATTAAATCTTTAATGATGTCATTACACACCCGAAACTCAAAAACTGTATTTTCACTATTCATTGAAAAATCAAATTTCTCAGAAAAATCCCAAAAATTAACCTTAACCAAATATCGAGGCTATGATTTAAAAAACGAATTCCATTTTATGAAAATAGTTTTCTAAATATTTTTAATTTAATTTTTATATAAAAAACACTATTCACCTTAAAAAACTAATACCTAAAAAATAATTTCTGAAATAGTTATTTACCTATTTTATAGAATCACATTACATAATCAAGGTGCCTATATTATATTAATACATTCTGAAGTGAAGTTATATAATCCATTTGTTCACATTACTAATCCTAAGCATAAAATCACAATTCATAATTTACTATTCACTAACAAATTAAGTTGATCTTATTAGAATCTAAATTTCATACTGAACACAACTGTAGAGTCCATTTTTTAAAAAAATTATTACACATTATTAATTATTTATGGTTTACATAAATATGTTAAAATAACATTTTTCTAGAATTCATCAATAATATGAATACTATATTTATCCAGACATTTAAAAATTCACAAACTTCACCATAAAAAGACATCACGATTTTTATTTAAATCAAAGATTACACAAGGCAATTATGGTCTCATTACATAACCCCTTATAACACCAGCATATGACCTAAGAGTAAGTTGTTCATGGGTGATAGAATCATGGGGCGGCTCATCCAACATTGCCCGAGTACTGATTTCTATCAGCTTGAACTTCTCGTGAAGGCGATTCCTTTCCAGCATCACACAACGAAGTTCGGCTTGGGTTTGGTCTAGATTAAAGCCGAAAGGTGCTACCTCCTTCCCGAGTTCCATCATATGGGCTTCAATCGGCCCTATACTACTCTATGGGGCCATTGAATCTTCTTTATAAATTAATTAATCAATATCACTTTCATTTATAGACAATAATCACAACATTTAGTTTCCAATGGTCATATTGACCATCATTTATATAACAGTAGAAACCCAATAGTCTTATTTTAATTATACTCACTTTATTAAATGAAATAGTTTTTTGAGTATAAAATATGATAACAGACAAGGTTATGAAACAAAATTTATTAAAAAAATTTGGTAGTTACAATCATCCCCCCTTATGAAATTGCATCCTCGCTATTTTAAAATTGGTCTTGCAAATTTCGATGAATGTCCTCCATCAGAAAAATAGTCAGTAAAACTATTACTTTAATAGAATGAAAGGGATGTATAGAGGTCACTCGAGTTAACCATTACTAGGATTCCATGTAGTAAAAAATGGATATGGAAGATAAAACAAAGGGTCAAGTTCTGATGGAGAGTGATAAAAAACATGATTAGGAGAAAAATAACCACAAGAAGGTAACAAGCATAAAATGTGTTAAACAATCTTTGATTACCCAGTAGGAAATGTAAACCAACAACATTTTTGTTTGATGTTCCTTTTCTTAATTTTTAGGAATTCATTTACTACATATAATAAAAACATAAGGTAATATAATTAACTTCATGTAATGTTTCATCGCATAATAAGATACCACCAAGGCTAATATTTTCTCCAAACAATGAAAATTAAAAAAGACTTAGTCTCATCAAAAGCACAAGAATAAACTTCTAGAGAATCACATAATCCAAAAAAGAATAACTATATTTTTCCCTTCTATTTAGTCGTCAACTAAAACTAAAATGGTTAGTACAAGATCATATAATCCCCAAAAAAGATAACCCTTTATAAAAAAAATTTGACTATTAATCTCCATAATTAAACAAAAGTATCCAAAGTTCCAGAAAGACCATTCAATAAATAGTCATCCATAAAATTATTTAGAATAATCCAAACTAAAATTGGAACCCAAAACCAAGAAATATTTAATCACAATGTCTTCCCCAGTAAATCTTAACATTTATCCCCAAATAACATTGACTACTATTAAAGTCTCACACTTAAGTATAATTCACCTATTCACATATTCTCTATGATTGGTTCATCACTTTCCAAAAATAACCCAAATCGTCATATGTCCACAATAAGGACATAAATTCTTACAAATCAATTCTACCATTCCACTTCAATTTACATCCCATAATATTTTATTTCCCCTAGGCATACAGAACTCCAAAAGGGAAAACAACAACCAAAATAACCTTTATCATTTAATAACCAATCATTTTACAAAACAAAGGATTTCCATTTGATAAAACAAAATTTTCCAAAATCAAATTATTCTTGATCCATAAAAATAGCCAGTGCATTAGTCAGTCTGAAGGGAATAAAAACAAACTCATAATGCACATATCTTGATTGGAAGGTAGTTTTTGGAATATCATCATTCCTCACCCTTAATTGATGATAACCAGAATGAAGATCAATCTTAGAGAATAATTGAGTCCCATGAACTTGGTCAAATATGTCATCAATTCTTGGAAGAGAGTATTTGTTCTTCACTGTGATCCCATTTAGTTCTCTTTAATTATTGTATAGCTGTATTGATCCATCCTTCTTCTTCACAAAGAGAATTGGTGCTCCCCATGGAGACACACTTGTTTGGATAAACCCACTATCCAAAAGATCATAGAGTTGTTTCTTTAATTCCTCTAGCACCACATTTTCCATCCTATAGGGGTTCTTTGACATCAGATAACATCCAGGTACGAATTCAATGGAGAAATCAACCTCTATTTCTGGGGGGGTGGGGGTTTTCATAACTCCTCAAATTATATGTCAACGTATTCCAAGGCGATGGGGACATTTTCTAAAAGAATAAATCCTTCGTGAGAATCTTAGTTCATTTAAAAATCTTTTAACTAAAAAGGATTCTATGTCTTAAAACTTCATGCTTAAACAATTACATTTTTTTATACTTCTTTCATAATGATTCATAAAAATCATGTGATTAACCAAACATATCCCCTGTGAGTGTCGTAACCAAGAGCGCATCAAGGCTCGTTTTAATGTACAATGAAATGGCCCAAACCCTCATGATCCATCCCTTTGCCAAATTCTAGGATCCTAAGCGGTCTCACCGCATCGGTGTGACCGATCGGCGTGACATATCGGTGCGACCGATCAGTGTGACCGACCGATGGGTGCGACCGATCAGTGTTATCCAGCCGCGTCCGTTTTTTCTTCTACCATTTTTCCCTCAATGCCTCTTTTGTGCCCTTTTGACCTTTTAAGGCGTTTCAAGGCTGTTTTAACCCATAATTAATGTCTAAAAATCCCGAGAAACCTCCCTATTAAATATCAAATTATTCTGTCATGTGTATCCACCCAACCATGTGGTAGAACCTCGATCCGACATCCAAGGCATTCAAATTTCTTATCTCGTAACTGTGGGATCTCATCTTTTTATCAGGCTGATTTTTCTCCTCCTTCCTCTTGGCTAGTCTCCTCCTTTTCCTTATGCGTTCAAATTCCTTTCATTCCCGAGGAAAGTTGTGCACCTGTGCGGGAGCCCGACGAGTCGTAGTTCACATGTTTTGGAGCGTGGAGAAAAACTACGATCTTTCATCAACCAATTAAGGATTTTCTCCTTCGTCTCTCCTTTCTGTATATCAAGCTGGGTGGGCATGCATTTGCCTCTATGGAAATTGATGAAACCAAACATAACGATGATAATGAATGGATCGTTAAAGAATTAAAGGGGGTGTGATCGATGTTCTGTATTACTCTTTATGTTGTTATGTGTTGTGAATTGTACGTGCCTATGCTCACTGAAAATAATGGTCGTTGGTGGTCTTTCTCTGTGTACTATTGGACATCGGTGCTCATGGGTGTTTAAATAACTGTAACATGGAATTGGTTTATTACGTATACTCAGTTAAATAAATTGAAATCACCAGGATCAACCCTTTTTTGTGATAACCCTGGTAAAATCATTGTGGAATTGAAACCATGGACTACGTTAAATATTTTAAATCTGAAAATACCTGCATGGGAATGCCTTGGGTTGTTGGTAGTAGTTTGGTTGTTTCTTCACGTGCCGTTTTCTGGGGTGATACGGGTCGGGATGGGATCCCCTATTGTTATAATTTTTCTGGTTTTCAATTTGAGGTTGTGTGGTTACTCTGCTTATAGCAAGAATTGGGGATGGGATCCCCTATTGTTATACTTTTGTTGGTTCTGAATTTGAAGATGTGTTCTTAATCTGCTTATATCACGAATTGGGGTAGAATTCTCTATTGTTGAGAAACTGTTGGCTCTTGGATTCTGGGAACATTGGGCTATATCTCGTGGTTTTCTATGGCTCCAGTACTTTGAGGGATCTCACATATCACTTTTTTGTTGTGACTTTGCAAGAGAACCGGGTGTAAATGCTTCAATTGATGTTTGGTTGTATCTTTCCTTTTAGCTTGTGGTTATTCTTGTTAGTCGCCCGGTAGTGAAGAGTTCACCCTAATGGGATCACTTGAACAAGAAAACAAGAATTTTTGAGTGGGGAATTAGTTTGGGAATGAGTTGTGACTCGGCCACGAGTGTTGTGATTTTTTTTTGTGAATGAATCGTAACAAGGGTGTTTGTGCTTAGGTTTTGGAACCCCTAGGTTTGGATGAGTGTTTGATACCTATACATATAACTCTAGCATTTATGTTTCTTATTCGCGCCCCATCCAAGTTTATAGCTTAGTGTCGAACAACCCATTTTATGGGGAGGGTGTTTTCCCAACACTCCTATGAGTGTATGGTTATTAGCTCATTTTCTGATCCCTTTCCCGGATAGCCCAATACTCTTTGGGTAGGCTGTGATGGCCTGAGGTCCTTTATTAGCCCAATAATCTTCAGTCGGGGTAGTTTTGGTGGTTGGCCTAGGTGTTTAGGGGAAGGTTGTTTCCCAAGTATCTTCGGGATGAGGCCTATGTGTCTTCAAGAGTGGTAGTGGTTGTTGGGGCCCAGGTGTCTACGGGCGGGATGGCAGTTGTGGCCCAGGTGTTTGCAGGAGGGATGTGTGGTTGTGGTCGAGGTGTCTGCGGGCGGGATGGTGGTTGTGGCCTAGGTGTTTGCGGGTGGGATTTGTGGATGTGGCCCAGGAGTTTGCGGGCGGGATGTTTCGTTGTGGCCCAGGTGTTTTCGGGCGGGATGCGTGGTTGTGGCAGAGGGACTATGGTGGGAATGCCGGGATTGGTTTGATGTATAGAATGACTTTAATAACCAGTGGGAAAGTGGCGCGGGGTACCCAATAATTGATGTGCTATTACTATACATTACATGATTTGCGTTATTTGGGGAGTGTTCCTTGGTGAGGCTTGGGTGGATAGTAACCTTGTTAGGTGTTTGGTTACCTCTTTTTCCATGGGTCATTAGAGTGTCTCTTCAATTGTGCACTATAGTCTTTGGTTTTCCCTACTGAGTGTACTTGTATACGCACCCTACGTATATCAAACAGTTTTCAGGTTTCCAGGAGGATATCTGGTATTGTGTGGGACCGTACTAGCGCGGACATTGGGGCTGTTACTCTTGTTATTTTTTTTCTTTCTTGTTACATCACCTTTGGAGTTTTGTGGCTTGTATCTTTCACTTTTGAACATGAATTTGGGAATGGTTTACTTTTGGATTTTCCTTTACTTTCAGCTTAAATATTGTTGGGGTTGCTATCTTATCTCCCGATACTATTAAATAAAAAGGGTAATTCCTTCCAACATGTGAGTGATTTTATACCCTTGGTGCTGGTTTCCACTCCAGGACCTATTGAAGGTGGGTTTTAGGGGTCATTATATCTCCATCAACTTGAAGAAGGAAGGGTCTGGAAATCTGATGTCCCTTCCCTCATCTTGGTGATGGCGGGTCATGATAGAATTTTATCAGAGGAGTGGTTGAGAGATTGGATAGAGCCTGCAGTTAAGAATAGTGAGTATTTCATGTGATGGTAGCGAAATACTGTTGGGTGACCTTGGTGAGTGAAGTAGGCTAGGGAAGACCGTCTAGGACACAGGATTTTAGGGGGCCCCGTGATCTGATGCAAGGACTCTAGAACTATCGAACGACCAAGTGAGGCTACAATTATTGCAGGGTAGATACACTAAGAAAGGTACATGCATCATAATGACTTGTGTTCTCGTGTTTCTAGTGTTCTTGGGGATTTAAATAAATAATATGTTTAAGAAAATTTTAGAACAATATTCTGCACTACTTGGGATTAGGCATTCCTTGTTTACCTTGCAGTTATGGAACCTGGGAAACAACCATGGGTGGTGTGGGTGATCGAGGCCCATGAGTTTGAAATGGCCAATCGGCAGAGGTCTGATCGAGAGGAGGAGGATGACTAGTGGAAGAAGACACTTCAAGACTTTCTGAGACAGACCCTTGAAAAGTATGAGGGCAGCACCTTTGACATGAAGACAGAAAGTTGGCCAGAGGATCTAGTGATAGCTTTCGGCTTGATCCGAGCTCCGACAGAGTACTGGATTTGTCTGTCCATGAGCTAGATGCGGGGAGTAGTGCGTCATTGGTGGACGCTCTACCTGGGGGAGAGGAGAGAGGATGAGGGGGCATGGGATGATTTCGAGAAGGAGTTTCGGGTGGAATTACTCTCTTCTACGATGAAATTTGAGAAGAGGAAGGAGTTACTCTCCCTCCAGCAGGGGAGTATGTCAGTAAGGGAGATGGGGATAAAGTTAAATGGTCTCCTCTACTTTGCTCTGGTCCTATTTCCGGATGAGGAGTCTCAAGCGAGACGTTTAGAGGAGGCGTTCCGACATTCCCTCTAGTACGCGGTTACCCCCTTCACCTTGCCGACATACTTGGAGGTCCAGAAGAAGGAAGAGGTGGTGGAGAGGATTCACATGCTGGGAGGTGTGTCACGAGAGGGGAACCACTTGGGATCATCAAAGGGGAAGGTAGTCAGCTCCAGGCCTCCAGCATCAGGGCCCTCTAGGTTTCGATCGGCAGGGAGCAGGCCCCAGCAGTTTCAGGTCCAATATACCGGACCTCGTCCTTTCTCTTCGGGCCTAGGGCAGAGATTCTAGGTCTGTGGGAGCCATGGGAACCTCTCGAATTAGTGCCCGGATAGATTTTAGTATAGCGGTGGCAAGTAGCTTTAGCACCCGCCTCACCAGCAGTAGTATCCAGTGAGGCCATTCTAGCAGCAGCAGTAGGGTCAGTGAGCTCCCGCTCCTCTGAGGGAAGATGTTGCAGGGGGAGGCTGACCTTGGGGCGCTCCTCAAGGACATCGACTAGGGCATGGTCGGGGAGGTGGCTGACAGCTGTGGGGTAGAGGAGCTGGGCACGGGAAGTACCATGATACGGAGGCAGTAGTTCCAGTTGGACCGTAGGTCGTTCGAGATACGATCTATTTGTTCAGTACCCTTGCTTACATCTATATCAATACAGAAGCTTCTCACTTCTTTGTTACACCCAGTCTAGACCGTGCATTGGGTATAGATACCGAGATACTTCTAGTTCCCCTGGTGTTGAGCACACCATTCGGAGGTTGGACCAGACTGATATATGTTTTTCGGGGATGCAGACTGACGATAGGGCCACATCAGTCAGTCAGGGACCTCCTTCTATTGTAGATACAACTATATGATGTCATCCAGGGCATTGACTGGCTGTTCTCTACATGTTCTGTCATCCACTGCTTCTGAGGAAGGGTCATTTTTCAGACTTAGGCGGTCGACGTGTTACTTTCACCAACAAGAGGGGTGACCAGAAGGGCAGTAAGTGTAGAGACCCGAAGCTTGATGTACATGAACATTACATTACATTAGCGGAATACTTAAAACATAACAAAAACAGACACACAAGGACCGTAATAGTTTAGTGTCTTTGTAAACTTGGAACGTAATATTCTTATCGTGGTGAAAGATCTTCAACATCTCCCATAAAGATCTTCCCCTTTTTTCTTACCTAAAATCTTTCTTTATATCCTGGGGAAAATAAAACATAAAAAGGGTGAGCTTAAATGCTCAGTAAGGGTAAGCACGGATAAAATAAAACATACCATATACATTTAAACATAAAAACAAGAACATAATGTTTAAACATCAAAATCTTGAGTAATGACATAAAACATGGAAGTACGTATGGAATATATCATAAAGAAACATTAATAATGATAAAATAGCATTGGAATAAAACACGTAATTGTGGAAACCATTAAGAACATCGTATGATTTCCATATTAGCCAAGGCATTTCTGCCAAGACCATCTTAGTGGACAAAGTCCCTTTCTGAATCGAGTTCACTCCTCGTTCCAGTCCTGTATTGCTAAACCGGTTTAACTTGCTGTTCCAGCCATGTCTATCTCATGAGATATAAATCTTTACCCAATTCATTGTAGGGACATATAGTTCCCACCCATCTCATAATGAAATCATTCTTACTTGTGCCAAAAAATAAACAAAAAACATTCATCATAACCCAAAGAATAAAATGGGTTTCATAAACATTATCCCATCATCTCGTAATCCATATAAAACAAATGGAAATTTCATCATATGAAAAGTGAAACCATGTAAATCAAAGAGACATTAATCTTGAAACATACACATATGAAATAATTTCATCTTAGATGAAAAATGGTTTTGATAAAACACTTGAAATGAATTCTTGAAGAAGATATCCTTTTTTCTTCAAAATAATTTTCTTTTCACAAAATATCATGCATTTTTATAAGAAAATAATTTTGTTGAAAATATTAATGAAATCCTTTGGAGTAATCTTTATGAAAATAAGGATTTATAAAACCGTAAAAATCCTTTCATGTCGTATACGTTAAAAAACATTCTTCTCGTACTTTTGTCGGAAAAGTCAAAAAGTACCTCATAACGTAAAAAATGAAATATTCCTTACATACCAGATAGTAAAATTCAAAAATGGGTAAAAAGGACATTAAACATACATGAAACCATTTATATAAAATATGGGCTTGGAGGATAATGATAACCCTAGTAAATACTTACGAATAAGCAATCTCGGATAAAAATGAGATTTGCAATATTATCCCTTACCTTAGGTTCGATATGCTTCGTACATATCCAAACATCATGTATAATGATTTAAATAATGTCATTGACTTATTACAGAATCATATTCATTGTTATTATATCATATATGTTTCACTTATGACTTTATATTACCCATTCTTTTGTAAATTCCATGTTAAAAGGTGTTTTGGGTAAAATCGTTTCATTTGTCGTCCGTGTTTTGACTTGTAATTATTAATATGATAACTTAGATCATGATTACTTAATTACAGAATATAAAACATGATTTATATATAATATATATTCATAATATACATATATATAATAGATCGATAAATGGAATGAAATACCCCGTTCATGGAGACGGTAGGTCGTACGTACGCATGAACGATGTTTTCGTTTCTTTATTGAATTGAAAAGAATTAAGTAGATGACATAAATATATACATACATAAATCCAGTAGCATTATTATGTCATATATTTTATTATTACTTATTATATATACTTTATAATCATTCTTGAATGGTTATCATGGAGAGTGAATCTCATCATGTCGTGGAGACGGTATTCCGTACGTACGCACGAGCGATGGTATCATTCCCATGATCGTCAAATTGTATTAAAGTGTATGTATAATATTAAATAATTGATATCAATTTAAAATAATCATATATATTCATTACTTTCACCATTATACCCATCCAAGTAAGGTGGTGGTGGGAAATAGATTACACCACGGCGTGGAGACGGTATTCCGTACATACGCATGCGCGATGATTTCATTTTCCATAGGATGGATAGATGGTGAAATATGGTTGTTTCATAATTATAATAACATATAATTATATGAGTGATAATGACGTTATTAATTCATAATGAAACAACTAACTAAGAATAAGTTGAAGAAGAAATAAAATTGAAAGAATCGGTAACAGATATTAACTCTTCTTTGACACGCCTCTTTGAATCCTCCTATTACGGTAATAAAATTGGTCTTTAAAGAAGATCAGGACCTCTAGGATGTTTATAGGGAAGTGGAGAAGGTAAATGGGCAGGTTTTGGACGAGATTAAAGGCTCAAATTGGTGTGAGGAAGAGAGGGAGGAGGTTCCCTTTTATAAAGGAGGAGAGGGGCACCTTTGGAAATCATAAAAATATTAATTTATAATGAACCTAAACCCAATTAAAAACCTCCAAAAATGACTCATATTCGAACATAAGATGATATAGTGTGTTACTATCATCAACCAATAAAATTTAGACATGTTAAGAAATTATTTTAAACATTATCAACTTGATTTATCCTTACATAATCAATTTTATTTTATTTGTGGTAATAACATTCTAAATTTTAAATTATAACAAACAATTACTTATTTGTTGTGAATTTTCCATAATTAGATAATTTATAAAATTTTAGACCATATAAATTTAAATTTATAATTTTTATAAATATTAGTGATTTTTAATCAATTTTATAATATGTTAGTTTTATAAAATAACAATAGTGTCAGTTTTGACACTATTCATTTATATGAATTTAAATAAAATATATACAGAATATATTTTCTAAAAAAAGCATTAATATATTCATAAGATTCCATATGTGTCTATAAAATTAGTGGAGAACATTAAATAGTTCATATAATATTTATTTTATAATTTTTAAAACCATTTATTTGGTTTATCTCTTAAACAAATAATTACTACAACATTTTTGTATAATTATTTAATAAACTTATTTTTTGCATAAAAATTATAAATAATATCTTATAATGAATATAAATCTATTACCTTCAATAATAATACTTTTACTCGAATTTATCATCTTAAAATCACAATATTTAAATTGTTATATTTATTAAATTATGAAGGTGGCAACTTTGGCATCATTTAATATAAAATAATATAAGCGTCATAATCACATTTATAAGACTCCAAACGGTTATATAATAGGTCCTTAGATGATTATGGTATATATATACACTAAAAATAAGTTTTGTTCTGGTTTTTGGGCCTTTTATTGCGTATTATTATTTCAATAAAAACTATATTACTGATTTTTCACTTACTAAATAATTTGTACATCATTAATGTATCACCATTAAAGATAATAATTTAATCACTAAAAAACTCTAAATAAATTATCATGATGTAGATATTTTTATTATGTTTCTGGATACTATTCATGTTCGAAGTTTTATGATGTTTATCACTAAATTAAAATTATTATACTTATAAGATTTAAGAGAGTGACATGTTGTCACATTCTTTGGTTTTCAAAATAATTAAATTATTTTCATGTTAAAAAGTCCATAAAATGATTATAATCCGACCCTTAGGTGATATGGGTCTACTTTTAGTCATCCAATAGAATTTTGGCATGTGTTAGAGTAATTTTATAATATTATATTCACCCTTAAATACCCGATTTACCTTTAACTATGGTAAATAAAATTTACCGTAGTTACTATTCATAATTTCCAAAAATAAAAAGTAGCCTATTAACATAATTTGGACCCACTGATTTCAAATATGGAATCCATTTTTTCAAATTCAATACACAGAAGTTTCAGAAATTAAATTAAAATTAATCCCGTTGTCGAATGAAAATGGGTTTTTGTTTAAAACATTGCAAAATATTGAATTGATTTAACCTACGAATTCAATGTAAAATCAATGCTAATGACATAAATTATATTAAATGGTAAAAATATATTCTATTTATACTTTAATACCATTAAATATTATAATTTAACCACAGAAGTTATTATGATGAAAAAAGTTCTTTTTAATTAAAATATATCGTGTTTTTACTAATCATTAAAATATGAAAATTATCAGAATAATATGAAAAATTTATCCAAGGTAAAATTTTATATCCTTATCCCAAAAAATAATTTTATTTTGTAAAATTTAACTTATAAACATGTTAAAAACTAGATTTAAAGTGGGTGCGCCATCAAAAGATGGCAAAACTACATTTTTTTGAAAAATATTTATTTTACCCGAAAAATTTATTTTCTTCTTATACCATGTTCTAGAAAATGTGTAAGATGAATAATAATGTCATAAAATTCAAAATTTAGTTATTACTATTAATAACGACTAGTTCATAATAGTATTATAATAATATATCGTTGTTTAGTAAAACTCGGTATTGCGTACAACCCACGCTATCGAGGAAGGTCGCGATTGCATGTAATGCAAGCCAAGTCAGGATTGCGTGTAGTTCATGAGTCCTTTGTTTCTACGTATATCAAAATACATTGAATATATATATAAATATTCCAAATGTTTCTTAGAATAACTACTATCAAAAAAACATGAAATTTTGTGTAACACGATCCAGGATTAATGTTGCATATACTGCAAGCTAATACGGTGTTGCGTATAGCGCAAGATAATCTTGGTGTATCGTACAACAGAAGATATGAAAGAAATTAAAAAGAATATATCTTATAAAATCTTGGTTTATTAGATTCTACACCCCTTAAAATGAATTTATTCTTTGAAATTCATCAGGGTTATAAATGGTTTTCTACTTGAAAGTTTCTTTATTTGAAACCCACATTGTAAAAAAATTCCAAAACATATCTTTATAAACTATAGTATGAAACGTAACAGTTACCCAAATAAACTAATCACTGGGTTTCCACATAGGATAACATATTTGAAAATATGGATATGGAATAGAAATATAACCATAATGTTCTGATAGAGAGTGGCAGAGAACATGGATATGAAAAAGAGAACAATCACAAAGCCATAGATTTGTGATGATCTAAGGTACAATCTGATTCATCGGATATAAGGTCACTAAGACAACATTTTTGGTTTTCAATAACATTTTCCTAAATTTGATGAATTAAAAGAAATAATTACATGATTTTGGTGCAATCTCACTATTGTTCGTGAATTGAACAATTTCCACTTCATCACATAATGAAATGAAGTTGAATTTGTTATTCGTGATGTGTTAGTAGATCATGTGATTGAATGATGGGACATTCCATCTGTTTCAAAAAAAAGGTTAAAAAAATTTATAAGTCCATCATATGGTTAGATTAATCATATATGGTTCCAAAAATTGAACTTATACTTCATATATTATACCACTTAATAAAATAAAACTACTTTCTACTAACCAGGGACTTTATGTAGGCTAGTGGTAAGCGATAAAGGCCAGTCGTACTTCAGTTGTGGGTTCGATTCCAACAGCCTTGTTCGACGTGATGGGTTTTCACCAGTCCTGTAGGTTTTCCTCTTTCTAAAACTACATTACTATAACATCCCATCAATAATATCGAAAAATGTTCTATCCTGAAACAATACTAACTTATGTCCAACATAATACATTCCAATCTTTAGTCTTATCTAAAATACTCTGGTCCAAGCTCAAAGTACAAAGAAAATGATTACTTGAAATGTCACATAACAATCACGTGAATGCCATCATTTATCCCCCATATATCATAAGATATATCTTGTTGGTCAAATTACAAACATGTGAATACCTTAATCATGTATTCTCTTGAAAAATGAATACCCATTTAACATTACCTAAAACATGAATGCTATCAAAAGTTAACTCTTTCCACATACCAAAATCCCAAAATTTCTATATAATCAAACCATAATATCACTTTGTCCATATATCAGTCATGAGCTCATGAATACAATCAAACATCTCATTATCTTCTTATCCCATCATTATGTGCATATCATCTACTTTCCAAAAATATCTGAATAACCTTCCATGGTTACCGATACCATTCAACATATACTTTCATATACTTTAGGAAAAACAATAGTGTAACAATCCTTATATGATTCTCTATTCCATAGTACCATACATTATTCTTTATAAACATACAATCATTCCACTAACTTTTTAAACCACTAGCTGAGCTTCATCATTTATTTCATCTCATGTTTCATTTGTAGTCTCTTCATCATCATCCACATAAATACTACCTGTATGACCATGCTAATTCTCTTCATGAGATTTTCCCTTAGGGAATTGGTTCGCATAATGCACATACATTCCACATTTAAAACATCCAATCATTGTTGATGTCGAGGGAATACCATTATCCTTGTCCATGGTGTTAACTGAACCTTTTCCTTTGCACTTACTGGCTTTGTGTCCTTCTCCACACCCAAAGCATCTTCCAGTTCCTTTGAATCAATATCCCTGATGCCTCTTCCAACATGATTTATTTGAGGGAAATTGAACTTTCTTTCCACTATGATCATCATGAAACTTCATCTTTCTCTTATTATCTGAGTCGGGAAACATACCAAAGTTGAGAATATTAATCATATTATGAGATTTTTGATTAGGAATAATAATGATGTTTGGACTTCCAAATCCCGTTTCATTTGGTTTCTCATGAATAATATCATTCCATTGTCCGTCATATCCTCTATTATCATGAATCTTCCTATTTCCATCCATTTTCTAAAACCCAAAAAGAATAGCGTGAGAGGAAAAAATCATGCTAGGGAAAACAACATAGTAAAGGGGAAGTACCCTCAATATCTAACATCTTAGGTTAAATTCTATGATCGTTACCGTAGTTCTAGGACTATATTTTATACGTATACTTATCCTTAGGGATATCCCTAGGCATACCTTAGAAATATCTCTATGGATCTCACTAATGTTTTCTCATCCTAGTTTCCAAAGGTTGACTAAACCTTTCCTCTGATACCAAATGTAGAGACCCAAAGCTTGACTTACTTGAAAATTACATTACTTTTGCGGAATAATTAAAACATAACAAAAATAGACACACAAGGACTGTAATAGTTTAGTGTCTTTGAAAACTTGGAACGTAATCTTCATATCGTGGTGAAATATCTTTAACATCTCCCATAAAGATCTTCCCCTTTTTTTATTACCTAAAACCTTTCGTTATAGCCTTGGGAAAAGAAAACATAAAAGGGGTGAGATTAAATGCTCAGTAAGGGTAAGAATGGATAAAATAAAACATACCATATACATTTACACTTAAAAACATGAACATAATGTTTAAACATCAAAAACTTGAGCAGTGACATAAAACATGGAAGTACGTATGGAATAGATCATAAAGAAACACAAAGAATAATAAAATAGCATGGGAATAAAACGTGTAATTGTGGAAACCATTAAGCACATGATATTATTTCCATATTATCCAAGGCATTGCTGCCAAGGCCATCTTAGTGGAAAAAGACCATTTTTGAATCGAGTTCACTCATCGTTCCAGTCCTGTATTACTGAACCGGTTTAAGTTGCCGTTCCAGCCATGTCTATATTATGAGATATAAATCATTACCCAATGCATTAGAGGGAGATATAGGTCCCACCCATCACATAATTAAATCATTCTTACTTGATCCACAAAATAAACTTAAAACATTCATCATAACCCAAAGAATAAAATGGGTTTCATAAACATCATCCCATCATCTTGTAATCCGTATAAAACAAATGGACATTTCATAATAAGAAAAGTTAAAACATGTAAATCATAGAGACATTAAACTTGAAACATACACATATGAAATAATTTCATCTTAGATGAAAAATGGTTTTGATAAAACACTTGAAATGAATTCTTGAGGAAGATATCCTTTTTTCTTCAAAATCATTTTCTTTTCACAAAATTTCATGAAATTGTTAAATAAAAGAATTTTGTTGAAAATATTCATGATATATTTTGGAGGAAGCTTCATGAAAATAAGGCTTTATAAAACCATAAAAATCCTTTAATTCCGTATACATTAAAAAAAATTTCTTCTTGTACTTTTGTCCGAAAAGTCAAAAATTACCTCGTAACATAAAAAAAAAGAAATATTCCTTACATACCATATAGTAAAATACAAAAATGGTTAAAAATGACATTAAACATACATGAAACCAATTTTATAAAACATGGTCTTGGATGATAAAGATAACCCCAGTAAATACTTACGAATAAGCAAACTCGGATAAAAATGATATTTGCACAATTATCCCTTACCTTAGGACTGATATACTTCATACATATCCAAACCTCTTGTATAATGATTTAAATAATTTCATTGACTTATTACAGAATCATATTCGTTATTATTATATCATATATGTTTCACTTATGACTTTATATTACTCGTTCTTTTGTAAATTCCTTGTTAAAGAGTGTTTTGGTTAAAATTGTTGCATTTGTCGTCCGTGTTTTGACATGTAATTATTCATATGATTACTTAGATCATAATTACTTAATTACATAATATAAAAAATTATTTATATATAATATATATTCATAATATACATATATATATATAATATATCGATAAATGGAAAGAAATACCCTGTTCATGGAGACGGTAGGTCGTACGTACACAAGAATGCTGTTTTGGTTTCCTTATTGAATTTAATGGAATTAAGTAGATGGAATAAATATATATATACATAAATCCAGTAGCATTATTATGTCATATATTTGATTATTAATTATGATATATACTTTATAATCATTCTTGAATGGTTATCATGGAGGGTGAATCTCATCGCGTCGTGGAGACAGTATTCCATACGTACACACGAGCGATGATATCATTCCCATGATCGTCGAATTGTATTAAATTGTATGTATAATATTACAGAATCAATATCACTTTACAATAATGATATATATTCATTACTTTCACCATTATACCCATCCATGTAAGGTGGTGGTGGAAAATAGATTACACCACGGCGTAGAGACAGTATTCCGTACGTACGCACGCGCGGTGATTTCATTTTCCATATGATGGATAGATGGTGAAATATGGTTGTTTCATACTTTTAATAACATATCAGTATATGAGTGATAATTATGTTATTACTACATAATGAAACAACTAAACAAGAAGAAATTTAAGAAGAATGAAAATTGAAAGAATCGGTAACAGATATTACGTCTTCTTTGACGCGACTCTTTGAATCCTTCTATTAGGGTACTAAAATTGGTCTTTGAAGAATATAAATACCTCTAGGACGTTCCTAGGTAAGTTGAGAAGGGAAATGGATAGGGTCTGTCCGAGATTAAAGGCTCAAATTG
Source organism: Viscum album (assembly GCA_963277665.1). Taxonomy (NCBI): domain Eukaryota; kingdom Viridiplantae; phylum Streptophyta; class Magnoliopsida; order Santalales; family Viscaceae; genus Viscum; species Viscum album. The sequence continues at coordinate 1,814,923,642 of OY728147.1, read as the reverse complement.
GTGTGAGGAAAAGAGGGAGGGGGTGCCCTTTTATATGGGAGGAGAGGGGCACCTTTGGAAATCTTAAAAATACTAATTTATAATAATCCTAAACCCACTTAAAAACCTCAATAAATGACTCATATTCTAATATAAGATTATATAGGGTTTTAATCTCATCATTAAATAAAATTTAGACATGTTAGGAAATTATTTTATACATTATCAACTTGATTTATCCTTACCTAATCAATTTAATTTTATTTGTGGTAATAACATTCTAAATTTTAAATTATAGAAAACAATTACTTATTTGTTGTGAATTGTCCATAATTGGATACCTTATAACATTTTAGACCATATAAATATAAATTTATAATTTTTAAATATATTTTTGATTTTTAAACAATTTTATAATATGTTATTTTTATAAAATAACAATAGTGTCAATTTTGACACTATTCATTTATATGAATTTAAATAAAATATATATAGAATATATGTTCTAAATAAAAGCATTAATAGATTCATAAAAGTATATATGTATCTATAAAATTAGTGGAGCACATTAAATAGTTCATATAATATTTATTTTATTATTTTTAAAACCATTTATTTGGTTTATCTCTTAATAAAATAATTACTAAAAAACTTTTGTATAATTATTTAATATACTAATTTTTTACATAAAAATTAAAAATAATATCTTATGATGAAGGTAAATCTATTAAATTTCACAATAATACTTTTATTAGAATTTATAATCTTAAAATCACAATATTAACTTGTTATATTTATTAAATTATGAAGGTGAGAACTTTGGCATCATTTAAAATAAAATAATATAAGTGTCATAATCACTTTTATAAGACTCCAAACGGTTATATATTAGGTAATTAGATTCTTATGGTATATAGATACACTAAAAATAAGTTTTGGTCAGGTTTTTTGGCCTTTTAATGGGTATTATTATTTCAATAAAAACTATATTAATGATTTTCACTTAATAAATAATTTCTGCATCATTAATGTATCACCATTAGTGATAATTATTTAATCCCTAAAAAACTTTAAATAAATTATCATGATGTACATAATTTTATTATCTTTTTTGAGACTATTCATGATAGATGTTTTATGATTTTTATCACTAAATTAAAATTATTATACTTATAAGATTTAAGAGAGTGACATGTTGTCACTTTCTTTGGTTTTAATAATAATTAAATTATTTTCATGGTAAAAAGTCCATAAAATGAATATAATCCGACCCTTAGGTGATATGGGTCGACTTTTAGTCATCCAATAGAATTGTTTCATGTGTTAGGGTAATTTTATAATAATATATTCACCCTTAATTACCCGATTTACCTTTAACTATGGTTAAAAAAATTACCATAGTTACTATTCATAATTCCCAAAAATAAAAAGTAGCCTATTAACATAATTTGGACCCACTTATTCTAAATATGGAATCCAATTTTTCAAATTCAATACACAGAAGTTGCAGAAATTAAATTAAAATTAATCCCGTTGTCGAATGAAAACGAGTTTTTAATTAAAACATTGCAAAAGATTGAATTGATTTAACCTACGAATTCAATGTAAAATCAATGCTAATGACATAAATTATATTAAATGGTAAAAATATATTATAATTTTACTTTAAAACCATTCAATATTATAATTTAACCACATAAGTTATTACGATGAAAAAAGTTGTTTTTAATTAAAATTTAGCGGGTTTTTACTATTCATTAAAATATGAAAATTATCAGAATAATATGAAACATTTATCCAAGGTAAAATTTTATATCCTGATTCCAAAGAATAATTTTATTTTGTATAATTGAACTTATAAACATGTCATAAACTAGATTTAAAGTGGGTGCACCATCAAAAGGAGGCAAAACTGCATTTTTTAAAAAATATTTATTTTACCCAGAAAATTTATTTTGTTCTTATACCATGTTCTAGAAAATGTGTAAGATGAATAATAATGTTATAAATTTAAAAATTTAGTTAATACTATTCATAACGGCTAGTTCATAATAATATTATAATAATATATCGTTGTTCAGTAAAACTCAGTATTGCGTACAACACATGCTATCGAGGAAGGTCATGATTGCATGTAATGCAAGCCAAGTCAGGACTGCATGTAGTGCATGACTACTTTGTTGCTGTGTATAAAAAAATACATTGAATATATATATATACACTCAATGTTTCGTAGAATAACTACTATAAAAAACATGAAATTGTGTGTAACATGATCTAGGTTTAGTGTTGCGTATACTGCATGCTAATACGGTGTTGTGTATAGAACAAGATAATCTTGGTGTATCGTAAAACAGAAGATATGAAAGAAATTAAAAAGAATATATCTTATAAAATCTCGGGTTATTACAGTAGGTGAGGGGAAACCCTCCTCTCCTTGTTAGCTGAGCTATCAGTGGAGTTAGCGGATGCAGAGATGGTGGAGGTACCAGGGATCGTCAGTGAGCATATGGACGTCTTCCCTGGGGAGGTGAAGACTCTACCCCCTCGACGTGATGTCGAGTTTTGGATAGACTTGTAGCCTGGTTCTCTTCCGATTTCGATGGCTCCCTACAAAATGGAACCTTCGGAGCTACGGGAGTTGCAGATTTAGATTGAAAATTTGATGAAGAAGGGTTTTGTTTGACCGAGTGTGTCACTCTGGGGTGCTCATGTGTTGTTTACAAAGAAGGCGGATGGTGGTCTAAGGCTGTGTATAGACTATAGGAGAGTGAATCAGATAACAGTCAAGAATCACTAACCTCTTCCAAGGATAGACGATCTCTTTGACCAGTTGAAAGGGGTGGGATGGCTCTCGAAGATCGTCCTACGGTCTGGATATCACCAGTTGAGGGTAAAGGAGGTCGACATCCTAAAGACGTCCTTCAGGTGCAGATATGTGCACTTCGAGTTTGTGGTCATGCCTTTCGGCGTTACGAACACTCCAGCTGTGTTCATGGGGCTTATGAACTCCATCTTCTAGGAGTACCTGGATCGATTCGTAGTGGTGTTCATCGATGACATCCTGGTCAACTCAAGATCAGAGGAGCATCATGTTGAGCACTAGAGGAGAGTTTTGGAGGTCCTCCGACAGCACCGGCTCTATGGGAAGTTTTCCAAGTGCAAGTTATAGACATGAGATGTGAACTTCCTTGGACACGTGGTGTCCGAGCGGGGGATAGCAGTGGACCCGTCAAAGGTCGAGGCAGTTGTTTCTTGGGCAGCATCCCAGAATGTGGTAGAGGTCTGTAGCTTCCTTGGGCTGGAATGTTACTACAGGAGGTTCGTACCCAAATTTTCTCAAGATGCAGCACCTTTGACAGCCTTGACCAAGAAGGACTGTGCTTTCGTATGGGATGAGAATTGTGAGGTAGCCATCAGCTATCTGAAGGAGAAGTTAGTGAGTGCCCCAGTGCTGAGGTTTCCAGAAGAAGGGGAGGCATATAAGGAGTAATGTGATGCTTCTAGACAAGGCCTCAGGTGTGTGCTGATGCAACGTCAAGGAGTGGTCTCTTATGGGTCTACACAGCTACACCCCCACGAGTGTAACTATTCCACCCACAATCTCGAGCTCGCAACGGTCATTTTTAAACTAAGGTTGTAGTGTCACTACCTCATCGGAGAGAACATTGTGGTCTTCCCAGACCACAAAAGATTCATGTATATATTCTCCCAGGAAGACCTAAACCTACGACAACGATGGTGGATGGAGTTCCTCTAGGATTACGTCTTCGAGATTTCCTACACCTCAGGGAAAGGAAACATGGTGGCTGATGCCTTGAGCAGAAGGTCACAGAGGGATGCAGTCCAAGAGTTGGCAGACACTTTGGGGGAGATGGAGGAGTTGGCTGTCCTACACCTGGATACAAGGATGGATAGTGTAAGGGGTTCCCTGTATCAAATGACAGTGCAATATTCTCTGTTACATCAGTTGGAGGAGTCTCAGTGGGAAGACCCAGAGAGTGAAGTGATGTGTGACATGGTTAGCCAATGTGATGCTCCAGAAGGGTGGACAAAGGATGGTCAAAAACTGATGTTGTTCTAGGGGAGAACATTCATTCTGGAGGTGATAAGTGAGAGGGTCCTTTGTGAGTTCCACATCTCACCTCTGAAGGTGCATCTAACAGTTTCCCAGATGTACCAGGGTCTGAGGGGACAGTTTTGGTGGCCTGGGGTAAAGCGGGCGGCGTTGGAGTTTGTGACCAAGTTCCTAGTGTGTCAGCAGGTGAGGGCTGAGCACCGTGTTCCAGGTTGTTTGTTGCAACCCTTATATTTCACCAAGTGGATGTCAGATGACATCTCGATGGATTTATTCACTGGAATACCCATGGTTCAAGGAGGCTACGATGCCATCTGTGTTGTAGTAGACCGGTTGACGAAGACAACTCACTTTCTGGCGATTATGGAGTCGAGTGCGGTGGATGCTCTAGAATGTAGGTATGTGGATGAGGTGGTGCGGTTTCATGGAGTCCCGAGGTCCATAGTCTCGGATAGGTATGTACGATTTACCTCACGAGTCTGGAGGGGTTTGCACCATGCTTTTGGCACCTAGCTGTGCCTTAGCACTACTTTCCACCCCCAGACAGATGGGCAGACAGAGCACACCATCCAGACCTTGGAGGATATGCTGTGAGCATGCATCCTGGACATCATAGGATCATGGGTTCTACACATTCCTCTGGTAGAGTTCACCTATAAGAATAACTACCACTCTACAATTGGCATGGCTCCGTTCTAAACTTTGTACGGGAGGTCGTGTCGCTCACCCATGTGCAGGACAGAAGTCGGGGATGTGGGTGTTCTTGGCCCGGAGGTGGTACAGAGCACAATGGAGAAGTTGCGTCTTATACGAGAGAGGATTAAGGAATCTCAAGACCGGCAGAAGTCATATGAGGATGATAGGAGAAGGGCCTTGGAGTTTGAGGTCAAAGACCATGTGTTCTTAACGGTCTCACCTCAGCGTGGGTAGTAGAGGTTTGGCAGGGGGAGTATGCTTTCTCCTAGGTTTGTCGGACCCTTCGAGGTGTTGCACTGAGTCGACGAGCTGTCTTATCAGTTAGCGTTTCCACCACAGCTACAAAGGGTGAACAATATTTTCCATGTGTCCCGGCTTCTTCAGTATCTACACAATGATTCGCACATCCTCGACAGGGGAGATCTAGATATCGAAGAAGATACAACCTTCATGGAACGGCTAGTGATGATTGAGGTTCGTCAATAGAAAGTGCTTTATGGATGAACCATCTTGTTGGTTCGTGTGTTATGGGGGAATGGTGGGCTTGAAGAGAGAACATGGGAGAGGGAAGCACAGATGTGTGCCCAGTACCCAGAGTTGTTTTATGTTTCATCCTGTTTTGTCAGTACTTTTATTCTATGTAATGATTTACCTTGTTGACTATGGGATGTGCAGTTTCCTTTTTCTATGAATTTTTGTGAAATGTCCTAAAGGATGTGGAGGGGAGGACCTGATTCTATGTTAGGACGCATTAATGTGGATGCGCCTAAACCCATGCGGGCGAGTCAGTGCCGCCCATAGTGAATAATATCTTAACACAGAGGAAGGGAAACCACTCTCCTACATGGCGGGAAATTTTATTCTTTTGTTTTGTGTGGTTGCATGGGGAAAGGAGCGGTAGTACGTCTTTGATTATTAAGGAGATAAGGTGTTCCTGTATCAGAGAAGTTCACTCCAGATAGGTATCTTCAGGGGTGGTTGTTCGGACCCCCCTTTTTTCCCTTCGGGTCTGGTTCTGGATTCGTGAGGGTGAGAATAGTTTGAGAGGTATCTGATGTAATGGCCCAGACCCCGATGATCTGTACCTTTCCCAAATTCAAGGATCCTAATGGTTCACACCCCATCGGTGCGACCGATCGATGTTATCCAGCCGCATTGGGTTTTCCTTCTACAGTTTTTCCCGTAACACCTCTTTTGGCCCCTTTTTGACCATTTAAGGTGTTTCAAGGCCATTTTAACCCATAATTAATGTCTAAAAATCCCGATAAATATCCCTATTAAATAATAATTAATTCAGTCATGTCTAACAACCCAACCGTGTGGTAGAACCACGATCCATCTTCCATGGCATTCAAATTTCTTATCCCGTATCTTTGGGATCTCATCTTTTTATCACACTGGTTTTTATTCTCCTTCCTCTTGGCTAGTCTCATAATTTTTTTTGTGTGTTCAAAGACCTCTTTTTCCTGAGTCATGTGGTGCACCAGTGTAGAAGCCCTGTGAGTCGCGCTTCCCCAATTTTGGAGCGTGGAGAAAAACATCGATCTTTGATCAACCAGGTATGGATTTTCTCTTTTGTCTCTCTTTTCTGTGTATCATGCAGGGTGGGAATGCCTTTGCCTCTGTGGAAATTGATGAAACCAAACATAACAAAGATAATTAATGGAAATTTAAAGAATGAAAGGGGGGTGTGATCGATGTTCTTATGTACACTTTATGGTGTTATGTGTTGTGAATTGTAAGGGCCTATGCAAACTGAAAATCAAGGTCGTTGGTGGCCTTTCTCTCTGCGCTATTGGACCTCGCTACTCCTAAATGTTTAAATAACTGTAACATTGAATTGGTTAATTATGTATACTCGGTTAAATAAATTGAAAGCACCCAGATCAACCCTTTTCTATTATAACCCCGGTTAAAGCACATTGGAATTGACACCATGGAGTGTGTTAAATCTTTTAAATCTGAAAGAACCTACATGGGCCTGCTTTGTGTTGGTGGTAGTGGTTTGGTTGTTTTTCACCGACAGATTTCTGGGGTGATACGGGTGGGGATGGGATCCCGTGATGTTATACTTTTGTTGGTTGTGAATTTCTAGTTTTGTGGTTACACTGCTTATATCACGAATTGTGGATGGGATCCTCTGTTGTTGAGAAACCGTTGTCTCCTAGATTCTGAGAACATGGGGCTGTGTCTTGGGGGTTTCTTTGGTTCCAGTACTTCGAGGGATATCACGTATCCCTTTGTTGTTGTGACATTGCAAGAGAACCATGTGTGAATTCTTACATTTTTGTTTGGGTGTTTATTTCGTTTTTGCTTATGGATAAGCCTGTTATTTTCCTGGTAGTGAAGAGTTCACCCTAACGGGATCACTTGATCTTGAAAACAAGAATGGTTGAGTGGGGAATTAGTTTGGGAAGGAGTTTTGACTCGACTATGAGTGTCGTGACATCTTTTGTGAATGAATAGTAACAACGGTGTTTGTGTTTAGGTTTTGGAAATCCTAGGTTGGGATGAGTGTTTATTACCTATACATATAAATATAGCTTTTTCGTTTCTTATTCACACCCACCCAAGTTTATCACTTCAAGGAGAACACGTCATTTTTTGGGGAGGGTGTTTTTCCCAACACTCTTATTAGTGGCTGGTTATTATCTCCTTTTCTGCTCCCTTTCCCAGATAGCCCAAGACTCTTCCAATAGGATGTGATGGCCTGAGGACTATTATTAGCCCAAGAATCATTGGGTGAGGTAGTTGTGGTGGTTGGACCAGGTGTTTACGGGAATGTTTTTTCCCATGTATCTTCGGGATGAGGCCCAGGTGTCTTCAGGCATTGCAGTGGTTATTGTGGCCCAGTTTTTCGCGAGTGAGAAGTGTGGTTGTTGCCCAGGTGTCTGTGGGCGGGATAGTGGTTGTGGCCCTGGTGATTAGAGGCGGGATGTGTGGTTTTGGCCCTGGTCTTTGTAGGCGGGATGATTTGTTATGGCAGTGGGACTGCAGTGGGAATGGCGGGATTGGTTCGATGCATAGAATGTCTTCAATAACCAGTGGGAAATTGGCATGGGGTACCTAAACATCGATGTGCTATTACAATACTTTACTTTAATTGCTTTATTTGGAGAGTGGTTCTTAGTGAGGCTTGGGTGGACAGTTACCTTGTTAGGTGTTTGGTTACCTCTTTTTCCACGGGGCAGTAGAGTGTCTCCTCACTTGTGCACGAGAGTCTTTGGCTTTCCCTACTGAGAGTCATTTTATACTCACCCTAGGAAAATAAACTGTTTTCAGGTTTCTTGGAGGACTTCAGGGATCGTGCGGGATGGTACTAGCATGGACCTTGGGGTAGTTTCTTTTGTCGTTTTCTTGCTTTCTTGGTACTTTACCTTTGGATTTTTGTGGCTTGTATCTTTCACTTTTGAATATGCATTTGGGAATGGTTTACTTTTGGATTTACCATTACTTTCATCTTTGGTATTGTTGGGGTTGTTGTATTATCTCTTGATCTTATTAAGAAAGATGGTGATAACATCCATCTTGTGAGTGATTCTATACCCTTGGCGCTGGTCTCCACTTTGGGACCTATTGAACGCGGGTTTTGAGGGTCATTATCTCTCCTTCAACTTGAAGAAGGAAGGGTCTGGAAATCTGTTGTCACTTCCCACATCTTGTTGAATGCGGGTCATGACATATCAGTTCTCGTTCGTTTCTAGCTCAAATAGGTATTTTCGGGTTTTACCAATATGTACATTTGTGCCAGATCCACCTCTACCTGCTCGTATCCAGATAGGGATGTATTTTCTTGATAAACCACTAACTCAATACTCACCAAAATACCAGGAAGATTTCCTATATTTCAACATTTCTATAGCGATCTTCCTAATGTTTTCATATCCTAATTTCCATAAATAACAATACTATCCTTCGATACCAACTATGGCATCCCACCATTTTAATACATAACCTTTCGTTACATTTTTCATACAGAGGATCTTTACAATCTAGTATCTTGGAAATGAAAAACATAAAACATGATAAAAACATAAAAATTATTCTAAACAACTTGAATAAAATGTTCATAAAAGGTTCATCAATGGTTCATCCTATGTACATCTAATGCATCTCATATCTTGGAGATAGACATCAAAGGAAAGGGTAAGGAGAAGGCCTAGTAAGTGTAAATAAGGGAATCAATGTACTTGTAATATCAATAAGAACATGAATAAAAACATAAAGACATGAGAAAAGAAAGAATACGCATATCATAATGAAAAGAACATGAACCATAACATGAATATGAGGCTACAAAATTTCATTTATACATTCATGAACATATCCCCAAGGTTCATCCCCAATGTGTCATAAAGATTACCAAGGTTATTCACCAAGGTATCGTAAAACTTGTTGTCTCTATAGAGTAATTCTTTACCCAATGCATTAGAGTACTATTAGGGCGCAACCTTAATATGTATTTACTTTCATGTGATCCACATATATCATAATCAAACATTTCATAAATAACCCAAATGGAATCAACGAAATGGGTTTCATGTCAAAATCATGACGTTTAAAAATAAGATCATGATGTCATTTATAACCCATGTAAAGGGAGGGAGGTTTATATGTCTGTAAATTCTAGAATCAAATATATCATCATTATATATTTATGAAAACCCATGTATAAGAAATATGTATGGGTGTTAAAATAAATAAAAAATATAATTTCTTGAGAGAAAGAGATAAAAATTTTGAGATGAACTTTCTGCAGCATAACGGCTATATATCATGGTTTTAGAAAACATTGAAAAGAGAGAGGACAAGGGTCCCCCACTCCTAAACAACTCATAATACAGTATGGGTACTGAATAAGAACATGGTATGGATATTTTAATGACATACCACATGAAAAAGAAATATGAAAGAAAAGAGAAGGTGTGATTTCTCTTACGAAAAATTCGGCAGCCTAACGACATGACATAAAAATTCAGAAAATAAATTGATGAGAGTAGAAAGAGTCTCTAAAAAATTAGTCATGAATTGGAAAAAATGATAACATATATTAACATACCCTGAACATAAATATATGGTAATTATAAGACACAACATAAAGGAAGTCCTGACATAAAATATGAGAGTGAAATGATCCCTTACTTTTAAGAGTAATGTCGAATGCTTGAAGTTCAAGACCTTGGGAGGCTTGAAGGAACCTTTGGAGGACTCCTTGGAAAGTATAGAGACCATAAATGTATTGGTGAGGATTTGTAAATGAAATGAATGGGGAAAAGGCTTGGTATTTATAAAATATGCGAGGGGACAAAGCATTAATTACCAAGGAACACCTCATCGATGGTATTGGAAAAAAATGGGCTTGCCCATGGTATTTTCCCATGGTATTGTCCTTTTGGGACACCTCAGATGTTATCATACTATTCATAAGTTGACCAGAATTATTTCATAATTATTACATCCTTAATGATGTCATTAAACACCCGAAACTCAAAAACTGTATTTTCACTATTCATTGAAAATTCAACTTTCTTAGAAAAATCCCTTTATTTCTCCTTTACCAAATATCGATGCTCTGATTTCAAAAATGAAATCCATTTTCTGAAAAGAATTTTCTAAATATTTTTAATTTATTTTTTAAATAAAAGCACAATTCATTGAAAATTCAAATGTTTCCGCAAAATCCCAAAAATTCCCCTGAACCAAATATCGATTCTCTGATTTCAAAAATGATCTCCATTTTTTGAAAATAATTTTCTATATATTTTTAGTTTAATTTTCAAATAAAAAAACATTGTTCACCTGAAAAAACTAACACTTAACCAATAATTTCTGAAACAGTTATTTACTTATTTTATTGAATCACATTACTTAATCAAGGTGCCTAAATTATATTAATACTTTCTTAAGTAAAGTTATTTAATCCATTTGGTCACATTCCTAATCATAGGCATAAAATCACTATTCATAATTTACTATTCACAAAAAATTAAGTCGATCTTATTAGACACTAAATTTCATACTGAACACTGCTGTAGAAGACCATTTTTTTAAATCATTACACATTATTAATTATTTAAGGTTTACATCAATATTTTAAAATATCCTTTTTATAGAATTCATCAATAACATGCATACTATATTTATCCAGACATTTCAAATTTCACAAACTTCACCATAAGAAGACGTTACAATTTTTATTTTAATCAAATGATTACACAAGGGAGATACGGTCTCATTACATAACCCCATATAACACCGTCATAGGACCTAAGAGTAAGGTGTTCTCGGGAGATAGAATCTTGGGGCGGCTCGGCCAACATTGCCCGAGAAGTGATTTCTATCAGTTTGAACTTCTCACGAAGGAGATTCTGCTCCAGCTTCACATGATGATGTTTGTCTTGGGTTTTGTCCAGAGCAAAGCCCAAAGGTGCTACCTCCTTCTCAAGTTCCGTCTGATGGGTTTCGATCGCCGCGAGACTACTGGATGGGGCCATCAAATCTTTGTTATATATAAATTAATCAAGATCACCTGTATATATAGACAATAATCGCAACATTTAGTTTCCAATAGTTATATTGACCAACAGTCATATAACTGTCGAAACCCAACGGTCTTATTTTAATTATACTCATTTTATTAAATGAAATAGATTAGTTGAGTATAAAATAAAATAACAGTCAATGTTAAGAAAAAAATTTATTCAAAACATCGGGTCGTTATAATAATCATAAGTCAATTTGTTGGACTGTTCTAAAAATGTCAATTCATTAATCCTTATGAGTTATGATCCAATGTACCAATACCAATATAAGTCTGAATTTCATAACTTTTTTCAGTATGATGGCATGAATAATTTATAAATTATGGTTTGATGAATGTGATTTTGATTAATCATGAAACATACTCATTACTATAATTGTATTAAATTTAATGAGTTTATATTCATAATAAATTATATTTTTTTCTTTGTGTAGTATAAAAATATTACTTTATACAAAAAGATTCAAAAACATTTGACACATTATAAGGTAGAAAATATGTTTTAATAATGTGTTTTTATATCAATAACTAAAGGAATGGGATGGTATGAAGTTGAAATTCTTACACAATAGTGATTCTTCAATATGTACTTATGAGGCACCCTGGTTGTGTAAAGGTCATAATAAGTCGACATAACGGTAATTTGTGATTATTTCAGAAATGTGTTATAGATGCGATGTTGGTGTCATATCACAGATCTCACATGCTTCAAAATGGTCTTGACGAACCTATTTAATTTTTTTATATAGAGCTAGTTATACAATTTGACAGCCCTAAATTCTATCCAAGCATGAACACATAACCATATAAATATTCTCTCAACATCATGCATGATATCCCTCATTCTTATATTTTACAGTTCATGATCCCATTAATCATAGTAGTCCCAATAACAGAGTTTGGAAATATGGGCCTCATCTTTATAAGATTGTCTGAACCAGATCAAACGATAATATTAGATCAATGAAAAAAATGAGGAAAAATTTCCTCTACTGATTCATATCCTGATATCTATTTTATTTTCACCATGGTGTATAATCTAAAATCAATATTGATTCTTGAATAATGTGAAGTCAAATAAAGACTTTAAAAATATTGATAAAAACATAGATTTTCCCCTATACAAGAAGAGATAGAATATGGGGAGTGTCTAAACACTTCCAAATTCACCAAATAAATGAATAATGTGACCTAGACAACATGTATTTAAAAACCTCTTAAACAATACAATCTATAAAAAAATCATGAAAACACAAAATATATGTTACAAAGATTTTAAGGTCGATCATAGGATAATTAATACAGTAGGATACCATATCACTGAATGTTGATATCTATATTTTCTTGACACTAATAAACAATACGTAGTCTTACACTTCTTAATAGTGTCTAGCTCTAACCATTCACTTGAACTCAATGTATCCTAACAATCCCATGGAAGAGTTAGTAATAAGTCATATCTAGTCTTTCCTCCACCTTTAAGTCAGGTCGCCCATACCAGTTCATCCCATGATTTTGGATAAACATATTAATGGATGTTTTAACACAATATGGATACCATATAGCATTAGTTAACATTTCATATCTACAAATATATAATATTACACTCAAAAAACCCTTTATTTATAGTTGTTTTCTCTTTTTTAAGGTAGTGGGGCACTTCATCCTATTATTATTACAAAATGAGTAAAGAAGATTATTACAAGACATTTCTCTCAATTAGGTATTATAGGTTTATAAATTCAATTATTAGATGGGAGCTTGACTATAGTATTCAAGGGGATATGATATGTAGGAAAAAATAAATCTACCATGTTAGACTATTAAAAAACTTCTTATAATTTATAACACTTTAAATGTAATTATATTTTTTTATGTGAAATTATTTTATCATTCTCTATTTAAAATTTTTATAGATATCCCATACTCATTCAATAACGATGACATCATAACTCCATGTTAATTGAGTATAAACCCATGTAGAATCCCTAATAGAGGTGTCATGGTGCTCCAAATTCTCACTAAATTTTATTTCCTTTTAGTTATAATATATTTTATGGAGTAGCAGACATACCCTAGATTGTGAAGTGAATAACCAACTTTTCTAAGTAACATCCACCACCACATTCCAAATAACATCCAAATAATTTCACAACCCTTTCATAAATCATCATTACATATTATTTCATTCATATGGATTGATATGTGAACGTTGTATGATTAGGGATAGGTGAAGGGTATTGTATTACTAATAACTATGGAATTACCTTCAATTTAGAATATCAATGTGGTGATAAACGGTGTTCCAATTATATTTATAGTAGTATAATAATATTTATATATTATTTTTAGTTTATTATTCAATTAATTTTGTAAATTGGATTATATATAAGGACTATGTAATAACATTAGACAGTGAAGGACCCTTGTTTTCATATTTATGGATAAACCCTTTTTCCATATAATTTTTTTTAGTATCATTTATGTTATTTTTTCAATGCCAAAAACTCATCTAAACTCACGCCCAAATTTTTTATTAAATATTAATCATTAAATTATTAAAAAATGATTGGAAATGGTTAAATGATTCCACACATTTCATAAAGAACATCCCTCATTATCTCTATTATATATTTATTATTTTAAAATTTTCTTTTGACTACAACTAGTGATTTCCCCAATCTCACAAAAACCCTATTCTCAATGATGCACAATATGGATTCCTCCATAACAAGACTAAGACATTTTATTCATCATTTCCCACAACATCTACATGTGCACCCATCACCAAAATCCTTCACAAAAGTAAATAAATCCATAGTTAGGTGGTGTTTTGAATCCTTACAACCCTTATCATTCTACCATAAAAGGCTGACATAGACTTTTGGATTTATCTTTTCCTATTGGATTCACCCATCAGAATACATGGTCACAAAATTACCCATTCCCCGAATTTCAACATATAAAATTTATTCCATGAGGAATACCTAGAAATCCAGAAACCATTTGAATCAATTCCCACTTTATTCAATAACACTACATCCATAAGAAAAAATCCTAACACTATGGATATTTTAAGAAACAGTTATTGTCAGGAAAATCCATGGGATCTAAGAGCATCCATAATGATTTTTGACCTAATATTAATAACCCAAATGATATTTAAGGCCTTAATACGACAATAATAAAATATTATTGATATTTATCGACTTAAAATATATTTAATCAGAATTTAGTTCTCAAAATGATATTATAAAAAAATAAAATTCATTATGAATTTTCAGAACCTAGAGAGATACATGGTTTTTTGATGATTAATATGATAAACCACTAATATGTTCCAATTTTATTTATTATTTTAACCCAAAATTGTAGCGAATGATGATTTGAATCATCTAGAATTTTATTCAATCCATGTTTTTTGGGGAGATCTCCATATAGTGGAGAGATATACTCAAAATGAGATCAATTTTCAATGAAAAGAGAATATATATATACCCTTATTTTATGACATTGAATATTCAAACATTAAATTGTATTCAATAGATACCATGGTGTATTGGAATATTCCATTATATAGATCCTCATCAATCAGATATAAAATGAAATTGTTTTTTATATATTTTCCATGAGATTTGGGGTTCAAGATAATTTAACCTGAGCATGAGATCTAAAAAACACATGTAAAATTCTGAATCTTTTGGCTTGTTTCTAATTCCTCCCCACATTAACCCAAATTTTTCCACATCATTACATTATTTTGAGTATGATATTTTATTATTTTGAAATGAATTCAACAGTCTAAATTTTGATCATTTTTAATTGAATTTAGAATTCATTACCAAGAAATGGTTGAGGAAATGCTAGTTTATAATCATAATCTATATGGTCCCAAATTCTGGCCTTATAAAACCTAGGATCAAAAATTGGATATTATTTCCCCATATACATGAACCAAAATATATGGGTGACTTGAAAATTCATTTTAAGAATGTTCTACATTCCAGACTACACAATTATTTGATCAGCTGGGTTCTAGGATAGAATTTAGTTATACATTGAATTTCCATATCATTCAATCGTAGGGGAGTTTCATCTCTTAATTCTATGATTATTGTGATAATAAGGGAAAAAATATTTCTCCTTAATTAAAATCAAGACTTATCCTTGATTATATTTGTTGATTATCATAGTTAAATGAATGAGATATTCAAAACCCCATTATAATCATACGTATATATTATCAAAAGAACTTATAAGACAACACTATTTAACATATAATGAAAAATTTTATCAGTGCATCCTGATATACCCATCATAGGTATAATACATATAAAATTTCATTCAAAGGATCATGTAACAAATAATATTAGTTTATATATTTCTATAGAGTAATCATCATCCACTAGTAAACATGAAATAAATTGGCCAATGAATATTCCATCTATCATCATAAGGGGTAAAAATATACATCATTTCCTTTAATATACATGTGGATCATGATTAAAATAAAAATAATTAATTATTTAGTTTATGTATGTGTTATTCAATAGTTTCAGAACAAAATATGGTCATATTACCCTTATGAGTTTACTCTACGGGCATAACAAGAAATCCATTAAACTCAAACATCTGTTATTCTTTACGTAAACGTTGAATATCATTCCATGTTAATCCCATAGATTAATCTATATACTTTTATGTTATAATTAAAATTAAGATCATTATTTCATCAAACATCAACCCAACTTTTGATGATATTCATGAACCATGATCTTCTTTGATAAATGTGAAACAAAATCCACACATCAATCTATTATTCCATATCAACATCTTTAATTGATTTCAAATATTGAAAAAAAATGATTTATTTCATAAAACATTGAATAAATATATATCTTGATATATCAAATCATTTATGAGAATGTTATTCGCCTTTATGACATATAATGGTCACATCATGATCAATATTGTGTGTGGATAATTTTTAAAATAGTGTGTTCCATTATAAATTTTTGGGATTAAAAATATGTGAGATAGTATGAATAGGTATATATATAATGAGTCAATAATTTTTCATAGTAGAACACTTGTCTAGAATATCAACCCATGAGCGGTGATGTCATGGATGACCATTGGGTTTCTAATTGGATTCAAAAAGAATGAATTATATTAAATTTTGAGGTTGTATGAATTTTTTATTTTTCATAGTTTTAAATTATATTGATGTTAGTTTTGGTCATCCCCATGGATTTCTAGAGACCATATGACAGAAAATGAGTCATTGTTGACATTTTGGAAGCCACATTGTACGATTCACTAGTTATAAAAAATAATATATTATCTTTTTCTAATTTTTTTCCTATGCTAAGATCTTGTCTCTGGAAAATAATAGTGTCTCTCATACATGGTATGTTCTATGTTATTAGTGTGCAGTAATAGTTCTTAATGATCATTTATTTGGAACTAATCCCATTAAAAACAGTTGGTTTATGGAAAATATCTAATGGTTTTATAAAACATGTTTTATTTATGAGTAAAGATCTCATATGTGGAATTTATTGATTGTTGGTATTGATGTATCATTTGGATCTAGAAACATATTGTGTTTCCCATTTATTTATCATGTAACTTTGTTAATTTTCTATTATTTTTAATTTTTGAAAACATTCACTACCCTTTTGGTTTTCAATGTTTTTTTCATTATTATGGATTATTTGGCCTTATTTTAATTTCACATATTATACATAATATTAATGATATTTCCCATGATATTTAGGATTTTTTTTGATGATGTGACGATAGAGGATATATGGATCTAGTATATTCTCTATATGTAGATTTATAGATGTTAGAGGATACCTTAAGAAGAAAATTTATGATTTGATGAGAGTGACTGAATTTCATATATAATTGTTAAGAAAGGGTATATGGATATTCAATCATTGGATGGTTATACTAGTTTATAGATTATAGTAATTTTTTAAGTCTTCATGTTTTGAATGTTTTCATTTCCATGATATCCAAATGTTATGATATTAATGAGGTGTATTTAATTATTATTTGGGTGACAATCATTATTGAATTGAACATTAATAATCCTGATCAAAAAATTCAATGAGATATGGTGAGTGGAGGTATAATACAATGTTTTAGGGACACCTTTACTTATATTTATGAAATGGGATTAGATTAATATTATCAGTTACTATGCATCAATATATATATATATGTATAAATCTGACGATTAATTTATACTATGTTAAAATAAATTATTTGGAGGTCATGCGTTTAGATGGATATGGTTACAATACTTGGTTTAGAGGCCATTTTATTTTCTTTCTTTTATCGATATTGCATATAAGTCATCTATGGTGAAATAATAATTCTTTTATGAAACATGTTAACTTTATTCTATGCATGGTAGAATTGATTTTAAATTTCAATAGTTATACCATTTTATAATTTCATATATTAAAAATTGAGATACCATCTTGGAACATAGTATTTATGACTATTGGTTTTCGATTCGCCCATGGTAGGAATATGAAATGAAAAAAAATTAATTATACTAATAAATTACTCTTATATATATTTTAGGGAGTATTCTTACCATGATACATTTAGTCTATCCTCACATGTAAAAATAATCTATTGTATATA
The DNA here is from genome assembly GCA_963277665.1 of Viscum album. Lineage (NCBI taxonomy): Eukaryota > Viridiplantae > Streptophyta > Magnoliopsida > Santalales > Viscaceae > Viscum > Viscum album. The sequence continues at coordinate 1,814,905,685 of OY728147.1, read as the reverse complement.
GTTCAGTCCACTAAGACTAGTGATGGAATAGATCATGGTCCATTTTTTGTGAACTAATAATGGAAGTATTACTATTATTAGAGGAGGATTTTTTTAATGAAGGACCCAGTTATATGTGAATATATGACATCGGTATATTTAAGGTATATGGGGAGAATTATTTTCCATAATGGATGAAGTTGAAACCAGTGATATAAAATTATAAATGTTATTTGGTATAAGAACACTAGGTTATATGACACCATCGTTTAGACATTCCATGATAATATAAACTCAAAATGAATCACTGAGATTAATTATCAGATAAATATTATATTCGTTAATGTATCATATGTTTTGAATTTTTATGTAATGGAACCCACACCGATTTTTGGTGTATTTTGATACTATATAGTGAATGTGTCCATTATAATTTAAAAAAATTAATTTTTTCATTAATCTCCAAAATATATTATTAGTTAAAATTTGATTAATATATAATAGACTTGTTTTCTTTTAAAGCTTTGTTTTGAATTTTGAATTTCTACCATCTATAAGGAAATGATTTTTATTTTTATGTATGAAAATATTTTTTTATCATGAAATCGTTTATAATGAAATAAAATGGGCATAAATATATTTTAGATGTTGTTTTGGTATGATATTAATTATAGATAAATTATTTTTTGAAAAAATTAAAATTTCAAAAATGGAGGATATTTGATATTTCAAAAAGAAATTATAAATATGTTTTTCAGTGGGATTTTCTAATAATCCCTGGTGTAGTTTAATTGGATTCACAGTTTTTTAATCAATTTAAAATGTTGTAAATTGATTGTATACATTAGTTTCATTATTGGGTTTGAAAATGGTAGATTTTTTCAGGTAATATACTTGTAAATCCTATAAATTGGAATTTTATGGTCTGTATAAAATACCCTTGGTGTCTATGGGGTTTTAGAAATCATTAGATTGGTTTTTTTGTGATTTAAATTATTTTGGTGGCTCTAAAATAATAAATTAATGGGTTTAATTGAGATATAATTGTTTTAATTTTTGGGAATGTAAATGATCATAAAATTTTGATTTTGGATTATTCAACTATTTTTATGAGTGTGTCATTACTAATTTGTTAGATCGATGTGATTTAATCTCATATAATGTGATTTTCTATAATGATTGAAATTTACAATTTAAAATTAACAATTTATGGGACCATATGTCTTAGATTGTATTTTTTAATAGAAAATAATTTTGTGGGATGAATAATAATTAATATGTGGTTGTTAATTTGTTTACCATAATACGAGGAAGTATTGTAAGTCTATTTATTTATTTTTCTATCAATATTTTGGGATATGAATGTGTATTTTTTTAGACCATGTGTAACACCACATCCTTCCATGGTACACTTCTCTTTTAAAAATAAAATATCATGTGTTGTACGCAACGTTGAGTTCTATTACACCACGACCAATCAAACTAGCCTTTTAAGAAGATGCTATGAATAATAATACCAACTTTTTTAAATTTTATAAAATTTATTTTTTAAATTGGACTTCATTCATGGACTTTTAATATCATAATTAGATTAGGGTGAGTATTAAGTATTTTTAAAAAAAACATTCAATTTTTAATGAATATTGTAAAACACTGTGTTATTGTTTACAACACGGCTTTTTATTTAAATAGTAATTTTTAAATTTAATTTTATTTTAATGTCAAAATAGAAAATTATACCTATATTAATCCAATGTAAATTATTAGGGTCATTTTATAACAAAAATAGATATATAAAATTTCATTGAACTTTTTAAATTCTTTTTCCCATCTTCTAAGAACATATTTATATTTGAATAAAACGTAATTTTAACACATCCATTAATTGAATTTCCAAAAATCTGAAAGACACAGTTGTCATCAGTTTTTTATATTTGGTTCAATAGGATGAAAATAAATTTTTTTTGAATCAAAACTTTTGAATTTTATTTACCATGATTCTAAGTAAATAGAGTAATTAAAGATAAAAATAATATTATAATAACCCCAACACATGTCTTAATTATATATGTTATGTGTTGTTCGAATAAAATAAACCATAGTACAAAAATATGATACTTTTTATACAAAAGTATTAGATTAACATATTTCTTATATTTTATATAAACAAGTGTTAAAAGTATTAAATTTAATGTTTAATAACTAAAATGCTTTTTAATATAGGGTAACATATAAGATAAATTCAACTATAAATATTTATTATAAGTATAAATATATTTACTACATAATGGTATTTTAGTTATAAATTTTATACATTATATAATTAAATTTCTTAATGACACAATGATGATATATTAATTACCATATTAATGAATGATTAAAACAATCGATGTTTTAAATACTAAAATATATGTAAATTGAAACTTTTTTCACCATCAACGAATTTTATAGTTGAATACGACATGTTAGGGTTGATTAAATTTTTTTATTATTTAATAATGTTGTTTGAATTTCACAAAAATCAAATACTAAATAGTGTCAAAATTGACATAAAAGAGTTTTTAAAACAAATAATATTTTATTAAATTATATATTATTCTTAAAAATAAATTATTCTACAAATGGACTGAGATAATATTAGATATATAATTAGTGAACCAATTGAGGTTCTCATGGAATTTTATTGTAAATATTTTAACCATTTACTTAAATAATACAATAAGACAAGGTAAAAGTTTATCTACTTAACTAATAGTTAAATCTAAAAGATAAGGTTAATATAGTGACCTAAACATGTTTAAAACCTATTGGTTGTGAGTATTTAGACCCATCCTTATATTAGCCTCGAAATAAATCCATTTGGTGCTATTATAAATCTAAAATGATTTTATAATAAGTTATTATTTCATGCTTTTCCTATAGTTCCCCTCACCACCTTATAAAAGGGCACCTCCCCTTACCACAAATTCACACCTACAATGCCTTTTGACTCACCCAACCCCTTCTCAAATCTCATTAAAACTACATTCACTTCTACCTAAAGGCCTTATATTGATCATAAATCTAACCAAAGGATGCATTTTGTTAATATCAAAAAGAAACACCCGAAGAAGAGGTAATTATTTCCTCAACTCATTCAAAGTTCATTTCATCTTCCACTACCTATTTCATTGTTGATTACATACAAAAATAAAAATATAAATACCTTACACATAAATTTATGTTATTATAAATATGTTACAACCATATTCATTATTCTATCCATCTTATATATGACAATGTCACCATACATGCGTACGTACGTCTTACCGTCTCCACGTTGTTGTGTAGTTTGTTAGTCAACACTTCATTATTTAGATGAGTATAATAATGAGTATAATTGATGTAAATAATAAATATAACATTTTAAATTTTCTTTATATATAATATACAATCCAATTACATATGATTTCACCATCAATAGAATGATATTTTTTCTCATGTGTATGTACGGCTTAACGTCTCCATGACATGATTACATTTCATTCCCCATCATGACCATTCAAGAATAATTATCAGTTTATGATTAAAAATAATATTTATGAATATAATATAATTATTTATATGATTAAAATAGAACATATACATAACAAAAATCACTTACATAACAAAACATATGTATAAAAATGTATTAGATAATAATCGAAACAAAGATACTAATGAAATATTATTAACAAAGAAAAATTAGTATATCATATATGATATCATATTTATGTATGAGGTTATTGAATACAATAATATTTCTGATTTTACCATTATACAGAGTTTTAATTCACACTCAACTAATTAAATGTTTAAGGTAATGTTTAATTTTACAATCTTTTTATTATTCGTGGTTGTTATATATAAGTATCCATTGAGAATTCATTATCATCCACATTCGTGTTTCTTAAAAATATAATTAAATCAATTTTTTTTGTTTTATAGAGTATAGTTAAAATCCATTTATACTCTTCAATGATATTTTATAATATTTTTTGAATGAAATATTTCTATCATTTTCCAAACGGGGTCTTTTATGTCCTTTTTCAGCAAAATTAAGGAATGAATGTTTTTAACTTATACGGTTGGTGAAGATACTTTCTGCCAATATAACAGCTTTGATGATTCCCTTAAAAAAATATAAAAATATTTTCATAATTAATGTTTTATTTACTTTTAAAATATTTCATGTAGAAAGATATATTTAACTTAAATTTTTTTTTGAATGATTTCATCTATGTCATCATACTTTGTTAAATTTTACACTTGTTTTAAGTTTATTTTTTATGATGCAATCATCCATATTTTATTGAAGGTTCTGTGATATTTTTTACTATGGATATGATAATTTTATATGATTCATGGTTTATAGTTAATGTATCATCATTTCGTATGCTAGTTTCAATTCAAACATTTATGTAATGTTTCATCCGTTTTATATTTGGAATGCACTAGATGTCGCAAGTGAAGGGTCGGGCCCACTATAGGATCTTGATGTATCTGTAGGTCCCCAGAGACAAGCTAATATTTTGTAACAATGTGTCGAAAATATTTTTATTTGTATTCTTGGCATGAGTCCTTTGCTATATGGTTATGATTTCTGACATTATGCATTACAAATTATGAAATTAGCTGTTGATATTAAATGTGATTATTAAACTATTAGAATATCCATGTGAATAAGTAAATGGATTTATTTGATTTATATTTTCCATATTATGTTTAATTTTATGTTTAAAAGGTTTTTGTTTTAGTCTTGTACACTTCCTTAAATGTTTATGATTATTTTTGACAGTTTGTACTATATTTGTATCCTTGCTGAGCATCTGAGCTCACCCCTTTAATTTATTTTATTTTTCACAGGATGTGATGAAGAATATTATGATTGACCATTAGGGACATTTTATTAGATATGGATGTGTTTTAAGGAGACCAAATGTATTCTTTTTTCGTTTCAAAATGTAATGTAAAACTTATGTATGTATCTATTATTTCTAAGGCCGCTAATCTAATCTGTCTTTTGCGAAAAAAAATCTTTTGATCATGCCAATGTTATGTAATAATGCATTGAATCTAGGTAATCAGGGTTGAGTAATGACAATTTGTAATGGAGGACGTTTAGTACAAACCTTGGAAACTAGAGTTAGAAAAACTCTGATTAGAGAACAATACACTAAGATAGATTTTGATGAATAATATAGAAGAACATTCTAAATTTTTTTAATGTAGTGATTTTATGATATTTCCCAGAAATTCATCCATATCTGGATACTACAAGATAAAATGGTTTTGTAATAGATGTACCTAGGAGTGAAAACTCTGATAAGGAGTTTCAAGCATGACATTGGGTATCTTGGTACACGACAATAGGCCATATTGAACACCTAGTTTGAAACTCCAGGGGGGATATTCTTCTGATAATTCACAATTTTTTTCAATCCATTAGGAAGAATTATGACTAAATAATTCCCCAATGAAAAACTTTTTATAATTATACATTATTTTCATAAACTTCTAAATTTAGGTTATTTATTTTACAGGTTTAGAATTAAGCATTTCGATTCAAAAACTAATTTAGTATATGCCATTGTTTAGAAATTGATCCTTGTGGAAGGAATGTAAACCGTATCAACACACATAATCCATGTAGTTATTTCCCTACTAATAAAGATAATTATTGTGGTTTTGGTGATGCAACTGGTGCGGAACAAATTATTACCATACTGTGATAACTCACTTAGGTTATAAATAATAATCATACCCATATGGAGCACCCTGATCCACAATGTAGTGGATCAATTTTATACCTCTTAATTAGGTATAACAACCAATATTTAATGGGACTACACATCCATTTTTTAGATGATCAGTTGATATGTTTCATAGAAAAAATAGTTCATGCTTTGGGGAGTATTAATAGAGAAAAATTTGTAATTGTATTTTATTTCCACACAGGTGATATAGATCAATGGAAGTAATTAATTAAAAACACAAAGGTTGATGATGAAGTATAAAATATGGAATATATAGAGTTTAATGATCTTTTCATTGAAAAATTCATTCCTTGTGAACATCCAAAAGATATGGAATGATATTATATAAATCTTAGGAAAAAGGATGATGTGAATGTCGCAATGTATGAGGATAAAATTAAAAGGGTATCAAGTCATGTTTCATATTAAATATATAACCAAAGAAGTAATATTGTATGATTCCTTGATTGTTTAAAACTATTTATTTGTCTATCATTAGTCTAACAATACTTCTCATTGGACAAAGACATAATATCATGTGCTATCAAAATAGAAAATGAATTCTTTATGTATTATGACTTAAAAGTGAAGAAAGAGAAGAAGATATCTGTTGAACAATATAGAAAAGGGAATAATGGGAACAATGTAAAATTGGAATATTCATCCTATAGTAATTGTGGGATGAAGCAACCTGGTGCATGCCTAAAGGGGATTGGAGTTTATTACAAGTGTGGAGGAAAAGGAAACCATGCTTGTGATTTCACGGGAAAAAAGTGGTTGTTAATGTTTAATGATAAAATTGAAATTAAATGGGAATTATTCCAATGAATTTCCTAATCATCAATGGAAAATTACCTCATTAAAGGCCAATATAGAATTTCCATGTTTATGTGATCACAACATCTGAGGTTGAAGCTCCGAATGATGTCGTGGTAGGTACATTAATCATCTCTTCAATATTATCCAATGCTCTATTTTATTTTGGATCATCACATTCTTTTATATATTCCTAGTTTTCCATGAAATATAGTTATTTCCAATTTTACTTAACAAGGTATTTTTCAGTCAAAACTCCTATGGGAAGTATCATAGAAACAATGATTTTTCAATATGTTACCATTATGGCATATTGAAATTCTTTATCTGCTAGCCTTATTTTCATACACATGATTGGATTTGATATAATCCTCAGTATGGATTGGCTTTTAGATGATGATGTGAAAATTTATTGTAGGAAGAAAGAGGTTATAATTTTTTATTATGATAAGGAATACCATATCATTAAAGAAGAAACATCATCATATATTTCTCATCTAGATCCTCCCCTAGTAGTTATACTATGTTCAATTATTAGGGTGTAATAGAGTTAAATAACTATCGGTGTGGAATGAAATGTTCAAATAGAGGATGTACCTATTGTTCATGAATTTGTTAATGTGCTTCCAGATTATTTACATAGACATCCCACACAATGTGAAATTCTGTTTTCCATTGAATAAATTCTTGCTTCATGGCCCATATCGATGACCCCTAATAGAATTTCTACTACAGAATTAGTGGATTTGATGAAACAACTAGTGGAAATGAGTAATAATGGATTTATTCTGCCATGTGCCTTTCCATGGGGATCCACGATTCTTCTTTTTAAGAAGAAAAATGAATTTATGAGGATGTGTATTGATTAGAGAGAGATCAATTCTATAACAATAATGAAAATGTATCCCCTACATAACATTGATCATTTATTTTATCATCTTATTGGAGATAAATATTTGTTAATGATTGACCTTCGATCTTGATATCATTAGTTGTTTGTGAAGAAGGAATACGTTCTAAAGACAAATTTTTGAACTAGGTATGAGAATTATATGTTTATAGTAATGCCTGTTGGACTGATAAATAAACCCTCTCTTTTCATGGATGTAATTAATATATTTCATAATGATTATATCAATGAATTTGGGGTGGTATTTATTGATGATATATTTGTATACTCCAAAAACTACAATATTCAGGAAAATCACTTGCGCACTAATCTGAAAACTGTTAGAAGAAATGAAATGTATGTAGCGTTTAGAAAGTTTGAATTCTGGCTACATGAGATTTCATTTATTGGCCATATTCTTTCTATGGATGTAATATATGTTGATCATTAAATGAAAAAAGAAATCCATGAATGTCTAGCCCTGATGAATATAACTGAGGTACACACTTTTATTTGTTTACCAGGTTATTATCAATATTTTGCCTATAATTTTACCCATTTGGATAACCCATTATCCAATCTCACAAGTGAATGGGTTAATTTCTTTAGACAAAAGATTGTGAAGAATGTTTCGAATAAATGAAGAGAATATTAGTCAATTTTATTATATAGACTCTACAATCATGGAATGATGGGTTGGTTATTTATATTAAAGCTTCAATGAAAGGACATGGTTGTGTACTTATGGAGAATGATAGGGATATTACCTATGTGTTCCGACAGATAAAAATTCATGAACAAAACTATCCCACTAATGATTATGAGTTAACAGATCCTTGCTCTAATGATATGGAGACACTATCTCTATTCTGAAAAATGTGAGTTAAATACCATTGAAAAGAGTTTGATGTATATTTTCGCATAGAAATAACTGAACATGATGAAAAGTTAATGGCTTGAAATACTCAAGGATTATGATTTCAAAATACACTACCACACAGTGATGGAAAATATGGTGACATATTAATTACACATAATGGTTCATGGAGTTATAAAAAATTGAGAGTTGAATATTATCTGATGTACATGGATCTAGTAAAATTAGATATCAGATTAATCATTGAAAGTGAAACATCGATACTTTTTCAAATCTTATCCAATCCATCCTTACTAGAAAGGATAAAAAGTTCTCAGACTTATGATGAGGAGTTTCAAAATAAAACTAAAGTAGTGAATGATATGAGATTTTTTGACATTGTATATAAATATGGAATTTTGAAATTTGGGATGAGGCATCGTGTTCCTGATATACTTGATCTAAAAAGGGAATTTATGGATGATTCTCATTGATCCAACTTTTCAATACACCCATGTAGTACTAAGATGTACAAATATTTGAAGGAACATTTTTTGTGGGACAACATGAAGGTGTATATTGCTTATTATGTGTCATGATGTATGGTTTGTCAACTGGTTAAGGCTAGAGAACAACATCCTAGATGATTCATGCAACCTCTTTTCATACCTGAGTGAAAATGGGATGATATTATGATGGAATTTTTTATGGGGATACCAATGACTCCTAGATGGAATGATGCAATATGGGACGTTTTGGATCATCATACCAAGTAAAAACATTTTTTTTCTATAAGAGAATATGTTCCAATTAAATGTTTAGAAATACTATATATCAATGATGTCGTAAGACTTCATGGTGTACCCCTATTGATTGTTTCTTATGGCGATCCTAATTTGACATTAATATTCATGAATGTCTTCTGAAAGACCTAGATACTAAACATCGGTTGAGAATTGCATAACACCGACAAATAGATGGAAAATCAGAACATACAATTTAAACCATAGAAGACATGTTTAGATTTTGCCCATATGACTTTTAAGGATTGTGGGATAATTATTTAGCTCTGGGGGACATTTATTATATTAATATCTTCTATAAAAGTATTCATATGGAACCATATGAAACATTATATTGAAAGAGATGTCGCACACCAAAATTATGGGATGATGTGGGTGAATGAAAAGTCGTAGGCCCAGAACATGTTGAGAAAACAACGGAAATGGTTAAGATTATCTAAACCCACATCAAAGAAGCTCAAAGTAGGGAAAATGCTATGATGATAAAAAATGGAAGGATTTTTAATTTCAGTAGGAGATCATGTTTTCATTAATGTATCTCAATTGAAGGTTGTTATACGATTCATTAAGAAGATTACATTAAGTCCTAGGTGCATTAGACCTTTTGAAATTCTAGAATTAGTTGGAGTTTTAGATTACTTTTTTGTAATGTCGCCATGTTTCTCCAAAGATCATTATCTATTACATGTATCAATACTGAGAAAATACATGGTTAATCTAATGAATATACTCTAATATGAATAAATAGAACTAGAACCAGCTCATCCTTATTTTGATGAGCCAATATAGAATATTTTTACCAGAAAACAAGTATTGAGAAAACGAACTACTTGTCTGGTAAAATTTCATTGGAGAAACCAAAAAATGGAAGAGGTGATGTGGGATCCGGAGGATCTAATAATGAAGAACCACCCGAATTTTTTTATGTATTTATATTATATAAATTTGGGGGAAAATATTATTTGAAGGAGGGAATAAGGTAACACCCCAAGCATCCACAGTATGCTTCTCTATAAATAATACAATAACTTTCTTTGTACACAAATTCGAGTTCTAGCACAAAATAACCAATCAAAAATGCCATTTTAAAATCAGTTATGAATATTAAAACCCATAGTTAAAATTTTTATAAATTTTATTTTTCAAATTGGACTTCCTTTTTAGATTTTGAAAAAAAATTATCATTGGGTGAATTTTTGTTATTTTTATGAAAACATTAAATTTATTATGAATAGTGAATATTGTTTAAAAAACGAGTTTTTATTAAAATAATTATCTATACATATATATATATATATATATATTAATGTAAAAAAAGATACATAATAATTATATTTATCCTATATAATTTATTGGAGTCATTTTATAATGAGATTAGACATATAAAATAGTATTGAACTTTTTAACATCTTTTGCCCACTTTCCAAGCCCATTAGCAAATATGAATAAAACATAATTTTACTGCTTGTATGAATTAAATTTCAAAAATCTAACAGACATGGTTTTCAACAATATATAAAATTTTATTCAATGTGATGAAAATAATTTTTGGTGAATAGTAATTTTTGAATTTTATTTACCGTTGTTAAAACTATATTTGGTAATTAAAGGTAAAAATAATATTATAAAAAACCCTAAACATGCACTAATTATATTGGATATTTGTTTTTCGACCAAAATAAAACTTATGACAAAAATATGATCCATTTTATCCACATGTATTATAATGGGGCATTTATTATATTTTATTTAAAGAAGATTTAAAAGGGTTAAATTAAATTTTTAATAACTAAACAATTTTAAATATATGGATACATATAAGATAAATTTGACTATATATATTCATTTGGTAGATTAAAATATTTACTACATCATTTATTTTATTTATAATTTTTAGACCTCAAATAAGTATATTTATTTATGACATAATGATGATATAGTATTTACCTTATTAATGAATGATTAAAATAATTAATGTTATAAATATTGAAAGAAATTTTAATTGAAATATTTGCTACCATCCTCAAATTTTCTAGTTGAATATTAAATGTTAGGGTTTATTAAAGGTATTTTGTTATGTTATAAAGTTTTTATGACATTCCCAAAACCACATTCAAATATTGTCAAAATCGACATAAATGAATTTTTAAAACAAATACTAATTGATTAAATGATATGATATTCATAAAAATATAATATTCCATCAAATGAAATATATAATGTCAGATATGTCATTTATAAACCAATTTAGGTTCTCTTGGCATTTTATCCTTAAAATATTAACCATAAAATATAAAAATACATAAAGACATGTTAAATGATAAACTATTTAACTAATAGATAAATGTAATTGATAATGATAATATGGTGTCCTAAACTTTCCTAAAACCAATTGTCTGAGTTTATTTCGTGCCACCCCCTCCTTAGATTATAAATAAATTGATTCAAAGCTATTAGAAACCGAAAATTATTTTACAGTAAATTAATATTTCACGCTTTTCCTAGGGTTCCCCTCACATCTCTTATAAGTGGGAACATCCCCGTCCCTCAAATTCATACCACCAAAGCCTTTTGGTTTAGAAAACCTTGTTAAAATCTCCTCAAAAATACTCTCAGTTCATCCTAGAGGTGTATATTTGATATGAAATCCAACCTAAAGTTCATTTTTTCAAATCAAAATGATGCACCCGAAAAAGAGGTGATTTTATCATCACCTCTTTTAAAGTTCATTTCTACTTTCACTTCCTCATTCATTGTTTTCTACATAAAAAAATAATAAATACAATATCTTATACATACTATGATGTTATTAGAAATATAGTACAACCATATTCATTATTCTATCCATCTTATGAATGAAACATTCGCCATATGTGCATACGTACAGCTTAAAGTCACCATGATGTGTTTTAGTTTGTTATTGAACACTTAATTATTTGTATGGGTATAATAATGAGTATAACAGATATAAATAATAAATATACCATTATAATAATTATTTATATATAATATACCATCCAATTACATATTATTTCACTATCAATAGATTGATTTTTCGCTCAGCCGTATGTTCAGCTTTCCGTCCCCGTGACATGATAATATTTTGTTCCCTATAATTACCATTCAATAATAATTCTCATTTGATCATTAAAAATAATATTTAATAACTTAATATAATTATTGATATGAATAAAATACATCTTATCCATAAAAAACATGACTTACATAACAAAACATATGATGAAAAATGAATCAGTTAGCAAGTGAAAAAATGATACAACTAAAATATTATTAACAATGTAATATTAGAGGATCACATATGATACCATATTTTTTTAAGTTGTTCTTATATGATTAAATAACAATGATTTATTCATTATGTAATAGGATAACTTTTCCTCGTCTAAGGAAAAGTACATGGAAAGGTTTTATTTTACAATCCCATTATTATTCGTGATTGTTAATACAAAAGTATCCATTGGTACATCATTATCATCCACATTTGTTTAAAAAATGTATTTAAAAACATTTTTATTTTTCCGTAGAATTCTGTTTAATGTAATTTATACACTTTTTTGACCTTTTATAATTTTTTTTGAAATGAATCATTCAGTTATTTTCCAAACAAGGTCCTCTTTTACCTTTTTCGACAAAATTATGGAAAGAATGTTTTTTAACATATACCATGGGTGTGCCTACATTTTTCCATTATAAATCCTCAAAATCTCCCCTTAAAAGATTAAAAAAATATTTTAAAAATATGTTTTTTCATTATATTTAAATGATTTCAAGTTGGAAGAAATATTTCACTCAAATAGTTTTTGGATTGATTTCATCTATGTCAATATCCTTTGTTGGATTTTACACATGTTTTAAGTTGATATATTATGATACAATCTTCCATATTGTATTGATGGTTTTGTTATATTTTTTAATGACAATCTTCTATGTTTATACCACTCATTGTTTATGGTTAATGTATTATCATATCTTATGCTTGTTTTAATACAAATGTTTATGTTATGTTTCTTCATTTTCTTATGAAGAATACGTTGGATGTATTAAGTGATGGGGGCATTATTTCCCCTCGATGCATTAGTATATATAATGAGACAAACTTGTGTCTTTTATAAAATCAATGACAATATTTTTATTTTTAGTCTTTTCATTTGGCCTAGACAATGAGTTTATGATGTCTGAAATTATTCTCTCCATCATTATGAAATTAAATATTGATATTACATGTAACTATTCAACTAGTAGAATATCAATGTGAAAATGTAAATTGAATTATTTGAATTATCATTTCCATATTATTTTGATGTTTATTTATAATCGACAATTTGTTTTAGTCTTATAAATTTCTTTAAATGTTTATGGTTAATTATGATAGTTTTTATTATATTGTTATCCTTATTGATAATCTGAGCTCACCACTTTCTTATGTTTTTTATTTCCCATAATGTGAAGAAGTATATTATGAATGAACTAAAATGATAAGATAAGGGATATTATTGTGTTGAAATGAGAAAAAAAAATTTATTTCATAATTTAATGTAAATAATATATATATCTACTATTTCCAAGGCTACTAAATTTGTCGGACTTCGAGGACATTTACTCTTATGATCATGCCAATGTTATGTAATAATGCACCGTCATTGGGTAACTAGGGATGGGGAGTTACACCCACTATGTGAAAATTATATTGGGATAGTGTATTGGGTTATTATGATTTTTATAGAATAGTGGTAATGGGAGATGTAGTGTAAACTAACATTACTGTAATGATAAAAATAATGGCTACGTTGATGGGAAACTACTTTATAAAGTGTTATATATTTTTCTGAATTGTGTAAATTATTTTTTATGTTTTATATTAATATCATAATGTTTTTGATATTTAATTATTTACAGGTTTAAAATTTGTGATTATTTTTATGGATGAAATGTATTTCGGTGGAATGTTTTTAATGATAATCAGTTTTGGTACTCTTGAATTTAGATAAATGAAGTATTCCAATTAATCATATCTAAGAATAAATATTATATTTTTTTTGTGAATCAAATGGGATAAAATTATAGTGAGAGTATGAATATTAATTGATGTTATAAACATGATAAAATAAGAAAATATAGTTGTTGTATGGTTTATGCCAGATGTTGAAGAAACCAAGAATTAGTGGATGGCTACTGTCAGAGCCTTACGTAATTATTTTTCTGATTTTTATTTGAATAATAATTTTAATATATTTTATTGACATTAGTTCAACCCAAATGTTTGTTTTAATATTTTTGAGAATCAACCATTTTTTATAGTTTAAAAATGGTTTCCTAAACAGTGTGGAAAATAAGTTAACAAATTTTTAATTTAATAGATCCAAAACACACAATTGGCACAATATATGTATGAACATCTATTATAATTAGGATTTGTATTCTTGGATCTCCAGAATGAGGTTAATGGTTGGCATATTTTTTAGAAAATAATGTTCATTGATACTATAATTATCCATTATTTTTTTAAATTTTATTAAAGGCCAATAGTTGATGAATTGTTTACTATTTTATGTGGATACCATGTGAAAGAATTTTTCATTTCGTATATCCCATACACACTATGGGAATAATTTTTTATATAACATGTGTTATACTTTGGAGGGGTGTTCTTGGACCTCCAGTATAGGGTGCATGGTTGGAACATTGTTTGGGAAAATGTGTGGCCATACATTAAATAGTGTACTTAATGAAAAATTTAGTAATATTGCAATATTCCCTAAACTAATTTTATCATTACAAATAAAACACCCCTTTCTTATCATATTCATGTCCACCCACAAGTTAAAGGATCTCATCCATGCTCTCCCTCCTCTCTACATAATCATATGGAATGTTTGAGGGTTGTCCTTTATGACTAAATGTTTGGGTTTAATCTTTAGTGCCTCTATATCCTTACTTCTCTTCATATTATTGGTTTTATATTATCCCCTCACAATATTTGTTGTTGGAGGTTGTGGGATGGATGTGTATTTAAATTATTAAATGTGTTTATAATTTCTTTTAGAAATGAAACCATTTTCTATTTGGTTACCTTTAAATATTATTAACATTCATTTTTAAGTTATCTATCATAAATATATATATTTTAACTTCCTTGGATTCTATAACTCAAATAAAATAACCAAATGGCCATTAATATTCTAATTTTTTAAATTGTAATTTATTTTTAAATTAAATTTTAAATAGTTTATTAACTATTAAATTTCATTTGAAGTAATAAATTTATTTCATGAAATGAGACATTATTTTAAATTAGTTTTAATTGTTGTGGGAGAGTTCTAATTTACATTTGTGGATATGGTCACTTAAATAGGTATGTATATATAAATTTATTTAACTATTCATAGTATAATATTTTAATTTCTAAAAGTAGATAAATATATATTTCTATATTCATTAAAATATACGGATATAGAAAATCATTTTAATTAAAATATGATACTCAAA
The DNA here is from genome assembly GCA_963277665.1 of Viscum album. NCBI lineage: Eukaryota > Viridiplantae > Streptophyta > Magnoliopsida > Santalales > Viscaceae > Viscum > Viscum album. The sequence continues at coordinate 1,814,890,061 of OY728147.1, read as the reverse complement.
CATAATTATGAAATACATTTTATGTTAGTATTAATATAAATTACAAGGAATAGATGGAACCTAAGGAAAAATAAATTAATTTAATTATTGATTACAAATGGAAAATACTTTGGGTTTTTCTAGAACAATGTTTATGATGTAAATAATTTTTTATTTCAATTTACTATTTTGTTTTAATTATTTTTTTATACTATTGTAGTTATAAAATTAAATTGTAATGTTGAAATTTATTTTATAATGGTTTATTTATTTAATAATCAAATAGATCACGAGTACATATGACATAGATCTTATTTATTATGGGTTCCATTTATATAATATATAATTAGTGAATTAAATTGATTCACCAACTGGACAACGAATTGATCCTATAAAATAATAAATTTATTTATTTTTAAATATTACTTAATTACTAGGATCAGTTACATTTTTATTCATTATTAAGGATTATCTTTATTAAAAAAATTAATTTTACTAAATTTTATTTATTGGAATATATAAAAAACTGATTTTGATGTTAGATTTAATGGGTTATTATATTAAATATCAATTAAAATCTATTAATTTTAATCAGATAGTTATTTTAAATTAAGAAAATTAAAACAATGTGGATTAAAAAACTGGTAAAATGTTATTTTCTAAATATATTTATTTAATGAATTTGTAAATATTTATTTCAAGATGGAATTAAAATGAGATATCTTTTAATGACACATTGTTTGGTAATCATTTATTTCAAATTAAAATAGATCTTATTTATCATCCATTTAATTGTTTTAGTATGAGGTTTTTATATTTTTGTTACAAATCTTAAAGAATTTAGTATTTGAACTTCTTATTGATTTGTAGAGTCACAATGATTTATATAGATTATTTTGTCTATTATTTATATCATTATGAAAATAGGAACCCTCCCCCCATTAAGTTATTATTAAGTGTTGGGAATTACATACATTGATGTCATAATGGGACACGATGGTGGAAATTGTGAAGGGTTTAATTGGTGAGTTAGTTTTTTCATTTTTTAAATTTATTTTATCAATTTTATATTAATATTCCTTTTCAAATTCATAGATAATTTTAATGAATAGTGGGTTATTCACTATATTTAAACAAATTATTTTCTTTTGTAATTTGAAAACCCCATCCCTAATTAATATACATTGATTCTCTAACAATTGTTTTTAGTAAGGTGTAATCCAGAAGGTGCCTTGAGTACATTATAAGACATTTTGAGGAACTAATGGTTGGGTAACACAGTTTGTATAATTAAATGAATTAAATTAAACCATTTTTTGTTAATCCTATGTGTTTGATATATAAATCTGGGACTATAAGGTATTTTATGGTTGGAGAAGGATAAGGATCATGATCTATTTCTCATTCTATGCCTCAAATTTCAATGATTATTAAAGTCAAATTCATAAATTTTAATTTCATATTGTTTTTCTCATGTTCTATATTTTTAATAAGATTTATATGCTTTTATAAATGGAGAAAGGCAGGATCCAGGCTCACAGAGTGAGATTTATTGGTCATGATAACCCTGTGGAGTAAAAGATCACATTTTAATGCGACTTCTAGGGGATGTTACATGCTTGTCACATAGTAGAAAATACCATGGTTCCATGTTATTCAGAACCAATAGTAAAACATTTGGCGTTTTGGTGTTGAGTAATATTATTTATTATAGATTGATTCATTTTTGTGGGATAGAAAGTGAAATATTTTTTGTTATTTAGGAAATTTTGATTTTTGGATTTTTTAGGCTAAATTGATTTCAAAATAATAATTAAAATTATGAAATTTAAATTTAAAAATTTAATATTTTTATGTATATGATAAAATGATTTATATTTTTCGGAATGTGGTAAATTTATTTTATTAAAACTATTTCAGAATATTTTAAGGTTATATATTCTTGAATTACATCATGATTGTATTCATAAAAATTCATGAATCATTTATGTGAGTATTTAAATTAAAATGGTATATATAAATTTTTATAAAAAAGTTGGGAATTGAATCTATTTTGTGTAGTAAATCATTCTATTTGAAGTTTATTTTAGAAAAATCCATTAAAGTTTTTATTTTATAGATTTTATAAAGGTAATTTATTTTGTTTTATGGTTTAATTTAATGTGTATTGGGTGTTTTTCTTTATTCATGGAGTCTTAATTTATTTTATGGGTTACCCAGATTGTTCTATGAATATATGTTTGTCGACATAATATAATATTTTTGTTTTTAATTGTTTGTCCTATTAAAAATATTTCATTTGTTATGGGATGCTGAAGTCTTATCATATTTTTAAGTTCTGTATCAAACTATTTTGGTATTGATTCCTTGGTTAATGGAATTTCACATAATATAGGTTTTTTGGTATAGTGTTCCCCACATTTTTAGTTGGGACTTTCCGATGAGTTCAATCTTTTATTTCATTAGTGATTTCACAATTTAGACCATTGAGTATTATTTTATGGGGGGTGATAATTTTTTAATAAGAATCCTGCATCAAGAAAATGATTCAATGATATTATAATTTTGAAAGGGAAAAAATATAATAACATTACTAGTGAAATGATAGTGTGTTTATTAGGTGGAATAATGAGATTAATAGTGGACCTTCTAGTTGTATTAACGAAGATCCCATGTTTTGAGAAGAAGAAACCTTGTAGGCTCCAATTTGTTGATTTTGTGTAGTAAAAGGATCCTCTTTTGTGCGTTTAAAATTTTCCCTCTACATTAATTTTAAATTTCATGATATAAAATTTTATTTTTTGAAGAGATTTTGTATTAATATTAGGGGGTCTATAATGTGTGAGCTCAATAAAATAATGGATGCATTTACAAAGTAGTAAATCATTTGAACTAATTTGGTTGATTACAATTTTAATAGATATTTTCTTCCTTAATGTGTTTCTTGGTAATTTTGATTTATTTTTTAGTGAAGGAATTATCACTGGGATACCATTTACCAATCAATTGTCCCCTTTTGCAATCCCCTAATGTGATTCTCCATTTTGTAATGGTGACTTGTTATAGGAATTATGAATCTTTTTTTGAAGTGTTTGGGTATTTTCTATTTGATACATTTATTTAATTTGGATGATATGAAATTGGTGAGATGGTGGATGGTTTTTAGTAGAATTTTGATATCATAATTAGATAAATGTATAAATTTTTAACACCTCATTTGGTGATTTATTGAGAGTCAGTCTTGGATGCTTGTTTCTGTGTTGGAGTTTGGAGATGATATTTCTTATTGATTGGAATATGGTTAATTTATTTTTTTGATGAAGGTTTATTCCATGACGTCATGTGATTACATTGTACTAAAGAATAATATTTTAAGGAGCTACTATATTTTCATTCATGGAGAAATGAGCTAGCTGAGGATTTATGGGGTAATAATGAATTATTTTGTTCATTTTTTCAGGTTTGAACTAATTATTGTTTATATTAATTTATTTAATTATTTATTATTAATATAATACTTAACTTTTTGACAGATTCATTTTAAATATTTAAAATTTATAAATTTCTACTTAGGTGAATAGTTGGAAAATGATTTGGTAAGCCATTTAACAAATATTCAAAGGTTTTTATTGTTCAGTTTATCTAAAACTCATAGTCGGTGCATGGTTTTTTAACATAATTTTTTAATTTTTTGTATGTTCTAGGACCTCTAGTAGGGGAATATAGTTAGTGCATGGACTATCCAACTAGGAAGAAATATAGCTAACTTTATCTAGAATTAATGAATTGGGAATACTCAGAGAATTACCTACCCCTTACTTAACATATGTAGTACACTAACCCTCCCTTTACATGTTATCCCAACCCATGGTTGAACGAATTTCATCCATGCATTGCATGCTCTACACTACCTTCTATAATGGGTTTTAGGGAGTTTATTCATGATTTCCAATCTAGTTCATCTCAGTGATGTCTCTTCCTCCATCCTTCTCTTTTTATTCATTCATTTCCACTCTCCCCTCAATATTCATGGGCCTCGATGAACCCTACCACAAATTTTACTATTTTTTACCATTTTCGGTAACAATTGATTCTAAAGATTGACATGAATTAAATTATAATGGATACCTTAACTGATGATTAGTACATAATTGATTCCAATTATGTTTCCCATGAATTAGTCATTAAATATTGAATCCTTTATTTTTCCCTTTTTTCGCATTTTTAGGTTCCTATTAGTAACAATAAATTTTCTAGTAAATATTTATTTAATGTAACCCTAGTTTTACATTGATTTTTTAGAATGAAATAGACATATATTTTAAACGTACTTATTTTAATTTTATTTCATAGCCACCATGCACACTAAAAGTTACTTAAAATTTACTAATTAAATTTAAACATGAGTTTTTTAATTTCAATATGGGTGTTTTTTCCAAAGATAATTTTTTGTTGAATCTCATCTCATACATGAAATTTAGATCAATACATAAAATTATATTAAATTAAAAAAAATTAAATTTTATCACTTTTAAATTTTTTTGGTAGTAAATTCTATTGGTGTCTATGATCATATACAAAGGAATATATATATATATATATTAGTGTATATGTGTTTATGATTTTTATGATCAAAATCATATTGTAATTTATGAATTTATACAATGATATAAACATATATATGTTTGTGTAAAATTTTATAGGAAAAAAATTTAAATGACTTTTGTGACATTAAATATAAAAATGAAACATGATTCTCAAATGAGGGTAAAATGTTTCGTTAAATATATTATAAATCTTGGTAGAAACCTATAAAATAATAACGTAATAATTTGAAAGATTTCGTATAGAAAATACATGGGTGTTAACTGAATGTAAATTTTCATAGGGATCAACATGTTATTTGAATCATGATTTTTTTTGGATTTTAATATGGCTATTGTTATTTTGGAATATCATATTTATGTATCAAATTATTTTATTGATTGTTTTATAAAAAAATCATTTTACGATGGATTTACGATGGATGAGAACCATGATTTGGATATGGTTCCCCTATACAATCAATTCATTGTGAAGTAAATGTGACATTCCCACTATCTAGTGTCATGATATTCATTATACAAATTGATGTTCTCAATTATTAGTGATGTTAATTGTAGTTTTACTATAGCATAGATATAATAGTACTTTCACCATGATTCTCATTTTATATTTTATTCGATAGACTTCACATTTACTTGTTTTTTGATATTTCAGGTGAACCGTGGACCATATATTCATTCATTTAAACAATCTATACATACTATATTGGGTCTTCCCAAATTTTACAAAATGGAATAATTTTAGAAAAATAGAAGATATATTTTAAAAAAGACTTCTTCCAGAGGCATTATAACATCAAATTAGTTTCATGTGATTGATTTTATTTAATTAAAATAGATATGGAATGTATCATACAATGAATTGGAAAATATTATTGGACTTTAAGGAATTATATTTTAAAAATTATTTTTAATTATGATTTAGAAACTAGAATGCTAAAGATCTTTCAAATGGTGACTTATAGATGGGTAATTTATTATTTGGTAATCCTTTTAATCTATTTTTTCAACAATCATCATTATAGATCAATTATTTTTTACCATTTATGGCTCTTGGAGGATTGTATTTATTATTATATTCGACATTGTAATAAAACAAGGAGGTATATTGGATGATTTTTTGACTTGCATTTCAATATAAAATCATAAAAATAATTCATTCACACCATTATTTATCAATTTTCTTAGAATAATATATTTTCTTGGTTAGTTGTGTGAATTAGAGATGGCTTAAACAGAGGGATTAATGAGTGAGAGATGTTTTTTGTTGTTTTAATTTGTTTCATTACCCTTGTATTGTTATTTTCTTTATACCGGAACACAAATGTTTTAAATATACAATGTTCATATATATACATGAAAATTTCATAAAACTGATTATTTGGTGATATTATTCCTAAAAGTTATAATTATATTCACTAGAAAATGATAATAGCCCTATTTAATTGAGAAAATGCATTGGGTATGTCACTAGCCATATGAGGTTCCAAATAAAGGGACATATCTGATTGGTTCATGATATCTTCATATAATATTATAATCCTAGAGGAATCCCAATGACAATATGGTAGTCTATCTAGTGATTCAATCATTTCACCAATTCTCTTAGTTTGCTAATGGGAGGTCACCAAGATCATGGTGATATTCATACATATTTTTATAATGGTGGTATGTTGGTGAAAAAATTTGGGATGAGGAGAAGAAAACGCGAAGCCCTTGGGGCTGCCTCGTGAGGCTCGCCTACGGAGCCCCACAACACTAAGGCCGACACGAAGCTCCCCCACTGTGATGATGCCACATAGTATGGAGGCGGGAGGCAGCAAGATGTGATTTGATGTTTTCGAAGCCTCATCGGAGTACGTAGTCAAGAGGCTCCACTGTTACGACAACGTGCCACGGGGCTCAGCGCTGAGCGAGCACTTCTTCGTGGAACCTCAAGCCTAAATATATCGGTCTCCAATTGAGCCCAAAAGATGGATACTATTACCTTTCACCTTCTTATCTCTCAAATCATGAATAGTTTTCTCCTCTACAAACCATGAGCTCTTCAAGGTACTTTAGCATTACGAAGTGCATTTCCCTTATCTAAAATTTAACCCCTCTTCAAAGAGAATTGCCTTTCAAAGAGCCCATGTGCCTCTACGAAGGAAAGGAATTCCCAAGGGGACTAGGGTCTTCAGAGTGAACTTATGGTTTACAAAATAACCTCTATAAACATGTGATCCACAAGATAAGGGAGGGTCACTATGCTTTGCAATGATACGATTCGGAGGGCACCATTGCTCTGTGAAGCACAACTCCATGAAAGCCTTTCCAATACGCGATGCACCTTCTGTATACACCTATTTCTTATGCCTAAGCTAGACCACTTCATTTCGTGAAGAATACCCATTCGTGAAGCCCCTCCCCTACATGGAGAACCATAGTTTCACAAGTCTTCTTCCTGTAAACCCCTTTGTTCTGCTACTCCATTTCTCGTGTGACCATCAAGGATTGCACGAAGTGATTTCAATGTCCCCATAGAAGTGCTTCCCCTTGAATTGATTCACCACATGATTATTTACATAGGCAAAATAACAGCTATTTCTTAATTTCATATCCACACTAATGTGGACCCCTCAGTTGATTACGCAATGAAACACCAATTCCATGGCATTGCTGATGCCTTCCCTTCCCCAAGGGCGGGCATGTATCAGTTATGAAAGTCTTAGGGGGTTCACAATGATCCAACATCATCCGAGCTATAGGATGTTAAACAGACGAGCAAAATAATCCTCAACACAAGACATTAAACTCTGACCCTACACCATGCATCATACGTGGGGTGCCCCACCTCATATATTCTCCACTTTTGCTAGTCTCCCTATGAGTGTAATCTTCCTCACAAGGAATGGGATCCTCTTTGCTGGAGCAATATCTGCTTACGAGGAAAAAGGGAAACAAACATGTTTTATACCCATAGCCTTTTTTTGGGAGGTACTTTCCCTACTCCCCCTATCTTCTTCCGTGCCAAATCCCTCTCTAGCTGGGCTTTTTCGCAACTTGGCCCTCCATCCTGGAGTAACTCCCAATATCCATCTCCCTGGGTTGGTAACCATGTATAAGCCCCTTTTTACTATTTGGGATGCTAGCCACTCTTAGTCCCATGTTTCCTCATTGGGCTACTAACCATGTGTAACCCCCACTCCGCTACCCAAAAATGTACATTAAGATATGTGATAGTAAATTCATTGCAAACTCTTCTTTCTCAAAATGTGTATGACTCACGTGGGCATAGAGTAAACATCGACCATGAAATCCTCTCTAGGCCGACATAGAGTGTAAGCCCTAACCCTTGCCGAACTATGTGGACATTGATCCTTGTAAAAGAAATATAAATATGATGCCTCCCTGACGTTCAAGCCCAAAAACCCTTGGTCTCAACTCCTATCAAGTCAGTTCACCAAGAATTCCTGAACTATGTGGAATTTAATCCCTTCCAAGGAAAGGTACATAGAAAGCCTCCCTGAGGATCAAGCCAAACACCCATTTGTCCAGACCACTCCACATCGGTACACCCCTGTCCTGTATGATGTTAAATTTTACACAACATTTTTTCCCTCAGGAAACTAATGTGTCCCCCAATCAGCGGTAATATATTTTCAACCCCAACTAGCGATAAGCCGTTGTGTTCTCTAAAAAGCGGTAAGTTTTTTTGTTCAACGACCAGTGGTATGCCATTGTGTTCTATGACTAGCGATAAGGCATTGTGTACTCAATATGACATTAAGCCATTTAGATCCCCATCTAGTGGTAATCCAATGTTGTCCTATACATTGGGACGCATAACATTGGATCATCCAAGAGGAATCAGGCCAACCTCGTGCTGTTAACCATGGGTAAGCCCCGATAAATCATTGGGTTGTTGTCCTCTGCGCCCACCTCAATTCTATTCCTCATTTTGAACTACGTGGACTATGATATTTACCAAGGCAAGGTACGCAAGACACATCCTGGAGGATCAAGCCCACTGTCCTTGTCTCGTCTAAGTCTTTCCCTCGAGCATATGTGTTTTAGGATGGTCATTCCCACACCTAGAGTTTCCACTTCCTTCAGGTACCATCAATACGTGTTTCCTCCTAAGGTGTCCCAACACCTCACCGAACTATGCTGTCATTGATTCCCTACCACAAGGTTACATAGGAAGTTTCATTGAGGCTCAAGCCCAATACTATCATCACCATGATGATGGTTCTGCCTAATTTCCCAACAACTTTATTCAACTCTCCATCATCCATCCTGATTCTTACCCGTGCCACCACATCCCAATGATATCATTCCAATTAACCTCTTTACTCCTCTTAAATGCAATCATGTTACTAACCATGTGTTATCCCCAACATCAGCATTCCCTCTAGGGGTTTCACCCATTGGATCCACTCCAGTTATTGTTATGACCAATCCGATCTGTATCCATTAGAACTTAATCTTGATGCATACCCTGTTTTAAACGTGTGAATCTGAGGAAAACCAAAAATATATTCATGCGGTATATAATTCCTTTCATTCAACGTTGGATGTGTTAGGATTCTGGCCCCTCTATAAGACCTATTATAATGGATGAAACCTAGATGTTCCAGTGATCCATCATTCAGACACACCAATAATTTCCAATGTGACTACTCCCCCCATCAAAGGATACGGCCCTGAGCAGACCCTTTTGAATGTCTTGACATAAGCAGCACAATTAACCTGCATCCATGAACACATGGAACTCAGAAGAGTATCATGAAAAATTTATTAATCAATGAGGGAGACTAGGACAAGGTGACGAATTCCAAGGAGGAATCCGGTGGGAGAAACCAACAACCCATCATCTTGTTTGGATCAAGGAGAAAATGTCCTTGAATAAGCGACGGATGCCACCCACATTTGGAAGGCAAGAATGCAGGGCAACAATCAGCGCAACCTCGAAATATGGATTTGCGCCCCAGTGAATGCATCATAAATAGAAATGTTGAACTCGATGTGAAGATCTTATCCACAATATTGATATTAGTAGTGTTAAAATATTCTTTGGACTAGCGTGTCATCAGATCTAGTTATTTGGAATTGGGTCCCACCAAGCAAATAGTAGGAGTGGCGTGAAACTCACTAGAAGTCGGGGCAGTTAAAATGTTGGACATCTAGATCTATGACATTTTCAGTGTGGATCCATTTTACCATCCATGGCAGACAAAATGACGTTGGGGCACTGGATGTCGATTTCATTTTGATAGCTGTAATTGTTTTTTCTCCCTACCGTATAGGACCCATGCTGCCACAATAGGAAAATGATCATCTCCATTCCACCAACGCAGGGGCGGGGAAATGTATATGTGTTAGTCTGGCGTGGATCTACCTATTCTGAAATAGGTTCCACATTTACAAATGATTGTCACCCAAACCTCACCTCCCCATTCGAATTCGTTCAGCGACGGGTGCTAAACAACCTCGTCTGTAGAAACGAGGAGGATAGAATTATCACAACTGAAGATATGTCCCTCCAGGATTTAGAGGCGTCTTTTCCTCATTGAAATCCTTATCCCCAAGGTCTTATAAGGGAAACACTACTCCCCACTATGACACATAACCGTTTCGGGAGCCCCTCCTTGGAACACGTCAGTGACTAACGCCCCTACACCGACAAGGTGAGGGATATCCGGGCCAAACCAGGTGGGATCCAGTTCCAAGGGTTCCGAAGGAGGGTCCTCACTAGGCTTCACCAATGCTGCCACCTGGCCCCATGATTCGAGGTGCAGGTGCCGGAACCAGTCCGGATGACCCGACGCTATCATTGTCCACAAGTCGAGGAGGTCACCCACCAAGTGGATTCGATGATAATGACAATTGAGGATCTCTCCGCAACCTACGTATACCACGAGTACCCTACCTATTTTGAGATTGTTAAATCATATACCCAACCCAGATCGGGGCCCCAAACACCCCATGATTAGGATGGGTCAACACTTCTAGTGTCTGGCACTAGGACCACCCACCATAGACTGACCCGCAGAAACAACACTCAGTACAGAGTTTTTCCCCGTACCAACACAATTATAAAATTTGGCCCTTCCATATCCCATTCTCAGCCCATAAATCTTCATTGTGCTACTTCTGTGCTCACAATATCAGCTGTGGAGTCATTACTCCTTCTATAGACTGCTGGTATAAAGATACTATGCATCCAGTAAATATCCATCATGTGGGCCTTCCCCATTTCCTTACAGTAGCTGGTGAAGGTCCTCCTTGAATCAGCAATTATAGGAGTGAAGGTCATCCTCAGTTCATCAGTACCAATCACGGAGGTCCTTCCCATGTTCTACATGACCAGTATGAGGACATGTCTCACACCGACGCCGCAAGGGGAGATAATCATGGAGGTACTACCCATGCTCCAATAGGATCTAGTTGAGGTCCTACCTACATCAACACTTTTCGCATAGATTCCCTTTGCACATCAGTCAGTGGCTACATAGGTCCTCCTGTGTTCCCTTTGATATCTATCCAGGTGATCCTCACACCCTAGCTTAGCCATGTAGAAGACCCATATGCCCCAACACCAGTACGACCGAATGTCCTCCTCATGAAAAAAATCTAACATGTCTAGAAAACCCATCATAGGGAAGTAGGGCAGGTTTTCGTCACTATAAAAAGAATTCAAGGATGATTGAGACTGAGATTAAATAAGTTTGATTCTCATATTATGAGGTTGAATATGATTCAGTGATGGAACACACACCTCAATCATCTGTTTCAATGGATGGGGTAGGAAAAAGGTACATGAGCCTCAATCATCAAGAATGTGAGGTCCACAGGATCCCTTCCTCCCTCCATAGATAAATCTTGGAGGAAAAAGTTCTAGAATCTCCCTAGGGGCTGGCCATGAAATCACAACCATCATAACTATGAGAATTATATTACTCGACTGAAGAATATAAAGTGTTATTCTTGAGATTGTTGGAAAACTAGTAACAAAACTGTCCATATTCAGAATCTGTAGTTCCTACAATAGAACCTGGGGTCAGCATCCTGTCTTATCATGATGTGGTGGAATAGTCATAGCACTCTTCGGTGGATAGCCCGAGATTCGGCGGTTTGTCAGTGTACTCATAGTATTATCCATCAGCCAGCATACAATCTCAGTATTATGTTTCAGTACCTCTATAGGTTCCCTAGCCTCCTTCAGTTGATGAGTGGGTAAATGAAGGGCCAGACCCCATGTCTATGACAAGGAGCCTGTTGTATATTTTTGCAGCAAAACATTTCCCAGATATATTTGGTCCAGTTGCAGCACAAAATTTCAGGTCCCCAAAAGCACTAATCTAGGTGGATGTTGGATGCTTTTTCCAGACCCTGTTAGCGACCCATTTCCGTCTTCATCATCGAAAAGTGGCATACCCCAATAGTTAAGTGTACTTAGAAGACATTGGCCTACAATGCTGTCTTGTTTATTTTGCCACACACCCCATGGCCCGATGCCCTATGTCACCAGGTCGCCATAGGACCCTCCAAGAATGATACATCCAGAGCATTAATGTTATCCACAAGATTATCAAGGAATAACCCCCCCATATGTAGATCTGTAGATGGGGGCTATATGTAGCCCTATACTTTAGTTTTATCCAGTGTCAGCCCGACCATCCAGGCTATATCAAGGATATGCCTCCACGCATTGTGGAAGTTAACATGGACGATTTATTGGTGGAAGAGACAAAGGAATAACTCCATGGGGAAAACATTCCCCCTGGAGGAGTACCACAACTTTTGGACCCATCAGGAATGGTAACTCGTAAACAATGAAATCTACTGGGTCATCCCATACCCACAGAGGCCTTCTTCCTCAGAGGAAATCCCAACCAGGGTAACTAGATCCTTAGATCTGTCAATCCCTATAACGCATCTGGCACAATGTTGAAGGCTGAAGACTATCCTAAAAACTCTATGCTATGTCCGCAGCTCACCGAACACAAGAATAAGGTCAAATACCTCCTTGTGAATGCACTATGGAGGGATAATAAGACTCTGGTGATCCTCAACCTAGGCAGCAAGGATAGGCACAAATTCAACACAGATAATTTCCACCACGTGATCTTGGCCATCCTACCAAAGCAGATAGTGTTGATGTGGGAACTTATGGCAAGATGGTTCAATATGTATCTCCAAATCCACTAGAGAGACGCGACATCCCCGTGGAATATCTCAGGTTCCCCAAGCTTCTCATCAGGTTATTCTGCCAGCTGCTGCACGAGCCGTCAGAACATCTTTTCATGTTGGGGAGCCATCAAAATCACTGGAGGTAAGGGATCCCTATAAAGACAAGAACCCCAGCTAGATGATCTCATAATGGTGCTCATTTCCCACCTCGATACATTGGAAACACGATAGGTGTTGATCCCACATGATGGAAAGTTGTATCTGGTATGGGTGGATGATATGCTAGCAGCCCTGGGCTTTGGATATCCGAACTTATCGTTCATTAATGGGACGAGTGACCAACCACATCATCTGGTCTATTTCATTTCAAGATGTGGACACTTTCTGTGAACCCCATCGCGGTAGGAATCCGCCAAACATTGATGGTTTTTAGAGAAATTGAAGGGGGGTTCATTTTTCTGGAATAGAAAGCTACATATCGGGTCAGTAGACGACAATTAAGGTCATCTCAATAAATATTTATACCAGTTCAGTTCCACCACTCAGAAGATGAGTATTTTAGATCTCTTCAAGTGAAAACAGAGGCATGAAAATCGCGTCGTAGACTTTTTCACCTGGTGGAAAGGGCTCCCTTACTCACTTGACATGCCACTAACTTAGGAGCCACTGAGGACAATGTGTGAGGGGAATTTCAAGGTAGAACTAGTCCCCTCTCTGATCACCTAGGATTCTTCTAGGGGATTCCAAGATATATCTTATATGGCCAAACTCCTAGAAGATACCTTGCAACAAGTCATCCAGGCACGTCTTGTGACCCTTGAATCCTAATGATAAGGTCCATCATGGTCGAGCCCACCATGGAGGCTCAAATAAGGGACCCTTGGGAACTATATTTGTTCCCAGTGGAGCCACCTCTAGAGCCTCGCACAAGACCTCCTGCTCAGCTGCATCTTCTATCCTAGCCGTGCCGACTATAGAATCGGTAGGCATCCTCTCGAAATTTGTGCCACTACCCGTGTGAGACAATCAGGATCCCCCACCATGGTATGATCCTCCATCCCCTCATCAGAGTCATGCTCCTAGAGCCCCATTTCTACAAAGAAGAATTCATACCTACTAATTTAGCGAGGCTCGAGACCCCATCTATTTCTGAAGTGCATTAGAATAAAGGATTGTATGTTTTCTTAAATGCTGGGGGCCAGATGAAGCAGCTCCCATGGATTTCCACAATTACTACCCCTATCACTGGATCATGGGTCACAGACCACAAACAGTGTGATATGATTAAGGAATAGCTTCAAGACCATGTCAATAACAACATAGTCAGGTTTGGCCCAACTCCATCACATGTGGCATGAGTGTTCGTGAAACCAGACAATGATAGCCACATCAAGGTTGTGTGGATTTAGGTTTCTAACTACGGGTCCCTAAAGAATGATGATTGGATGGCTCGAAAAACAATATCCCATTACCATGGTAAAATCTGTGCACACATAAATCGACAAGAGACTTCAGAAGCCGATGCGTCTTCTTCTACATTATCATTTAAGACATCCCATTCTCAGAAGTGAAAATAGTTGCAGCGCAAGGGAAAACAATGTCCCCCTCCAATGTCATCATCATCCTATACTATTGGCAACCTCATGCCTCCATAGATGGGGATTCCTCGCAAAATCCATCCAGTAGTGGATGACTCTTCATGTGATAGTAAAATGGTATTAAATAGTTAATACTGTTGTGCTGGTAAACCCCTACATGATTACTGATGATGAGGAGTGCAAGGATGATCCTCCCAATATCCCCAGTCATCGGCATCATCAGTTATGCTATGACTGTATGGGTCATCAGTGTGCCTCAGTCAGTTCTTCCAGCTAGGCGGTTCATGTCACCGAAACCAGAAAGTAGTCCCAGCATAGATCTCGGAATGTACAACCTTCTCATCTGGTGTCATCAGATTTGAAATCTCCCTCGTTTCTGTTTCTTGATCAGCAAGGGCCATCTTGACCACACTGTGACCATCAACGGTCACCTACAGATAAGTCTCGGTCATCTGACCATCATTCGGCAGTCACCCCAAAGACATCAACTAGTTAGCAGTGGGATATTCCTAGAAGTACTCAACTGCCGGTCAAGCCGGTAGGGCCCGCCATACCTCCTGTCATAGAGCGCCCTCCTATGAGTAGAAGCTCACACTTGGCATGGAAGTATGATGTCCTCAAACAACTAGCTAGTATTCTAGAAATACTATACATCCAGGAGGCCCTTCACATGTGAGTAGATATGCTTGAGGCACTCGCTGAGGCCTTAAGAAGCCCCCTCTAGTTTGAGGCGTAGGTAGCTGCTATAGAATCCTTCCATTATGAGAAGTTCAAGCATGCTGAATGCCAGACCATCATCTTGTTATCTAGTGAAGATGAAGGCTCTCTCATATGGGGGAACATTCTCCCACTATACATCACCATCTAGTTTAATGGTGTAGATGATCATTGTTATCTTATCAACATAGGCTCAAGGGTTATCCTAATCTGGACTAGGAAACTGAGATATTTGTGGTTTATTGAGGAACATTAGAGTCTCTATGACCTGAAAATCCAAGGATATGGTTGGATAGAATAGACACTAGTTGGAAAAATCCACATGAAGACCCAGTTTGGTGGCCTATTTGATAGCATCGAGTTCATGGTTTTTTCGTAGGAAAATTCTTACAACACATTGATGGGTAGGAAGTGGCTATACATTCATGTGTAAGTTCCTTCATCGTATCACTAGTTCCTTAATTACTCTGTTAATGGATGAGTGGGAATACTCCAAGGTGACACGTCTCCCTTTTACTTTTTTGAAGCCTACTACCTGGATTCTTACTATTAAAAGAGCAATGACATGCGAATTCAGGATAACATGGTTGAGAATTCCATGCCTGAGACTCACCCAAGAATAGATCTTGATGAGGCCAACATCATTACAATCCACAGATTAGAGGCTACAACTTCAGAGATGGGACAATTATTCATTATTTTTTGAATGAAGGGGGTGCAAATTCCCATGTCCAAGGGATGCTGGAATATCTCCTCAAACTCCTACACGAATAATTTATGGGTAATACCAAAGCTGCCTACCACCATAAGGTATTGGGATGTCCCCATAATTGCGATGACAATACATCATACATTCTTGATTCACTAGGCTGGGATTAATCATATCAAGCTGACACACCACTATTGCTTCGATATCATCAACTGTGGCCCCTTGGGTCGAAGATGAGATCAGATTAGATCTACAACTTCATTGTTATGGTTTCGGTAGCACAGGAGTCCCTATATGCATTGTCCACTACTACTCAAGATGGTACCAACCTCTCATCAGGATCTTTGGACTCATAAGAAATTCTTCCCTCCAAGGATCCCTCCACCATAATTGAAGAGTTGTATTTAGAATATGATCCCCCCTCCTTTGAAGTGGGAATCTCTGCCATGGTCGATGAATTGGTGTAGGTGAACCTCAGAAGCGAGGTGGATGCGAAACACACACGGATCAGTGCAACTGCGACCGTCAAGGAAAAAATGTAGTGCATTGACTTCCTCAAACAACATCATGATGTATTTTTTGGTGATATGACATGATTCTAGGACTATATCCTCTAATAGTTATCCACCATCTCCTCCTCCCAGCAAATCACCATGGGTTCAAGTAGCCTCCCATAAAGATGCACCCTTCTAATGGGTCCATGGTTGAGGTTGATGTTGATAGTCTAATTAGAGACAACTTAGATAAGGAGGTCTAGTACCACAAATGGCTATACAAAATTGTTCCGGTCATGAAGAAGAACAGATAGATGAGAGTCTGCATCAACTTCTGGGTTATCAATTGTTAGTGTCTGATGGATGATTTTCCATTTCCTATGACAGAATTGTTTATAGATGCTACATCTGAGTTCCAAGCCCCCTCTTTCATGGATGTGTACTCTAGGAATAACCAGATAAAAATGTCTCCAAAGGATGAGAAGTCCAAATCCTTTAGGGAACCATATTGTACATTATATTACCAAGTCACCCCCTTCAGTCTAAATAATATAGGTACAACCTATCAGTGGGTTATTCATCACATATTTAAGTAGATCCTCATGATGTTGGTGCAATGTTTTGTGGACAATCAGGTGGACAAATACCACAAGCATTAGTACAATCTAAATGACATTGAGAAAGTGTTTGGATTCCTCAGTTCCGATCACCTGATGACGAATCCATTGATGTATGCTTTTGGGGACACCTATGGAATATTTTTTGGTTTAGATGTCAGATACCAGGGCATTGAAATTGGCCCAATAAATATCAAGTCCATCATCCCAATTTATCCCCCATGAATCCTTTGGGAGATTCGAAGTTTCCAAGGACACTTAGAATTCATACGCCGATTCATTGAAAATATGTCTGGAAAGTTTATGCCCTTTCCCAGATAATAATGAAGTGAACTATCTAATAGTGGGGAGAATAATGTCCCACTACTTTCGAGGAAATCATGTAGCACCTTCTCCAGCCTCCGGAATTAATTCCACATGTCTCTGGAAAGCCACTAGTCCTATATGTGACCACCCTAGAACTATCTCTTCATTCCCTTATTGACAAGAAGATATTGTGGGAACAAAGAATAGTATATACTAACTCAGCTACATACTTCTTGATATGATGTCCAGATACTCCCCTTTCAATAAGACTTGGATCATGCTAGTATTTTCAGTAAAAAAAATTTGACATTACCTACAACATCATGAGTTAAAATTGGTGTATCGAGTGGATTGGTTGATGTACATCCTGAACCACCCTATGATGATAGGACATATAGCTCAGTGGGCAGTGATACTTTAACAGTTCGACATCAGGTATATAACTTAGAAGACTATTAAGGGGAAGGCATTGGTAGCATTTTATACTACCCATCCAGCTCTTTCAGACCAGTACATGGATCTCGATTTTTTTGATGAAGTGATTCTCTCAATAGACCAAGACATGTTGTGCTGGAAAATGCCCTTCGATGGTGCTTCCCGGAGCCCCATCGACTAAAGACTCAATGACCCCATGATCTATAAAGTAGGCATGAGTATCGTATTCATTACCACAGCTCAATCCTTCCTACCTTATTCATTCCTATTGTTAGAAGGTCACACTAGCAATGAGGCTGAGTATTAGGCTTTCATCATTGGCCTTGATTTGGCTCTCAAGATTGACTTTCCCCACATGCATGTGAAAAGGGAACTCTGAACTAGCCAACAAGAAGATCAAAAAACACTATGTCATCATAACGATAAAGCTCATACCATTGATGGAACACATTCTCCAGCTAATGGCCTAGTTCCAATCTCGACTCGAAGTCACTCATGTCCCTCGATCCCCGAATGGTCGAGCTGACGCCTTGGGCAACCTAGATACATCACTTGCAGATCCATAATAGGATTATTTTACCATCCACAAGCCTCACCAGAGAGTAATCACTCACATCAATCCAAATGATTATGACATCTTATAGGTGAGCCACTATACCGCTAGTGCCTCCACGTTATGACCTCCATGCCTCTCAGATGCAGTGATTGAGGTGACTTCCAACTGGAAAACCACCTTGGTTGAGTATCTCCAAAATAGTAATCTCCAGGTAGATTTGGATTAGCACAAGAAAATCCAACGCTGCACATTACAATTTAACCTCAAGGACGGTCATGTTTGTGATAACATCCTCTATAAGAGCGTGTTAGATGGGATTATCCTCTGTTTCATTCAAGGATTTTAGATTTATCATGTCAAGCATGTTGTTCATGACAGTTCTTATGCTGCTCATAAGACCATGACAAAACTATCTCACCAGATCCAGATACTATATTATTATTATCCCTCCATGATCTACGACATCATTGATTGGGTGAAAATGTTCCATGCATACCAAATTCATGCCAACTTTATACATCATCTGCCAGGGCCTCTCCACACTGGCACATAATATTGGCCCATTGTGATCGGATGACTCGTTGTTGTGGGACCATATCCACTCGCAATAGCTCTCTAGTGTTTGATCGTACTAACCTCAATGGATTTCATCTATAATTGGGTAGAGGTAGTCCCACTCAAGGAGGTAATGCATTTTTTTATCATAGATATTGTGAGATTCAACATCATCTACTAATTTGGAGTCCCTTGGTCCGTCCTCACCGACAACAGCATGAACTTTCAAACAACCGAGCTAAAGAAAATTTACGCTAAATACAACATCCATTCTAACCATACCTACCATTATCATTTGCAATAAAATAGTATGATCGATGTGTTCAACAAAACTCTCTATAACATTCTATAAAAAATGGTTGGTTAGAACAATAAGAGTTAGCCTGACATTATCCCCAATGCCCTCTAGGATTATCAAACGACCACTCATAATTTCACCCATGTGACCTCATATTTATTGGTGTATGGAACAGAGGAAATCATGCACATCAAGATTTAGTTTCTTTTATCACACACAACTATCTATGATCAGGAATCACATGATAGAGTAGCTAATGTCCATCTGGTTGAATTGGATGAACTCGATGAGAATAAGCTTTGTGTCCTGCACTTTATGAAAAGGCATTTGAATAAGATAGATATATATTTCAATAATAAATACCTCATCCGCTTCATATTGGAAGGAGACATGGTGTTGGACATGAGAACACCAATGATACTTACACGGATGCCGCCAATTCTAGATCCCAAATGGGAAGTACCTTATTTAAATCACAAGGTTTACACTAATGTCGCATATTACCTGGTTAAATTTTATGGATAGCATATAACTCCTCCCTCTAAATCCATGTTCCTAAAGAAATAATTTTCCTGATAGAAGGGGTTCCTACAGGACCTTAAACTATAGTGGGTCATTCATGACCTTAAACTGGAGAGAGTCCTACATGGCCTTAAACTTTTGAGGGTCCTACATGACCTTAATATGTAGACGGTCCTACCAGACCATAAATTATACAGGTTCCAAAATATCCTTAAACTGTTTAGGGTCCTACATATCCATAAATTTTAGAGGTTCCTAAATAGCCATAATCTCTTGATGGTCCTACATGTCCATAAACAGTTGGTCGTCCCACACAACATTAAACTATTAATGGACATACATGACCTTAAACTATTCATTCCATCACGACCTTAAACGGTTCTTTCCCGCATAATATTAAATTGTATTTAATACCGCATGTCATTAAACAATATTTCAAGAACTATGTATGGATTTATCCTCATCCTCATGGGATATGTAGGAACTCTTAGTCACCTCGTCCTGAGTCCGGACCTTTTTTCTTCCTGTTTGACTACCCCTCCTGGGTGTGGTTCCCATGGAGGATCCCATGTGGTGTAGCCTAATATTTATTGGCCCCCCTCACAACAAGATTACTAAGGTTACGCCATGTTCCCCTCCTCGTTCATCTACCCTCCCATTTCCTTAATGTATAACGTTAAACCGCATGGCCATTTAAGAACTATGTATGCCATTATTCCCATCCTACTAGGATACGTAGGACCAAAATGATATTTTTTCCATAGGCCCAACCCCATATTCCTAGGTCTCCCCTTGAGTCTCATCCGGCATGCTGTTAAACTGCACAGGCATATTCATGCTTTTCTCATCCCCTCTATTTTAGGTATTCATCTCACTTCATATCCAGAAGGTCCATTGAATTACATTTATTTTCGGTTCAAGGGCTCTCCGACCATTTCAGGAAAATGTCCTCGATGATTTCAAACAAAAAATTGATTCATGTCCCGCGTTACGAATATGGTTAGCATTCGACACTCATTTGATGTTCCCATTTCATGTCACATGATCTGGATGTTGTGTTTCGAATATGGTCAACAACCATCTTCCATCATTTTAACCACCCCTATAGGTCTTATGTGTTGAGTGAAATAATTTCAATTTTTCATGCTACCTCTGGAAACATCCATCCACCTTGGGAAAGAGTACTGGTCTGGTCGAGAAAGACCTTTCTTGATCTTATTCCATAATTTCTATACTATTATATGCTAAGGAGATAGCGATCATATTACTTTTTCCCACATGGATAATTGCTCACATGAGTTTATGATCATTGGTATAGAATTTCCCGACTAAAGGGTCATGTGTCTATAGTTAGCCAAGACACACATGTACAAGGTCCCCTAATAATTTTCTTCCCCTTGAATGATGTTCTCATCTAGTATTGTGTAGTTTTGTATGGACTTCTGTCTTCATTCACATTGGGTATGCAAGAGCTACACCATGTACGTCCCATCTGAGTGATAGTCTATCCCGGCACATATTCTCCAACCATTTATGGACCCTCATCCCATGGATTATTTCTAGGAATAGTATGTGGTGTGATGTGGACCTCATTCACATTCATGTTGTGTTTGATTTATCACACCGTGCACTTCCCCTCTTCAACCACATTTCTCATGTATATGTCTGAGTCGTATGACTCTAAATTATTCTGCATATTCCCATATGACTTTAAACTACCATGTTTGTACTACAAGACATTAATTTTCTGGGGTTGGTCTTACCAAATGACCTTAAACTATGACTTTATCGTCCAACACCCACAACTAATAATGGAGATTCTTTTTTATGTCCGCACTGGAGGGTACATCAGGTTTGGTAACTATTACTCACCATTCAATTTTTCAATGTATGTGTATGTCTTGATTTGTATTGTAAAGCCCAGGCTATCCATCCTTATTCCATGGTGTAAATCACACATTATATGAAATGAAAAAACAAGACATATCAAATACCTCTTCTCTTGTGGAGGAGTCTTGGCCTACATAACCTAATATCCATGTCACTGGAAGTTTACAGAACCACTTTCAAAACTACATATTGATTTATTACTATTATCATTGTGTATATAGGAATGCCTGGTCACTTTTCCTTGGGCCCAAACTATCTTTCACTTTTGGTCCCCCAACCTAGATTTTTCTGGAGGATCGCATCTTGGTGATACAGACTCCTATTCTCCTCATTCAAAGTAGGCTTAGTAATTACTTCAATATGTTTCTCCCTCCTTCAGTTCCAATTATGGTCTATCTTCTATGACCATAAGCTAAGACCACTCCACATCCTTGTTGCAAGACATTAACATACACAACATCTTCTAGAACTACATATGGATCGATTCGCATCCCCATGGGATACGAAGAAACTCACATGCATCTTGTCTTTGGGTCCAACCCCATGAGTCTCAAATCATGCCCCCACTCTTTGGCCCCATGGCCCGAACTCTTTTGGGAACATGTGGTATGGAGAGTACCTCCTGGGTTCTCATTGACGTTGGGGTTTTCAATAGCCTCCCCATGTTCCTCCCTTGTCTATCCCCAATCTGGTAGGATTTCTATGACCCTAAATTAAGATCTACTAATGGGAACTACGCATCGGGTTTGGATACTTTGTTGCCCTTCACACATTACAATAAATCAATCCCCCCATTAGTAGCCCATCCTAAGACCTTATGATGGATGTGTGAAAACACCATGACCATTTTCCATGGAAGGGGACTCGAATCCCTCTATCTAATGCGTCTTATTTTCATACTTAGATGCATTGTGACACAGAGCCTAATTTGTTAAAATTTCACTGGGACTGAAGCCTCCACATTAATAAAAAATCCTAAGCCCATCGTAATGCCCATTTAACATAGATGGGACTGATGCCTCCCCAGTTTTCCTATCAATTATTCATGAGTGGTGTCATCGATGAAGCACATAATCAGTTTCCATGACCGGTGACGGGCGATTTTTCAATCCTCTTCATCAGAGGATGCCTCTTCCCAATCCGATGGTTTAGCAGGTTCATATGTAGGAATTTCCCCCAAGAACTCATCTGCGAGGTCTGTATCTTCTGTATTATCTATTGTGTAATGACCAGTTCTGTTCAATCAATCACCGTCTTTGGATCCCACCTCAATAATATCAGGTTGTGTTCTGTTAAATATCCCACCAGTGATAGGGAGTGTCGTTTCATGGTTAGTTTTGGCGTTGCTTCCACGACCACTAGAATTCCCCTAGGAATGGGCTGCTGAAAGTACCTACCAAGCCTTCCAAGGCAGCCCACGCCATTTGAAGAACAATGCATACCGTGAAGTGCACTGATGTCAATTAACCTGATCAATGGGTATCATGCATGATTTTTGTAATGAATACTTACATAGATCAAATTTTCAGTCTCTCTCTTGGTTGGTTTCCATTGGGACCTCGAGGCGTGGTCCTCCATATATTGTTGGGATTTAAAAAACTCTGAAATAAATACCATGATTGTCTCAGCCTTGTTGGATGCGGTAATCCTCATAGCCACGGGCCTGGATCTTGAAGGCCCTGCAGCTGCATCTACTGTAGGGTGGGAATAGGTTTTCATATGAGGCCCTTCTACACAGTTCATATATTAGAGTGGAGTCTAATGTGACCTGGAAGTGGACCACTAAGAAGGGTCTTACTGTTTTACCTCGAGATAATCTGTAAATACTTCATGTTCTAGGTCTAAATTTCTAACTACATCCTCCTATAGAGGACTCCCTCTACCAGCCTCCTCCCCCATGAGGATTCTTCTAATTCTTCTAGTAGATGGATGTGCTCCATAAATTCGATAGGAAATAATTGTGGAGTTTCCATTCGATCCAGAAATACATTCACCTGATCTTTCATTAGACGTGGGACACTGCGGGAGGGCACAAAGTCCTCCATCTCAACCAGGTATTGCTCCGCCTCCCCATTGGATACCGCAAATCCAGCACTGATTGGGCCAATCCCTAGAAAATCAATCTCAAGCTGATTCAGGTGTTTCCACATATTAGGTTAGTTGTGGAATTGGGGGTTGAAAACCAAGATGTCCCAAGCTTCCAGGATGACAAAATTATTAGACATTTATATGTGGTGTGGTCACTTCCCCAATGCCCAGGTGGATATCCTGTGGAACCCCCTGGGCGGCCTCACCTCCGGACGACTCTGCTCATTTGGGACAGCTGGGTTTTCCGCTACCGCCTCCCTTTTGACTGGTGCAGGCCTCGCTGCCACTGCAGCCCCTCGACCACAAGACATCTCTGCTACCTTCTGGCCACATCCTCAAGGTTGGGTTGGAACCCCATCACTTTTCCAAACATTTGGTTGCTTTAGCATCTCTCTATGGTAGGGCACCTCCCATCTCATGGTGTACACTTTCAACAGCCCGATGATGGGCATGGGTAGAGGTACATTATTCCACATCTTCCCATCCACCTTGGAGAAGATGATCCGCTTCTTCCTCATCACACATGGGTGATCCTTATAGAGAACCCAGAAATAGACTCATGGTGTTAACCGCTGCATGTAACACCCCATGATTTCATAGTACATTATTTCTTCAATGTAATTCAATAACTTTCATTCCATGCAACATCGAGTTCAAGTGCACCACAACTTACAAAACTAGTCGTTCAAAATCGGTTATGAATAGTATTAACTGAATTTTGAACAATATATAATAATAATAATTTTATAAACCATATTATGAGTTTCTTAGACATAATGTAAGAACTAATTAATTTTTTTCAGATAAAAGAAGTATTTTTAAATACAAATTGCACTCTTACCACCTTTTAATGGTAAACCATTTTTAAATACAATATTTGAAACATTTATATATTCAATTTTAAAAATTAAACTTCTTATTTAGAATCATGACATAATAATTTAGTTTCAATAAATTTTTTGGTGTTTTTCTGATAACTTTCATATTTGGGTGAATAGTGAAAATTACTAAATTTTAATTAAAAACAACATTTTTAATAGAAATAATTATTAGTGATAAATTATGAATTTGAGTGACTTTAAAGTATCATTATAATACATTTTTACCATTTAATACAATGTTGGTAATTTGTCGTAATTTCACATTTAAACCGCACATAAACAAGAGTCAGTCTTTTGATACTTATTAATTCTTAGAGACATGTTTTTTGTTTTGACAGGGAGAATTAATTTTAAATTAATTTCTGTCACTTCTGTGTTTTATATTTGGAAAAATTGATTCCATATTTAGAATCAGGATTTCCAAAATGTGTAAATAGTTAACGTTTATTTTTAGACATTTTGAATAATTACTTCAGTAAATATTTAATTTTCCATGGTTAAAGGGTAAATCCAGTAAATATGGGTAAACAAATAATGGTATAATAATATTAATTTACCCTTAAACGAGTCCTAACCCTATTTGTTGATACATTTCAGACCATGGACATATTTGGGTCAATTTTGGGACCCCATGGAGCCACTTGTAGGTGATAAGGGCACCTTATATTAGTTATGTTAAAGTAAATACAAAAATTACATAAGTATATATCGTTTAGAAAAACAATTTTTACATAGGGTTATATATGTTATATTTTCGACTACATATATTAATAATAAAGAAAAAAATATTTCATAAATAATGGTATTTTATTTATAATTTTTAAACATTCAATAATTAAATTTATTTATGACATAGTAATGATGCAGTATTTTCCTTAATAATGACTGAATCAAATAATTAGATTTATAAATGATATAATAAATATCATTTGAAATTTTCTATACCATCCACTAATTTTATTGGTTAACTTGACATTTTAGGATTTATTAAATTAATTTGTTTTGAATTAATAAAGTTGTTAAGACTTTAACAGAAAACAATTATTAAATATTGTCAAAATTGACAAAAATGAGTTTTTAAAACAAATATTATATTATTAATTGATATTCTATTCGTAAAAATATAAGGTTCGGAAAAAGGACTTATATCATAGGTGTATCATTAATGGAGCACTTAGGGGTCGCTTGGATGTATATGGTATTTTTATAAACTATATAATATAAAAATACAAAGTGACATGGTAAATGTCAAACTAATTAACTAATAGTTAAAACTAAAAGATAAGGTTAATATAATGACCCGAACATGACTAAAATCTATGGGATGAAATTATGTCGACCCATCCCCACCATAAACTTTGAATAAACCACTTTGGACCCATTAGAAACTGAATATGAATTTATTATAAATTAATACTTTAAGTTTTTCCTAAGGAGCCCCCCTTATAAAGGGACACCACTTATAACCAATTCATTATACCTTCAAAGCCTTTTTGTTCGGCAAAACTCTACCAAAATACCATCTAAACTATCCTCCCTTAATCCTAGAGGCCATACTTTAGTCAGAAAGCCATCCAATTGATCCATTTGGATCAAATCAAAAGGAAGAACCCAATGAAGAGGTAATGTTTTCACCACCCTCTTTCAAGTTACTTTCTTCTTCAACTTCTTCATTCATTGTTATTTCCATTCTAAGTTAATAACTCCATTATATTCTATATACATTGATGTTATTATAAATATGGACAACCATATTCAGTATTCTATCCATCCTTTGAATGACATGTCACCATACGTGCGTACATACGGCTTACCGTCTCCACATCGTGGTGTAATTGTTATTCAAAACATTATTATATTGGATGGGTATGATAATGATGTTTAATTCAATTAAATAATAAATATAACATGATAATTATTATTTATATATGACATAAAATACCATTATATTTTATTTTAATATCAAAAGAATGATATTCTTGCTCATGCGTACGTATGGATTACCGTCTCCACAAACCCAATGAGAATCACCCCCCATCGTATCCATTCAAACCTAAATTTTACTTCATGATTAAAAATAATTTTTAGAGACATGAAATCATTCTGGATATGAATAATATACATTCCATCAATAACAAATATGGCTCACATAATAGAGAATATAATGAAAAACAAATCTGCTAACACTTGAAATGATGATAATACTATGATATTATTAACAAATCAATGTTAAAAGAACATATATGATATCATATTAATGAATATGATTCTTGCATAATTTAATAACAATTATTTAACCAATATACAAGATCTTACCCTACCCCCAACCAAGGAAAAGTACATTTTAATTGTTTATTTCACAATATCTTCATTATATGAGGTTGTTTATTCGTAATTTTCTACGGGGACCTCTTTATCATCCACATCCATGTTTTAATAAAAATGTATTTCAAATCATTGTTACTATTTTGAAGACTATGGGTTAAATTCATTTATACCCTTGAATGATTTTTATAAGATGTTTATAAAGGAATCTTTCCGTCATTTTCCAAAAAAGTTACTTTTTAACCTTTTTCCACACAATTATGGCAAGAATGTCTTTTTTTTATCTTATACGGAGGGTGCCACAATTTTCCGCCATTATAAAATTGTCGAAGCTTACCTTACCAGATTATAAGAATATATTGACTGTAATTTTTTTATTTTATAATTATGTGTCTTTTAAATGATTTCAAAGTTAATATTGTAAAAATTTGTGAAAGGTACTCTTTATCAAGACCACAATTTTAAATGTTTTAATGATTTATATTTCTAAATCTTTTCAATTCCTGTCCATTTTTTCAAAATTATTTTAAGGATTTATTTATATTGACATGAATGTTTTGAAATTATATTTCTTTTCAAAAGATTCAAAGTGTTATGGGACACTTTGAATCAAAAATCTCATTTAAATTACATATTTTATAAATGTGTGACTTTTCAATGATTTCAAAAAAAGAGATATTTCTCTCAAAAAGTTTTGATTTCATCTGTGTCAACATCCTTTGATGGATTTTAAGCATATTTGAAGTTTATTTATTTTTATAAAAACCTTCTATATTGTGTTGATGGTTTTGTGATAAGTTTGACTATGGATGAATTATTTTTATACCATTAATGGTTTATGGAGAAAGTGTTGTCATTTTGTATGATAGTATTAATAAGAATGATTATGTTATGTTTAAACCTATTTATATAAAGAATGCATTGGAAAAAATAATTAACAGGTGGAGATCATGATAGCTTCTCGATGTAACGATAGTTCTCATGAGACAAACTAGTGTCTTGGCACAAGTCCTTGAAAAAATATTATTTGTAGTCTTGGCACAAGACCTTGACTATGTGGTTATGATAGTATGGAATTAGGCATACCATCATTATAAAAGTGGTTATTGATATTGCATGTTATATTTCTACTAGTAGAATATTCATGTGAATAAGTAAATGGAATTATATCATTTTATCATTTCCATATTATGCTGAAGTTCATGTTTAAAAGGATTTTGTTTTAGTTATACTTTTCCTTAAATGTTTATGCTAATTTATGAATGTTTTCGCTATATTGTTATCTTTACTGAGCATGTGAGCTCACCACTTTCAATGTTTTATTTTTCCCAGCATATGAAGAAGTATTTTTTGAATGACCTGTAGGGAATGTATAAGGGGGAATGAATACAAGATTTGTTGTAGTTTTTTTCACTTTATTATGTATTGTAGGACTTATGAATATATCTCGTGTTTCCAAGTCTACTAAACTAATCGGCATTTCAGGACTTGAACTTTTGTGATCATGCCTATGTTGTGTAATAATGCACTGACTCTATGTAACTAGGGTATGGGCATTACAGTTGGTATGAGAGGAAGTTTAGTACAAACACTGGAAGCTAGATTTAGATAAACTCTGATTAGAGAACATAGACCTAAGATAGACTTTGAGGATTAGTATAGAATAAATTACATGAATTTTGGTATTGTAGATATTTTGTGAGTTTTCCAAACAATACATCCATGTCTGGATAGGAGCAGGTAGAGGTGGCTCTAACACAGACGTACCTAGGGGTAAAATCCGAAAACACCCCTTTAAGCTAGACTCAAATGGGAACTGGTGCATGACAATGGGCCTTGCTGCACTCTTGGTTATGACACTCTCGGGGGATATGCTTAGGATAATTTTCATTTTCTTTACAAACCATTATGAAGGGTTTATGAGTATATACTTCCTCAAGGAATACTTTTTTATGAATATGGATTATATCCATAAACTGTTTAATTTGTGTTAAGTGTTTTACAAGTTTGAAATTAGGTGTTGTTATTCATAAACTAATCTAGTGTATGGCATTGTTTAGAAATGGTTCCTAGAAGAAGAAATGATAACTCTAGCAATACACATGATCCAAAGAGTAAGAAAGATCATATCTTTCATGGTCTTAATCCAGAATTTTGATGGGAAATAGTCTCCCTTGAATTATCATCATATGAAGAAATAATATCATGTGTTGATAAGATAAGTAAATAGTTCTTTGAGTCCTATGGATTTTAAGGGAAGCCAGAGAAGAAAAGGATTTTAGAGAGAAACACAGATAAAGGGCATAAGGTAAGGAAAAATTTTCCCATATGTGATAACTGTGGAATGAATCACCTTGGAAAATTCTTGATGGGAATGGGAGTATGTTATATGTGTGGAGAATAAGGTCCCCACGTTCATGATTGGGAGGGTAAGAAAAAAGTTTCAAATGTACAATGCTTCTTCTACATGGAGTGGGGACATTACGCAAATCAATGTTCGAATCATCAAAGTATGCCCCAAATGATGTTATTGGATAATAATAAAGTTATGATAATATCAGAGATGAAGAGGAATGTCTAGTGTTATTATGTTGTTATTAAATAATTATTTCATTTGACTGTTGTATCAACAATGTACTGGTTATATGAATTATGGAGATAAATAAGAATTTTACTGCAGTACTATTTCATTGAGGATTTGAGATTATATGGTACTATGAAAAGTGACTCAATAGCTTGTTAAACATTTTTTATACACTGTTAAAGGAAAGGTAATCATTAATATGGTCTTGATACTGAGGTAGTAATTTTTGAATAAGAGATGGTTTATTTGGATAAATTATATTGGATATTCTTTATTACCTTGGCACTAATTAATGGTTTGTTTATTTAATCTTTGTTGTAATATTCAATGTTTTAGGATATAAGGAATATATCTAATATTAAACAAGGAATAAGGGACCATGAATGTAATCAATATGTTTTTATGGTAATTCAGGGTGTTACCATATGTTAAAAGAATATAAGATGAAGGTATTCACATGTTATTATGTGGCAAAAAAAAGATCTTCACCTTCCATATAAATTTTGGACTGTGAGTTTGGACATAAGTAATTTGGATAATTATAAAGGTTAGAATGGATTATATATGAAATTTTATACAATTATTAAGGTTAAATCATTTGTGAAGATTATTTTTGGATTTTTATAAAAAGGACATCATGGAGGTCGGGCGACAACCATTCGCATCTGGCATGGACGGAGACTTAAACCCACAACCGAAGGGCGACAAGGGTGTATCACTACCACCGACCCACATAATGTCCTAGATTGAATAATGTAGTTTTTATAAGGGTCTGGTAGATGAATTATAAATTCAATTTTTTGGAACCCTATATGAATAGGATAAATATAATATTTTTTAGGTTCTATTATCTTTTAGAGTGAAAAATGAGTCTGTGGTAGAAATTAGTTAAAGGATGGAACTCTACTTGACAATTATACTTTTTTTCTTGTCTTATTCTATGAATAAATAAATTCATAATCATTAAGTAAGGAATCTTAAAACCAAAAATGTGTTATCCTAATACCTTATGTTTTGTTGAACTAATATTATTTTAAATCGTCATAGATTGGTGGCATTGAGGCCCAAAATTCTATAATTGTTTGTAAGTGATAACCTCAATCACCCCTATAAATATTTACGTTTTTCGTCCAAATTATGTGCCTATAATATCCATCAATGTTCTCCAAATCAAGATCATAATTTTATGGTGAATTTTTCATTCCCCTTTACCTATTATTAAGACTAGATTTTATTAACCCAATTTCTGATGTGGGTTTTCCCACAAAGGTATTTTCTATTTTGACATTTTATTTTCAAAGAACAATTTTAAATTGCGAGGAAAAAATTTATTAAAAGTGGTAAGAATGTAACACCCCAAGATTTCATAGTACGTTATTTCATTAAAGTAATTCAATAACATGCATGACACGCAACACCGAGTTCAAGTGCACCACAACTTACCAAACTAGCCGTTCAAAAGCGGTTATGAATAGTATTAACTGATTTTTGAACTATATATAATTCTTATAATTTTGTAATCAATTTAATGAGTTCCCTAGACATAATAGAAGAACTAATTATTATTTTCAGATAAAAGAAGTATTTTTAAAAAAATGCACTTTTACCACCTTTTAATGGTAAACTATTTTTAAATCCAATATTTGAAACTTTTATATATTCAATTTGACAAAATAAACATATTCTATAGAATCAGGACATAAGAATTTAGTTTCAATAAATTTTTGGTGTTTTTCTGATAACTTTCATATTTGGGTGAATTGTGAAAATTACTAAATTTTAATTAAAAACTACTTTAATAATCGAAATAATTAATAGTGATAAATTATGAATTCGAGTGGCTTTAAATTATATTTAGAATATATTTTTACTATTTAATACAATGTTGGACATTGGACGTAATTTCAAAATCAAACCGTACATAAACAATTTTCAATCTTTTGATAATTATTAATTCTTAAAAACACGCTTTTTTATAGCAGGAATTAATTTTAAATTATTTTTTTCCACTTATGTGTTTTGAATTTGGAAATATGGGTTCCATATTTAAAATCAGGATGTCCAAAATTTGTAAATATGAAACTTTTATTTTTAGACATTTTGAATAATTACTTCGGTAAATATTTTATTTACCGTGGCTAAAGGGAAAATCCAGTAAATAAGGGTAAACAAATAATATTATAATAATATTAAGTTACCCTAAAATGTGTTCTAACACTATTTTTTGATACATGTCAGACCATGGGCATATTTGGGTCGATTTTGGGACCCCATGGAACCACTTGTAGTAGATAAGGACGCCTTATAATAAATAAGTTGAAGTACATTAAAAAATGACATAAGTATATATCTTTTAGCAAAACAATTTTTACATATGGTTATATATGCTATATTATCGACTATAAATATTCATTATAAATCTAAAAATATTTCCTAAAAAATGGTATTTTCTTTATAATTTTTAGACGTTCAATAATTAAATTTATTTATGACACAATAATGATGTTGTGTTTTCCTTATTAGTGTAAGAATCAAATAAATACTATTATAAATGGTAAAATAAATATAATTTGAAAGTTTTGATTCCATCCACTAATTTTATTGGTTAATATGACATGTTATGATTTCTTAAATGAATTTGGTTTGAACTAATAAAGTTGATAATACTTAAAAAAATCAATTATTAAATATTGTCAAAATTGACATACATCCGTTTTTTTAAAATAGTATATTATTAATTGATATTCTATCTAAAAATCTATGTATCGTCTAAATGACTTATATCATGATATTTTTATCATTAATGGACCATTTGGGGGTATCTTGGATGTATATATTATGTTTATTAACAATATAATATAAAAATACAAAGTGACATGGTAAATGTCAAACTAATTATCTAAGAGTTAAAACTAAACGATAAGATTAATATAAGGACCCAAAAATGTCTAAAATATATTGAATGAAACAATTTAGACCCATCCACACCTTATAATTTTAATAATACACATTGTATCCATCAGAAACAGAATATGAATTTATTATAAATTAATAATTTAAGTTTTTCATAAAGAGACCCTCCCCCCTTATAAAAGGACACCACTTCTAACCAATTCTTCATACCTTAAAAGCCTTTTGGTTCGTCCAAACTCTACCCAAATACCCTATAAACTATCCTCCCTTAATCCTAGAGGCCTTCCTTTAGTCATAAATCCAACTTAAGGATCCCTTTTGATCAAATCAAAAGGAAGAACCCGAAAAAGAGGTAATGTTTTCACCACCCTCTTCCAAATTCCTATCTTCTTCAACTTCTTCATTCTTTGTTATTTCCATTTTAAGATAATAGCTCCAGTATCTTATATATACTGTGATATTATTATAAATATGGAACAACCATTTTCGGTATTCTATCCATCCTTTGAATGAAATGTCACCATACGTGCGTACGTACGGCTTATCATCTCCACGTCGTGGTGTAATTGTTATTGAAAAAATTATTATTTTGGATGGGTATGATAATGATGTTTAATTCATGTGAATAATAAATATAAAATATAATTAATCTTTATATATGATATAGCATCCAATTATATTTTATTTTAATATCAAAATAATGATATTGTCGCTCGTGCGTACGTACGGATTACCTTCTCCACAAACGCGATGAGATTAATCCACCATCGTATCCATTCAAGACTACATTTTATTTGATGATTAAAAATAATTTTTATACACATGATATAATTCTGGATATGAATAATTTACATCCCATCAATAACAAATATTGCTCACATAATTGATTATATAACGAAAAATGAATCTGTTAACACCCGAAATGATGATAATAATAAGATATTATTAAGAAATCAATGTTAAAAGATCATATATGATATCATATTAGTGTATATGATTCTTGTATAATCTAATAATTATTATTTAACAATTATACATGTGGTTACCCTACCCTCAACCAAAGAAAGGTACAAGGTAAGGGTTTATTTCACAATCTCTTCATTATCTAAGTTGTTTATACGTAATTATCTAATGGGACCTCTTTATCATCTACATCCATGTTTCATAAAAATGTATTTCAAATCATTCTTACTATTTTATAGACTATGGGTTGTATTATTTTATACCATACTTTACTTTTTATAAGATGTTTATAATAGAATATTTCCAGCATTTTACAAACAAGGCCCTTTTTATTCTTTTCGACGAAATTATGGTTAGAATGTCTTTGTTTAACTTATACGGCGAGTCCGGATATTTTATGCCATTATAAAATTGTCAAAGCTTTTATGACAAGATTATAAGAATATTTTGAAATTAAATGTTTTATTTTTTTTATAATTTTACTTTTAAATTATTTCAAAATGAATATTTTGAGAATTTGTGAAAGGTACCCTTTTTCAACATCAGAATTTTAAATATTTTAATGATTTATCTTTCTAAATATTTTTAATTAGTGTCAATGTTGTGAAAATTATTTTAATGATTTATTTATATGGACATGAATGTTTTGAAATTATATTTCTTTCCAAAATTTTCAAATTGGTATGGGACACTTTTATTCAAAATTCTATTTTAAATTACATCCATTATAAATGATTGAATTTTCAATGATTTCAAAAAAAAGAGATATTTCTCTCAAATAGTTTTGATTTCATCTATGTCAATATCCATTGATTGATTTTAGGCTTATTTGAATATTATTTATTATGATACAAACCTTCCACATTTTATTGAGGGTTTCGTGATATGTTTGAATGTGGATGGATTATTTTTATACCATTCAAGGATTATGGAAAGAGTATTGACATTTCTTATACTAGTTTTATTACGAATGTTTATGTTATTATAAACCTATTATTATAAGGAAATCATTGGAATTAATAAGTGACGGGTGGATCCTGCTATAGATCCTCGATGCATCAGTATGTTTCATTAGACAAACTAATGTCTTGGAACAAGGCCTTAACAAAATATTATTTGTAGTCTTGGCATAAGGCCTTAACTATGTGGTTATGATAGTATGGAATTATGCATTCCATCATTATAAATGTGGTTATTGATATTAAATGTGATTATTCGACTAGTATAATATCAATGTGAATAATTACATGGCATTATTTCATTTTATAATCTCCATATTATGCTGAATTTCAAGTTTAAAATGATTTTGTTTTAGTTATACATTGCCTTAAATGTTTATTCTTATTTGTTAAAGATTCCGCTATATTGATATCCTTACTAAGAATTTGAGTACACCCCTTTCAATGTTTTATTTTTCCCAGGATATGAAGAATTATTTTATGAATGACCTACAGGGAATGTATAAGGTGATATGAAGACAAGATGTGTTTTAGTTTTTTTCACTTTATGATGTACTGTAAGAATTATTAATATATCTAGAGTTTCCAAGGCTACAAAACTTATTGATCTTTTGAGACATGATATTTTATGATCATTCCAATGTCATGTAATAATGAACCGGCTTTGGGTAACTGGGTTCGGGGCGTTACAGTTGGTATCAGAGGAAGTTTAGTACAAACCTTGGAAGCTAGATTTAGATAAACTCTGATTAGAACACATATCCCTAAGATAGACTTTGAGGATTAGTATAGCAGAACTTTCTTGAATTTTTTTATTGTACAAATTTTGTGACTTTTCAAAGAAATACATCCCTATCTGGATACTAGTAGATAGAGGCGGCTCTATCACAGATGTACCTAGGGGTAAAACTCGAAAACACCGCATTGAGCTAGACTCAAACGAGAACTGGTGCACAATGACGGGCCTTGTTGCACTATTGGTTACGAAACTCCCGGGGGATATCCTTAGGATAATTATCATTTTCTTTACAAACCATTATGAAGGGTTTATGAGTATATACTTTCCCAAAAATACATTTTTTTGATTATGGATTATATCCATAAACTGTTTAATTTATGTTAAGTGTTTTACATGTTTGGGATTAGGTGTTGCTATTCATAAACTAATATAGTGTATGCCATTGTTTAGAAATGGTGCCCAGTAGAAGTAATGAGAACTCTAGCAATACACATGATCCAAAGAGTAAGAAGGATCATATCTTTCATGGTCATAAGAAAGAATTTTGAAGGGAAATAGTCTCCCATGTATTATTATCTTATAAAAAAATAGTATAATATATTGATAAGATAAGTTAAGATTTCTCAGAGTCCTATGGATTTGAAGGGAAGCCAGCAATGAAAAGGATGGTAGAGAGAAAGACAGATAAAGGGAATACAGTAAGGAAGTATTTTCCCATATTTCATAACTGTGGAAAAAATCACCTTGGAAAATTCTTGAAAGTAATGTGTGTATGTTATAAGTATGGAGAAAAAGTACACCACGTTCATGATTGCGAGGGTAAGAAAAAGGTTTCAAATGTACAATGCTTCATCTGCAAGGGGTGGGGAAACTATGCGAATCAATGTTAAAATCATCATAGTTTTCCCCAAATAATGCTATTGGATAATAATAAAGTTATTATAATACCATAGCTTAATAGGAATATCTTGTGTCCTTATACATGGTTGAAGGAAAGGTAATCCTTAATATGGTCATGATACTGAGGTAGTAATTTTGGAATAAGAGATTGTTGATTTGGATAGATTATATTGGATATTCATTACTACCTTGGCACTGATTAATGGTTTGTTTATTTCATCATGGTTGTAATATTCAATGTTTTTGGATATAAATAATGTATCTAGTATTATATTAGGAATAAGGGAGTATGAATGTAATAAATAAGGTTTTATGTTAATTTAGGGTGTTACCATATTTTGAAAGAATACATGATTAAGGTATTCACATGTTATTACGTGGGAAAAAATAACTTCATCTTCCATATAAATTTAGGACTGTGAGTTTGGACATTAGTAATTTTGATAAGTCTAAAGGAAGGAATGAATTATATTTGACATTTGATACAACTGTTAAGGTTATATAATTTCTGAAGATTATTTTTGGATTGTTATAAAAAGGACATCCTAGAGGTCAGGCGACAACCCGTCGCATTGGGCAAAACCGCATGACTTGAACCCACAACCGAAGGGCGACAGGGGTGTATCACTGCCACTGACACACGTGATGTCCTGGACTGAATAGTGTAGTTTTTTAAGGGTCTGGTAGATTAATTATAAATTCATTTTTTGGAAACATATACAAATAGGATAAATAGAATATTTATTAAGTACTATTATCATTTAGAGTGAATTATGAGTTTGTGGTAGAAATTAGTTAAATGATGGAACTCTACTAGACAAGTATACCTTTTTATCTTATCTTATTTTATCAAGAAATAAATTCTTAAACATTAGGTAGGGCATCTTAAAACCACACATGTGTTATTCTAATACCTTACATTTTGTTGAACCAATATTGTTTTAAATCATCATAGATTGGTGGCATTGAGACCCACAATTTTATAATTTTTTGTGATTGATGACCTCAATCACTCCTAGTAAATATTTACATTTTTTCTCCAATAATGTGTCTCTAATTTCAACCAATGTTATATTTATAGAGATAATAACTTGTTGTTGAATTTTTCACTCCCCTTTTTTTATTATTAAAACTAAATTATATTAACCCAATTTCCGATGTGGGTTTTCCCACAAAGGTATTTTCTATCTTTGACAATTTATTTTCAACGAAAAATTTCAAATTGTGAGGACACAATTTATTT
Source organism: Viscum album (assembly GCA_963277665.1). Classification (NCBI taxonomy): domain Eukaryota; kingdom Viridiplantae; phylum Streptophyta; class Magnoliopsida; order Santalales; family Viscaceae; genus Viscum; species Viscum album. The sequence goes on along the minus strand of OY728147.1, from coordinate 1,814,853,011 downwards.
AAGGAGGGAAGAAGGAAACACCCAAAGATTTCATAGTACGTTATTTCTTTAAAATAATTCAATAACATGCATTACACACTACACTGAGTTCAAGTGCACCACAACTTACTAAACTTGCCATTAAAAAGTGGTTATGAATAGTATTTACTAAATTTTGAACTATATATAATACTTATAATTTTAGAATCCATATAATGAGTTTATTAGACTTTATTTAAGAATTAATTCATTTTTCTAAGATAAAAGAAGTATTTTTTAAAAAAAATCACTTTTACCACCTTTTAATGGTAAACCCTTTTTAAATCCAATATTTAAAATTTTTATATATTCAATTTGACCAAATAAACTTTTTCTTTAGAATCAGGACATAATAATTTAGTTTCAATAAATTTATGGTGTTTTTGTGATAACATTCATATTTGGGATAATTGTGAAAATTACTAAATTTTAATTAAAAACCAATTTTTTAATTGAAATAATAAATTGTGATAAATTATGGATTTGAGTGGATTTTAAGTATATTTAGAATATATTTTTACAATTTCATATAATTTTTTTTCATTGGACGTAATTTCACATTTAAACTGGACATAAAAAAAGTGTCAATCTTTTGATACTTATTAATTCATAAAAACATTTTTTTGTTTTGACAGCGTGAATTAATTTTCAATTAATTTCTCCCACTTATATTTTTTGTATTAGAAAAAATGGATTCCATATTTAGAATCAGGATCTCCAAAATTTTTAAATAGGTAACTCTTATTTTTAGACATTTTGAATAAATACTTCGGTAAATATTTTAATTACCATGGTGAAAGGGTAAATCCACTAAATAAGGGTAAACAAATAATAATATAATAATATTAATTTACACTAAAATGTGTCCTAAAACTATTGTTTGATACATGTCCAACGATGGGAATATTTGGGTCGATTTTAGGACCGCATGGAGCCACTTGTAGTTGATAAGGGTGCCTTATATTAATTAAGTTAAAGTAAATTCTAAAATGACATAAGCATATATATTTTAACAAACAATTTTTACATAGGGTTATATATGTAATATTTTCGACTATAAATATTCAATAGAAATATAAAAACATTTCCAAAATAATTTTATTTTATTTATATTTTTTATAAATTGAATAATTAAATTCATATATGACACAATAATGATGCAGTATTTTCTTTTTTAATGAACGAATCAAATAATTAGAATAATTAATGTAAAAATAAACATAATTTGAAAATTATGATTACATCCACTAATTTTATTGGATAATATGACATGTTATTAGTGCTTAAATTAATTTGGTTCTAATTAATGAAGTTTTTATGACTTTAACAAAAATCAATTATTAAATATTGTCAAAATTGACATAAATGAGTTTTTAAAACAAGTATTACATTATTAATTGATATTCTATTTTTAAAAATCTAAGGTTTGGACAAAAGAATTATTTCATTATAGGTGTATCATTAATGGACCACTTGGGGGTATCTTGGATGTATATATTATGTTTATTAACTATATAATATAAAAATACAAAGTGACACAGTAAATGTCAAACTAATTAACTATGAGTTAAATGTAAAAGATAAGGTTAATATAATGACCTGAACCTATCTAAAATCTATTGGTTGAAAATATTTAGAACCATCCCCATCTTATAATTTGAATAATACACTTTTTAGCTATTAGAAACCGAATTTTAATTTATTATAAATTAATATTTTATGTTTTTCTTAAAGAGACCCTCCCCCCTTATAAAAGGACACAACTTCAAACCAATTCTTCACACCTTAAAAGCCTTTTGGTTCGGCCAAACTCTGAAAAAATAACCTCTAAACTATCCTCTATTAATCATAGAGGCCTTCCTTTGGTCATAAATCCATCTTAAGGGGTCCTTTTTATCGAATAAAATTGAAGAACCCAAAGAAGAGGTAATGTTTTCACCACCATCTTTCAAGTTCCATTCTTCTTCAACTTAATCATTCTTTGTTATTTCCATTCTAGGTTAATAACTCTAGTATAATTTATATACTATTATTTTATTATAAATATGGTACAACCATATTTAGTATTCTATCTAACATTTGAATTACATGTCACCATACGTGTGTACGTATGAATTTCCGTCTCCACGTCGTGGTGTAATTGTTATTCAAAACATGATTATTTAGGATGGGTATGATAATGATGTTTAATTAATTTAAATAATAAATATAACATGATAATTAATATTTATATATGATATAACATCCAATTATATTTTATTTTAATATCAAAAGAATGATATTGTCACTCATGTGTATGTACGGATTACCGTCTCCACAAACGGGATGAGATTCATCCTCCATCGTATCCATTCAAGACTAAATTTTATTGATGATTAAAAATAATTTTTAGAGACATTATACCATTATAGTTATAGACAATATACATCCAATCCATAACAAAAATGTCTCACATAATAGAGAATATATAGAAAAATGAATTTTTTATCACCCGAAACGATGATAATACTCTGATATTATTAACAATACAATGTTAAAAGATCATATATGATATCATATTAATGTATATTATTCTTTTATAATTTAATAAAAATTATTTTACCATTATAAAGGAGGTTACCCTACCATCAACCAATGAAACGTACAAGGTAAGTGTTTATTTCACAATCTCTTCATTATCAGACGTTGTTTATACATAATTATCTACTAGGACTTCTTTATCATCCAATTACATGTTTCTTAAAAATGTATTTTAAATCATTCTTACTATTTTATAGACTATGGGTTTAAGTCATTTAAACCCTTGTTAAATTTCTATAAGATGTTTATAAAGTAATATTTCTGTCGTTTTCCAAACAAGGTCCTTTTTAACCTTTTCGACAAAATTATGGTAAAAAATGCCTTTTTTTAACTTAAACGGCGGGTGCGACTATTTTTTGCTATTATAAAATCGTCGAAGTTTCCCTTACAAGCTTATATAAATAATGTTAAATAAAATGCAATATTTTATAATAATGTGACTTTTAAATTATTTCAAAATGAATATTTTAAGAATTTGTGAAAGGTACTCTTTATCAAGATCATAATTTTAAATGTTTTAACAATTTATCGTTCTATATATTTTTAATTCATGTCCATGTTTTCAAAATTACTTTATGGATTTATTTATATGAACATTAATGTTTTGAAATTTTATTTCATTCCAAAAGTTTCAAAGTCTTATGGGACACATTGTTTCAAAAATATATTTTAAATTACTTCCTTTATAAATGTGTGACTTTTCAATGATTTCAAAAAAAGAGATATTTCTCTCAAATAGTTTTGTTTTCATCTATGCCAACATCCTTTGATGCATTTTAAGCTTATTTGTAGTTTATTTATTATGATAAAAACCTTCTATATTGTATTGATGTTTTTCTGATATGTTTGACTGTGGATGATTTATTTTTTTAACATTAATGGATTATGGAGAAAGTATTGACATTCCATATGCTAGTTTTAATACAAATTTTTATGGTATGTTTAAACCAATTCATATGAGGAATGCATTGGACTTAATAAGAGATAGGTGGAGCCCACAATATCTCCTAGATGCATTGGTAGATCTCATTAGACAAAGTAATGTATTGGCACAAAGGCCTTGACAAAATATTATTTGTAGTCTTGGCACAAGGCCTTGACTATGTGGTTATGATAGTCCTGAATTATGCATTCCATCATTATGAAAGTGGTTATTTTTATTGAATGTGATTATTCTACTCGTAAAATATCCATGTGAATAAGTAAATGGAATTATTTCAATTTATCATTGCCATATTATGCTGAAGTTCAAGTATAAAAGGCTTTTGTTTTAGTTATACTTTTCCTTAAATGTTAATTCTTATTTATGAAAGTTTCTACTATATTGTTATCCTTACTGAGCATTTGAGCTCACCCCATTCAATGTTTTATTTTTCTTAGGATATGAAGAAGTATTTTATGAATGACCTGCAGGGAATGTATAAGGGGATATGAAGACAAGATGTGCTGTAGTTTTTCTTCACTTTATGATGTACTGTAAGACTTATGAATATATCTAGTGTTTCTAAGGCTACTAAACTAATCGGTCTATTGAGACTTGATCTTTTTTCATTATGACAGTGTTATGTAATAATGCACCAACTCTGGATAACTGGGGTCGGGGCGTTATATTTGGTATCATATAATGTTTAGTACAAACCTTGGAAGCTAGATTTAGATAAACACTGATTAGAGAACATAGCCCCAATATAGAATTTGAGGATTAGTATAGAAAAACATCCTTGAATTTAGGTATTGTAGATATTTTGTGGGTTTTCCAAGCAATGCATCCCTGTCTGGATACGAGCAGGTAGAGGTGGCTCTGGTATAGATGTACCTATGGGTAAATCCGAAAACACCACTTTAGGCTAGACTCGAATAGGAACTGGTGCACGACAGTAGGCCTTAATGCACTCTTGGTTACGACACTCCTGGGGGATATGTTTAGGATAAATCTCATTTTCTTTACAAACCATTATGAAGGGTTTAGGATTATATAATTTCTCAATGAAGACATTTTTATGATTATGGATTATATCCCTAAAATGTTTAATTTAGGTTATGTGTTTTACAAGTTTGGGATTATGTGTTTCTATTCATAAATTAATATAGTGTATTACATTGTTTAGAAATGGTGCCCAGTAGAAGGAATGAGAACTCCAGCAATATGCATGATCCAAAGAGTAAGAATGATCATATCGTGCATGGTCTTTAGCCGGAATTTAGAAGGAAAATATTCTCCCATGGGTTAACATCATATGATGAAATAGTATCATGTGTTGATAAGATAAGTAAAGAGTTTTCTGAGTCCTATGGATTTGATGGGAATCCAAAGAAGAAAAGGATGGTAGAGATAAATATAGATAAAGGGAAGAAGGTAAGGAACGATTTTCCCATATGTGAAAACTGTTGAAAGAATCACCTTGGAAAATGCTTGAAGGGATGGGAGTATGTTATAAGAGTGGGGGGAAAAGGACACCATGTTCATGATTGCAAGGGTAATAAAAAGGTATCAAATGTAAAATGCTTCATCTGCATGGAGTGGGGACACTACGCGAATCAATGTTCAAATTATCAGAGTATGCCCCAAATGATGCTATTGGATAATAATAATATTGATATTATACTACCACAAATGAAGATGAATGACTGGTGTTCCTATGTTTTAATTAAATAATTTTTTCATTTGAGTGTTGTATCAAAGATATTCCGATTATATGAAATATTGAGATAAATAATGATTATACTGCAGTACAATTTCATTGAGGATTTGAGATTATAAGGAACTAGGAAAAATGACTCAACAGAAAGTTAATATTTATTTATACATGGTCAAAGGAAAGGTAATATTTAATATGGTGTTGATACTGAGGAAGTAATTTTTTAATAAGATATGGTTTATTTGGTTAAATTATATTGGATATTATTTACTGCCTTGGGACTGATTAATGCTTTGTTTATTTCATCATGGTTGTAATACTCAATGTTTTTGGATATAAGGAATATATCTAGAATTCTCTAAGGAATAAGGGAGCACGAATGTAATCAATAATGTTTTATGGTAATTCAGTGTGTTTTCATCTTTTAAAATAATACATGATGAAGGTATTCACATTTTATTACGTGGCAAAAAAAAGATCTTCACCTTCCATATAAATTTTCGAATGTGAGTTTGGACAGAAGTAATTTGGATAAGTCTAAAAGATGTAATATATTATATTTGACATTTGATAAAACTATTAAGGTTAAATCATTTCTGACGATTATTTTTGGATTGTCATAAAAATGACAACCTGGAGGTCGGGTGACAACCCGTCGCATCCGGCAAGGCCGTGAGACTTGAACCCGCAACCGAAGGGCGACAAGGGTGTATCACTTCCATTGACCCACGTGATGTCCTGGATTGAATAATGTAGTTTATTTAATGTTCTAGTAGATTAATTATAAATATTTTTTTTGGAACCCTATACGAATAAAATAAATAGAATGTTTTTTAAGTTCTATTATCTTTTAGAGTGAAATATGAGTTTCTGATAGAAATTAGTTAAAGGATGGAACTCTAATTGAAAAGTATAAATTTTTTAATATCTTATTATAGGAATAAATAAATACTAAAACATTATTTAAGGGATGTTAAAACCAAAAATGTGTTATCCTAATACATTACATTTTGTTGAACCATTATTATTTTAAATCCTCATCGATTGGTGGGTTTGAGGCCCAAAATTCTATAATTGTTTGTGATTGAGGACATCAATCACTACCTATAAATATTTACGTTTTTCCTCAAATTATGTGTCTCTAATTTCCACCAATGTTCTCTTAATCCAGATCACAATTTGTGTTGACTTTTTCATTCCCCTTTTCCTATTATTAAGTCTACATTTTATTAACCCAATTTCTGATGTGTGTTTTCCCACAAAAATATTTTCTATTTTTGACCTTTTATTTTTAAATAACAATTTAAAATTGAGAGGACACAATTTATAGAAGATATAATAATGTAACACCCCGAGATTTCACAGTACGTTGTTTCTTCAAAGTAATTCAACAACTTGCATTACACGCAGCACCGAGTTCAGGTGCTCCACAAATTACCAAACTAGCCATTCAAAAGTGGTTATGAATAATATTAACTGAATTTTGAACTATATATAATACTTATAATTTTAGAATCCATATTATGAGTTTCATTGACATAATGTAAGAAGTATTTCATTTTTTTCAAATCAAAGAAGTATTATTTTTAAGAAATGCACTTTTACCACCATTTAATGGTAAACCCTTTTTAAATACAATATTTTAAACCTTTATATATTCAATTTGACAAAATATTCTTCTTCATTAGAGTCATGACATAATAATTTAGTTTCAATAAATTTTTGGCTTTTTTTTGATAACTTTCATATTTTGGTGAATAGTGAAAATTACTAAATTTTAATTAAAAACAACATTTTTAATTGAAATAATTTATAGTTATAAATTATGAATTTGAGTGGATTTATAGTATATTTAGAATATATTTTTAGTATTTAATATAATTTTGGTCAATGGATGTAATTTCACATTTAATCCAGACATAAACAAGTGTCAATCTTTTGATACTTATTAATTCTTAAAAACACGCTTTTTTGTTTTGACAACAAGAAATAATTTTAAATTCATTTCTGCCACTTCTGTGTTTTGAATTTGGAAAAATGGATTCCATTTTTTTAATCAGGATGTCCAAAATGTGTAAATAGGTAACTCTTATTTTTAGACATTTTGAATAATTACTTCGGTAAATATTTTATTTACCATGGTTAAATGGTAAATCCAGTAAATAAGGGTAAACATATAATATTATAATAATTTTAATTTACCATAAAACAATTACTAACCAAATTGGTTGATACATGTCCGACCATGGTCATCTTTGCGTCAATTTTGGGACCCCATGGAGCCACATGTAAAAGATAAGGATGCCTTATATTAATTATGTTTATGTAAATACAAAAATGACATAAGCATATATCTTTTAGAAAAACAAATTTTACATAGGATTATATATGTTATATTTTAGACTATAAATATTTATTAGAAAGATAAAATGATTTTCTACAAAATGGTGTTTTATTTATAGTTTTTATACATTTAATAATTAAATTTATTTATGACACAATAATGATGAAGTATTTTACTTATTAATGAAAGAATCAAATAATTAGTATTATAATTGTCAGAATAAATATAATTTGAATGTTTTGAATACATACACAACATTTATTGGTTAATATGAAATGTTATGATTTTATAAATGAATTGTTTTTGAGTTAATATAGTTTTTAAGACTTTAACAAAAATCAATTATTAAATATTGTCAAAATTGACATAAATGTGTTTTTAAAACAAATATTATATTATTAATTTATATTCTTTTCCTAAAAATCTATGGTTCTGCCAAAGGACTTATATCATGATAGGTGTATCATTAATGGACCACTTGGAGGTCGCATTAATGTATATAGTATGTATATTAACTATATAATATAAAAATACAATGTGACATGGTAAATGTCAAACTAATTAACTAAGAGTTAAAACTAAAAGATAAGGTTAATATTATAACCCAAAACTTTCTAAAATCTATTGGTTAAAAAAATGTCAACCAAGACCCACCTTATAATTTTAATAATATACTATTAAGCCATTATAAACCAATTATTAATTTATTATAAATTAATACTTTTAGTTTTTCCAAAAGAGCCCCCCCCCCCATAAAAGGACAGCACTTATAACCAATTCATCATACCTTCAAAGCCTTTTGGATCAGCCAACCTCCACCCAAATATCATCTCAACTATCCTCAATTAATTCTAGTGGCCTTCCATTAGTCATAAATCCATCCTAATAAGCCCTTTTGATCAAATCAAAAAGAAGAACCTCAAGAAGAGGTAATGTTTTCACCAACCTCTTTCAAGTTCGTTTCTTCTTCAACTTCTTCTTTATTTGTTATTTCCATTCTAAGATAATAACTCTAGTATATTCTATATACTATGATTTTATAATAGATATGGTACAACCATATTCAGTTTTCTACCCATCCTTTGAATGATGTGTCACCATACGTGCTTACATATGGATTACCGTCTCCACGTCGTGGTGTAATGGTTATTCAAAATATTATTATTTTGGATGGGTATGATAATGATGTTTAATTAATGTAAATAATAAATATAACATTATAATTATTCATTATATATTATATACCATCCAATTAAATTTTATTTTAATATGAAATGAATGATATTGTCGATCGTATGTACATACGGATTACCGTCTACACAAACGTGATGAGATTCATCCCTCATCATATCCATTCAAGACTTAATTTTATTTGACGATTAAAAATAATTTTTAGAGACATAATATCATTCTGGATATGATTAATATAAATCCCATCCATAATAAATGTGGATCACATAACAGAGAATATAAATAAAGACGAATCCATTAACACCCGAAACAATGATAATACTAAGATATTATTAACAAATCAATGTTAAAAGATCATATATGATATCATATTAATGTATATGATTATTATATAATTTGATAAAAATTATTTCACCATTATACAGGAGGTTACCCTACCCTCAACCAAGGAAAAGTACAAGTTATGGTTTATTTCACAATCCCTTCATTATCCGATGTTGTTTATATGTAATTATGTACTGGGACATCATTATCTTCCACATCCATGTTTCCAAAAAATGTATTTCAAATCATTCTTACTATTTTACTGACTATGGGTTAAAGTCATATATACACCTGTTGCCTTTTTATAATATGATTATAAATGAATCTTTCCATCTTTTTCCAAACAAGGCCCTTTTTTACCTTTTCGACAAAATTATGGTAAGAATGTCTTTTTTTTAACTTATACAGCAGGTATGGCTATTTTCAGTCATTATAAAATCGTAGAAGATTCCCTTACAAGATTATAAGAATATTTTGAAATTAACTGTTTTATTTTATAATTATGTGTCTTTTAAATAATTTCAAGATGAATATTTTTAGAATTTGTGAAAGGTACACTTTATCAAGATCAGAATTTTAAATACTTTAACAATTTATCTTTATAAATATTTTTAATTCATTTCCATGTTTTCAAAATTATTTTATTGATTTATTTATATGGAAATTAATGTATTGAAATTATATTTCTTTCCTAAAGTTTCAATGTGGTGTGGGACACTTTGATTCAAAAATATATTTTAAATTTCTTCCTTTATAAATGTGTGACTTTTCAATGATATCAAAAAAAGATATATTCCTCTCAAATGGTTTTGATATCATGTATGTCAACATCCCTTGAATTATTTTAAGATTATTTGATGTTTAATTATTATGATACAAAACTTCCATATTTTATTGAAGGTTTTGTGATATGTTTGACGGGGGATGAATTATTTTTCTACCATTAATTGTTTATGGAGAAAGTATTGACATTTCATATGCTAGTTTTAATACGAATGTTTATCTTATGTTAAACCTTGTTCATATGAGGAATTTATTGGACTTAATAAGTGATGGGTGGATCCAGCTATAACTCCTAAATGCATCGGTAGGTATCATGAGAAAAACTAATGTCTTGGAACAAGGCCTTGACAAAATCTTATGTGTAGTCTTGGCACAAGGCCGCGACTATGTGGTTATGATAGTATGGAATTATGCATTCCATCATTATGAAAGTTGTTATTGATATTGCATGTGATTTTTTAAGTAGTAGAATACCAATGTGAATAAGTAAATGGCATTATTTCATTTTATCATTGCCATATTAAGCTCAAGTTAATGTTTAAAAGTCTTTTGTTTTAGTTTAACATTGCCTTAAATGTTTATGTTTATTTATTAAAGTTTATTCTATATTGTTATCCTTACTCAGTATCTGAGCTCACCACTTTCAATGTTTTATTTTCCCAGAATATGAAGAATTATTTTATGAATGACCTGTAGGGAATGTATATGGGGATATGAAGACAATATGTGGTGTAGTTTTTTTCACTTTAGGATGTACTGTAAGACTTATGAATATATATAGTGTTTCCAAGGCTACTAAACTAATCTGTCTTTTGAGACATGATCTTTTGTGATCATGCCAATGTTATGTAATAATAAACCGACTCTGGGTAACTGGGGTGGGGGCACTACACTGCATACACCAATACTTCCTTGCAAATTAGTACGGGGTGTACAGCTCACAAAGGGACTCGTGGTCCACCCGCGACACCAGTACATCACCCTGAAAGGCCATGAGGATGGACTGCTGATATTTTATTCCCTATCTGTCATCATTAATCACAATTTAGGGCAATGGGAATGGGTGGAAATTGAAATATTCTACCTTCCAGACTCGGTTCAGCACTGCTTGCAGGGCCATCTTGGCTGAAAATCTCCCCATATCTTTTAGAATGAATGAGAAGAAATTCGATCCTAGAGGGGAAATGAGGTTGTGATATTCATAGATTCCACTTAGATGAACAATTATCCATCCATTCATGAGGTGGAACACCTTTTCTCCACAACTCCTTTTCCCGTGCGACCCTTCTGGGTTACACGATGTGATTTCAAAGTCTAATGGGAGGTGCTTCCTATTGCATCGCTTTTACTCATGCATCTTCTCATAGGAAAGCTAATTGCTATTGGTACATCACATAGCCTTGTTAACATGTAAACCTCATTGGTTCATTCCATGACACCATAATGCGACAACATTGTTGATGCCTTCCCTTCCCAAAGGGAGGGTGAGTATCTGTTATGTAAGTCCTAGGGGGTGCGAAATGAACCCACCTCATCTGAGATACAGCACATTAAACATCCAAGAACCATCATACTCAGCACATGACATTGAATTGTGACCCTACCCCATGAATCATACATGGGGTTCCCCACATGAGACATTCCCCACATCCGCTAGTCTCCTCATGAGTGAAATCTTTCTCACAAGGAATGAGTTCCTCTTTAAAGTAGTAGCATCTGTCCACAGGGAATAAGGGAAACCACCTTGTTGAAAGATCCTATCCTTTATTGAGGGAGGTAGTGTCCATACTCTTACATTCTTCTTCCATACCAAATCCCTCTCTTGCTGGGCTTTGTCTCCACTCAGGCATCCATCCTAGAGTAATTCCCAATATCCATCTCTCTGGGCTACTAACCACGTGTAATCCCCTATTTATCTTTGGGAAGCGAACAATGTGTAAGTACTTATTTTATATTTGGGTAGCTAACCACATGTAACCCTACTCAACTCCACATAGATTCACCTTCTATGAAGTGATCATCAAGTATTTTTTTCCACTTTTTTCTCACACTCTGCATGACTCACATGGGTTTTCTGTAACCACACAGACATTCATTAATGAATATTCCTCATGATCTAATTAAATGTATTATTTTGGATATATAATAAGTGAATGTCATTGGTATTATGTTTCTGGATTTTAAAATACCATTATGAATTGTGACCGTTTATAATATAGTCGTTGAGGAGTGATCACATGATTAGTATAAATATAGGGCTTTAACAAATCCAATTTACTCAGAAAAAGGAAGCAATGACCACATCTAATAGACATTCCTCGTATAGAACCCATTTATCAGAGCTCGGAAAGGAGGTGGATTCATTGGGAATCACTCATGACCAAGCCCAAGTTGAGCTTCAACATGTTAAGCATGAGCGGAACCGACTACGGGAGAAGTAGAAGTTAATATAGATTACCACCTGAGCGATGTTATCCATGCCACCCCATGATTTTGCCACCATGGCACACCATACCCTTAGGTCTTATGCGGGTGTTATAAGGGGTTATTTATGAAGACCCTATCACTATGACTATGTACATTATTTTTTCATATATAATGTTCATTCATTTTATTATTGTAACTTTGTAAATAGTTTTTAAAGAAGAAATATAAATTTTAATTAAAATTCAACAAAGAACGTTATTTTGATAAATAAATTGATTTTTGAATTATATAATAATATAAATAAATATTAATAAATTACATTTTGTTAAATATAAATGAATTTTCCATTTTTATGAATGCAATTGGAATTTTTATTAATTTTTGAATGCAGTTTTTGTCAAAACTCATGAATTTTCAATAAATGAATATTTTTATTTTAAAATTAATAGTAAATATATTTAGAAATTATTTGGATAAAATAACTATTATTTATTGAATCATGACATTGAAATTAATCAACCTCGGTTTTTTAATAATTTTCTTAGAGAGTCGAATTTTAGGGTAAAAATTAAATATCGTTTAAATATATACTGTGTTTTATGACATCATAATGACCCAATACTGATGTAATAAAATAATATAAACATTATATTCGTCCAATATATGTTTTAGAATTATCATTATGTGATTTTTGGTTGGTTTTATTTTTTATAGAAAGCCTTAGTGGACCATTCAAGGCTTATAAAACCTTTTGTATTTTTAAATTGTTTTCCATGAATGTATGACTCACCTCCACATAAGCAACAATATTATATTAAGATGTTAGGAAATTATAATCATAAAATATTGTTTTCTAATCCTCTTTGGAAAAATCATGGCAGAAAACCATGGGTTGGTTTGTGGTTTTGATTAGTTTAATGTGAGGTGTCCAAACCTAAATAATAAAGAATTCCCCCTACTTTCCGATATAAACCCACCCAAGGTCCCACTTCCTCTTCACAAAAAACCTTTGGAGTTCGACCAAACCATGACAACCTCTCTCTAGAATCCTCCCAATGTGCCCCAAGATTACAATAATCATCTCTCGGGCCTCTCCAAAGCATTTGGGATCACACTTTGAATTAATGGAATTCTCCCTTTCTCATTTTTGTCCAATTTTCATTAGGATTTTAAGGCCTTTTGTTTTCAATTAAAAATGATGGGGTTTGATTTCTCCCCACCCCCTATACTACCCAATTTATGTTTGGATAATGGGAAACCCCTTTCTCTCTCATCAATTCCTCCCATGTACACATGTTACCATGCTAATATTCAGCGAGGGATTTCTACCTCCTCTTTTACATCCATTTATTTCTTTGGTATTATGTATCTAAATTCTATTATGTTTATTTGTACATGTATCAATAAGACCCCCTAACGGTAAATTTCATGTAAATAAGATGAGATACCCATTTCTCTCTCATCATCAATTTTGTGTGTGTTCTTATTTCACATCGCTATGCTACAGAAATTGCACTACGTTATTCATTGCCAATGTCATTTGTGTAGTGAATACCATGTCCACTTATCTATCAAGGGTATTAAACTTTATGAACATTAACTTAATGATTATAAATGTTCAAGTATGTATTCCACATCCCTTTATCATGGAATAAATAATTATGTTTTATTACATGTTGAATTATCCTTGTGGCACAGTTATGCAAGAAATAAAATGTTTAAGAAAGGGGGCACTGTGATAGCGCTCATATGCATTGGGAAAAGTATTGTATCGTGATAAGACATGTGGAATGACTGTTGAATAAATCTAATTCATGTGAAATTAGGGTTTACTCATGCTTCATGTGTAATGAGGATTTACTCATGTTCAATGTGCAATGAGCCTTGGCTCATGCTAATTCCATGTTAAGGGTTGTTTCCACATTTTCATGTTATGATAATCATGGTTATCACGCCTTTATGATAATTTTTCTATTTCGACCCATTGATATTACCATTGTCTAAAATTTATTTTATACCTCATTTTATTCCATTTTTATTCCCTTACTAGATATTAATGCTCACCCTTTTCTTATGCATGACCTCAGGTAATCCCATGAAATGCTATGTACGGGGGAATTTAGTGGTCATGTGAAGGATGTTTTCAATAAAGGTGTTGTATTTAATGTTTTAAGTTGTTATGTAATGTTCTTAATTTCCAAAGACACTATACCTCTTGATCTTCGATGTTGTATCAATTGAATAGTTTATGTAATAAATCGTGATTTGTTGTGTAATAAAGAACATGGTTGTCATAGTTGGTATTAGAGGGAGGTTTAGTTATATTTTGGGGTTAGGATTAGAAAACCCTAGTGAAGCCTTAGATACAAGACTATGTATAATAAACACATCCCTATGTTTTTTTGGGTATTGAGTATGTGGTTTATAAAGTAGACACATCACTGTCTGGATATGAGCAGGTAGAGGCAGCTCTGGAACAGATGTACCTAGGGTTGAAAACCACGACATGGAGTTTTGAGCATTACCCGGGGTATCCTGGTACATGACAATGGGTCTTTTTTCACTCTTGTTTATGACACTCCTAGGGGATATGCATTAGAAAAATCACTAGCATACAATGAACCATTATTAAGGGAATAAAAAAATTCATGTGAGAATATATTCTAGAAAGTATATCAGGGATAGCATTTATTAAATCCTAGTAATTAATATGTAAAGTAAATAAAAGTTATTTTTATGTCATCAGTTATGTCCATGGATTATCTATTATTTGTTAACCCTTACTTTCCTTTAATTTCATTTAATGGCTGGTAAAATGAGGACTCAGGCTAACAAACAATGTGAAGATCAATGTGATTACTGTGTAAATGAGATTCCCAATCCTATGGGAGAGGTAATTGCAACCTTTGTCACATTTCACTCTCAGTTAACTAAAGACTTTATTAGAAACATGGGTTAAATGTAACGTTCAACCCCCCTAAGAAATAACAAGTCACTATAGAGAGCTTCCTAAGAAAAAGGGATCCTACATTTAATGGATCTTCTGATACCTCAATCACCAAATTATGGATCAACTCCATTGAAAATATCTTCTCCATCCATCAATATTACTAATAAGAGAGGATTATTCTGGATGCCTATCATATGGAAGGTGAAGTTGATCAATGATGGGAGTTGATCCAACAGACAAATCTAGAGGAAGAGATCAAGCCATTGGAATGGAAGGATTTCTAGACGGTGTTTCTTCGATAAATATTTTTCTCACACCCTTCAGCATAATATGGAATGGAAATTCCTTTCCATCAAGAAAAAAAGACAACAAATCTGTTGGAGCGTATGAGGAAAAATTCACAAGGATTGCACGGTATACCTCTAGATGTATCGTTACCCTGAATGCATGATTGACCGCTTCTTTGGTGGGATGAAAAATAGCCTACAGAAAGCACTGGTGATTCATGACTTTGACATCTATGAGGAAATTGTCTGATGTTCCATCAAGGATGAAATAGAGATCAGAGAATCTCAGGGGTATCATGTGGATAAGAAGCATTAGGTGGAATTCAATGTTGTTGGTCCGATGGATAAATCCAATGGTTCTAAGAAGATCCAACACCCCACTTGACAATGGTGCTAAAGAAGAACCCTAGAAATTGACTAAAAGGGAATGAGGAAATGATTTAGTTGTGGAAGAGAAGGTCACCTAGCTATTAACTACCGACAAGAAAATCATGCGGTTTAATAGAGGAGAGAAATACTCCATTCGATCCTCAACGTGTTGTTCATTGCTAAAACAGCAAAGAACGAGGGCATCTTTCTAATTAGTGCCCTAAGAGAAATAATTTTGGGGGAAACCAATAACCTCCAATGAACCAGGGGAGAGCTTTTTCCATCACTACTTCCAAAGTGAACCCCAACAACGAAGTGGTGAAAGGTACGCTAGTTATTCATTCATTAATATCAAAAATTATTTTTTAATTCTAGTTCAATGCATTCTTTTATATCCCAAAAGTTTAATAGAATAGTCCCAACACCACCAAAAATCATGGTATTAATGATGTAAGAGAGTAAAACAAATGGGGCGATCATTGGATCCCATGAATATAACTCCTACCCAGTCATAATATGTGGATTTAATTTCCCTGTGAACCTCATCATACTCCCTCTGGTGTAATTTCATGCAATTCATGGCATGGAATTTATTTCTTTATTTAGAGCCCACATAAATTTATGTGAGAGGGAAATCACTCACCATATGGAGAATCGGCACATGATTTAATACCAGTGCAATGATGAAGATGAATCTTCTTTAGCTCCATCATCTCACATGTGGATACTAATACACTATGAGAATGTGTATCTAGCTCAGATGTTTTAGTCTAAGGAAGAAACCATCCTTGATTACATGATAATTGTGAGATAATTTTATGAAGTGTTTCCTAAGAATTTCTTGGTCTTCCTTCTAGAAGGGATGTTGAATTCTCAATTGATCGTATCCATGGGGCGTCACCAATATCCAATAATCTGTATATAATGTCTATTGTAGAGCATGAGGAGATGAAGAAACCTTTGCAAGAGAATCTTGAAAAAGGGTTTATATGCCCAAGTGCTTCACCATGTGGTGCACCGGTACTCTTCGTCAAAAAGAAGGATGGGTCATTTAGCCTTTGCATCGATTATTGTGAACATAAAAAATTCACAATAAAGAAAATTTATCATCTCCCACGAATTGATGACTTGTTCGATTAGCTGGTTGAATCACAATATACCACCAATGTGGATTTGAGGTCGCGATATTATCATGTAAGGTTGAAAAAGGAAGAAATCACCAAGAAAATTTTCCGTACAAGATAAGGGCACTATGAATTCATATAATTGCTTTTAGGACTCACTAATGCGCTAGAAATCATCATGGATTTTACCGATACAGTCTTTAGGGATTACCTCGACAAATATGTTGGAGTCATTATAAATGATATTCTGATATACTCGAAAACCATGGTGGGTCAAGAAAAGCATATAAGAACTATACTAGAGAACATGTGGAAGGATACGCTCTATGAAAAGTACAACAAGTGTATGTTCTAGTTGAAGTGTGTCTGGTTCATTGTGCCATATCATCTCAAGCAATGGGATATCTATGAATCCCTCCAAAACTGATGCAATTGAGGGATGCCTGAGGCCATCATTTGTATTAGATATCCATAGCTTCTTAGGGTTAGCTAGATATTATTGATGATTTGTGAGAAATTTATCATGATTGTCCAACCCTCTTACCAAGTTATCTCAGAAGGAAGTAATGTTTTCCTGGAGTGATTAATGTGAACAATTTTTCAAGGAGATATAAAGGAGTCTTATCACTGCACCCGTGCTAAATTTACAATCATGTGTAGAACTTTTTGTGATATTTAGTGATGCTTTGAAGAAGGGACTGGGCAGTGTGTTTATGAAAAATGAAAAACTTGTTGCCTATGGTTCAAGGAATTTGAAATATCATGAGCAGAATTATACAACACATGATTTGAAGTTTGTTGTGGTGATCATCGCTTTAAAATTTTGGCAGTATTATCTCTTTGGGAAGATGTGAGAAATATATACAGACCAGAAAAGACTCAAGTATATATTCACACAGATTGAGTTGAACATGCGCCAACGACGATGGTTAGAGCTAATCAAATACTATGACTGCTGAATCCATTACCACCCTCATAATGTGAACAAGGTAGTGGATGCTCTATGTAGAAAGGACCCAGCGATTCTATCAAAGATGATAATTGGGAAGGATCCAATCCTCTTAGATTTGATGAAGATGGACATTTGAATCATAAAGATGGGAACACAATTAGTCATTTCACAAATGATTTCTCAACAATCTCTTCTAGAAAGGTTAAAGTATTCTCAAAAGGATGTTGTGGGAATTCAAAAGAAAGTTGAAGCTATCAGAAGAGGGAAATCCTCAGAGTTTGATGTTAATTAAGAATGAATTTTCAGATTTGGGAAAAGACTACGTGTTCCATCAAGTTCAGAGATGAAGAAGGAACTTTTGGTTGATGCACATATTTCAAATTTCTATATTCACCTAGAAAAAACAACAAAGTATTGAGATATCTGAGAGTATTATTGGTTGGAAAATACGAAGAAAGATATTGTAATTTATACATCAAAGTGCCCGGTGTTTTAGCAAGTTAAGGCAGAGAGGAAGAAATCTAAGGGGATGATGAAACCATTGCACATACCATCATGGAAATGAGAGAACATCTCTATTGACTTTGTCACTGGACATCTGATGACATACAAAGGAAACAATGAAATCCCGGTTGTTGTGGACCGTCTTTCCAAATCATCACATTTTATTGAAATTCAATATGATTTATCATTGGATCAAGTAGCACTGATATACATATCAGGGAAGTAGAAAGGTTTCCTATAGTACCACAATCTATTATTTCCAATTGACATCCAAGATTTATCTCAATGTTTTGGAAGTGTATTCATCGTGCTCTTGAAAATGAACTGAACATCAATATGAACTTTCATCCTCAAACTGATGTCCAGTATAAGCGAACTATTCAGAAACTGGAGGATATGTAATGATAATGATCTATAGACTTTAAAGGTGGATTGGATCAACATATTTCTCTGGATGAATTCTCCAACAATAATAGTTTGTACTAAAGCATCTGAATGGATCCTTATGAAGACATGTATGGTAAGAGGTGTAGAACAATGACATGCACAGATGATATTGGTGAGCATAAGCTGTCAGGACATGAAATGGTCTAAGAAATGATGGAGAAGGTGAAAACCACTCAGCAGCAAATCAATGTATCCCACAGTCGAAAAAAGAGTTATGCAGATAACCATTAATGAGACCTTGAGTTTAAATTTGGAGACATGGAATTTCTACTCATATCTAAATGTAATAAAGTCATGAGGTTTGGAAATAAAGGGAAGTTAAGTCCTAGTTACATTGTACCCTTTGAGATTATTGATCGTGTCGGGGTTGTGGCCTATCGACTAGCACTTCCACTTACCATTTCCAAAGTACATGATGTCATTCACGTATCCCTCTATAAGAAGTACATATCATACCCATCACATGTACTCTCTTCCAATGTAGTATAGTTGGAGAATTATTTTTCTTACGAGGAGAAACAAGTAAAGATCTTAGATCATAGAAAAAAATTTCTACGAAATAAGATAATTCCCCTCGTCATGTTGTTGTTGAGAAACCACAAGTTTGAAGAAGCGAAGTGAGAATCGGATGAAGTGATGTAGCTAATTTACCCACAATTGTTCTATAGTGGGAAAAGGAAATTTCGACGGTAAAATTTCTTATGGGGGCAAATTGTAACAACCCAATCTTTATTAAATGAAAATTACTCATGATCTAATTAAATGTCATATTATGGTTATATAAAATTTGAACATCATTGGTTTTATGTATTTGGATATTAAAATTCTATTATGAATTGTGACCATTGTTAATATATCTATTGAACAATGATCACATGATTATTATAAATATAGGACCTTAAAAAATCAAATTTATTAAGGAAAAAGATGTGATGGCCTCATCCAGTAGACTTGTCCCATACAAAGCCCATCATTCGGAGCTCAGAAAGGAGGTGGTTTCATTGGGCTTCGCTCTTGACCAAGCCCAAGCCGAGCTGGAAAATGTTAAGCTTGATCTGAACCGACTATGGGAGAAGTGGAAGTTAATAGAGATTACCACTCGAGTGATGTTATCCAAGCCACCCCAAGAGTCCATCACCATCGCACACCTTACCCTTTGGTCTTATGTGGGTGTTATAAGAGTTTATGTAATAGGAACCTAGCACAATTATTATGTACATTATTTTTTTATAAAGAATGTGAATTTATTTTATTACTTTTACTGTGTAAACAGTTTTTAAATCACAAAAAGTATTTTTAGTAAATATTCAACTAAGAACTATTTTTTAATTATTTAAGGGATTTTTTAATAAAATAACATTTTAATAAAATATTAATAAATTACTTTTTGTTAAATATAAATTATTGTTCAATTTTTATGATTGCAATTGGAATATTTATAAAGGTTTGAAAGCAGTTTTTGTCAAAACCCATGAGTTTTCAATAAATGATGGTTTTTGTTTTAAAAGTAAATATACAGATATATAGGAAATTATTTAGATAAAATGAATATTATTTTTTCAATAAGGGCGTAAAAATTATCCAACAGATAATTTTTCATAATATTTCGAGAGAGTCAAATTTTTTGGTTAAAATTAAATATCATTTAAATATATAATGTGTTTTATGACATCATAATGAACCAATTATGATATAATAAAATAATATATACCTTATATTCGACCAATATATTTTTTACCATTAAAATTATGCAATTTTGGGTTTGTTATTTTATATTTTAGAAAGCCTTAGTAGACCCTTCAAGGCTTATAAAACCTTTTGTCTATTTAAATTGCTTTCCTTGAGAGTGTGACTCACCACCACATAAGCAACCAGATTGTTTTAAGAAGTCCGGACATTGGCCTCATAAAATATTTTTTTCCACTTAACTTTGGTAAAAACCATGGGTAAAACCCATGGGGTGGTTTTTGGTTTTTATTAGTTTAATGTGAGGTGTCCCAAACCTAAATAATAATAAAAATCTTCCACCATTCCTATATAAACCCACCCAAGATCCAACTTCCTCTTCACTCCAAGACTTTTTAGTTTGACTAATCCTAGACCTCCTCTCTCTATAATCCTCCCAATGTCCCCCAAGCTCCCAATAATCCTCTCTCAAGCCTCTCCCAAGCCTTTGGTATCACACTTCAATGTAAGGGATTTCTTCCATTCTCATTTTTGTCCAATTTTCTTTATGTTCATATTCCATTTTGTTTCCAATAACAATTGTTTGGGAATGATTTAACTTCTACCCTATTTAAACCTTGTCATGTATGGATAATTTGATAACCCTTTCACTCTCATTAATGTTTCTAATGTACACCCAATACTATGCCGAAATTTAGTGAGGGATTCCTACCTCTTCTTTTACATCCAAGTAATCCTTTGGTATTATGTATCTATATTCCATTATGTTTGTTGGGAAATGTATCTATATCACCCCATGCCTATCAGTTTAATGTATATATGATGAAAACACCCATTTTTCTCTCATCAAAGGTTTTTTATGAGTTTTTATTTCACGTCGTTATGATGTCGAAATTGCACTATGATTTTCCAAAACAATGTCATTTTTTAGTGAACACCATGTCCATTTATCAATCATGGTTATTCACATTTATTCCCAATAACTTATTTATTATAATGATTCATGAAGTTATTCAACATCCCATTATTGTGGAATAAATGATGATGATTTATTCCATGTTGTGTGATCCAAGTGGCACACTTATGCATGTAATGTAATGTTTAAGAAAGGGTGTCCCCTAATAGAGCTCCAATGAATTGGGAAAAGTATATCTATCATGATACGTCATTTGCAATGAGTGTTGACTCATTCTAATTCAAGTGAAATAATGGTTTACTCATGATTCATGTGAAATGATGTTTTACTTGTGCTCTAGGTGCAATGATCCTTGGCTCATGCTAATTCCATGTTAAGTGTTGTTGCCACATTTCCATGTTATGGTTATCATGATTTATCGTTCCTTTATGTTCATGTTTCTCTTGTGCTCCATTGAAATGCCTATTGTCAAACAAGTATTGTATCCATCATGCTATTCCATGTTTATTCCCTTACTAGGCTCTATATCTCACCCTTTTATTATGCATGTCCTCATGTTAACCCATGCAATGCAATGTATGTGGGAATATAGTGGTCATGTAAAGGATTTTTTCAATAAATATGTTGTATTTCATGTTTTCAGTTGCTATGTAATGTTCATAATCCCCAAATACACTAGACCTCTCAATCTTCCATGTTTTATCAAGTGAAGAGTTTATGTAATAAATCATATTTTAGTGTATAATAAAGAATATGGTTTTCATAGTTTGAGTAAGAATCAACCATGACATCCTCTCTATGACACCTAAGAGTGTAATCCCCAAACCGTCCCGAACTACATGGACATTGATCCCCATCAAGGAAAGGTTCATAGGAAGCCTCCTTGAGGTTCATTCCTAACAAACATTGGTCTTGATTCCCTTCACCTCGGATCACCAATCATTTCAAATATACGTGGACATTGATCCTTTCAAAGGAAAGGTATGTAGGAAGCCTCCCTGAGGTTCCATCCCAACACCAATTGGTCCGGACTACACTACGTTGGTCCACCAACTTCCTTCTTGACATTAAACAGTATTCCCCTTTTTCCCTCATGATAATAAACTCTCTCCCAATAATTTGTAATCCACTGTTAACCCCGAAAAATGGTATACCATTGTGTGCCCTAACCAGCGGTAAGCTGTTGTGTTCCCAAACTGTCGGTATACCATTGTGTTCGCCGACCAGTGGTAACCTTTTGTGTAGCCAAACTGACGGTAAGCTGTTGCAATCCCCATCCAATGGTAAGTCGTTGTTATCCCTTTTGTTGGGACCCATATCCTTATTTCATCAGAGGGGCATCAGACCATCCTCACGCTACTGACCATGTGTATTCCCTATTATATAATCGAGTTGCTGTCCTTTTTGCACACCCCAGTTGTATGCCCCCCATTGAACTATGTGGTCTTTGATCTATTCCATGAAATGTACATAAGACAAATCCATGAGGTTCTATCCCAGCATCCATGTTTCTTCCTGGTCTATCCCTCGAGCCTATGTGTTTCATGAATTTCATGACCTATCCTAGAGGTTCCCCTTCCTCTGGGTCCCATCCATATGGGTCACCTCCTTAGCTATCTAATCGCCTCACTGAACTATGCAGACTTTGATTCCCTACCACTGGGATACATAGGAAGTCTATTAAAGTCTCAATACCAATACTACTATCACCTTCCTGATGGTTCTGTCTCATTTCACCATATCTTTATTCAACTCTCCATCATCCATCATGATTCATACCCGGGCCACCACATCCTAGTTAGATCATGCCAATTCACTTCTACAATGCTCTTACCAGCACTCAGAAAACTAACCATGTGTTATCCTTAGCATCAATGTTCCCTCCAGGGGTTCCACCCATTAGATCCCCTTCAGTTAGTGTTTTAATTTGTTCGATATATCTAAGCTAGATGCTAAACTTTCGGATTACCCATTGATAAACATGGTAAGATGAAGAAAACCTTAGATACATGCCCATGGAATATAAGTCCCCACATTTGACACGGAATTCCTTGGCCATCATCACCCATGAGAAGAAATATCATAAGGTAAAAAAAATCATACGCACCAGTATTCTAGTGTCCATACACACCAGTGATGTCTATCGTGATTACTCCCCTAACCTATGGCTACTTCCTGACCATAACCTTTGAAATGTCCTGACTGAAGCAGCATAATTAACTGGCATCAAGGAAGACATGGAACTGGGTAGTGATTCATGAACAAATTTTTAATAATTGAGGGATAGGAGGATAAAGTTATGAGTTCTGAGGAGTAATCCACAATAGGAGAAACTGACATCCCATCATCTCATTTGGATCAATAATCATACTCCCCTAAATAAGTAACAAATGTCACCTACCTTTGGAAAGCAAAAATTCAGGGCAATAATATGTGCATCCTCGACCTACAGATGCACGCCCTGGAGAAAGAATCAGAAATAGAAATGGTTAACCTAATATGAAGTGATTCTATTAAATTTGGAGATTAGTAGTGTTTGAGACATCAGTGAACTAGTGTGTCACCAGATCCAGTTATCCAGCGCTGGGTCCCGCCATGAAAATTGTGGGCCTAGAATAAAACATAGCCGATGTCAGGGAAGTTAAAACATTGGACATCTCAATCCGCGACATTGTTAGAATGGATCCTTCTTACTATCCATGATACACAGAATGGAATTGGGTAACTTGACGTCGATTTCTTTTCTACAACACTAATGGTGTAATCTCTCTACCTTACATGACTCAAGCTACCACAACCGGAAACTGATCACCGCCTATCCACTGACGCAGGGGCACGTACAATTTCAATGCGGCTGTCCTGCGTGCCTCCATCACTTCTATAATAGTCTCTGTATCCACAACTTTCAGGCACCCACACCCCATATCCCCATCTGAATTTGTTCACCGACGGGTGATAAATGACCTTGTCCGCTGATACGAGGAGTAGGGGATTATCCCGACTTAGGTTATGGACGACATGAATTTAGGGGAATATTAACCATCTCACCACCACCTCCCCTAAGGGCCTTGGAGGGATCCTCTACTCCCTACTCTAATGCACAACCATTTTTCGATCATTTCCCTTGAATGATTCAACGACTCCCATCCCTATGATGACGAGGTGGGGGATGTACTGGCGAGCCTGACCAATATCCCATTACAATGGTTCCAAAGGAGGTGCCTCACCAGGACACGCCAATACCACCACCTAGCCCCAAAATTCACAGAGCAGGTGCCGACCCCAGTCTACCATACCTGACCCTAGCGTCGGGAGCAGGCTGAGGATGATACCAGCAAAGGGGCGTCAACATCAATTACTACTATGGATCGTTCCACCACTGAATTATACCATCAGTCCCCAATCTATGTTGGGAATGGTAACTCATATACTCGACATGGATCTAGGCCCCACCCTCCCCATGGGCAGACTGGGTTGACTCTTCTGGCTATCAGAGCTGGGAGCGCTCGGCGCTGACTGACCCGAGGCAACGAAACCTAGTTCAGTAGTCCTCCATATTCTACCATCATTGAAAACATGATCCCTATCCAATACCAATAAAGGTGAAAAATTCCACCTTGTTCCACCTATAATCTAAATGAAGGTCCTCCCCACTATAGTGACACTCAGTACGAAAGCATCTTCCATGATCATGACATTAGGTATGGAGTCGTTACTCCGGCCACAGTCCGTTGATATAAAGATGTTATGAATCCATTCAATCTCTAGTGTGGGGACTTTCCCCAGGTCCATATAGCAGTGAGTGAAGGTCCTCCTCACCTCTAAAATCCGAGCAGTGAAGGATAGCCTCACTTCATTGGCACCCATCACAAAGGTCCTACCCGTGTTCGGCTTCACCAGTACATGGACCCTCCTCGTGCTGATTTCGCAAGGGGGAATAATCATAGAGGTCCTAACAATGATCCTACTAACTCTGGTAGAGGTCCTTCCTTATTCTTCAATATTCGCAGAGATTCCCTCCACTCATCAGTCAGTGAACATAGAGGTCCTCAGAGTGTTACCTTTGGTATCTCTCCAGGTGCTCCCCAAACTTAGGTCACTGAGTTGGAATTCCTCTCTGCCACATCACTAGTACGACTGAAGGTCCTCCTTGATCTGAAAATCTAACACGTCTTGAATAACCATCTCGGGGTTGGAGGGTATGTCGTCTCCACCATAAAAATAATTCTTGGAAGAATTATACTAGTAATAAACCAAATAGCTTTTCAGATTCTAAGGCGAAATATGACGCAGCGATGGAACCCTCACTTAGATCCTCTTTGTCAAGGGTCATTGAAGGAAAATAGTGAATCAGCCTCATAATTCTGGAATGTGAGGTCCAACAAATCCCTACCTCCCTCCAAAGATACATCCTAGAGGAAT
This sequence comes from Viscum album, assembly GCA_963277665.1. Classification (NCBI taxonomy): domain Eukaryota; kingdom Viridiplantae; phylum Streptophyta; class Magnoliopsida; order Santalales; family Viscaceae; genus Viscum; species Viscum album. Next base: position 1,814,827,048 of record OY728147.1, on the reverse strand, counting down.
ATGTTTTGGCGTCTCCCTAGGGTTCGTCTTTGCAATCGCCACCATAATCACCGAAAGAATTCCCTACCTCGACTAGAGATTCCAAAGAGTTATTCTTGGGAATGATGGTGAACGAGCTACAACATAGTATATCGATAGTATAATTAGTCCATGTAACAAAAAATGTAGTCTCTAGCCTTTTTACATTGATGTGTTGTCCAATTCTCTGCACTCTTTAGACGATAGCCCGAGATGCAATAGTTTGTCAGCCTTCTCGCCATATTCTCCACCGGCCAGCTTACCATCTAAACTATCTACTTTAGTACCAAATCTAGTTCCGCAGTAGCCTCTGGTTGATTATTGTGGAAATGAAAGGCCAGACCTCGAGTTTGGATCCAATAACATGTGGGATATTCTCATAGAAGACCATTTATTAGAGATTTTTTTGGTCAGTTAATGAACAGAATTTCAAGGCACCAGAAGAACTCACCCTGGAGGACGTTGGGTGATTTTCTAGACCATCTGAGTGACTCATTTGCATCATCATCATGGATGAGTTTCCTACCCCAAGTTTCAGGTGCACTTTGAAGAAATCAACAATAAATTCCATGTAGTTCATTTAGCTACACTCCCCAAGGTCTAGCGACCCGAGTGACCAGGTCTCCATAAGACCCTCCAACAATGATGCATCCAAAGCTTTAATGTGTTGGGATGTATTATCAATGAGGCCTCCCCCCAGATTCAGATTCATGGTTGGGGGATGTATGGAACCATCCACGTTATTTCCATCGGGAGCCAACCCAACATGCCAGGCGATATCGAGGATATGCCTCCAAGAAGAGTTACTGTTATCATGGATGATATATGAGAGGAAGAAACAGAATATGAACTCCTTGGGGATAAAATAATCATGGGGGAGTGCCAAAAACATCTCGACCCATCAATATGGGTCACTCAAAATCTGAGAAATCTACTGGGTCTTGACGTACCCATCGAGGCATAGGTCCTCAGTCAAAATCCCAACATGGGTAAGGAGCACCTCGAAGCCGTCAAACCCCCTCACTTTTTTTTCTTAGTTCAAAAGGTGGAAGAAGATAAAGAAATATATGCGCTATGTTATCAATTTTCAAAACACAAGAAGTTGTTTGATGGCCTCCTTTATGATCACAATGCGAAATAGTGACCAGACAATGGTTATCCTCGATCAGGGCAGCAAGGGCTGACACAAAATCAACCCCATGAATTGCCTCTAGGGGATCCAAACCATCCTTACCATGTAGATAGAGTTGACAAGGGAACATATTGAAAGATGGTGTTATGTGTGTCAAAAAATCCACCTGAGTGATGCGACAACCCCCTGGACCCACCTTAGGGTAACCCAGATGCTCTGTAGGTCATTCCCCCAGCCGCTCCACGAGTCGTTGGGCTAGCTTGTTATATTGAATAACCTAACAATGCACTGGTGTTTAGGGATCTGGTCAAGATAGGAATACATGACTAGATAATCCCATGGTGGTTCTCATTTACCACCTTGAGGAATTAGAAACATGATAGGAGGTGATCCCACCTGATGGTAAGCTGTATCTGGTGTGGGTGGATGATATGCCTGCACCCTAGGTTTTAGAAATTCCACCATTTCACCCTTTAATAGGTTGGGTGACCCGCTGTAGCATCTTTACCATTTCATTTCAGGATGTGGACCCAAGTTGGGAACATCCCCCAAACTTCGATGCTTTGTACAGACATTTGAGGTGCTTGTATTGGTTTCGTACAATGAGCTAACTATCGGGTCAGTAGCTGGGTGGGAAGATCATCATAGGAAATTTCACTTCCAGTTCAGTTCCACCACTCGTAGGATGAGTATTGTAGAGCTATTAATGTGAAAATAGAGGACGTATGATCGTGTTCTAGTCCTTATCAGCTGATGGAAAGTGGTCACATACACTCCATTCATGCCACTGTCTCTGGAGAATCTTGTGACGTTGTGTGTGGGGAATTTGAAGACAGAATTGGTCCCCTCTATGATCACCAATAATTAACCAAGGGGATTCCAAGACATCTATGATAAGTCCCATTTCCTAGAAGAATCCTTGAATCCGGATTGTCAGAAACATCCATTCTGTCCTACAATCACCAAGAGAAGGGTTTATAGGGCCAATACCACCATAGTTATTAAAATAGAGGCCCCCATGAAACGAGATTTGCTTCCAATGGAGTCGCCTCCACAGCCTCGAAGAGGCCCTCCACATCAGGCACAACCTCCGGCCTACCCGCGCCCACATTAGAATCAGTTGGTGCCCCTACGAAACACACTACCCCTACACAGGTGAGATAAACTAGCTCAACCTCCCCAAGGGGATTTTCCAGACCCTCATCATGTTCAGGTTCCCAGATCCCCCATCCTAGATTTAAGAAACCGAACCTACTATTTTAGCGAGGGTCAGGACCCTGGGTATTTCTGAAGTGCATTGGAACTGGGGATTGTACGTTTTCCTAAATGAAAGAGGGAAGAAGAGTCACGTCTCATTGATCGCCCCAATTACTTCCCCATCACCATATCATTTGGCACACCTTCAAATAGTTCTATGTGTTTACATCCAGGATTCAAGACCATTTTGATATCAATGTAGTCAGTATGGCCCCATATTGGGAACATGTGGCATGTCTGTTCTAGAAACCTAAAAATGACAGTGAAAACGAGGGAGAGTGGAATCATGTTTCTAATTGTGGGTCCCAAAAGTATGAAGATTGGATGGATCATAAAAGAGTCTCATGTTCCCATTGTATTATTTGTGCATGACTGAATAGACCAGTTCCTTTAGAAGCAGCTGATACAACTTCGTCAACGCCATCTCATTCGTCCCCTTCTCATCAGAGGAAACAACGACTGGGAAAGGGAATACAAAGACCCCCACCAATGCTATCGTTATCCCATAATCTCGATGACTTCATGCCTCCATAGATGATGATTCTCCCAAAATCCATCCAGTAGTGGATGAATCTTAATGTGATTATCAAGGGTACGCCTTAGTTCATGCCATAGAGCTGGTAAACCCCAACATGATTCTTGACGAAGGGGAGCACCAGGAGGATCCTCCATATGTATCGAGCCTTAACTAGAGTCGAAGGATTTTTGGGTATATGGGTCCTTAGAGTGCCTCGGTCAATACTTCTAGCTGGGGTTTTCATGCCACCGAAACGATACAGTAGGACCAGCGTAGATCTCAACATGCGTAGCCTTCTCCTCTGGTGTAATCAGATCAGCCTTCTCCCCAGTTTGTGTTTCATGATCGAGAAGAGAAACCTAGACCTCACTGTGACCATCCACGCTTTTCTACGGACTGGTATCATTCATGTAGTACTCATCTAGTGGTCACCCTATACGATTCGACCAGTGAGTAGTGGAATATTTCAAGCACCAATCAACTGATGGTCTAGTCGATAGGGCCTCCCATACCTCTGGTCACAGAGCGACCTCCTATGAGAAGAAGCTCACATATGCAACAAATGTAGGATTTCATAAATCATCTTTCTAGTATTATGGAAACTCTCTCCATCCATGATTCCCTTTTTCTATCAAAATATATATGTGTGACCCTTTCTATGGCCTTAAAAAACCCCTCCATTTTGAGATGGAGGTATCATCCGCATAAGCCTTCCATGCTGATGCGGTCAAGCATTCTAAATTTCGTGCCAACATCTTGTTCTCTAGAAATGATAAAGGCTATCCAAAACAAGGGAAAATTCAAACACTTTAAATCAATGTACAATTTAATTGTGTGGGGGTTCGTCTCTCTCTTATCGACACAGGCTCTGAGATCAACCAAATCCAGACTTGGACAATGAGAAAATTTGTGTTTTCTAAGGATGGTATGTGCCCCTCTGGCCGGAAAATACAAGGATATGATATGATAGAATAGAAACCCATCCGCAAGATCCATATGAAGACCTAGTTTGGTGGCCTAGTTCAAGCACCAAGTTCATGGTTGTTTTGCAGGACACTGCTTACAACGCATTGATGGGTTGGTCGTGGATCCACCTACATGCGGTATTTCCATCATCTTATCACTAGTGGAATATGTACTCCCTTAATGGTTGAGGGGGCGTACTCCAAGGTGACACATCTCCCTTTTCTTCTTGTGAACCCACTACCTGGATGTTGACCATTACTAGATCAATGACATGAATATTCAGGAAGACAAGGATGAGCATGCTACGGCTACGACTAGCCCGTGGGCAGATCTGGATGCTCCCTACATCATTTTATTCCACCATTTGTATGATACAACCCCATAAATGGTACAATGATTATTTGTCTCTAAAATGAGAAGCGAGAACATTCCCAAGCCGATGAGACACCGTGAGATCACCTCATACTCCAAGAGTAATCAATCTTGTGTAATCTCAATGCTCTCTACCCTGATAAGGTATCAGGATGTCCGCCCCATGGTGACGACAATATGTCATTCGTTCTTATTTTGAAGGGCTGGGATAAACTGGTTCAAGTTGACATGCCACTTTTGCATTGATATAATCAAGAATTGAAACATGGGATGAAGACCATATCGAATCGGATCAACAACTTTCATTTTAATGGTTTCTGCATCATATGAGTCCCCGAATGCATTGTCCAATGCCGCTCAGGCTGGTACCGGCCTCCCATAAAAATCATTCAATTAATAGGAAACTCCTCTCACCAAAGATCCATCCTCAATAGGTGAAGAAGATGATTTTGAGGATGATACCCCCACCTTTGAAGAGGGCATCTCTTCCACAGTTGATGAAGTGTTACAGGTGAACCTCGGTTGCGAGGTGGACCTGAAACCCACACTGATCAATGCCGCTTTTCCCCTCAAGAAAAAAAGTACATGGAAATCCTCAAACAACACTGTGATGTATTTTCATGAAGATATGAAGAGATTCCTAGACAATATATTCATATTTCCAACCATATCCATAGACTCCCAAAAAGTCCTCATGGGTGTGAGATGCCTCCCAAAAAGATGCACCCTTCCCATGATGCCATGGTTGAGGCCAAAGATATAACATCATCAGAGCCAATTTCATTAAGTGGTCAAGTACCTAAAATGGATAGCCAACATTATTCTATACCTGAAGATGAAAAAACATATTAGTGTCTTTATTGACTTTCAGGATCTCAACTGTCAGTGACCTAAGGATGATTTTACCCTTCCTGTGATAGAGTTGTTGATCGATGCTACTACTGGGATCCAAGCCCTCTATTTCATGGATGTGTACACTGGGTATAACCATATCCAAATGGCTCCCGATGATAAGGATTTCATGGCCTTCATTGCACCACAAGGTTTTTTCTGTTACCAATTCATTCTGTTTGGTCTAAAAAATGTAGGTGCTGCCTATCAATGGGCTATGCATCGCATATTTAAGCCGATCCTCAGGACATTGGTGAAATGTTATGTAAGAAATCTAGTGGCCAAATATCGCATGTATCAGGACCAACTCAAATATCTTGAGAATGTATTCAGCTTCCATCATTCTGAGAATCGGACACGGAATCCATTGAAGTGCACCTTATAGGCCACATGTGTATAGTTTAATGGTTTCATTCTCAGATATCAGGGCATTGAATGTGACCCAGAAAAGATCAAGGAAAACATAAAGATATCTCTTTCAAGAAACTGCTGGGAGCATCAGAGATTCCCATGCCACTTAGCTGACATACGCTAATTCATCACAAATCTGTCCAGTATGTGTATTCCCTTTTTCCGTCTCATGAAGAATGAAACTGTCTCTAAGTGGGACCAAAAATGTAATACTGCTTTCGAGGAAATCATAAAGTACCTACTCCATACTCAGTTCTTAATTCCACATTTCTGTGGAAAGCCCTTTGTTCTTTAAAGAGATAAAATTATTGGGACATTATGGAAATAAATTTGTTTTCTAAATAAAATATGGTGGGAGTATGATTTATTTCAGATGTTGAAGGAACTAAGAATCAGTGGGAGGATACTGTCACAACCTTACATGAATACTATTCAAATTTTTTATTTGACTATTTATTATTTATATAGAGATTGACTAAAGACCAAACCTATTTTATTTTTTAATATTTTTCAAAATCATCCATTATTTATAGATTAATAATGGGGTTTCAGTCAATGTTGAAACTATGTCAATGAATTTTTAATTTAATATATCAAAAACACACAATTGGGGCATTATTTGTCTGAACATGTGTTCTACTTTGGTGGTGTGTTCCTGGACCTCTAGTATGGGGTGCATGGTTGGAACATTGTTTCGAAAACCATGTGGCCAGAAATTAGATAGTGTCCATAATATATAAAATTGGAATATTTCATTTTTCACTAGAACCAATTTACCTCTATAACAACCCACACCTCTCGAATCCTATTAATAACCATCCACACATTAATAAGTCTTGTTAATGCTCTCCCTCCACTCTACATATTCATATCAATTGTTTTAGGGTGATCCTTTATGATTAAATGTCCGAGCTTTCTCTTTAAGTACTTTTTTATCATTACATATCTTTTTCTTGGTATTCTACTCTCTCTTCGCAATTTTTGTTGTTTAAGATTATGGTTTGGAATCCTATTTAAAATATTAAATGTGCTTATTATTCCATTTAGAAAAAAAAACATTTTTTCATTTTATACCTTTAAATATAATTGAAATTTTTTTATGTTATCTATTATAAATATATATTTGAAAATAAATTTGGGCACTAAATGAAATATATTTTCCAAATGGCGTTTAATATTCTAATTTTTAACTTTATAATAAATTTAAAAAAAAATAAATATTAAATAGGTTATTAAATAATATATTTCATTGGAAATCATAATTTTGTTCCATGAAATGAGAAGTTATTTTTAAATTATATTTAATTGAAGTGGGAGGGTTCTAATTTACACTAGTGGATATTCTCCTTTAAATAAGTATGTATATATAAATTTATTTAACTATTCAAAATATAAGAATTTCATTTCAACAAGTAGATAAATTTTTATTTTTACAATAATGTGAACATAATGATGGAGAAAATCATATAAATTAAAATATGATACTCAAACATAATTTTAAAATAATTTTTATGTTATTATTATTATAAATTATAAAGAATAGTTAGAACCTATAAAATTAAAAATTAATTAATTTATTGATTCCAAATGGAATGTACATTGGTGTTTTATTGGACTTAGTTTTTGATGTTATTGATTTTTATTTGAATTTACAATTTGGTTTTAATGATTTTTATATAACATTATAGTAATAAAATTGCATAGTAATGTTGAACCTCATTTTATTGTGGTTTTCTTATTTAATAATCATATAGATCATGGGAACATATGATGGAGATCTTATTCATTATAGGCTCCATTTATACATGATATGATTAGTTAATGAAATAGATGCACCAACTGGAAAACGAAATGATACTATTTTAGGTATAGGGGGGTCTATCTAGTAAGTGACATTAGATATAAGTTTATCCTATCTTAAGGGAACATAATATTTTTTCTTACAATACATTTTTTAAACTATTTATTTTACCTCATTCCCTTTCACATGTCATATTACATAATTCCTAGGCTCTATAAACATTTTATTCATTCTTGATGATTTTATTTATTTATTAAATTTTAAATGTACAAAAAAAATTAGAGAAGAATATAAAAAAAATTATTTATGATAGGTGGATTTTAAGTGGGTTTTGCATTAAATATAAAATTAGCTGATTTAATTTCAATCACATAGTTATTATAATTTATGGAAAAATAAAACATAAAGGTTAAAAAAATTGGTAAAAAGTTATATTCTCTATATATTTATTTAAAAATTTGTAAATATTTATTTCAAGATGGAATAAAAATAAAACATAGTTTGGGGACTCATAGATGGGGAATAATATTTTTGCAATGACTATAGATCTTGTTTATCATCCCTACCATTATTTTAGTATCAGTTTTTTATATATTTGTTTAAATCTCTTTGAAAATATAGTTTTTGTACTAGATCTTGATTTGTGAAGTCAAATAGATTTATATATATTGTTTGTTTTCATTATTTATATAATTATAAAAATTGGAAATCCCCCTTTTATTTAATATTATGTGTGGGAAATTATATAGTTTGAGGACATTGTATGCCACAATTGTGGAAAATATAAAGGGTTTAATTGATGAGTTAGTTTTTTCATTGTTAATTTTTTTTACCAATTTTATATTTTTATTATTTTTCTAATACACATATAATTTTAATGTATAAAGGGTTATCCCTATATTTTAAACATTTATTATCTGTGGTTTTTGTAAAACCCCACCAATACTTATTATATGTTGATGATCTAACACTTGTTTTTAGTACAGTGAAATCAAGAATGTGCCCTCAGTATGTTTGTAGTCATATAAGGGAACTAAAGGTTGGATAACTCAATTTGGAGAATGAAAAGAATTATACTAGACGATATTTTTGTTAATTATATATGTTTGATATATATATTGATGAATATTGGATCTTGTCTTGATATTGAAATATAAGGATCATGAACTCTTACATGTTCTATGCATCAAATTTCAATGAGTTGTAGATTCAAATTCATAATTTTTTATTTTCCTTCATTTCTTCAGATGTTCTAGATTTTTAATAAAATTTATATCCGTTGATGGATGAAAAAGGTAGTGTCCATGCTCACATGATGAGATTTAATGGTTGTTATACCCCTCTGGAGTAAAATATCACACTATAATGTGACTTCTAGGGGCTCTTATTTGCTTTTCAAACAGTAAACTAAATCATGTGGCCATGTAATACAGAACCAGTGGTAAAAAATAATGAGTTTTTGTGTTATGTAATATTATTTGTAATGTTTTGATTCATTTTTCAGGGAAATAAATTAAATAATATTTGGTATTTGGAAATTTTTATAGATGTGGTTTTTATGTTAAATAGTTTTCAAAATAATATTTAAAAATTTAAAATTTAAAATTATAAATTTAATCATTTTATGTATATAAAGAAATGATTTATATTTATGGGAATGTTGAATATATATTTTTTTAAACAATTTTAAAATTGATAAAGGATGTATATTTTTTAATTATGTCACAATTTGATTTATAAAAGATGTTAGAATAATTTATGTTGGTACTGAAATTAAAATTGTGAATATATTTTTTATAAAAAATTAGTGAAATGATTATTTTTTGTTTTGTAAATCATTATATTTGAAGGGGATTTAGAAAAATTGATTAAAATCATTATTTTGGTTTTTATACAGGTAATTAATTTAAATATAGTATGATTTTATCTGTATTGTGGGTTTTTCTTTATTTATGGGGACTTAATTTTTCTTTTGGGATACAAAAATTGTACTATGAATAAATTTTACTCTATTTAATTTAGTTTTTAGATTTTATATTTATTGTCTATCCTCCAATAAAATATTTTGTTTATTATAGGAAGTTGATGTTGTAACACCCCAAGCTTCTGTAGTATGCTTCTCTTTGAATAATGCAATAGTGTGTGTTGTAGGCAACATCGAGTTCTAACACACCACAACCAATAAAACAAGCCGTTATGAATAGTAATACACACTTTTTAAAATTTAAAAATTTTATTTTTCAAAATCGACATCATTTTTGGTTTCGGAATATCGAAATTGGCCTAAGGTGAAGTTTTGGTTTTTTTCTGAAAAACTTCATTTTTTTTGAATAGTTAAACCACTAAGTGGTAGTTAAAAACTGAATTTTTCATAAAACATAATTTTACCGCTTCTGTGAGTGGAATTTTGAAAATCCGGGAGACACGGTTAATATCAAGGAGTAAAATGTGGTTGAATGAGATGAAAATAATTTTTGGTGAATAGTAACTTTTTAATTTTATTTACCACAGTTAAAAGTAAATAGGGTAATTAAGGGTAAAAATGACATTAATATTACACTAACACATGTCTTAATTCTATTGGACAAGTGTATCTCGACCAAAAATAACCTTAGGAATAAAATATTATCATTTAGGTCCACTTGGATTTGATTAGGACATTTTTAATTATTTAATTCAAAGAAGAGTTAAAAGAGTTAAAATCAATGTTTATTTAATAAAAAAATATTCACATAGAGTTATACATAAGATAAATTAGATTTTAAATATTCATTATAAACCTAGAAATATTTCCTAAATAATGGTAGTTTATTTATAATTTTTAGACATTAAATAATTTAATTTATTTATGACCCAATGATGATGCAGTAATTACCATAACAGTGAGAAATTAAAATAATTGATATTATAAATACCCAAATAAATATAATTTGAGACTTTTTATGAATTAAACTACTTTTCTAGGTTAATATGACATGTTAGTATTTATTTAATGAACTTTTTTCTAAGTAATACTTCTTTTAGGGTTTTTACAAAAATAAATTATTCAATAGTGTCAAAATTGACATAAAAGAGTTTTTAAAACAAATATTATATTGGTAATTGATATTAAATTCCAACAAATCTAAAGTTTGCCCAAGACACTTATATAATGATAGGTGTATCATTAATGGACCACTTAGGGGTCTTTTGAGGTATATAATAAGTTTATTAACTCTATAATATAAAAATACAAAGTGCCATGGTAAGTGTCAAAATAATTAACTAAGAGTTAAAACTAAAAGATAAGGTTAATATAATGACCCAAACCTGTCTAAATTCTATTGGTTGAGTGGTTTTCAACCCATCCACACCTTAAAATTTAAATAATACACTTTTTATCCATTATAAATTGAATATTAATTTATTATAAAATAATATTTCTTTCTTTTTCAAAGGTGCCCATCACCCCTCTTATAAAAGGGAACTCCCCCTTATCACTAATTAACACATTCAAAGCATTTTTTATCGGCCAACACCTGACCAAATACTATTTCAACTTCCCTCAATTGAACCTAGAGGCCTTAGTTTGATCAGAAATCCATCCTAAGGATCCCTTTTGATCAAATCAAAAGGAAGAACCCGAAGAAGAGGTAATGTTTTCACCACACTTTTTCAAATTCATTTCATCTTCAACTTCTTCTTTCGTTGTTATTCCCAATATAAAATAATTAATTCAGTATATCATATATACTATAATATTATTATAAATATGGTACAACCATATTCAGTATTCTATCCATCTTTTGAATGACATGTCACCATACGTGCGTACGTACGGCTTACCGTCTCCACATCGTGTGTAATTGTTATTCAATATATTTTTATTTGGATGGGTATAATAATTATTTAGTTCATGTAAATAATAAATATAACATGATAATTATTCTTTATATATGATATACCATCGAATTATATATTATTTTAATATCAAAAGAATGATATTGTCGCTCGTGCGTATGTATGGACTACCGTCTCCACGAACGTGAGGAGATTCATTGTCCATCGTATCCATTCAAGTATAATTATCGTTTGATTGTTTAAAAATAATATTTAAGGACTTGATATCATTATGGATAGGAATAATATACAACTTATCCATCACAAACACGGCTTATGTAACAAAACATATAAAAGAAAACGAGTAAGTTTACACCCGGAACGACGATAATTCTAAGATATTATTAACAAGGAAATGTTAAAAGATTGTATATGATATCATATTAATGTATATGATTCTTGTATAATTTAATAACAATTATTTCACCATTATACAGGATTTTAACCTACCCTCAACCATGGAAAAGTACATGTTAAGGGTTTATTTCGCAATCTCTTCATTATCCGATGTTGATTATACGTAATAATCTACTAGGATTACTTTATCATCCACATCCATGTTTCTTAAAAATGTATTTCAAAACATTTTTTTTACTATTTACTAGAATATGGGTTATGTAATTTATACCATTGTTGACTTTTATAAGTGGTTTATAAATGAATCTTTCTGTCGTTTTCCAAACAAGGTCTTTTTAACCTTTTTGACAGAATTAAGGTAAGAATGTTTTTTTAAAACTTATACAGTGGGTCCGGCTATTTTACGCCATTATAAAATCGTTGAAGCTTCCATTACAAGCTTATAAGAATATTTTCAATGAAAATGTATTATTTTATATATATATGACTCTTAAATTATTTAAAAATAGAAAGAGATATTTCTCTAAAATGAGTTTTGATTTCATCTATGTCAACATCCTTTGATGGATTTTATGCTTATTTGAAGTTGATTTATTATGATACAAAACTTCTATATTGTATTGAAGGTTTTGTGATATGTCTGACTATGGATTTTTTATTTTTAAACCATTCGTGGTTTATGGATGCAGTATTTACATTTCGTAAGCTAGTTTTAATATGAATGATTATGTTATCTTTAAACCTTTTCATATGGGAATGCACTGGACTTAATATGTGATGGGTGGAGCTCGATATAGCTCCTCGATGCATCGGTAGGTCTCATGAGACAAACTAGTGTCTTGGCACAATTCCTTGGAAAAATCTTATTTGTAGTCTTGGGACGAGGCCTTGGCTATGTGCTTATGATAGTCTGATATTATGCATTCCATCATTATGAAAGTGGTTATTGATATTGCATGTGATTATTTGATTAGTAGAATATCCATGTGAATATGTAAATGGAATTATGGAATTTTATTTTTTCCATACTCTGTTGAAGTTCAAGTTTAAAAATATTTTTTTTAGTTATACATTTTTTTTAAATATTTATTCTGATTTATGAAAGATTCCCCTATATTGTTATCCTTACTGGGAATTTGAGCTCACCCCTTTTCTATGTTTTATTTTTCCCAGGATGTGAAAAAGTAATTTATGAATGACCTACAGGGATAGTATGAGGGGATAAGACTGTGGACTATGGAGATTATATTGTTTTAGTATTCATTTTATGATGTAATGTAAAATTTATTAATGTATCTTGTTATTCCAGGGCTACTAAACTAATCGGTCTTTCGAGACTTGATCTTTCTTGTGATCATGCCAATGTTATGTAATAATGAACCGACTCTGGGTAACTGGGGTTGAGGCATTACAGTTGGGATCATAGGATGTTTATTATAAACCCTGGAAGATAGATTTAGATAAACTCTGATTAGAGCACATAGATTTAAGATGGACTTTGAGGATTAGTATAGAAGAACATCCAAGAATTTTGGTATTGTAGAGATTTTGTGATATTTCTGAGAAATACATCCCTGTCTGGATAAGATCAGTTAGAGGCGGATCTGGCATAGATGTTCCTAGGGGTAAAACCTGAAAACACCTCTTTGAGCTACACTCGAACAGGAACTGGTGCATGACAACGGGCCCTGTCACACTCTTGGTTATGACACTCCCGGAGGATATGCTTAGGATAACTCTCATTTTCTTTACAAATCATTATGAAGGGTTTATGCATATATACTTCCTAAATGAAAACATTTTTATGATTATGGGTTTTACCCATAAATAGTTCAATTTATGTTAAGTGTTTTGTATGTATGGAATTATGTATTTTGATTCATAAACTTATCTAGCTTATGCCATTATTTATAAATGGTGCCTAGAGAATGAAATGGAAACTCTATCAATGCACGCACTCCATGTATGGATTTCCCTCCTACTAAAGATAATTGTAGTGGAACTAGTGATGAAACTGGTGCTGATCAACCAATCACCATACTAGGACAACTCACTCAGGTTATGAATAGTAACCTTACCTGTATGGATCACCCTGATCCATAGCGCGGAGGATCAATGTTAGATTGCTTCATGAAGCAACAACCACCAAAATTTAATGGGAGTACAAATCCATTAGTAGCTGAGTAATGGATAAGTTCCCTAGTGAAAATATTGTAGGCTTTTGGAAGTAGTGAAAGGGAAAAAGTTACCATGGCAGTTTACCGCCTCACTGGAGATGCTGATCAATGGTGGTCATTGATTCAAAATATTAAGGAAGATGATGAAGTATAATATATGAAATAGAGGGAGTTAAAATATCTATTCTTAGAAAAATACATTCCTCTTCACCATCTAGCAGATATGGAAAGGCAATTTCTGAGTCTGAGACAAAAGGAGGATGAGAATGTCGCAATGTATGAGGCTAACTTTACAATTTTCATTATGCTTTACTAGAATATATCTATATGATTACTTCATAGAGATATATGGGTTACATGAATGACCTAGTTCAATGTACATAGTCAATTCCAATATATTCTTATTGTATTCCATAAATGATCCTGAAATAGATCAACATTTAGTGGAATGATATGATGGGATGTGTTTTCATCCACATAGTGTTTTACATTGAGTATCTCAATAGCACATTTCTGTGAAGGAATAAAGTTAACTCCTACTATGTGTGGATATTCTAATGTTGAAAATTTTAATAGAGATGTATCATCATTATATGGGGTATTTGGTTTTTTGTGATTCTTTGGGAACTTCTCTATGTTTCTTGCCCATAATCACTGAATAGGGTTTAACTTATAGATATCATAACATAAACTACAAAAAAATAGTTACCCCACTAATTATTTATATATTTCTATAGTTATTATTATACCAATGTGATGGAAAAATTATCTTTTTTGCTAAGGTTTAGAGTTTTTTATAACCACAAGAGTTTGAGTTATATATTTTATTAGAATCAATATAAACTATGATAGAGTTGGTGGGTGGAATTAAATTTGATATTCAAAATCCATATAACATTCTCCACAGGGAAGGGTTATTTTGTTATAGTTAATCTCAGTTGTAAAGATCCATTGAGGATTTTTAGTAATATATGGAATAATGGAACCACCTGGGGAACATAACTTAGTTTCATATATATTTTAAGGAGGATAAATTAGGTATGGATAATTCCAATGTTCATATATAATCATAACACATTCATTATATTTTTATAGTCGGTAGAGGGATGATGAATTTTGATTAAATAAAAAAACCCTTTGTTGTAAGGTGACTAGTATTGGTTGATATCTCTCTTCATATGGTATTCTCTGTTATTCGATTCATTTTTTCCACTCATTATAGTCTAAGAGATCAGTACTTTTATAAATGTTAATATTCATGATGTGATATTAATTAATGAACTATGAAGATGTTTTATGACGTGATATGATGATCCTGGTGGCCAGATATGATATGTGATGTTACTGATTATGTATCTTGCTGTTACACTTAAAAAAATAAAATTGAATATCATTTAAAACCATCACATTTTGATTCAGCCTTTTTCAGTTACAATTTATAAATAGGATGAGGTAACCATTCCCTTTTTTGTAGGATTTTCATATTTTCCATTCGGAAAGGATATTATCTTTGAGTTGATTGACTGGTTGAAAAAGTTGTCTCATTTCATTATGATTAGGGACACCAATAAATATTACGTTACTGATATGTTAAATATGATGGAGACTCTGTGGATACATGGTATTTCTTTTGATACTATTTAAGACAGAGTTAAATGACTACATCAATGTTCTTTATAGAAACAAAGGATTTACATACAAGGATATAACATCATTTTATATGAATATTCTTCAACTTTATAAATACATTCCCAATTTTTGTGATATTAAGATTCTTTTGATTCTTGGAAAAAATCATATAACTTTTTTAATGATATTCAATGTTTCCAAAAAGGATTTTCAACTTTTTAACTTCTACATATAAACATTCGTCAAAACATGGTGAAGTGAAAATTATGAAATCGGTGAGTTCAGATGCTAAGTTGGGGTAAAGAAGCAAGACATGTAAGAATATACATGTTCATAGGGGTTTGATAATTTGATAATGGAATTATAATATCATACAACGCATATGAAAGTTAATAAAATTCAATCCTGGAATAAACATTGGATGCCCATATAACATGTATCCTAATGGTGTAAAAAAAAATAATGTACAATAATATAATTTTATATTACTGTGTTTCCTTCATAAATTTAAAAAACCCTTTCATCTTTCATGGTAAACTAAAAAACCATATAAATAATGGAACATGAAAATGATAATTACCGTAGTGGATTAAGACACACATATCCCCTATAGCGAATTAGGACACCCATGTTTCTTTGTGTGTATCAGGACAGACATCTTATTAATTATGTATCAATATTATTAACATTTTTACCATCATTATCTAACGACATCTAAGTCATTTCACACTTCATTGGATATAGATATATTTTCCACACATCTGATAATGAAATCATACAAACATGTTCTATAAAAAATTTATCATATAATAACTCATAAATATAGATGGGTCTCATAGACATAATATCTAAACCCATTAAATTAAAAGCTTATTATAAACATTTAATCATATTAGAAGCCATGTAAGTAATATACAGGATTCATAATCATTTCATCCTAGAATAACCCTTGAATGGAAATGAGTTTCATAAGTACTTATCATGGAATAAACTATTGAATACTAATGGGTTCCATAAATATCATGACATAAAAAATTGAAAATTATACTAAATAATATAAATGGTACCCCAGGATAATATCCATATTAAGTAATAAACTATTACCATGGATGATATCATAGTCATAGAATGATGTTTATGTATCACTTGCAGCATAAATTTTAATTGAAAATAGCATTCTATAACATATAATATTTTACAAATACTTTTGTTTGTGTCTATTATGAAATCATATAAATGAGTCATGAAATGTCATTTAGAAAATTTGTTTTGAAAAATATCTGTTACTATTTCAAAAAAACATTTTAAAACAGTAAACATTATGATGATCATTTTCCATGAAAATAAAATTGTAAATATATACTGAAGCTTCAAAACAATTCAAAACCATTTTACAAGATATATTTTAAAATAAACATGAAAACATTCTGAAAAATATTATTTGGAAATAATTTGAAAAAATATAACTGATTCTTTTTTATCATTGATATCCTTTTATTTGAATACAAATTCTGGAATATATAAATTGGGTGCTTTTATAATAAAAAAAATAAATTTATAAACATAAAATATTTTGAAAACCAATTTTTTTTTAAATGTATTTGAAGATAAAAATTTACAAAATATTTTGAATAAAATTTATATGAAAATACCTAGGTAAAAATATAATTAATGAATTAATGAAATGATGGTCACAATGATGGGTATGTCCATACAACTCGAACGTTACTTTTTAACCATAAATAAATAGAGATGTTCCTTGTATAGAAAATGAAAATAATACTTCATTTTAACTATTTTTTACAAATATGTATATCATTGGTAAGAGATTCAATAAAATTCAATAAAATAACAGAAAATAATTTTTGAAAACATTTTAAAAAAACATAGTTTTTTAAGATGAAAACTCGCCAACAGAAAAGAGAAAAAGTTTTATATTTTCATAGAAATATATTCATAATAATATTATGTAGTAATTGATTGGAAACCGGTAAAATTAATTTTATATAACATGAATTAAAAGTTTTTAATAATATTGATAATATTTTTTTAGACATGGAACATATGATTTCATTAATGGATGTATAATTAAAAATAATCTCGATAAATGATGAGATTGTAGAAATAAACATTTGCCACATTAGTAACATTAAATCATAATACAATTCAAATAATAAAATTACATGATACCTTAATTATCGTGAAAACTATTTGATTCTTTTTATTACATGAAAATGGATGTATATAAACCTCATATGAATATATAGTTGCATAGCATAGAATGTGACTCAATGAAGGAAAATTGGGGCAAAATTACATTACCATTTTGGTAACCAAATGAAAAAATAACATACAATTGATATATAAATAACCCCAAATTCTATTTTATTAATAATAAATTAAAATAATATGATTTATAGAGACCACATATAATAAATAAATGGTTAACATGGATTTTTAATTATGGGAAATAAATTTGAGATGAGAAAACACAAACCATAATTACTGAATTTCTTCATATATGTTCAAACCTTCAATATAAAAATATATGAATATTATAAGTATACCAAAGATCTATTTTATTATAAATAATACAATATATTATTGTTTATTAATTTTTATTACATTTTATTTATGAAGTCCAAGTTAATGTTACATTTTGGGTAATATCTGCTTTATTTTATGCATATATTTTCCATTATAAATTTTTATCCGCTTACATTAGTTATTATTAAATTATTTAATGAATTTATTAAATGATATAGATATCATATATATTTTTTATATATTAAATTAATGTAATATATAAAAATTATTAATATAAAATAGAATACGAAAATCATGTACGTGGTCGGTTATACATATACATGAACCTTATTCCCATTTTATTTTAATATTTACAGAATGTAAGTAAATGAAAAATATATATATAATATCATTAAAGTATAATTATTTTCACTTATATGTCATATAATCTCAGTAAACCCACACTTAATACATTCCATGTAATTTTTTAATGAATCGTGCTGCATTAAAAAGGCAGTTGTCGACAAATCCACAAACAATGTTATATTATTTTCAAAAAATTGGAATCATGAAGGTATTATTTATATAATAATTAAACTATAATAAAGATTAAAAAAATATAATATATATCATAAGAATTTATATTTTCCACCATAGTTCCCAAAAATGATATAGGGATATGAAAAACGAGTAACATTGTTTCTTAAGGTAGTAGTTTATCAACCAAAATAACAGTGAGTTCATTACCCATTATATGGATGTATGTATAAGTGTCGGTAAAACCCATAGATTAGAAAATATATATATTTTTAGGATACAAAATATATTATATAATATTGGAATAAAAATAAATAAGGTGGTGGAGAATGAGAACGACACAAATAATATTATGGATGGATGCTACCTCTTAATTATGTAACTCCATTTGGATTACACAAAAGGGAATCATTGGTGAGATTTATGCTAAAATATAGTCTTATAGGATGAAGATAGTGATATTATCAGATTAATTTGGAATATTTTGTTGAGATAAAGGTCTTTATAACTATGAATAAGTGATAGTGGTGAATGTATTTTTATAATGAGGTATGAGTGGAATTCTTCAAATATTTATACAAGAGAATTCAAACCATGTATTCCCATTTAATGTGGATCAAATAATGGTACATATTATATACAAGTTAGTGTAGGGACAAACTAGGATACAAATTACTTTTGGGCTAGTTTATTGGTCATTTGGGGCCTTATGCATACGTTTTGGTCCTTTTTAAGCTTCTTTTTCTCTTGATCATTATAATTAATTTTACTTACATTCAATTATAATTTTGATAAAAAACTATTTCAATAGTATTAGAAATTAAAATTTATTATGATTAAAAATATGGAATCCATTTTTCCATATTCGAGTTACATAAGTTTATGAAAGTATTATAAAATTCATACTCCACATAAAGTGTGACAACATGGTTTTGAGGAGAAAAGTTCAATAGTTTGAATTTCATTTATAATCATATTCAATGTGAAATTGATGGAAATGAACTTAACAAGGTTAAAATATGTAATATTATTCTAATTAATCATTAAAAAATATTTAAAATATAATTTATCTATATAAATAATTGAGATGAAAAAATTTGAAATTTAAATTCTATAGTTTTCATTCTTCAACTAGAAAGAAACAACTCAAAAAATACAAAAAATATAACCATATAAAATTATTATATTGTTCATTCAATAGTGGAGTTTATTTTTATTATATAAACTTTATAAAACTATCTAAAATTATATTTAATATATGATTCCCATTAAAAGGAATTAAAATTAACTTTTGAAAAAAATATCTTTTTATTCCCAAAAATGAATTTATCATTATTAGATTCTTAACAAATCTATAGGATGAGTAATAAAAATATAGATTGAATGTAGAAAATATAAATTTCACTAAATGTATTAATCTAATGAGTTTCTATTAATTTATGGTGATAAATTTATTTTTTTACATAGAAAAATAGTTTTCTGTAATGGCCCGGACCTCTCCGGCCCATTCCTTTGTCGAAAAGAAGGTCATGAAGTGTTCTGGAGGGTAGAATGGCCTTTTCCCACACTTTTCAGAATTTTGTAACTACACGCCATGAAGTGTGAGTACACCCCATGTACCACCTTGCTGGGTATACCCCGTGTTCAAGTCGTGTCCTTGTCACATGAAATAATTTAGTACACGTCGTGTAGCCCATACTACACGCCGTCTAGTTCCACCCAGCGTACATGTTACCTTCAAACTGTGTGTTCACCAGTCAATGTCTGTGCTCCATGTTGAAGCTGTGTCCTTTCTGCATGAAATAAATGAGTACATACCATGTAGCCCAGACTACACGCTGTGTAGTTCCTCCCCGCATATGCGTTACCTTCAAACCGTGTGTTGACCACTCAACTGCCGTGTGCCGTGTTGAATGACGTGTAGGAAGCCGTGTGGCGAAAGTGTGAAATGTCCTAGTTCACACCATGTACTAGGAAGTAAACTCCATGAACATTAGTTTTTCTCTCCTATAAATGGAGGGGGCCTCTCTTCCTTTTCAAAACACTCCTCTCCTACCCTTTCCCTCGAGAAGAGCTCTCCCAAGAGACTCCAATGCTCTTTTCTTCCATAACTTTTTCGTCTGAGCTCGGATTTATGATCTGTCAATGGCCACGAGATCGTAACGACGAGGAAAAACTTCTGAGCTTGGATCTATTGCATTAAATTTGGCCTTTCTTTCCCAGCATCCTCCCGAGGAGGTTTTTCTGGGTTTTGACAGAAGCGACGGACGTCGACGGACGTCTTCTAATGACGATCCGAGGGAGGGTTGTGATTAGAACCTGTTGAGGTAGGTGTTTTGCCTTCGTCTCTGTAATTTTTTCATCATGCGAGATGGTTTTCCACTTGATTTCATGAGACATAGTAGAACCAGTTAAATAAAGATAATAACTGTCTCAAAGAATGGGGATGGAGAAGTTATTATGTTTATCTTTTTATTCATCATATTGTTATGTTGTGAATTGAATAGGCTTATGCCTACTAAAAATCACTGTTCTTGGGGGACTTTTCATGCACAATTAAATGTTACCCAATATTTCTAGAGTGTTTTGTGGATGGAAACGTTGTGGGATATGGAAATTGTTTAATCACGTAAAATTGGCTGATTAAAATTCGGATCCCTTGTGTTATGACCCCGGTTGAGCAAAATGGAATAATGAAAATGTGGGTGTTGGTTGGTTACGTTGTGTGCTAACGAGAGGTGGATCATGAGTTTTTATGAATAGGATGGGAATCGGAGCTGCGGTAAATGATATTAAATGGGCGATGATGTGGAACATTCCTTGTTATGTGATATAGTGGTGGAGATGTGGTTATGGTGGCAGAAGGGTTGCACTAATGGTTTGTGTTATTAAAAGAAAGTGGAAAGATGATAAATGAACTGTGGGGAAATGTAATGAACGCTGGAACAATTGATGGGGATTGATTGATGATAAAAGGTTGGTTTTGTGTTGCATGAGTTTTATCTAACCTGATTTATGGTTGGAAGGGTTTTCTACGAAACACTTGATCTGGTTTGATAGTTTTCGAGTAGTTAAGGAACTAATAAACTATTACTGATGAAACTTGAAAACATAAATAGGGTTGGGGTTGTTTGTTGTATGCATGATTAGTAGTAGCAGTGACGAGGCACGTGATCAGTTTCTTTGTTTAGAATCCATATGTTGGGTTGTGTCTTTGGTATACATATATAAATATCTGTATCTTTGTGTTTTGTCACACCCCACCCATGTTGAGGACTTTGTGCCGAACACTCCCATTTCATGGGAGAGGGTGATTTCCACTTAGCTACTAGCTCTTTCCTGCTCATTCTTCCATAGGCGGTGATGTATTGAGGTGACCTTACACCCAAGACTCTTCGGGTAGGTTTCGATTGGGGTGGTATTAGCCGTAAACTCTTCGGGCAGGTTTAATGTTCCCAATAATCTTCGGGATGAGGCCTAGGTGTGTTCTGGTGGGGATGTGATTGTGGTTTGTGAGGCCCATGTGTGTGTGGGCGGGATGTGTGGTTGTGAGGCCCATGTGTGTGTGGGCGGGATTTGTGGTTGTGAGTCCCAGGTGTGTGCGGGCGGGATCTATGGTTCTTGAGGCCAAGGTGTCTGTGGGTGGGAAGATTGTGGTTGCGTCAGGACATTCACCGTTAGGAAGAGCATCTAACTAGTGGGAAATAGTGCGGGGTACCCAATGCACTTATTCTTATATACTACTACCTGTTGTTGCGTGTTTCTAGTGAGCACGGCTGTTGAGGTTGGGTGGATAGAATTCCTTTCTAGGTTTTGGTTTCTTCTGTTGTTCTCACGGGACATTAGGTTGTCTCCCCACCTGTGCATGAGATCTTTAGGTTTCCCTGCTGATTATAATTTTATGCTCACCCTACATTTAATTTCAGGTTTCCAGGAGGACTATCAGGGTCGTGTGGGACCCTACTAGTTGGGACATTTGGAGTTGTTGTAGTTGTTGTACTCTTGTTTTTTTTGGTATTGTACTTTTGAGATTTCTTGTACTTGTACCATGTTTTAGAATTGTTGAAAGATGCATGTGGGTTTGGTTTGGGTTTATTTTCATTTACATGTTCCATTTTCTTTTGGTGTTTCACTCATCCTATTTCCCAATCTTAACTAATAAAAAGGGTAATGCCTCCCATATTTGTGAAAAATAATACCCTTTGTGCTAGTCTCCACTCCGAGGCCTACTGGAGTCGGGACATGGGGGTCATTATCTCCCATTCACCATTGCCAACTCAGGAGTGGAATCTTTTGTGGGAGGGGGTCATGACAGAATGGTATCAGAGGTGATGGTAGAGAGATAGGATTGAGTGTGGAGTTAGGCACAAGGAGGATTTCATGGGATGGTAGGGAGAAAATGTTTGCTAATATTTGTGTGTGACATAGCCCAGGGAAGACCGGCTAGGACAGATGATTTTAGGGCCCCCCGTGATCCAATGCAAGGACTCTGAGCCTACTGAACAACAATTGATTACATTTATTGCAGGGTAAAGACCCTAGGGAAGGTACATGCATCATCATGATTGTGTTTTACTTTATTTGGATGTTCTGGGAAGGAAATAATGTGATAAAATCAAACCTTGAGTAATTTCATTGCTACTTGGGATTAGGCGACCATTGTTTACTATATAGTTATGGCACCTGGATGTCATCCCCGGGTGGCTCAGACAGCCGAGGACCAGCAGATTCAGGAAGTCGATCAGTTGAGGATTGACCGAGAGGAGGAAGATAGCGAGTGTCAGAAGGGTCTTTGTTCCTTCCAATGACAAAACCTCAAGAAGTACGAGGGTAGTACATCAGATATGGAGACAAAGGGGTTGCTTGAGGAGCTAGGGATCTCTTTTACATTGATCAGTACTCCGAGGGAGTACTGTGTTCCCCTAGCAGTCAATCAGCTGAGAGGTGTGGGGCACCATTGGTGGATGCTCTATGTCCGGTAGAGAATAAGGGCAGAGGTTCTGTGGGCTGACATTGAGAAGGAGTTCCGAGAGGAATTCCTATCTTCCATGATCAAGGCGGAGAATCGGCAGTAGTTACTCTCCCTCCAGCTGGGGAGTATGTCAGTACAAGAGTTAGGGATCAAGTTTAAGGATATCCTACACTTTGCTTTGGATCTATTTCTGGATGATGAGTCTCATGTGAGATGTATGGAGGAGGTGCTTCATCCTTCGCTCCCATATGTTGTCACCCCATTCACCCTTCCGACGTACAAGGTCATACAGAAGAAGGCAGATGCTGTAGATAGGAGGTACTCGTAGGGAAATTCACCACAAGAGGGGATCCAGCTGGTTTCATCGAAAGGGAAGGCAGTCAGCAGCAGGTCTCCTGTGACTGGATCATCCAGATTTAGGCCAGTAGGGAGTAGGCCCCAGATGTTCCAATCCAGATCTTCAGGTTCTTTTCCCTTTTTCACGAGCCCATGATTGATGTGTTTCTCTTGTGGAGGTTTCAAGAACATTCAGATTCAGTGCGTGACCCAAGCTCAGTACGGTGGAGGTTCAATGCCCGCCTTAGCAGCACCAGTTGCCAGCACGACCCTTCCAACAGCACCAGGACCCTTCTCCTCTGAGGGTAGACATTGGAAGGGGAGTCCTACCTCAGGGTGCTTCTTAGGGACCATGACTCGGGCATGGTCGGGGTGGTGGTCGACATCAGAGGGGCAGAGGATCTGGGCATGGAACATTGTACGCAGCAGAGTTGGCAGCTCCAGTAGGACCAGAGGTGGTGCAAGGTACGATTTGTTTGTTCAGCACTCTCGTTTCTGCTTTGTTTGATTCTGGAGCTTCACACTCCTTTTTTGTGCCCGGTCTAGCCCATCCTTTGGGTCAAGATATATAGGGACTTTCCATACCCCTGGTGCTGAGTACACCAATCAGAGGTTCGTTCCAAACTTCTCTCAAGTTGCTGCTCCATTGACAACATTGACTAGGAAGAACTAGGTCTTCCTTTGGAGCGAGCAATGCTAGGAATCTTTTGACTACCTAAAGGAGAATTTGGTCAGTGCTCCAGTACTCAGGTTTCCAAAGGAAGGGTTGTTGTATGAGGTGTTTTGTAATGATTCTGGCTTTGGGATGGGGTGCGTACTGATGCAGAAGAAGGGTGTGATCTGTTATAGTTCTAGGCAGTTGTGCCCTCACAAGCGTAACTTTTCCACCCACGACCTAGAGCATGCAGTAGTGGTGTTCGCACTGATGTTGTGGAGACATTACATCTTTGGGGAGCACTTTGTGGTCTTCTCAGATCACAAGAGCTTACGTTATATCTTCTCCCAGCGTGACCCGATCTTACGGCAGTGGATATGGGTCGAGTTTCTCCAAGCCTTTGACTTTGAGATCTCTTACACTGATGGTAAGGGAAAAGTTGTTGCTGATGCCCTGAGTAGGAAGTCACATAAGAAAGTGGTTCAGGAATCTGTTGATGCATGGAAAGCGATGGGAGAGTTGGCTGCCTTTCACTTGGATGCAAGGGTAGTGGGTGTTAGAGGTTGTTTGTTTCAGATAATGGTGCAGTACTCCTTCTTGCAGCCAGTGGAAGAGTCTTAGTGGGGAGACTCTGAGGTGGAAGTAATTCAGGATCGTATAGATCCGGGAAACGCTCAAGAAGGATTGTCACAGGACATCCGACATCTGGTTATTTTTAATGTAATGATGTTTTTTCTGGAGGCGATGCATGAGGGAGTCCTCCGTGAGTTCCATAGCTCAGCCTTGGCAGTCCATCGGGGAGTATCAAAAATGTACTGAGGACTGAGGGAACAGTTTTGGTGGCCCAGGGTGAAACGGGTAGTGGCGGAGTTTGTAGCTAAGTGCCTAGTGTGTTAGAAAGTAAAAGCTGAAAACCATATTCCTAGTTGTTTGTTGAATCCTTTAGATTTCCCCACATGGAAGTGGGATGACAACTCAATGGACTTCATCATATGACTACCTAGAGATCAGGGTGGTTATGATGGTATCCGGGTAGTGGTGGACCAACTAATGAAATCATATCACTTCTTAGCAATTAAGGAGTCAGGTCCAGTTAGTAGCTTAGCACAGAGTAACGTAGACGAGGTGGTGTGTTTTCATGGAGTTCCGAATACTATCGTCTCAGATCGGGATACTCGGTTTACCTAACGAGTCTGGAGGGGGTTACAACATGATTTTTTCACCCAGCTATGCTTTAGCATTGCTTTCCTTCCCCATACAGATGGGAAGACAGAGAGGACTATCTAGATGTTGGAGGACATGTTGCGATCATGCGTTCTTGATTTTGGAGGATCATGTGTGCGACACATGCCTTTAGTAGAGTTTGCCTACAAAAAAAACTTCCATTCTACTATTGGCATGGCACCGTTTGAAGCTTTTAATGGAAGACCTTTTCGTTCACCCATTTTCTTGGTAGGGGTTGGTGAGATAGGTGTTCTTGGGAAAGAGGTAGTCCAGAGCACCTAAGAGAAAGTTCATCTTGTGCGTAGGAAGATGAAGGCGGCTCATGATCGATAGAAGTCTTATGCTGATCTTCAGGGGAGCCCTTGGAGTTCGAGTTGGGAGATCATTTGTTATTGAAGGTTTCCCCTAGATGGGGGAATCAGAGGTTTAAGAAGGGGAGTAAGATCTCCCCTAGGTTCATCGGACCTTTCGAGGTGCTGAGTCGAGTCGGCGAGGTGGCATATTAGCTGGCCCTACAACCTCACTTAAAGAAGGTTCATGACCTCTACCACATCTCCCAGCTTTGTCGGTACATACTCGATGACTCTCATGTTATCGAATTGGGAGTGGTAGATATGGGAGATTACGTGACCTTTGAGGAACAACCGGTCAGAATCGAGGATCGTAAAGAGAAGGTGCTCCATGGACAAACCATCTCCTTGGTTTGTGTGTTGTGGAGGAATGGCACCCTCAAGGAGAGCACTTGGGAGGGGGAGGCCCAGATGCACGCTCTATACCCGAAGTTGTTTTGACTTGTGTTTTTATTTTTTCTTCTGAGCTTTGTTTTGATGTTACTCTGTACCTTTGATATATAGAATTCTTGGCTTGTTGGTTGTGAGAAGATTGGTTTCATTGTTCTTTGGAAGTGTGTAATGTGTCCGGACGTGTGGGAATGGGGAAAACCTGATCCTTAATCGAGATGCATTAATGCGGATGCGATTAAACCCATTCATGAGAGTCAGTGCCGCCTAAAGCGGACAATATCTCGACATGGGAGAAGGAATTTCCCTAAGCCACATGTTCGGGTAGTGTGTTGGTTGTTCGATGTTGGGGGCAGTGCAAGATAAAAAATCCTAATATATGGAAGTGGGAAGACCCAATTTTTAATCGAGATGCATTAATGAGGATCCTATTAAACACGTGAAGGTGTGTCAGTGCCACATAAAGCGGATAATATCTCGACATAGGAGAAGGAATTCCTAACATATATTATTAGGGTTGTTGGATGGGTTCCTGTTATAATGAGAGCCCTAAGAGGTATCTTGGTGGGTTCCTCTGGGTTGGTTTTTTAATTCTTGGGGATGATAATGTATTAAGAGGTATATGATGTAATGGCCCAGAACTCTCTGGCCCATTCCTTTTTCAAAAAGAAGGTCATGAAGTGTTCTGGAGGGTAGAATGGACTTTTCCCACACTTTTAAAAAATTTGTAACCACACACCGTGTAGTGTGAGTACATTTCATGTACCACCTTGCTAGGTATACCCCGTATTGAAGTCATGCCCTTACCGCATGAAATAACTATGCACACGTCATGTATCCCATAATACACGCCGTGTAGTTCCTCCCCGTATACGCGTTACCATCAAACCGTGTGTTTACCAGTCAACGGATGTGTGTCATGTTGAAGCTGTGTCCATGCTGCGTGAAATAAATGAGTAAATGCCATGTATCCCATACTACAAGACGTGCAGTTCCTCCCCGCATACGTGTTACCTTTTAGCCATGTGTTGACTAGTCAATGGTCATGTCCCTTGTTGAATGTCATGTTGGAAGCTGCGTGGAGATTGTGTGAAATGGCCAAGTGTACTCCGTGTACTAGGAAGTAAACACCGTGTACTTTAGTTTTTCTCGACTATAAAAGGAGGGGGCCTCTCCTCCTTTTCAAAACACTCCTCTCCTCCCTTTTCCGTCGAGTAGAGCTCTCCAAAGAGACTCCAAAGCTCTTTTATTCCATAACATTTCCATCTGAGCTTCGATTTATGATCTATCAACGGCCATGGGATCGTAACGACGAAGCGGAAATTCTGATCTTGGATCTGTTGCTTTCCCTTCGGCCTTTCATTCCTAGCTTCCACCTGAGGAGGTTTTTCTGGGTTTTGACAAAAGTGATGGACGCTGACGGACGTCTTCTAAATATGATCCGGGTGAGCGTTGTGGTCAGAACCTATTGAGGTAGGGATTTTACCTTTGTCTCTATAATTTTTGCATCATGTGGGATGAGAGTACTCTTACTTTCACGAGGCATAGTTGAACCAGTTAAATAAAGATAAAAACTGGCTTAAAGAACAGGGATGGGAAAGTTATTATATTTATCTTTCTTTTTATCCTATTTTTATGTTGTGAATTCAATAAGCCTATTCCTACTAAAATCACAATCGTTGGGGGCCTTTTCTTGCGCAATTAAATGTTTCCCTATCTTCCTAGACTTTTTCGGGATGGAAACATTGTGGAACATTGAAATTGGTTAATCACGTAAAGTTGGATGATTAAAATTTGGAACCCTTGTGTGATCACCCCGGTTGATGAAAATAGAATAATGAACATATGGGTGTTGGTTGGTTATGTGGTGTGTGAACGGGGGGTGGATCCTGAGTTTTTACGAATACGATGGTCAATGGGGCTGCGGTAAATGATATTAAAGGGGTGATGATGTGGCACGATCCTTGTTATGTGATACGGTGGTGGAGATGTGGTTATGGTGGCAGCACAAATGTAGTAATGGGCTTTGTTATTAAAAGAAAGAGGATAGTTGATAAATTAACTATGGGGAATGATAATGAACACAGGAACAATCGATGGGGTTTGATTGATGATAAAAGGTTGGTTTTGTGTTGCTTGAGTTCTATCTGACTTGATTTATGGTTGGCAGTGTTTTCTACGAAATGCTTGATCTGGTATGATAGTTTTCTAGTAGTTAAGGAACTAATAAACTATTATTGATGAAACATGAAAACCTAAATGGGGTTGGGGTTGTTTGTTTTGTGCAAACATCATAGTATAAGTGCCGAGGAATGTGCTCAGTTTCTCTTTTTAGAAGCCGTAGGTTGGGCTGTGTTTTTAGTATACATATATATATATCTGTATCTTTGTGTTTTGTCTCACCCCACCCATTTTCAACACTTATTACTGAACACTCACATTTCATGGGAGAGGGTGTTTTCCCCTTAGCTACTTGTCCTTCATGATCCTTATTCCATATTTGTGATAGCTTGAGGCGACCTTACACCCAAGAATCATCAGGTAGGATTCGATTGGGGTGGTATTATCCCAAGACTCTTAGGGAAGGTTTACTGTTCCTAAGAATCATTGGGATGAGGCCCAGGTGTGTTTGGGCAGGGATGTGATTGTGGTTTCTGAGGCCCAGGTGTGTGCGGGTGGGATGCGTGGTTGTGAGGCCCAGGTGTGTGTGGGAGGGATGTGTGGTTGTCAGGCCCAGGTGTGTGCGGGCGGGATCTGTGGTTCTTGAGGCCCTGGTGTGCGCGGACGGGAAGAGTGTGGTAGCATCAGGACGTTCACCATTATAAAGAGTAGCTAACTAGTGGGAAATGGTGTGGGGTACCCAATACTCTTGATCATTTATACTACTACCAGTTGTTTCGTGTTTTTGTTGAGTGTGGATGGTGAGGTTGGGTGGATAGAATTCCTTGCTAGGTTTTGGTTTCTTATGTCGTTCTCCCGAGACATTAGGCTGTGTCCCCACCTATTAATGAGATCATTAAGTTTCCCTACTGAGTATACTTGTATTCTCACCCTACGTTTATTTTCAGGTTTCCTGGAGGACTACTGAGGCCGTGCAGGACCCTACTAGTTGGGACAATTGGAGTTGATGCAGTTTTTGTACTCTTGTTTCTTTTGGTATTGTAATTTTGAGATTTCTTGTACTTGTACCTTATTTCAGAATTGTTTAAACATGCATGTGGGTTTGGTTTTGGTTTATTTTCCTTTACATGTTCCAATTTCTTATGGTTTTTGACTCATCCTATTTCCTGATCTTTAATAATAAAAAGGGTAATGCCTCCCATATTTGTGAAAACTCATACCTTTGGTTCTAGTCACCACTCCAGGGCCTACTGGAGGCGGGACTCGGGGGGTCATTATCTCCCTTTCACCATTTCCAGCTCAGGAGGGGCATCTTTGGTGGGAGGGGGTCATGAAATTTTCTTATAATGATATTTTATTTATATTCGAGTAGTTATTTGATTCTATTATAAAAATTGATAATGAAAAAAATTATTTTTTATGCATGTGTAAATGATATTTTTACTATTTATTTAATATCACTCTTATCATCCTTTCTAATGTAAATGTGGTGGATATAATAATATGTTAATAATCATATTAATAATATATTTTAGTTCAATAAAACTCATTCTAGAATGTAATAAAAGATATCGTGGGGACACATAGTATCTGTACTAAAATACAATCATTTTTTTTGTGAACAAAAAACTATCTTAACTATCATGTGTGGATAATGGCTAAAATTGTGTTGCATATAATTTAATCTGGACACACTTATTTATTGAAAAACAACTATATTCAGTGTTATGTGAAATGAAAAATATAAAAAATGTTACATTATTTAATAAAAATAATATTTCACAAAAATATAGGAATTTATATTTTGGCGGAGTCTCTAGGAGGTCATAGGGACTATGATTAGGATGTTTACATCATTTCATCAATTGAAAAACAATCAGTTGGTGTGCTCTATTTCGATTTTATAGGACAATCTCTATGACTTTGACTAGGGTATCAGTGGATCTTAGGTAACCACCTTGGACTGGTTGATATTTATTATAAATAAATCAATCATTATTCGAGAGAAGTGGATCAATTGGAGGGTTCTTATTGTTTCCCTTGCACGAAAGAACTTTATTATGAATAGGTGGTGGACACTTCTTTGGTAGTATTGAGTATATTTCATTAAATTTTATAGAGGATTCAGGATATACATTTTCATCTAGATACAACACATAGTCGAAAAAAATCATATTCTTTTCAATAGTGTTGTCCATTGTTGCCTTCGACTATAGATTGTGTTTTATTAAAAAATTTTCCTCAGTTGGGTCACTCTTGGCTACGAAAAATGTAATGTGGGCTATAAGATATGATATAAATTTTTTGATAACTTAGCAACATGGAAATGTGGATTGTTAGTTTCCACTACCACTTTAGTAGAAAGTAAAGCATGTTATTTTCTGCAGATATTAGCTCAACAAATAAAATACTGATCCTTGTCATGTTCTGAAATTGGAATATGTTCATTTAGAGATAGATATTTATATTTTGGACCATCCATTATATATCATTCACTCTTATGTGTATATCATTCATGGTAAGTTGACTCTATTGTTCTGAGTGTTTTGGTTACCTCGATCATATTCTCATGGGATATAGAAGTGTGGGTCATGGATGAGGTAGAAATCGCCTCTCTTATTTAGAATAGTTTAATCAAACAAATGAAATATCTAAGATGGAAATTTTTATAGGGGGTGGGGGGTTGTAACATCATATTACTCACATTCAGGGAACACCCATTTTGATGGTTTCCTATTTAATTAGGTGTGACTTGATACTTATAGAGATGGATAATATTTGTTGGGGGAAATAAATTAATGTTTATGGATAGTGATTTTTTTGAATTAATGGAGTCTAAGTAGAAAAATGTATCTATATAATAGGGTTCTCTCGATGTTCATAGAATTCTGACAGTGGTTTTTTGGATTTATGCTAAAATATATAGATTTTCATTTTGAAGGATAAATACATGTCGTCTAAGGGTATTTTTCACTAGATGAATTTTACTACATAGATCCCAAAATCAAGGTACAAAATGCGAAGGGAGTACACATTGGGTAAAGAGTACATACCTTTAAATGTTACAAATCATTATTTAATAAAATGGTGATTGGTTTTCTTTGTACATTTGATTAATGGATTACATGACATGTAATGGTGTTAGACACTATATAAATGTTTCATAAATGGATTTTAGATTATATCACAAGTGATTTGTTTTTGTTTTCAAACATCAACTTATATAATAACATCATAGAGTTCCTCTCAAGAGATTTTAGAGACCTAGATCCCTTCCAGATCAATTCATTCATTTATTAATCATTATTATGGTTGTGATGTGTCTCTATTGGTGAGTAATTATTTCATTTTATTCTTTTAATTTTATCAGAATAGAAATGTATTCATGCATTATCAGATCCTTTTATCTATTGTGGCAATTCATTTCATTCATTTTTCTATACATTTTTCAATATTATTTCGATGGTTGATTACTTATTTGTTATGGTGGATCAGGTTTGTTTGTGTTTTTTCTTCTTATCTACTGACCCTTTTTTAAATTGAATCAATTGTATATTGTGATGTGTATCCTGTAGAGTATATACTAATTTTTTCAATCCTATATATTTATTCTATTGTAGACATGTGGACTCAATTTTTCAGGTAGGGGCATCTGTCCATATCCCGTATCGTTGAACTATGTTTCTTCATATTATGATAAATTGTTTTAGGAAGACAAATAGAATGATGGAATGATTTTATTTATGTGTGTGTAAAAGGGGCTTTTAAAAATTATTTTTTTCCAGTAGTTCTTTTCAATGGAATACATTTTCTAATTAATTATGATGTTGTTTTTCTAAAATTGTTTTCATTTCATGATAATATGAGATGGTGTGATGAATTTATTTAAAAAGTAGCAACAATTAGAATTCATGGAAACATATGTGAAAGGACTTGTGATATTCATCAACTATTATTCGGGGATTTCTCATGAAAATTTCCTATTCTACACAGGAATTTTTAGTTACATTTTAGGCCTATGGGTGGTTCAAATTCTAAGTTATTTCTATATTCACTAGACTCAATGAATACGTATTGAGACATGATGTCAATATTATTTTATATATTTTGGTATGAGTTTACATGCTGCTCCAACATAATTTTAATTCTTGGTTTCATGTTACTTGTGTTTTTTCATGTAGATTTTAAATTTTTATATTGTACTACTGTGGATTTTATATGATATATGAGGAATTAATTGTTTTTAAAATGATATATATATTTTTTATATGTACATGAAATTTTTTAAACTATTATTACTTTTTATGTGGAAATTTTTAGAGGTGTAAATTATGTTATTTTTAAATGTTTTATATATATAAAAAAACAGTATATAATGTCTTCCTTTCATTAATATTTATAACAATTGGATTGTTGTTTTGATAGTTGATAAAAAAATAATGAGTGGGAACCAAATGATCTTGTTATCTCACACCATGTTCACCCCATTTGGTGGATTATAGACTTGTTTGTGTCATTGGATGTTGAAAAATTCTTGGCACTACATTGAGAAATCAGTGTTTTATTTTAGCTCGTTTTTAGTAGCTAGATAGTTATATTGTGGGAGTTTCTCCACACATTCAAATACTGAATATTGGTGTATATATTATGGTTTTCTTGTCATTTATTCATTGAATTGTATGTTATGGATTGAGTTTCTTCTTTTTCTTCTATATAACTTATGTTTCACACTTTACATTAAGAAATATGTGTATTCATGTATTGTTATACTTTTTATTTTTGAATATGTATATATATGACACACTATATACTTTAGATTGAGTGAAATAATTCATTTTGTTGTTTTTTTATAGAGAGCATGTTTCTATCATTTGGGGATCAAGAACACTGACCTGGTATGAAAATCGTGAGTTCAGGAAATAATTTGAGAGGTTGTGAAGGGAGGACTCGTCAAAATAATATCATTATTAATATGTGTCTCTTTACCATGTATATTATATTTGGATGTGTTTTAGTGTTTGTTAATAGTTTTAATTATATATAATGGTTTGGATGTTAAATGAATATAATATATGTGATGAATGAATAATTAAATTTGAATTACCATTGTGTATTTTGAAGAAATTATTATGGTTATTTCAATATAGTAATATATATTAAAAAATAAAAAGGATTTCAGATGATGGTCGAAGTATAGTACATAATATGTTTTATACATGACTATTATCACAAAATGGGACATATCTTCATCATTAGAGGATGTATGATTTTATAATTTAGGATATTTGAAATTTGATCATAAAAGAGCTTGTATAAATGTGATATTACTTAATAATAAAATAGTAAAATGTAATAATGTGAATAAAACATAGTATATTGTTATTGAAGATAGGAAGATGACAATATATTTTTTAAAAAAATTAATTTGTAGGATTTAATAATTATAATCGGTTTTTATTCTCTTATATTTGGTAATTGTATAATATTTTTTTGTGACACAAAGTTATATATAAGAAAAGTTATTTTAAATTAGTGAATATGAATATCATAATCCAGTCATTGAATTTAAAATACATTATAATGATTATCTAAATCATATGGAAAATATAATTTGCGCTAATACCTAGAGGTTCATATCATAGAAATAAATTAGTTTATTAAACCAATTGTGTCATAATGATCTATATTATGTTATATTTAATTTCAGGATGAGTTCATCGAAGCTTATCTGTGTTTTTGAATTTGATTTGATTGATATCAGCAGGAGGTGCAGATGGAGCTAATTATAATACTTATATATTGAAAAAATATCAGGAATAACATTCCTATGGTAGTTAAGTACATAATAGTTATTTAGTTGATATAATCTCAATTTATGTCAATATATACTCTAATAGGTGACAAGGGATGTCATATGTGTTAAAATATTAGTCTTGAAGAGATAAAAATATTTTTTCGATATAGAATATAGTAGGTATAATTATATAATATATCATATCAAATGGTTTCGTTCACTATATGGGGTTATGTAATGTAATGATGATCAATGTATCCTAATATGGACTACAAAATAATCATATATTTATTTGTAAAAATTGATAAGGGTTTTGAAATGGTATCATATAAGAAAAAAAATTATTTCATAATATATAAATTTCGAATATAGAATATTGATACATCTTGATGTTAAAGGAGTTATAATTGAATATTATTATTGTTTTCTATAATTCATGTAATTGATCTATATGTTTTGTGAACAATATAATTTTTCCACTATATGAAGTAATATAAATAATCACATAAAACCAAATTAAAGATGCAAAAGAAAATATAAGGAGGTGTGTGTAGGAGTTGGTGCCCTACAATAATATTCGGTGTACTTTATGATAACATGTATTCATTGTTTTCAATGATAATACACTACTTATCATGAAATTATTACTCTTATATATAAGATATATTTTTTATAATGTCCCAATAGTAGTTGCTGGACTATAAGGTCCTATAAGTTCCCCACTTTGATGAGAAACCATAAGTGTTATGAATCTATTATAAAATATAAATTCTATAAATTGATGATATTATTTGAGTGACAAGAATGATATAGGCTATTAGGAATATAGACTCATAAGACATTGATGAACGTTTTCATTGTGTAAACCCTTTAAAATATCAAGTATAGGACATGATGTTAATGAGACCCTCTAGTAAGAAAAAAAATTATATATGTAATTAGATGTTTCTATCTAATGATTCATATATTTTTATGTTGAATTTATCAGTATTATTAATGAGTATTGTGATTTTTGTACTTTGGTGTATTAAGAAAATCTAGGATGATATATGTTCACATAGAGGTAGGATTTGTTGGTTGCATCCTGATAAATATTAAATTAATGAATAATGAGATAAATAATTTTTCAATAAAATTAATTAATAGATGTTGATTTATCATTCCCTTTTATGAACATGATATAACCCACCTAAATTAATTTCAATACATTTTTATTGTATTTTTCATTTTCTATAATGTCAATGGAAGATTAATTTATCAGATAGGTTTATCAAACCAGCATGAAACCATCTTAATTATATATTTTGTGATAAATGGATTATATTATACAATGATTGTAGGTATGCTGTATTATGTAATCATGGCATTAAATTCAATACCTATGGGATTGTTTGCATGTTTCCAGATTCAAACCATATAATTTAGAATATTTTTCCTAATGCCACTAAGAAACAAGCCTAGAGACTCACAGGTGATGTGTATAAAAATTATTTGTTAAAGAATATTATATTAATTTTTATATAAAGTTAAATATATACTATTAACACCCATGGTCTAATAATTATCTATATATGCTTGATTTCATATATTACATTCCCAGTTATTTGAGATAATATTTTTCAAGCATAATTTTAATAAATATTTACATTTTGTTTTGTGAATATAATATTTATTTATTTATTACTAAATATTGAAGTGATAGTTATTTAATAATTAATTAGAAATTACTGAAGGCCTAATAAATATTATAGGGGAATAAAGGACAAAGTTGAAATGGTCTAGTGATTAATAATACATATTGGATATTATTTTAATGCATAATATTTATATTTAATTATCATGTTATGAGGATGTTGAGAAAAAAATTATATTATTATTATAGACAAGGTGTTTCACAAGGGATTTAATAAATAATAACAGACACTTGTGAAATTATTTATTTCAAAAAATTGAACTACATTAACCAATTTATGTTATTTTTCAAGAGATACAATTTCATTTTTGATGTTCATAATGACATCAAGAACGATTCCTCTCATGTCATAGAGATATCCCACTCAAAAAATTATCCCATGAATATATTGAGATATTTCACCACATTCCAAAATCTTATTTAGGTAGACCACAAGGAATTATTTGGAAGTGATTCTCTTTTGGATTAATGATAAACAACACAATTTATAAGATCATCCATTCTATAACCTGAAGATTTATAAAACAACATTCATAGTTTTCTAAAACAAACATGGATCATTGCTAGAGGGATTGAAACATTGATTCATAAAATTTAGCAATAGTAAAATATATATATGTTTTTATATATATCAATGAATAGAAAATTGAAGAAAGGTAATTTTTTAACTGAATAAATTAATTATATATAATATATGATTATCCATTACTTGGATCTAGTGATATATCCCATTTTTCAATGGTTAAATTTAATTTATCCCTATTTTCATTATGGGATAAATCTTGTATTTATCAACGATCATGAATGAAATAAAATTAGGGGAGGAACATACCCATGCTTATATTATTTTTCAAACAATAAATTTTCATCAAAGCGGTCAAATAATTATATATAATTATTTGAAACATAATTGATTGGTTTAAAAAATATTAATTTTTTTCAAAAAAATATTATTTTTTATTTAATATTTTTTTTCAAATCTAATTTGTTATCTATTTGTTTTTTGATTTAAACAAATAATTAAATTAAATGAATAAAATAAAATCAAATAACTCATCCTGAGGTGTTGAGGATTTTAGATAGACAATAAATGTGTACACATCAAGTACATGGAGGTACATGAAATGTACTAGTGTTAAATGCACCATGAATTTATATAGATTTAATTAAAACAATTTTTATTGACTACATGTGATGAATTTAATTTTACACCACGTGTTTATCGGACCATCTAGGTGAATAGTCTTCTAGAGTACACGTGTGTTGGGAATGTACACAATGTGTCGTCCTATTGTAATAGGCAAGCCATGTATCTTCCTAGACGACATACATGACTGCTAATCACGTCACTAATAGACCACATGCTGTGTAACACTTATACATAATGTGTACTCCAAATTTATGAAGGCACTATTTACAAGACAAGTGCAAAGGTGTGTTCCTTAGATATATGGATTGAAATGTACATGCGGTGTAGCTCAATTGTAAACTACGTGTACTTATTCCAAATTATAATGAATTATAATTAATTTATAAAACTATGTGATCCATGATGAAATTTATTTGTATGATGACATTAACATAAAATTACATTCATTGGGGAAGGTTTTCGTATATGTATATGACTAGTTAATTTTAACATATTATGTTGATATGAATATCATGGATGGGTTATAATAGAGTTATTGTTCTACACGAATTGGAGAACAAAATATCGAAGAAAAATCACTTATATATTTTAATCATTATGCTGAAAGTACACGTTATTAAAATACATGATATGTTGTACATTCTATATGTCAAAAGAGTAAAAAATTATAAGAATACAATACACGTTCGGTATATTTGGATGATTACCCTCTATGTTTCAGACATGGTATACTTATTTAAATAGTTAATTTTAATTAAATTTCTTAAATATGTTTGAAATTTTTTTGAGGGAGAATATTTAGGAATTTTGGATGATAATTTTAATAAAATAACTAATTAATTAATTTATGAAATTAATTTACTTAAGAATATTAATCATATAAAATTTATGAATTAAATTCATTATAATGAGAGATCAAGATATTAGACCAAGACATTAATATGAGATTTAATACATTTAATTTAGTATAAATTCAATGTGTTCCACAACATTTCATCTCTCCTGTTATTAAAAATTGATGGAGTACCGGTGGTTTCATTTATGTAAACCATTTTCCAATCAGTTTTATATGAGTAAAAGAATATATAATGTATCGAGATCCCATGAATGTGCAGAAAATTATTCATTGGTGCCGATGCAAAACAAATCCATGAATTATACAATTGTGGACATTTAAAAATAAGTAACATGAACCTTAACTGGTTAAAGGTGTTTCCCCCCAAAGTCAACATTTAGTTAATCATCTTCCAAATAAACTAACTGTTAGTAAATCTCCTGGAAATACTTATTTATTATTTTATTAATGTAGAGTTGAATGGTTATTTTATTATGTATTTTTTTCATTGTCATAATAAATAATGGATTAAAAATAATGATAGATAAAACTAAATTAATTTTTCTTATGAACAAACATTATCTATGAAATGGTTAATTAATTATTAATATCCCATAATAATAAAAATTATTTGATAAATATAATAATTTTTAATTTTTTTTAAATGATAAAATATCGCATTTATATGTATTCAATTAGTATAACCTAGCACTACTTTAGTTAACATAGAAACATAGTTCAATGTTCCTTACCACAAAAATTTGTGTTGCATTCAATTATTATTGAATTATTACATGATGTCTTGGGTTGAACTAATAGAGTTAACATAAAGGGTTGATTTTAAAATCCGGACATGTTTCAACAGAAAGGCAAGGATTGAGGAAATCCAATGAAATGATTTTAGGATAGGGGATTCCACACAACAGATCAATGAACTATGAGTTTATGTAGTCGTAATTTTGAATTTAACATAAAACCATTCATGTTACCCAACCAACCAATGTTGGGGTAATGTGAATGGGAATTTAGATAATTTAAACAATAATTTCACAGAAATAAGATATTCTAAAACAAATGGTGATGCATATGGGATTTTGGTAATATAGTGGGAGATTAATAAATACAATATTTATTTATTTGTGTAAATTTTATTTACAATATACTCAAATTCTATTCATATTATATTTCTGAACAAAAACAAAATGACTTTAAGAATATATCTAAGATCCATACTCTAGAATGATAACCTTCCCATCAGTATAAATTTTCAAGAGTTTATAAGGCACTGACACAATATAATATTCTTTGAAAAAGAATAATATGTGCTGGAAAAACATCATAATGATATTCATACTAATGAGGGTAGTAAAGATAATTTAATACCTTTTAGAAAAATTCTAACGGTGTTACCAATATTCATTGTTCAATTCAATCATCCATTAACAATGATATTTTTATGTAACCTAAAGACATTGATGCAAATAACATTATATATCAACATTGGGGTCACTGTCTAGTGAAGGTAACACCGTAGTGATATGATTTGTCAAATTTTTTGAACTATTTTTTATGGGGTATACATCAGTTGTACCTCATGTGTCAAATGTTCATGGCTACATTGAACACTTAGGAAATATAAGAATTAATTTTTTAGTAGTTTTGTATACCTATCTCATACAATCCTCACTACCCAACAAGTTATCTAGTTTTATTTCTAATTATAATATTACCCATAAAGAGACGAGTTTTTTTTTGAAATTAGTACTTTAATTCTTCATATTGATAAGTACATTGGATGTGGAGAACATTTGTAATTTATGTTTACTATGAAGATTAAGTTCAAGGTAAGGTGGAAAAATACTCACAACAAGTATAATACATATGATAAGTGTCCTTCGAAAAAGAGGAATATATTGAGGTAGTGAATGTAAAAGGAGTTATTATGTTTT
Organism: Viscum album; assembly: GCA_963277665.1. Taxonomy (NCBI): domain Eukaryota; kingdom Viridiplantae; phylum Streptophyta; class Magnoliopsida; order Santalales; family Viscaceae; genus Viscum; species Viscum album. Next base: position 1,814,787,109 of record OY728147.1, on the reverse strand, counting down.
TGATGGGTTGTGCAAGGCCCCTATAAGGAGGTATTCACCCCAAATAAGAGAAATGTAATGTTGTGTTTGTTATCAAGTTAAATGATTAAATATCAATACATTCGGTATTAGATATATCTTGCGGTTATCACATATGTTCATCATCATGAACCAAGTAGATAATGAACCATTTTTAGAGGATTGGTTGACATGTGAGATATAAATAGTGCAAGGGAGGATTCTCTAGCCATTTTTAACAACAACATTTAATTTCCAACAAGAAATATTTTTGATTAAAATTAGATTATTATATACCTATAATTACAAATAATGTAATTTCTGTATGATGGAAGGATAATGATGGGTGTATATTCATTTTTGGAAATTAATGTTTTTTATTTTATAAATTCAAAATAAGATATGGTATTTCAAATTAATATAATAGTATTTATGCATTCAATTATGAAAATCAAGTAATGAAAATATATAATGAAACATGTCCCCATGACCTGTATAACATACAACTATGGAATCTCCCTTTAGATCATTTAAAAAAGTAACATTTGACAAAGCTCTATCAATATTTTTATTTATACAAAATTTATCTAAAATGACATAAAATATGTAATACTTATTTAAAAAGAAATATTAAAAAGAACTATTTTCATAACATGAAGAAAGATCAATATATATTTTAGGAATGGTACACATTGATGTATATGGACCATGTCTAGTAAAATCAAGAGTTTGATATTATTACATCATCACTTTTTCAAATGAATTTATTAAATATGAATATGTTTAATTGTTAAATTATATGTCTATGAACTTGTTTAACTTCAGCGAATTCATTGATAAAGTAGAGAATCATCATGGAAAGTATATAATGAATATTTTATAACATTTAGTTAGTGATTATCATAACCATGTGTTTATCATCATTTTACGGGATTTTGAGATTCTATCTCATCTCACTCCACCATTTAAACTATAGTGAAATGGTGATTTTTAAAAGAGGAACCATAACTTATTAGAAATTTTATGGTGTGTGGTTATTTATTCATATCATTCTTTATTCATTTTGGTATATGCTAAAAAAAAGTGCACCATATACACTATACATCTTACTAACTATAGTGAAAAAACACATAACATTCATGTTATGCAGTGGAAAGAAACCAATTCATTCAAATACATATGCATGTGATTTTAGGTACCCAAAGCACACCAAGTATCATTATATGGTATCCTAAAAAAAGGATATTGGCTATAAACCCCTCAGAAAAGAAAATTATTTTCACCAGAGAAGATATATTTCTTAAAAGGGATCACATAATCAAAAATTATATTGGGATAAATATTTGGTTAGTTAAATATGATTCTAATGATACACAAGAGTTATTACAAGAATCGATTACAGTGGTCCACATGAATGATTTACATTCTAAGACACATGTATTTCATAGGATCACTAGACAGATTTTAGAACAAGATAGATATAGATTTCTATTTCCTAGAGATGATGACTCATTACATGAAGAAAATGATGATCTTTTCTCCTAAAAATGATAGTAGAGATATCATAATCTTTAAGATGGAAATAATTCATGAACTATAAAATATATTCCATATATCATAGTTATTTTTTGTTTTCTATTTTTTACCTAGTTGATGGATGTATTTTATCGTAAAAATGAATATTCAATATAATTTTGGGAATAAAATGTAAATTAAAAATATTAGAGATAAAATATAGTGGTTAAAAGTATTAAACACTATCATGTAATTGAATCTTATGAAACAATTTGACTAGTTTCCATGTATAAGTCCATTAGAATTATTTTTTTATAGTATCTTACCATGTCTATGAATTTTAGAAAATAGACATCAAAACTGAATTCCATAATGGAAAACATTAGGAAATGAATATAGGACAAAAGTAGATGGTTTTGTGAATCTTGGAGATACAAAAATGATTTTAATGTTGTATAAATTCATTTATAGTATAAATAATGTTTCCAGGAAATTGATAATTCGATTTAGTGAATCAATTATATAATTTTGTTTCATTAAGAATGATTATGATCCATGTGTTTACAAGAGGTTTTGTAGAAATGCATTCTTATACATGTATAGTTTCACGATGATATATTACTTATTGGAAACAAAATATAAGTAATACATCAATTTATGGACTGGTTTAACTAGTGTTTCTCTTTGAAAAAGATATGTGAAGTAGACAATATTTTATGAATCTTGTCCAGTCATGATTGATCATAGAGGATACATAGACTATGGAAAAGTACATATATCAAACATATAAAAATAAGATATAGTATGGGAAAATCCATGTGGTTATGGGTTCTAGTGTCATGTGGTATACATCTATCAAACAAAATGGGACCTAAATCATAATAATAGTTTAATTGAATGAGTAATATTCCATATGTCACGAACCGAATCTGGTCGCCCGCAAACCGGCACCATACCCGGCTCATGGCATTTCCCAAAGGGCATTACCTATCCCCATGGGCTGGCACAAGTGCTTGGGTATAGTTAATATAGGTTAAGGAATGATTTACCTGAGTATGAAAGCATAAAACATTAAAAACAATCCATAATATAAATCAGAAATTTTGTATCCAAACATGTCTTAATAAAAAAACCATAACTTAATATATTGGTTTAAATATAATTAACGTGCTCCAAATAAAAATAAATATAGCATAAATATACCATCAAGGACCCCACACAACTAGGGTTCATCCCCACAAGCCGTCTCTACAACTCCGCCCCAAGGATGGGGACTAACACCCCGAACCGTCATCACCCTTACCCATTCCTTTACCTGAGTCAAAAATATCCAAGTACAATTACACACAAGGGGTGTAAGTAGGGTGTGAGCCTATTCCCAGTAAGATACCACCCATTGATTCAAAAGATCATGCAATATAATTTAATAAATCAAGCGGTTTTAATAGGCAAGGAAAAGGAGTGTTAAAATTCAAAGATATGTAACTTTCTTTTGAAAAAAGTTTTGAATGAAAAATTTTCAGAATGTCCACACATTTAAATATAAATGTAGATAAAGTAATTTACTTCCAAACACACCCTAAGGCATGGTTAAATACTTCAAATACAATGAGAAACAACATTGGGAACACACCTAGGCACTAAGTTATCTTGGGCCCTATGTACCTCGTACCTCGGTGTAAAGTAACCATATCAAAATCCATTCTCGTGCAAGAGACACTTGTAGAGAACATACCCATAACCTAGTGGTCCCAAATAATCATCCACATAGTTTAGTTAGAGTCATATTTATCCAAATTCTAAGTGAAATAGGGACAAAACCCATCCGGTCCACTAGTCGTACTAGTACAAATCCACCCCACCTAGGTACCCGGACTTCCCCTTTTGTGCTCAATCAAATTCAGCATGAAAAATAAATCAATTTTCATATAAAACATCATTACTGGTCAAACACAACCAATACAGTATATATCACATTTTATACCACATAAAACACGCAAAAAAACACTTAGATTTTTAATAAAAACAACCTCTCAAAATCTCACATTATTTTACACAAAACATTATTTAAAATATACACTTTTAAAACTATGTGCACACTTTTTAAGTCACAGAAACATAATGGTAGTTCAATACCCTTTAATGAAACTAAATATTAAGTTATGGGGAAGCCCCATGTGAACCAAGAAGTTATATCCTTTAAAAACCCCTGTTTTCACACAAACACGACACTTTAAGCCAATTTGCTTCCCAAACTCCATCTAAACAAACATTTGCAGAAACATCCAAAAACAATAAACATTAAAAACATGATTTATAGTCCTATTAAAATTAAATAAAATCAATTATGTAATTATAGTAAAACCCCAAATGAACCAATAAAAGATTTGTATTTAAAACCCCCAATTTCACCAAAAATTGGCACTTAAAATTCATTGGCTTTATAAATGCCACTAAAACCAATTTGTTCAGAAACATTAAAAATAAATAAACATGAAAATTCCAAAAACACAGCAATCTATGTCACAAAAATTTCATGCACAATGTAATCACCTACCAAAAGAGTCAAGAACCACAAATCTTAGTGCAAAACTTCAACACCACCACCACCGCACCACAAGGGAGTGATATCAAACCTAAAACCAGGAAATTAGACCAAGATATTAAAACTGAAACCATAGGTACTAAGCCCTATCTTCTGGACACTTTGGAATTAATGAAAAAAGAGATAAATCTTTAGGAAAAGGAAATAACATAGAAGGATAGTCACTTAGTTGAGAAATCTGGACGATTTTAGAAACCTGAGAAGTTCGGACAGAATTTGGGATAGATACAATCTCCAAAGAGGAGGAAACGAATCTGGGTGTGCGGATAGGTACAATGGGATCATGTGAGAGGTAGAATCACCGAAAAAGGATAAAAAATGAATATTTTATGAAAGAATTACAGAAACATTTTAAAACTAGAAATGGGCTTTCGGGTTGGCCCAATACCTATTTTGATCACCCAAATCCATGATGATAATAAATTTTTAATGGGCCCAAATTTCATGGGTGGTTTGAATAGATAAATGAAGGTTATTTTTGAAGTTTAATGGGTGAAAACGGTTGAGAAAGTAAGAAGTTATTAAAGAAACAAAATTTATTTTTAAAACTGAAAATGGTCTCTCGGGTTTGCCCTAATTTTGTAAACCCACCATTTCCTTAAAAAATGCACGGAAACCCCCCGAACCAATGCAAGAATGTAAATTAAATGAAAAATATCTTTAAAATATTTCATTTATGTGGCAATCCTCCCCACAATGAATTACATTCCCCCCTGTAAAGTCAACATGAAGCTTGATTGGAAAACAAGAACAGGTACTCTTCCTCATCCCATGACTTTCGCTCCCATATCTCAAGTGTATAATTCCCATGCTGAAATAGAACCAGGACTATTGGAATAGACTTCTCTCAATGTATTTTCTCTTGGGAGTCAACTATTTTCACTGGCCTCTCAACAATAGGCATGTCAGGCTATATCTCCAGCTCTTCCCAACTCAACACATGGGACGGATCCGGGTAGTATTTCTTCAACTGAGAGATGTGGAAGACATCATGGATAGACATCAACTGAGAAGGTAAGGCCAACCTGTATGCCACCTTACCAATATTCTTGACGATCTCAAATGTCCTGACATACCGTGGCGTCAGCTTATCTTGCTTCCCCAATCGACGATGGCCCAGACGACGGGCCACTATCAAGAATACCCTGTCACCCACAGAAAACTCTAGGTCTTGACACCTCCGGTCAGCATATGATTTATGATGACTCTGAGATATCAATAAATGCTACCTGATCAACTTGACCTTCTCAGAAGTCTCCTTCATAAGGCTCGGCCCCAATAGTGACGTCTCTCCTATCTCAGCCCAACATAGAGGGGACTAACATGGCCGACCATAGAGCACCTCAAAAGTGGCCATTAGAATAGAGGATTTGTAACTATTATTATAAGAAAACTCAACCAATCTCAAATAGGTATCCTAAGAAGCTCCAAAGTCAAGGACACATGCTTGGAGCATGTCCTCCAAAATCTGATTCGCCCGCTCTGTCTGACCATCCGTCTGAGGATGGTATGTTGTGCTCATCTTAATCTGGGACCCCGAGGCCTTCTGAAGGCCTTCCCAAAATCGAGAAGTGAAATGAGGGTCTCTATCTGAGACAAATACTAATGGAACACCATGGATTCTCACCACCTCCTGAAGATACAAACGACCCGAATCGTCCTCTTTAGATGTATCTCTGATCGGAATGAAGTAGGATGATGTTGTTAGATGATCAATCACCACCCAAATGGAATTCTTACCCTGAGGTGTACGAGGTAAGCCCACAATGAAGTCCATGGCAACCTCGTCCCACTTCCAGGTAGTAATGGGTAGTGGTTGGAGCAAACTGGAGGGCATTTGTGCTCTGCTTTCACCTGCTGGTATGTGTAGCATCTCGACACAAAGTCCGCTATGTGTCGTCTCATACCAGGCCACCATATCTGCCGACAGAAATCATAATACATCTTAGTTGCACTCGGATGGATAGCCATCTATGACTGGTGGCTATCCTGCTTCACTAACTTCCGCAGAGTTAATGGCACTAATGAATAGCCCTTGAAGCACAAGATGCCCTCAGGAGATGACGACCAATCATAGGATGTCTCCCCACCATGAAGAAACTGCTTCAACTGCCAAAAAAGATCATCACTGGGTTTTTCCCGCTGAATCAACTCCAATAGAGAAGGGCTCAACTGGATGATCGCCAAGAATTCCCCTCCACTATGTTCCCTGGTCTCCACATTCATCTGAGAAAAGAGCCACATCAATGTCCACTCATCTCTAGACTTCCTCAAAGCCTTCACTCGAACTCTTCTGCTCAAAGCGTCGGCCACCACATTACCCTTGCATGGGGTATTGACAATTTCAATGTTGTACCCCTGCTAGTACTCGATCCAGTGACGCTGCCTCAAGTTGAGGTTCTTCTGCGAGAAGATATAGGCTTCGCTTTTGTGATCAGAGTAGACCCCAAACTTCTCTCCAAAGTGGTAGTGACGCCAAGTCTTAAAAGCATGCATCACCACTGCCAACTCAAAGTCATGGGTAGGGTAGTTCATTTCATGTGGACAGAGTTGGTGAGAGCCATAAGCCACCACATGATCATCCTGCATAAGCACGCACCCAATACCCATAACTGAAGTATCGCAATAGACCACATATCCCTTTCCAGCCTCTGGAAAAATCCGAACGGGGGTGGTAGTCAACCGCCTCTTCAGCTCCTCAAATGACGCATGGCATTCAGGACCCCATAAAAACTTCACCCCTTTCTAGGTGAGGGCAGTCATCAGTGAAGCAATCTGAGAGAAACCCCGAATGAATCGCAGGTAATAACTAGCCAAGCCAAGGAAACTCTTGTTCTCATACACATTCTTCGGTTGATCCCATGACATAAACACACTAATCTTCTCAGGGTCCACTGAAACTCCATGCTCTGAGATCACATGCCCTAGAAATCTAACCTCCCTGATCCAGAAAGAGAACATTGACAACATTGCATAGTGGCGATGATTCATTAATGTACCCAAAAATATACGCAAGTGATGTTTGTGTTCCTCCTCAGAGCTAGAGTATAAAAAAATGTCATCCACAAACACCACCAAAAAGGAATCAAGATACTGATGGAAAACCCTATTCATAAGTGCCATAAATACTTCTGGATCATTGGTAAATCCAAAGGGCATGACCAAATACTCAAAGTGGTCGTACCTGCTTCGGAATGCTGTCGTTGGGATATCTAATTCCTTCACCCTGAGTTGATGATACCATGAATGCATGTCTATCATTGAGAACCACTTTTCCCCTTCAATTGATCAAACAAATCATCTATTCTGGGCATAGGTCATTTGTTTTTAATTGTTACCTTATTTATCTTTCTTTAGTCAATGCACAACCGGAGGGATCCATCAGCCTTTTTCACGAACAACACATGAGCAGCCCAAAGAGAGATGCTCGGGCGAATGAATCCTTTTGATTCGAAGTCTTCCATCTTTATCTTTAATTCCCTCTGCTCGGTGGGGGCCATGCGATAGGAGGGAAGAGATATCGACTGTCTTCCCAGCACCAGATCAATCGAAAACTCCACATCCCGCTCCGGGGGCAGGCCTGAAAAATCATCCGGGAATACCTCCAGAAACTCATTCACTACATGAGGTAGTGAAACATCAGAGGAAAGACCATCCTCTAGCATGAGAAAATATAACTGGAAGATAACACTTCCCAACTCTGGGAGTGGAGGCCCTGCGCGACCTGACCGAGGATCCCAATCTCCATGAAAAACCTTACGACTCCCATCATGTGTCGTGAAACTCACATGTCGTCTGTAGCAATCGATGTGTGCCAGGAAGTGTACTAGTCGATCCATCCCAAGTATGACATCTAAAAGGTCCATATCTAAGACCAAGAGGTCCCACTCCATCTCAACCCCTGACACAGAAAGCGCACATAAGGGGTACCTAAGGCCCTGCTCCTTCTTCTTTCCCAGTGGTGTGACCCACTCCACCGCGAAAGACATCAACTTAGTTGGAAAATTCAGAATGTCCACAAAATGGGTAGAAATTATTGTAAAAGAGGAACCAGTATCAAAAAGAGTAGTATCTATAGAAGATTCTAACAGAACGGTACCTCGAACTGTCAACGGTCCCACCTCTGATCATACTGGTGCATGATCCACTGCATGGAGATGTCAAGTATCTTCCTGAGGACGACCACTAGTCTGTGGTTGTACCCTGAACTGGATCTACCCAGAAGATGATCTAGCCCTTCCACCACGACCTCCGAATTGAATCCCCCAATCCTCGATGGCTCAGACTGTACTGGCACTCCACTTAAAGCCACCGACCCAGCACCACTCGAAAGTGGAAGTGCCACACCACAAAAACGCTGCAAATGACCCATAACTCCACACTGGTAACAAGGATTAAGAATAAGTGGAAATGCTGGTCGGATATGTCCATGCCTCCCACATTAGTGGCACATGACCGATCTTGCATCAGAAGTTGCAGAAGAAAACTGAAAGGAGGAGTGGCCTGAACTGCCCCCTCCTTTCTTCACATGATCCTCCCACTTCGTTTTCTTCTCTGAGGAGCTGCCACTGCCCACTACTGATACTGAACCATAGAAACCATCCCTGCCTTTCCTATCAATCTCCACCATGCACGCCCAATCAACGACCTCACCATAGGTCCCCAACATAAATAAGAACAACTGGGAGTAAATCTTATGTTGCAAGGCTTTCTCAAACCTCTGGTCCTTCTCTTTCTCATTAGAGACAATTTCTGGAGCATAATGAACTAACTCAGTGCAACGGTAGGCATACTCCATCACAGATAGATTCCCCTGAACAAGTTCCATGAACTCTCTAGACCTATCATAAGCCAACACCTCAGGGCATTACTGTTCATTGACGAAAGCCTTGAAATCTCCCCAACACATCTACTTATCCTTCCCAGCCTAGAACACTAACTCCCACCATTTATGGTTGGGACCCTACAACAGAATGGAGGCACACTTTACCCTGAGCTCATTGGGTGTTTCCAGGAACTCAAACATACGATCTCTCTTCTCGAGCCATTCCTCTGCTTCTTGGGGTTCTGAGATACCTCAGAAGGTTGGAGGCTCATTTTTTAGGAACTCATGTGCCTGGTCCTTTCTAGGACCAGTCCCATACTCTCTAATATGATCTGGAACTGGAGTTGTTACATATCCTAGTGCTTGTACATCCCAGACCATGGCCTTGACTATCCTCTGATCAATTGGTGTGGGAGAACTCTATCAGGCTTCCTCCCGTCGGTGCGTGAGAGCTATCTGAGGAGGCATGTTGCTACAAAATTCAACAGTCACAAAAAAATAATCAATACCACAATTCTGAAAAAAGTTAATCAAATACATAAAAATAAAAAATATAAACACATTCGATTAATAAAAGAAACAACTACTCCACTTCCACCTGTTGTCCACATGTGGTCTGCAGCCCACACGTCTCACCCGAAAGTGAAGTCAATCCATAAATTCCAACATCCCCTGGTGACTCAAGGTCTTCAATGAGAGGTTTTGGCCAGACACCCTACTGAAAACCAAAACTCCAAGCCCCGACAGTCTTATCTCCTTTCTATACTGACTCATCCCAAAATAGCAATATAACCCAAAAACATTAACATCCTCTGATACCATTTTGTCACGAACCGAATATGGTTGCCAGTAAAACGGCACCAAACCCGGATCATGGCAAGGCCCGAAGGGTTTTCCCTATCTCCACGGGCTGGAACAAGTTCATGGGTATCATTAATTTAGGTTTGGGAATTATTTACCCGAGTATTAAAGCACAAAACATTAAAAACATTCTATAATATAAATCTGAAATTTTTGAGCCAAACTTGTCTTAATAAAAAAAACAGGAACTGAATAAATTGGTTAAAATATAATTAAAGTGGTCCAAATAAAAATAAACTTAGCATCAATATAGAAGTAAGGACCCCACATGACTAGGGTTCATCGCCCACAAGCCGTCTCTACAACTCCACCCCAAATTGGGGACTAACACCCCGAACTGCCATCACCCTTAGCCTTTCCTTTACCAGAGTCAAACATAACCCAGTCTACTTACACCCAAGGGGTTTAAGTAGGGTGTTAGCCTATTCCCAGTAGGATACCACCCAAAAATTCCAATGATCATGCAATACAATGTGATAAAGCACGTTGTTTTAATAGGAAAGGAAAGGGGTGTTAAAATTCCAAGAAATATAACTTTCATTTGAAAAATAATTTCCATCCAAAATTTTCAGAATGTCCAAAATTTTAAATATAAATGTATATACTGTAATTTACTACAAAACACACCCTAATAAAAGGGTAAATACTTCAAATCCAATGAGCAACAACATTGGGAACACCCCTAGGCACTAGGTTGTCTTGGGTCTTATGTACCTCGTACCTCAGTGTAAAGTAACCATAGAAAAATCCATTCTCATGCAAGATACACTAGTAGGGAACATAAACATATCCTAGTGGTCCCCAATAATCATCCACATAGTTTAGTTATATTTGTCGTTAGCCAAATGTTAAGTGAAATAGGGACAAAACCCATCCAGTCCACTAGCCGTACTAGTACAAATCTTCCCAACCTAGGTACCCGGGCTTCCCCTTTTGTGAAAAATCAATTTCAGCATGCAATATAAATCAATTTTCATATAAAACATCTCTAATAGTAAAACACAACCAATATAGAAGCTATCACATTTTATACCACTTAAAACACGCAACAAAACACTGAGATTTTTAATAAAAATAACTTATCAAAATCTCACATTATTTTGCACAAAAATTTATTTTAAATATCCAATTTGAAAACTATGCGCATACTTTTAAGTAAAAAAAATGGAACTTCAATAACTTTTAATGAAACCAAATATTCTGTTATGGGGCATCCCCATGTGAACCAAGATGTAATATCCTTTAAAAACCCTTGTTTCCACACAAACACGGCACTTTAAGCCCATTTGTTTCCCAAACACCATCTAAACAAACATTCGCAGCAACATCCAAAAACAATAAATATTAAAAACAAGATTTCCAGTCCTAATAAAATTCAATAAATTCAATTATGTAATTATAGGACATCCCCAAATGAACTATTAAAAGATTTCTATGTAAAACCACCAATTTCACCAAAAATTGGCACTTAAAATTCATTGGCTTTATAAATGCCACTAAAACTAATTTTTCCAGAAACATTAAAATGAAATAAACATGAAAATACCAAAAACACAGAAATCTAAGTCACAAGAATTGAATGCACAATGGAATTAACTACCAATAGAGTCAAGAACCGCAAATCCTAGTGCAGAACTTCAACCGCACCACAAGGGAGTGAGATCAAACCTAAAACCAGAGGATTGGACCAAGAAACTCAAAATTAAACCCTAGGTACGAAGACCTATCTTATCGAAATTTTGGAATTAAAGAAAAAAGGGATAAAGCTGAAGGAAAAGGATGAAACTTGTAAGGATAGTCACTTACTTGGGAAATCTAGACGATTTTAGAAACCTGAGAAGTTCGGCCCTAATTCGCGACAGATACTATCTCCAAAGAGGTGGAAACGAATCTAGGGGTGCGCCTAGGTACAGTGAAAGCAGGTGAGAGGTGGAATCACTGAAAAAGGATAAAAAATGAATATTTTATGAAAAACATACAAAAAAAATTTAAAACTAGAAATGGGCTTTCGGGTTGGACCAATACATAATTTGATCACCCAAATCCAAGATGTTAATGAATTATTAATGGGCCAAAATTTCATTGGTTGCTTGAATAGTTAAAGGATGGTCATTTTGAAAGTTTAATTGGTGAAAAATGTTGAAAATAAAGAGTTATTAAGAAAAAAAATGTATTTTCAAAACTGGAAATGGACACTCAGGTTGGCCCTATTTTTGGAAACCCGCCATTTCCTTCAAAAATGCATGGAAAACCCCCAAACAAAAGCAAGAATGTAAAATAAATTAAAAATTCCTTTAAAATAAGTCATGTATGTGAAAATTCTCAGTGGTACTCGTAACGCTTCTCGGTTGGTTTTTAAGCCTGTGGTCACGGGATCGAGTTTCGGGGGAGGCGTATTAAATCCTCGTCAGGTAGGGGACAGTTCCCGCCACATGTTACCTGGTCCAGTCTGAGGTGGGGGAATGTTATCTTCCCATGGGGTGGGGGTATCCTATCTTCTAGAGGGCTGGGCGCGGGCATGGCCGAGTTTGGATGGGCTTTAGGCCTGCCAGGTTCCTTACACCATAAGTTTTTCTTACAGTATCAATCATGTATTCAATTATATGTATTAGAATTGATGTTTCCTGTGATTTGAAAATTGTAGGACGATATCAAAAAGATACAAGAGAATAATGTTTACCTCCTATTATTTCTATCATTAAGTATCCAATAAGAAGTAATGAAAACTTCTTAATGTATAGATAAGGTGAATAGATGGTCATCATGGGTTATATTAATGTTTGATTTAAATTAGAACAAAATGATCTAAAGAAGTATTCAAAATATATTTTATGTCTCCACAGAGGAGTTATGGGATAGAAGTGTTCAATGCATCTAGTTTTTAATGATTCTATAATGGATTGTGAAAATATAATAGCTTATGATATATCCATGGAATCTATTTGGATGTGAAAATTTGTTAAGGATATTTTTTTGGTACATAAATGTAATGATCCTATAAATTGTGTTCTGATAATATTATAGTTGTGGTTCCATAGGATTCTCTAATCCCACACCAAAGAACATAGAATACACTCGATAAGTATCACCTATAGTTAAATTTATTATGAATAGTGTGATGAAAATTTAATTAGAGTACCCACAAAATATACTGTGGTGAACTCCTTGAACAAAGAATTATCATAGCAGAAGCATTATTATTGTAAATTTTATATCACTAAAACCATTATTCCCATAACATTTGGAAAAATCACTATAATTGATATTAGAAGAATCATTTTTGAAGAAGGATGTGATAGATACTATAATGAATTATAATATAAATTTAGATATAATTTTTACATGAGTATACATTAATTATAATTTACTTATTTTGTATGGATTTATTTAAAACATTTCTATTTTATAATATGGTTTGGGATAAGGGAATATAGATCATCAATCCAAATTGAGGCACCATGAAATGATTTCCAAATAGATATATCCAATAAAAATGGAAGTGTTATTAAAATATGAATTACAATTATTCCCAAATTGTCTTAGGTCATGAAAATTAACATCATCCATGTAAAAAATCATCCTTTACCCAAGAAGGATATACAATCCATGGGATTGTTGTTTTCCAATCAAACCAAAAATATTTAGTGTGTATTCCCATACACTTGTCCTAGAAATGTGTGTTAACATAATGTAAAATATATTTTATATCATTTAATATTCAATTAATGAGAGGGTTAATCTATAAATTTATCATTTAGAGGTAGTCACTGATTAATTAAGGGAATTGAAAATTAATCCAAATATTACAAATAATGTGCATTAAGTTGAGGTGGAATAGATTATGAAGTAATTTTTTGATATTTATTTTCCTAAAAATATTCAAACTAAGATAGAAATATAAACCAATGACTGTAACTAAAATTATATTTAATTTATCACGAATTACCAGGAAATTTTGGAATGGAATGAATGGTATTCTTATAGTATTGTTACACAAATTGTAGAAAAATAGAAGGATTATTTAATAATCTGAAACAAAATATCTAAAAATATTTTTCGATCCAAGAATTTCATAATTATGATTATGTAATACAATGTTCTATCAAGGTAGATAAGTAGTCTTAGGTATTGTCCCTAGGACATGGATAAATAGATTATCATTTTTTGTGGTGTCTCCTTGGATCACAATCACCAATTACGTTTTAATAATTAAAAAATATCATATTTTTTTTAATTTCAATTTAAAAACATTTTTATTATTTATATTTTTTACAGTTGACATTGGTTGTGATTTTTTATTCCATAATTAATTTCTCTTTATTTTTTCATCATATTTTCTTATAAAATATTTTACATGTTTCATGAGTTTACTATAGACTAAATTTTTCCTTTATTACCATCAATTTTTATTTTATTGTTTTCAAAATAGGAAGAAATAAGTTTCAGTGGGATATGTATGTGTAATTATAGTTATATAGTGTTATATAATAGTAAAAATTGAATATTAATGGTATTATGATGAAAAAAAAGAGAATTGTAATAGTTTCTAAAAGGTAACTTTTAAATTAAAATTGTTTTGTAAAGGGAACCATAGCGGTTTACTAGTAGTGTAAAGTGGAATCTCTACCCACAGAATGGGAAGAATTGGGGATATCTAACGTAAAGAAGAAATAAGTCTCATGAATGGTTAAGATTTCCTATGATGTGGTTCCTAAATTTTTTTAAAACTAATGTAAGGATATAAGTGTTGTTAAAATATTTTTGTAATTAAATTTCAATATTTGTATATGGTTTCTGGTGTTTTAACATATTTGAATATATGTACATGTAATTTTTAATAACATACATAAGGGCTACCCTAGTCTCACATAAATGAAATTAAGATTCTTAAAATATTATGTATTGTAGTAAGTATCATAATGGAAATTTGTTTAGTCCAATGAAGATGGATTGTTACATGGATGGGTAGTGAGATTTCAACTATGTGATAACTTTAGTTGTGTAGATAGTTTTTTATATTAAATTTGACCAATTTTAATATTTTTTCATATTTGAATATTTTTCTTACATGAATAATTTACCTATGTGGTATTTTTACTACCTTGTGAATATCATCTATAAAAATTATTTTCTCTATATGAAATTGGATTGTCAAAATCTCTTAAATGGATATGTGAATTTATAAAAATTTATTTAAAAACAATAATTATACTCTGGTTTTTGTATTACATAATGTTTTATATATCTACAAGTTTATTATTATAATTTTTAATGTTTTATTAATTTAAATTTATTTATTAATTATCGATAATCCGTGATAATATTTTTTAAAATGTAATGTGATTAACTAAGTGAGTTTTTCATTAGTTTTCTGTTTATATATATTAATATTGAAATTTTTGAAGTAAAGATATATAATTTGAAATTGGTTGAAATTATAATATTCTGTATCTTATATAATAAAATATTTTCTTATCATATTAATCCTTACAATATAATTCTATAATAATTCATAAAACAAGTTTCATCACATAGATTTCATTTTTTTAGCCATAACAAGATTGACTGAGATGATTATAATTTTTCTATTTACAGATGGAATATTATCTTGGAAATTAGAATGGTTAACTTTGATGTAGTTTTTAGGTTACATATATGGACCACATTCATCATGAAAAATAAATATGTTACAGTCTAACAATTTTACTGAAAGTGTATATAATGAACCTATATAAATATATGTTTGACAGAACTAGAAATATATAAAAGGAGGATGAAGGAATTCATACACTATAAATAGTCTACAAATTTTTGTGGTCAACTACAACTCCCAATTAAACATAAATTGATAAATCCATTACTACTGGTGATTTTTTTATTACCATTAATTTAAAACATTGATGTGTTTTCATTGTTCTACTGTTTTCATCCATTATATACATTATTGTTTTCATAATTGTAATGGGTTATAATTGACATTGAATGTTAGTATGATTATTTGTGCCACCCAAAAAAATTTACATTTGGTTGTGACTACAAGAGTGGAAATGGTAGGATTTTTTGAACTATTACAATACATAGAAAAATATAGGATTTTTTTGATTTAAAACTCGTTGAAAACAAGGCTCAATAGTTTGGTTTTGAAACACATCTGAAAAAAGAATTTTTAATATTCCATTTTAGTGGAATCCACTACCCTATATCCATTATAGAGGTTAAGAGTAGAGTCAGATTATCCATGTCTGGTCTAATATAAAAATATATTGTTTCCATATATTTCTATTTCAACAATATTATCTTACAGAAAATGTAATTATTTTTTAAAATTATCTAAAACTAACAATTCAGACCCTCTTGGAAGTTCTACTGTCTTCCAATTATTGGACTAATTGAATTAAAATTGAATTTATAACATGAAATAAATAGGGATTTATAAATATCAAACCACCCGCATGTCCATGATGTATGATGAAACATCATTGGAATTAAAAAAAATTCAATGATATGTATCATGAATATGAGTGAAGGCCACCAATCTAATAAATTTTAAAGAGATTTGAAGAATTATAAAAATCTATTGTAGGAATTGATGTAACCTCCCAAGTCACCACTAATGGATCAATTATTAATAAATATGAATAAAAGGTTCTATGTTAGGATATGAACAAACCCTAGGTTTTTAGGGTAATTAATGTCAATAATTGGGAAACCCAAAGGAGAAATGGAAAGTATATTCCATCATTACCACTGATGTAGAACAATAACATGATTTCAAATAAGGTATAATTCCTATTAAATCATTATTTGAAGTATAATTATTTATTTATAGATATACACATTACTATATATCATTATTGTTTATAAGAACTTTTTTATCAGAGCCTTGATACATTAATGTATACATTTTCATAAAAAACATTATTCTGTGATCATTGCGAACCAAGTCTGGGTTTTGAATCATGTTAGAGGTTATTGGACGAATCTTCCATTGAATATATAAATCTTTTTCAGGGTATAATGTTATTCAATGTGTGGAATTAATTAGATCCCATTATATTGGACTTACTTCAACTATTAAGAAAATGATATATGTTTCCATCTTCTCAATCATCTGATGCCATTGTAAAAAATACATGGATGATCACGAATCTCATTTTGAAAATACCATAATAGTGTGGGTGTTGATAACCCGGGAAGAAGCATATCATTACCAAATGGTTGAGAGAAAATAATTTAAGATCCATGATATAATTACCATAATTGTGGAATATAATGATGAATTTTCCAAAGAGTTTCATATCCACCCCATATCATGGGATAAATTTCTTAAAAATTATTATATACTGAAAAAAATACTCATTCAGAATTTCCATATAGATGAACCTAATTGAAATAGATGTGTGAAAGAATTATATATTTGATACATTGGGAAAAGGGTTCATATTCTATTGTGCATTGCCTTTGGGTGGAATGACACTCTTTTAATTAAGAATAATTAATCAATTAGACTTTGTATGAATCAAGGGGATATCAACATGATCACTATAAAGAAAACGTTTCAACTACTAAGGATATATGACTTTATCTACCAAATTCTACAAGATCATTTTTTCTAAAATGAGTATCTTCATTTCAGATAAGATAAGATGAATATCAAGAATGAATATGTTTATATAAAATAATTATGTATAATCTGTGAACATTACTAATTCATAGAGATACATTTTGTACATAATAATGCCGTAAAAATAATCATATATTTGATAAGTATGGTCTTTAGATACCATACTAAATTTTTTAGTAGTAATTATTAATATTTACTAATTACTCCCTGATAAAATAGGAATATAAAGAGAATATGAAGTTTATTTGGGTGAAATTATTAAATTAAAAAATATATCCCAATTTTAGCATGTGTAATATCTGGATGTTGGATGTCACATTATTGTTGTATGTGATTACTACTAAGGGAATTTTAATTTACCCTTAGAAGTCACATATAATTAAATAATGTCACATCCCCTCATGTAAATTTGATATATGTATTTTTTTTATTATTTCCATGATACCAAAAATGGTTATGGAGAGAATTTTCATGATTATCAATCCCACTAAAAATGATAACAAGAAATGGGGAAATGTATGATTGGAATGAATAATGTGAGGAAAGAATTAAGGATCCCAAGAATAGGTTAATCATATAGGATATAATCACAGTAACATACAGAATGTATTTTTATATATAGATATTCTTCAAATAATGTCTTGGTGTATACTAATGTATAATGTTAATGTGACAACTTATGACCCATGCATATTGATGACTTGTCTGAAGAATTAACCAATACATGATCAGATCTTATAAATTGTGATATTAACGTATATTATTTGGAAAAACACCTTCAATGGCAATGAATCTGATATATATATATAGATCATAAGATTATAATGTATATATCCACATGTAATTTTATTTACATGAATTTTTTAATATAGTTATTAATGATAAAGGAAAATATTTTCAATATTCACTACCATTATAAAATAAAGAATAAGTTAGTTGATTCTCTTTGGAGAAATTAAAGAATCTAAAAAATCCATAATATTGATTGATTAAAACCATATATTATTTTATATACAAGTTATATATATATAGATATACAATAATTAAGTAATAAAATTTACATTTCTCAAATAATTTCCCATCCATATATCCATGGGAAGATAATGGAGGAAATATGAGGTGATATGGTTCTTCAAAAGAATGTGGAATCTGTAAAATTGTTGAATCATCATGAGTTCCCCATATAATAAATATATTTCTTTGTACTTGTAATAATACATTTTTTACCTTCATTACCTATCATACTATATGACATATTAAATTATACTCACATCTCAATGTTATTTATTAATCATCGAAGTTCTATGAATTACAATAAACATTGAAAATAGTTATAGTGGGAATGTAAATGAGAAAAATATTTCTCTGTACATGTTAAAGTGCATGGTATATCAAAATATTAATTCATAGTTTCTAATGTTCACAAGGATGATGCATCCATTTCATATACCAACATGGAAGAGGGAGAACGACACTATATACATTTTGATTACTCTCTAGATGATATCAAAGAAGGAATACAAAATGGGATATAGTGGATTGACTCACCAATATCGTAAAAGAAATATCTCTACAAGGAAATTTCTCAAGTTATAAATAGAAAATATTTTTATAATGCATGTAATGAGGTATCATATAGAATAACATTTGATCATTTATGAAAATGATCAATGGATAGGCTATAATATCAGGAGATGTATTCCAAATTCTCTGAATATTAAATTAAATTTTGAAACAAACTACCAACCCAGAACTGAGGACCAATATAAGAGGAAAATTAAAAAACATAGGGATTATAATACAATATTCATTAATATAATTTAATGGTGTATGTTATAAAAATCAACCTTTAGACGAGTTGTTATAAAAAACATTACCGACTTGTATTCAAATTTACCCAGACAGATGCGCTTTCACTCCGTCTCCCTCGGGGTCTTTTTCCCCCAAATATTTCCCACGTACGCTGGTCTTTAAAGAACTGAGCAACCCATGGGTGGACATTCTCTAGTCCAAAGGTATCCTTGTCAAAATCAACTTTCTCACATGTAGGCTGCATCACAAGGCCATCTCCACCGATGAAAACATCAAGCGGTACGGTATCCCATTGGCTTCGCGGTGCCATTGTTTCTCGGTCCACCAGGAAGAGAGCGCATGACACCTTTTCTTTGAAGGTGACTGGGCCAGAGCGGTGTGGAAGTATTTTGGAGAGTTCACAAGCATCCAGGATAGTGTCATCACGGGCTGACATTTTCATGATCAGTGGTTCCATGGAGCGGGGGAGAGAGGTCCATAGAAAAAGGAAGATCTGTGGTTCTTCTTGCAGGGTGCTGGTCGATTTGGAAGGTGAGGAATAAGGACAGGCATGAAGGTATTACTCTCTCTAGCAAAGGCGTCATCTATCGTACTATGTTCATTATTCTAGATATGGTATGATATTATAGGATATGGAAGGAGGAATCCACCCTTCAAAAGCATCATGCCTGCAGTAATTTCAATTCATCGAGCAGTAGGATGAATAGAGGTAATTGGGTTTACTAGTCACCACACAACAGTGGTCTTAAACTCAATATAGATGGGTCATGCAACATGGGGATGATTTGTGGAGGAGGGGTGGTTCGAAACTCCTTGGGGTCTGTCATCATGGCGTTCTCCTCTCATCTGGGGCACGAATCTTCACTCCAGGTGGAGGCCAAGGCGATGCTTTTCGGGCTCCTCTTATGCAGTAAAAAAGGGATCATACTAACTATTGTTGAAACAGATTCCGAAATTCTTCACAACCCCATGCAAGGAAGAGGAGCTATCCCTTGGTCTATCCTTTACATCGTTAAGAAGTGCAGAGGCATGATTAGAAGCAACATGAGTGGGCACCATACTTGGTGTGAGGGGAACAAAGTCGCGAACCATCTATCTTCTATTGATGGTCCCGGTCTAGATCACATTTCCTTTCATACTATGATTTCCATAAATCTAGAGGGGGTCAACCTCATCAGAGGGGATTCCCTTGGCCTCTATTACATTCTTCCGCCTTAGGCCTTGGTCATTCTTTTTTTGGTCTTCCCTTATTCTTTGTCTTTTGTTTTCTTGAATAAAAATTTACATGGATCCCAATTTCCATTCAAAAATTAAATCCATTAAAATAAAAAATATTTAAATAGGTGTAAAATGTAAAATAAAAAAGGTAGTATGGTAAAATTTGAATCATCCATATATAATATAGTCACCACTCTCGTGAACAACAAAATTTAAAAAGAACAACATATTATTAAAACAATAAACATTTTAATGAATTAATTATAGAACCTTTTTAGAGATTATTGTTAATGATGTGTGAAAGATGGATGTTTTTATTACGGGAGTTAACATGACTACTGTAATTTTAACTTGAAAATTTGAATTATTAATAAAAACATTTAAAGAAGTAATGTGATAGTTAGAATAGAAAATTTACCTCCAAATGAAAAATAATAAATATAAATATTATTCTTCAGGAGTAATTTAGTGAAATATATATATTTCTAATTTAAAATAAAAAATTTCATGCAATATAAATCACAAAAAATTATAAATACCTATTATAATTAACTAAATTTAAAAATATGTTTTAAAAATAATTTTATGAAAATTAAAATTTACATTTTTATTATGTTATAATTTTATTTTAAGAAATGTGATGTCAATTTTAATAATAGAAAGTCGAAATTTTCTTAGGGTGGTTTTTTGAAAATGTATTAATTAGATAAATTTTTATGTTAACAGTAATAATAATGTTTTTACATATTATGTATAATAAAATTCCATAATTCACTATAGAATAATGAGATATTAAATTATAGATACTTCTTCTTGAAAAATTCGTTTTTATTAAGTTAAATAATCAATGAAATTAAAAATTCAAATAAAATGTTGTCCCCCCTCCCTTGTATAAATACCACACTCAATAACGAGAACAAAACTTCACTTATAATGAGGAAAAGATAATGAATTCCCAATAACCATCCAATAATCTGCTCATAATACTTAGTATTATTACGTAGTAATAAATATCATCTAAATCAAGATTATAATGTTTATATAAAAGGTAAAACTACAGAAAAATAAAATTTTCTTTCCTTTTTTTCAGTTCTCATTTTTTTATTCTATATTATCTTATTGATTTCTATTCCAAAACAATATTATAATATAATTTTTATCATAAAATGATATTTATATGTTTAAATTGTTATAAAAATGATACTTATAATCTAACTACAAATTATATATGCCACACCTCATTTTTTGATAATATCTTTTTATGGGTCGGTTAACCACTAATTAGGATGTTTCCAAAAAAATTATTATCACTTAGATTATAGATGACTATAAAAAAATTATAATATAATATGGTTTAAATATACGTATTTATAATATTATAGACTTAATTTGAATAATATATATGTATCATTAAAAAATTATCATTAAATAGAAGAATAGAAGGCTACATATTGGGAAATATTATAAATTTTATCCTTTTGACATTGGGAATTGAAAAATATAATTCTATTATTTATAATTTATCATAATTTTAATAATAATCATAATAAACATGTAATTCCATTTCTTAATCAATTCAACTTTATTATATAGTTTGTTAAAAATGGGTAAAATAATTTTAGATTTACAGTGAGGGGGTTCTAAAACATAACTTCATCCCTTTTAGGTTATATCCACATTCACATTATCCATTGAACATGTGTTCATATGTTTTCCTTGAAATGCGATTTCATAACAATTTCACTTTTCATTTAGGGAATGTAGAAGTTTTTACATTCTATAATTTATTAATAATACAATTACAATGAGTTTTCAAAAAGGGATTTCCTTATTTTTAACATCTCATTAAGTGTCTTTTAGAAATGCATTCTTTACAAAATAATTATAGTTCATTATGAAATAAAATTAATTTACCTTATTAATTTGGTAACTCAAATTTTTACTCATAAATTACTTTTTAACAAATAAATTATAATAAAACATAGATTCCATGGTTTTTTCGAGGATTTTGATTGTTATAAGTTCCCATTATATATGGCATGCATGATTATAATTATTTTATAATGTTATGTTTCTAAAAAACACATATCTTTAAATAAATTGGTAATTTGATGTTTATCATGATATTTTTTGAATTAATAATGAGCACGATGTTAGATGTGTTCACAATCGTGATGTTATGATTTATAGAAATATTTTGTGTGACTGTGATGATTACATTTTTCTTAACTATTTGTTCTATTTTGCCAATGATTTGCATCATTTCATTATCATTCATATGAAAAATTCAATGAAATATTCATATTATTCCATCATTTATATAAAGGTGATCTCACACATATGATATGGAGATAGTGATTATACTTACCCCAGTATTATTGATTCATGTATCTTATTAAACTTCATTAAACTGTTACATTGTGGGGATTTTATCTCTCCTATTTATTCGATGTATATACAGAGATGAATAAATTCATTTAGGAGGACATAAGATCATTAGGAGTGCTATGTAGATGTAATTGAATTAATTTAATGTTATATTATGAACCAGTTATATATTATAAAATATTTCCCAAGATAACAAACCTTTAGATATGATGTTGTATTGAAATTATGTTATTTATCTTAATAATAATGTACCAATATTGATATGGTTGTTGGGACATAGTAATTATTTTTATTCTATACATTTAGTCATCAATTATTTATAAATGAGTCGATCATTTTCAAATATAGTGGTATAGTGGATTCATTTTAGTGATGGGTGTAGTTATCAAATCAGAAGTAGGCTGGTGTATCCTCTCATATATCCGTTGTTGGAGATGTAAGTGTTTTCTAAAGGAGTGTGTACTCCCAGAGTTTTGCAGTATTTCCAAGATGTATTTTAGTATGCTATTTTAATACTACACCTATGATGTGATTATGAATTTGTGAGATTTATTCAATAGATAAATTCTCTCATCAATATGGATTTATATAATATGGTTTTTATGGAGATGCGTGATATGAGGCATTATATTAGTGATATAATTTAGATGTGTTGTATCTAATAAATTGAATCTCATTGGGGATATCTGGTGCTTCTTCGTATAAGTTGGATGGTAGTATAACATTGTGTTCATATTGTAATAGGTTTAAATATGTGATAGTGAAGGACTATTATCCATTTATGAAGATTTATTATCTATTAGATGACCTGAAGATAAATAGTTTTTTTAAAATATATATTATGATATAGGATACAATCATAGGATGGCAAAAAATCCAATATGTTGAAGAATTTATTTTTTTTATTGTCATGAGAACAAATATCTTGTTGTCATTCGTTTTTGTGAAAAAAATATGGTAGATGTGTTTATGAGAATCATAAAATATCTATACAATGAAATTATAGTCCAGTTTATAGTCATGTTCCTCAGTGAAATACTATTATAGATGATATCAGATGTTGAGAAAACTGATCATCATTAAGTTATCTATTAGATTTGTCAACATGATTGAATTGATATAATGATTTCGGTGTGATTTTATATACAAGATTCAGATTTATATGGGAATTTTGTGTCAAAATAATGGGGTTTTAAAAACTCATAATAGACTTAGGAAAAATATTATTGGACAGAACCCAAAAATGTGGTATAAGTTCATAGATTCCTTAGTGTTTTAAATAATTGGTAATGTTTTGTATCGGAATTCCCTCAAATCCCAGCCCCGTAGAAATCCATGACTTAAAAGCACCAACAATCGTTTTTTAATACCCAATGAATGTTGATATTCAATTTCCAGATGCGAAAATTTATCAGTGCTACCATTCTTCATCTTCCCAAAGAAGGGGATATGATTGAGGTTTTTTGAGGAGCTTCCCATATAGGGTTGAAAAGCCTATAAATTCATCAATCAGTTGAAATATATTATGGTCCAAGGTAGTTACTTCTCTAAAAGAATAATTATACCAACCATGATCTGTTTTTTTTTAACTGTGTATATGTTGAGTTTTTTTCACTATTACATCATCATCATGTGCTATGTGGATTTACATGAAACAAATACTAAAATATTTATTCCTTCATTAGGATCCAAAATTATTATAGTCTAGGTGGAATGTTATTCTCTAGGAATAATTTTTCATTTTATATAACACAGTGGGAAAAGGGGAATTTGTTTGATTATGTAATGATCCATAAGTCCAAAGGTGATGTGGTTTAGGATTCACTATATGATTTGAGATTAATTAATGAGATTGAAAAAATGAATCCTAATTTGGAAAAAGTAGTTTTAGTGGTTTTATATATTAGATGAGTGTATACTAATATATGATTTAGTATGTTTAGGAGCCTTAGTGGATACTAAAACAGAGGTAGAGTTCATGTTTGACAATTTCCATCATGTAAATACACCAGATGGATGATTGTAGTATTTTTAGATCTAGATATTATCTCATTGGTAATTTTTCTTTTTTTTTGGGATGTATAAGAAAATTATAATTGATATTAATATCACAACCATATATGTACAAATATGTATTTTTTATACATATAATAGATTCTAAAGGAGAAATCAGGGCTTGTGATCAAGTAGTTTTTGGTGGAGTTCACGACATGATGCACGGTATGTCAAAAAATGAAAGATGGTAACTATGTTCTAGGATCATTTTTGTGGGCATTGGTTATCTTAGAGTGAATGTTAAAGATAATTTATATTTATTTTATCACTAGGTTAAACCATGCCCAAGCCATATGTGATGAAACTTGGGTGATTATTGGATAACTGAAAAAGTAGGTTCATTTCATGGAAAACCATGAGTAGTGTTACATGAATAATTTAGTGATAAGGTAAATAGATGTTATGGTTAGGCTTTATAAGAATAGTTGACTATAATAATGGATATCGATCATCATTTTACCTCGTAGTCCAAATGATTAATTTTTCCCTTGGATCCAACTTGAACCATGGAACTATAGTTCATCTCCACGCATGTGGTAAGAATGAATATAGAGTTTAGAAATTTGAGGATATATGATAGGATTACCTCTTGAGATTCAAAGAATCATTATTGATAAACCTACTATTAGATGTTGTCCTATAAAAATAGTTACCACTCATACTATAAGGACCTGACCATAAACATTATGAAATATTGAATTATGTTAATAATTCACATGGAGGATCATTTCAGGTTTAGAGTTTTAGAAAATTATTCCATAACTATTACAATATATATATCAATTGTTAAAAAGTTGACACTACTAATTAGTATCCATTTTTTATTAATTGAAAAATATTAAATAAAAACAATAGATTATTTCAAGACAAAAATATTCTTGATTTTCTGCATTTTCCTACAATTCCTTATATGCTTTGAAAAAAATTTAAAAAACATGGGATGGGCATAAAAATATCAGTAAGGGTTGTAAAACAATGAAATAAAACATTATTCCATCAATACATACAAATCAGTGAAATTATACTTTTCAATAATTAACATACCACACAATAATTATAAGAATTATGAATAAAGAATGAAAATCATAAATCCTAAAGGTAACTTGGGGTATCCATAACATACATACATTGCATCGTTCACCACTACATAGGGAGTTAAATTTTGAATACCCATCAAAGTCTATTCTCAATATCTCATAGATAATCATTAAAGTAAACCTCTGTCACATTACCCAATCCATTGGAATGTTATCTCAGGCTCACCTACACAAGTTTTATCACGGAACCATCAGAATACATAAACAATTCCCATGATTCTTAACATAATCATAACATATAACACGAGCGTAGAGGAATGAATAAATTTCAATGTTATTATAATAATAATATAACATTAAATTAAATTGACATTATCAATGAATTCTCAAAATAATTTTCAATATCAAAATACATAAAATGATTATATGTTATATATTTTCCTTATAAAAATATTACGTCTTATAAAGGAATCCAAATATCAAATAATTATCGCAGCAGTGGAAATGTCATTGTCACTGTGTACATTAAAAAGATGCATTATTTATTTCATTTAATAAAAAACATCATAGAAAAAAGATTCTCGTTGAATGAAATTAAATTTAAGAGGCATTTCTACCACATATAATAGAATGTCTTGTAAAAATCCAAATATGCCTCAGTGGAGGTAGATTGAGACAAAGTCCCTTACCTCGTGTCCGAATTGACACATTTGATCTATAATCTCATGAATAATAAACTAATGTTAATTACAACTTGCATGAGAACAATTTTAATATTTATTATTCCATTTATATTATTAATTACCATTTTATAAACAATGCATAGTCATTTTGGATAATAACGGTTGTTTTTTAGATATTTGATACTTGTGTCAAAATTGAACATCTTATAATTAAAAGTTGTCCATGTGGTAAATATTACATTATCTCAAGAATGCTATTACTAAATTAGATATCATATATATCATATATATCAAGTATATAAATTTATTTAAAATAGTATATTACATTTAAATATAGGAAATGAAATGCACCGTTCATGGAGACTGTAAGTCATACATACGCATGAATGTTACGTTAATTTCTATATCGAATTTAATTGAATGAAAAAATATTAATACATATGTATAATATAATTCATGTGTAATGTTATATATAATTTCAGTAACACTGTCCTTTTTATCTTCCATATATGGAATTAATGAGTCATTTCACTTTGAGGGGGCGATAGTCTGCAAATTCTCAAATGAAATTATCATATATTCCAATTATGGAAACCATAAAGGTATGATAGAAAAGTAAAATATGGAATCATAGAAAAAATATAAATATAATATATATCACATATAAATATAGTTCCATTATAATTGACTCCATGAGAGGTAGTATATGATAATCAAACAATCATCATTTTGTGAGGCATCCGTTAACCATACATAGAAACAATAGGTTCATATCCATTAGATGGAGGTGTGTGTATGTGTAGTTAGAATCCTTCTTAGAGAAACAACCTTTTATATTGATAAAAGTAGTGTTTTTATAGAATATTATAATAATAAGATCATATGTAGTTAAGTAGTATAATAATAGATGAGAATATGAGGGAAGATGATACCTTTAAATCAGTTATCTCTATTTTTTTTGAACCAAAAGGCTTTATTGTACAACATTATACATAATTTAAGGCTTCTAGGAGAAAGAGAGGGATATTTGGGAATTATTTGGGATGATTTTTGTCGAGCCAAAGGGGCTAGAGAGGTGTTTTTAATGGGTTAGATGTGACTGTCATTTATAAGGGAGAAGAGGGTCTCTTTAAAAATGATTGAAATATTATTTTACTAGAAAATGATTTTCAGTATCCAAAGGTCAAAATCAAATTAAATTAAAATTAAACGTGCATATAAGTCAAAATAAAATCATCCATTAAAAACTGGAATGGTTTTGGAAATTTTTTTATCCTTATCATTTTTATTTAACACTCTGTTAACTTATTTATCTTTTACTTTGTCCTCCAATATATTCAGACTATATGGTTAATCAATTTACAATAATATTCCAAGAGACCCAAAATGGATCATTAATGACATTTTAAACATCATAAATGTCATTTGGACAAATTTTAGATTTTTAGGACAATTTTCTCATTTAATAAAATATTGACGTATTTTAAAATTATTTTATGTCAATTTAACAATTATTCATATAATGACTTTTGAAAAAAAAACTCAAACAAAACCCTTATTAATTCAAGGATAACACATAATTATCTTCTATAAAATTCGTGGAAGGCCCAAAATGGTTCAAAATTAATTTATTTTAAAATTTATAATATGTTTTATTCTAATCTTTTATTAATGAGGCAATTACTACATCACCATTGTGTCATAGTTAAATTTATTTATTTGAAATCTAAAAATTATAAATAAATTTCCATGTAGCTGGAAATAATTTTAGCTTTCTAGTTACTATTTGAAGATTAAGATATAAATTATAAAACCCAACATTAAAATTGTTTTGGAAAAACAATAAATGTTAATGATATTTTTTTTACTTTAAAAAAAGTTATTAAAGACATTATATTAATCAAATGACTATCAAAGGGAAAAAGTATAACCCTAGGATTTTCATGTTCATCCTTTTCTCATTAATTAAGTTCAGGCCATGTTTTAAAGTAATTTTATATTATTATAATACAATTTTTACCTAGATTTACCATTTTTACCATTAACTACGGTAATATATGTCAAAAGTTACTATTCACAAAAAAATATTTTCATCCTATTGAACCAAATTATAATTACTAATGAAATAATATATTTGTTGGATTATTCAGATTTAGTTTATAGAAGTGGTAAAATTTATTTTAAATGAAAAGGTAGGTTTTTAAATACAATGTAGTGTTTTTCACTATTAATCAAAAATAGAACATTTTTAGAAAAATACAAAACATCCACCCAAAGCTAATTTTGATATTTTGAATTAATAAATGATTTCTATTTTACCAAATTCAAAACATAGAAGTATCATTAATTAAATTAAAATTAATTTCCATCGTCAAAACCATAAAGCTTGTTCTTAATAAATAATAACTATTAGAATATTGACACCTATTTATGTTCAATTTCAGTGTAAAATTATTTCCAATGTCCAAAAATGGATTAAATGGTAAAAATATAATTTAATTATAATTTAAAAGCAATTAAAATATTTAATTTGATCATATAAATAAATTATATTAGATGGAATTTTTGAATTAAAATGTAGAATTTTTACTATTTTTTAAAAATTAACTTTATCAGAAAAATACCAAAATTTCATCCAAATTAAATTTTGATGTCCTGATTCAAAATAAAATTTCAATTTTTCAATTAAAAAATATAAAATAGAAAAAAAATAGTTTTAATAAGGTTTATCCATCAAAAGGTTGTAAATGTACCTTTTAAAGAATATTAGAGTGTTTTGGCTTAAAATTGGATTCATCAACATTTTAAGCCTCTAAATTTTATTTCATAAATGTAAAAACATTTAAAAAAATGTATATTCATATTGTAGTTAGTTCTATTCATTCCTGCCAATACAATGGTTGGGCGTTAACTATCAAAAAAATTATTATTATATTATTATTTTCTAGTATGACTCAACGTTGTGTGCAACATGAGATTTAGAAATAACACATTATTGCACGTCAGGTAAGCCATAGAACATAGAACCCCCTTTAAAATAAAATTAGTATTTAATTCACAAATATTAATAAATCTAAAAATATCATATTCTTTTTTTACCTAAGATATTACATCCTTCCCCCCTTTTGGGTATTGTGTCCCCGCAATTCTATTCACTTATCCAATAAATGGGGGATATTTTCCCTTATTGCATTTTCAAACTCTCATGTTTCCTATTAAACCATATGGGTTTTTGAGAAAAACTTTACCGGATTAATTAACTTATTTTGCAACAGATTCTCTCTCCGGTCAAGAATCTATACTTGTTGTTCATAATAAGTAAGATTCTCTTACAACTGAACTACCTTTGGAGTCAAAACATGTGATGGATCCAACATATAATTTCTCAACATTGAAACATGAAAAACATTGTGTACCTAGGATAAACATAGAGGAAAAACCATGTTGTAGGGAACTGATCCAACATTCTCTAGGATTTCGTAGTGTCCAAAGAACCTCAAAATCAATTTTCTATTATTTCCAAAATGTGTAACACTATTCCATGGAGAAAAAAAGAGATAGACATGATCACCTAAATCAAATGAAATATCATTCATTAATTTTTTCACAAATCTTTTCTACCTGATCTAATCTATTCTCATGTTCTTTTTCATAAATTGAACTTTTTCTACCATCTCTTCTACTAACTCAGGTCCCATCAACTTCTTTTCACCCACATCATCCCAAAAATCTAGAGTTCAACACCACTTTACATATAATTCCTAAAATAGAGACACCTGTATATTAGAATTAAAACAGATAATATATGAAAATTAAAACAAAGAAATATATTGATCCAATCTTCCCTGGTAATCCTTTGCGCAACCGGGTAACATATCTTCCAATGTCTTATTTTTTTTTTACTATCCATCTGATTGTGGTTGAAAAGTTGTATTAAATGTTAATTCAGAACCCAATGAATTATGAAGGCATTTCCAAAAGTTAGATCTAAACCGTAGATCATAATTAGATTCAATGGAGCGGGGAACTCCATAAAACCTAAATATCTCATTAACATGCAATTGAGAAAGTTGATATAAGGACAGCGTATCTTAAATATGATGGAAATGAGAAAATTTAGTAAATCAATCAACAATAAATAGATTGGATTGTTATCTAGAGATGTGTTTTGTAATCCCACAACGAAGTCCATGGATACATTTTTCTATTTCAACTCTGGAACTGGTAAAGGATGATGTATCCATTTCGGTAACAACCACTTTACATTTACCTATTGACAAGTAAAACACTTCACAGTAAAGTTAGCAACTATTTCTATTCATTTCATCCAACCAGTAATACCCCAAAAGATCTTTTTACAACTTAGTACTTCTTGGATGAACTGAAAAAGGAGAACTATGAGCTTCACATAATAACATATTTTTCAACTGTGATTCATAGGGAACAAATAATAATTCTGAAATCATACAATACAATCACTATCAATGGTAAAATATGGTAACATACCATTATGAACAAACTCTACCTTTTTCTGGAACTCTCTATCTTCCTTTTTCACTTGCTTAATTATATCTGATCTAGATGATTTCACTGAAACATTATACAAAATACAGGGATCTCTTGCACCAAAAAGTTCATTCCCTTGTTTCATCAAATCATTAATCAATGTATCCGATTCGAAATATAATAGGGATAATGTATCACAACCATTCAAGCTCAAAGCATCAGCCACTTTATTTTCCTTTCCCTGATGGTAATGGATCATGCAATCATAATACTTAATTAATTATATCCATCTCCTCTGTCACATGTTAAATTATTTCTGAGTAAATATATATTTCAAACTTTTTTGGTTACTATATATTTTACAATTTACTCAATACAGATGATTCCCCCAACATTTTAATGTAAAAAACAACATAATCTAATTACAAATCATGTGTAGGGTAATTTAACTAATGATGTCTCAACTGATGTGAAACATAAGCAATTACCTGATCATTCTACATTAGTACACAACCATTTCCTTTCAATGAAGCATCACTGTAAATAACATATTCACCATTTGTGGAAGGCAGTTCCAGAAGATGAGCTTTCACTAATCTTCTTCTCAATTCCTGAAAAAATCATAAAATTCTTATGTCCAAATAAACATTAAACCATTTCAAGTTAACTTATTCATTGTTATAAATAACCATGATAAATTTTCAACAATCCATCGTTAATAACCTGATAAACCAAAAAAAACTACGAATCTATGTGATATTGGTAGGTCTTGTCCATTCATCAACAACATTTTTTATCAGGATCAATAGTTATGGAATTTTTTTAAAACTATGTGATAATGGAAATAAATCTGTTGTAACGAAAACTCACACTTTCTAAATTTCCCATATAGTTTATTTTCATTTATGTTTTTCAACACAACCTTTAAATTATATTAGTGTTCATGTATACATTTAGAATCAACCAAAATATCATCAATAAACACAACCACAAACTTATCCAAGAACTCACAGAAAATTATATTCATAAGACCCATGAATACATCAGGGGAATTGGTTAGCCCAAAATGCATAAATAAAAATTCATAATGGCCATATTTATTAAAAAATGTGGTCTTTGTAATGTCTAATTCCTTTACGTTCAACTAATGATACCTCACCCTCAAGTAAATTTACCAAAAATATAGAGCTCCATAGAGGTGATCTAGAGAATCATTGATATAAGGAAAAGTATATGTGTTCTTAAATGTGATGTTATTAAATGCTTCATAATGAACGTAATTTATAAATGAACCATATTTATTTAAAAAAAATGATAGGATCACCACATGGTGATGTTCTAGGTCTAATGAAACATTTATCTAAAAAATCCTACAATTTCTTCATTATATTTAGAAATTAAATTTGATCCATTGGATAAGGGAGATTTGAAATTGTCATAGCATCATGAACTATGTCAAAAATAAATTCAACACCCCGATTAGGTATTATACCAGGATACTCATCATAAAATACATCAAGATACTCATTTACCAATGGAAACTCATTAAATAGAATCATTCCTTTTTTCCATGAATATGTGCAAGGTAAAATTCATTTCCATCTTTTACTAGTATCGTAGATTCCTCTTATGTTATTAAAAGAAAGTATTCATTCTTGTAAACTAACATAATTTTTTCTTTGAAAAGATACCTCTTTAACTCTTCATTCAATCTGAACATGATAAACAAAATCCAATCCATACCCAAAATAACATCAAACTCTACTAGAGGGAAAACAATAAGGTTTTTGCGTATATTCTTTCCTCCAAAAAGGACAATAAGGTTCTTATAATTTTTTTTGTCTCAACATTTCTGCCCAGTGTTTTCACCATATGTTTAGGATTCATTCGTTGAGATGGAATTCCCAACAAACTAGAAAAACTCTTACAAAATAAATAATTTGTAGAACCTAAATAAAGCAACACATTGGCATAATCTGATTAAAAAAACAGTGTACCTGATACCACTTCATTCGATGGACAGACATTTGATGAAGTATTTGCGAAGGATTTCACCAACCCATTCTGCTTGTACTCTAGATTCTTTCCCTCAGTTGTTTTATTCGTAGGAAACTTATTTGCATAATTACCCATTACATAGCACTTAAAAAAATTTACTAACTGTTAATAATATTTTCTTTTACCATAACCCTGATCTTTATTAGTGGCATTACGAGCCTTACGCAGCAATTTACCACATCGGTAGAACTTACCGTAATTCAAATGACTTTCACCAATATGATTTTTACCACAATTTTTAAAAACAATAATATTAAGTTTCTTACCATAAGACTTGTTTTTATGATTTATTCTCTTTTTTCTACCACATCGAATTCTATATTGTTGTTTATCAAAGAACACCATATCATCAAGAAACTCCATTTCCACCTTTTCCACACATAGAAAAAGTTTTTCTAAACATTTGAACTAATGAGAAGCTAATGACCTTAGATAATGTGGATTTAATCCTGAGTCAAAATGATTGATTTTACAATCAAGAACACTTAAAAAATATGGACCATACAATGCCGATCAAGTTAATTTTTCTTCATAAGAAGCTACCAAGTCATCTCCCAGCCTCAATTCTATGATTTTTTTTTTCATCCAAAGACAAACCACCTTAAGAAAATATTTTTCATGAAACATACATATGAATTCACCCCAATAAAGATCGTCAATATCTTCAATATCACTGATATTTTTAACCATCAACCACAACTGATCAGAATCACCCTCAAAACGGTAAACAACTTGAATATCCTTTTGATGTTCTGAACACCCCATGACATCAAAAATCTTTTACAATCCATTGATCCTTTAATCATCAATCATATATTAAGATGATTTTCTTAATGATGGGGGATATTTTCTCATGAAATTTTCCACTATTGACATGTTCTTCTGTGGTTGATCTGGCTAATCTTGTGCATGGATTCAACCACCATATATACATTGTTTCAACTATTACATCACTACAACAAACGGTTTAGTTATAATTTCCACTATATCAGTGTGCTAATTTGGATGGTTGTTATTCTCATGATATCATCCCATCATAACTTCCTGGTTTCCACTATGGAAAACCATTTTGAACATTGAAATATGTTCGGTGAAGCAACATGGTAATCTGTAAATGCAATATCATTTCAATTTTACCAAAAATTAATTTATGGATGTTAATTTAAAAATATCGTAACTCCTAATGTTATCTAAACCGACCATTGATACCAATTATAAGGACCTGACAATAAAAAATACACTATCTTGAAGTAAGTGATTAATTCACTTTGAGGATCATTTCAAGTTTAGAGTTTTTGCTAAATAATACATAACTATTAAATTAATATTAGTAGTTTAAAATTGGTCACTTCTACTCTTTATCCATATTTTTCGTAGAAGAAAAACATTTAATAGAAAACAAGAGTTATTTTCTTGATAAAAATCACCATGAAATTATTCCTTTCTCTTACCCTTACTTATATCATGTCAAAAACATTTCAAAAACATGGGATGAGCATAAATAACTTAGTATGTATTATAAAAAAATATAAAGAAAACATTAGTCCATAAATACATTCAAGTCAATGAAATTATACTTTTTAATATTTAACTTACCAGACAATATCATAAAATTTATGAATAACAAATGGAAATCATAAATCTCAAAGCTATATTGTGGCATCCATATCATTCTTATGTTGTAGATTTCACCACTACGTAAAGAGTATCATTTGGAATACCCAGCACAATATATTCCCTAAATCTATTATTAGAAACATTCAGTTTTACCTCCACTATGTTACCCAATGCATTGGAGGTCTATCTTGGGCTCACCCGCCTTAGTATAATCACAGAACCACCAATATATGTACAATATGCCCATGAACCATTACTTAATAATAACACATTACACAAGCATAAATAATGATAAAAGTTCAAAATTGTAATAATAATGTATCATTACAATATATTGACATAATCAATCCATTCTAAAAACCATTTGCAATAAAAAATACATAAAATGGTTATATGGTATTTTTTTCCTATTAAAAATATCATGGCTTCTTACGGATTCCAAATATCAAATAATTCTCACAACGACGGAAAGGTCATCGTCACCAGGTATGTTATAAAGATACATTAATTTTTTCATTTCTTAAACAATTCATAGATAGATGATTCCATTTGAGTGAAATTAAAATTAAATGGGGTTTATACATTATATAAAAGAACATTGTTTATAAATCAATGTATGCCTCTATGAAAGAAGGTTGAGACGAAGTCCCTTACATCATCTCCGACTTGACTCATTCGTTATTTAATTTCATTAATAATAAAATAAAGTTAATTTCAACTTTATTTCAAATCATTTTCATGATTATTATTATTTTTATATTACTTATCACCATGTTATAAACATTATATAATAATTTAAGTTAATAACAGTTGTTTTGTCGATATTCGGTACTTGAGTAAAAAATTATCATTAATAATTAAATGTTGTCATTGTGAACAAAATTACATTATCTTTAGATTGATATTCATGAATTAAATATCATCAATATCCAGTATTCATTTTTATTTATGATAGTACATTACATCTGAGATAAGAAATGAAAGGCAGTATTCATGGAGACGGTAAGCCATACATACGCATGAACGCTTTTTTCATTTCAATTTCATATTTACATGATTGAAAACATAATGATAAATAGGTTTATAATAATTATAGTATAATATTACATTTAACATATGTATCTCCATCTTTTATACGCTCCATGATAGGCATGAATGAGTCATATCACATTGATGTGGTGGTAGTTCGCACATCTCAAATTTAATTGTCGTATTTACCCAATATGGAAACCATAATGGTATGATATAAATGAAAAATGAAGAAGAATTGAGAAAATATATATATAATATATATCATCTATAAATAATGTACCATAAATATTTCCACCATGAGAGGTGGTATGAGATAATCGAACTATCATCGTTTCATGAGGCACCAGTTCACCGTACACAGATTTAGTAGGTTCATATCCATTAGATGGAGGTGTGTGTTAGTGTATTTTGAATCCATCTCATAGTAAGAAACTAGTATATTGATTATACTAGTTTTTTAATGTAATCAAATAATATTAATTGAATAGGTATTGAATAAGAAAAATAATAGAAGAGAAATTCATAAAAGATGTTACCTTTAATTCGACTAACTCCCTTTGGATTGAACAAAAAGGAATCCTTGTAGTTCCTTTTGTCTATGTTATGGATTCTAAGAGGAAGATAGGGTGCTTGAAATCTTATTTGTGCAAAGGTTGGACAATCCTAGGGGCTTGAGAGGTGTGTTTCTCTTTGATAGAGGTTATAGCCCTTTATAAAGGATAGAAGGGGAACTTTTTGAATGTTTCAAAATATTATTTTATTATAAAATGATTTTCAGATTCAAAATGTCCAAAACATATTAAATTATAATATTAGTTACATATAATAAGATATAAAATCATCCAATTAGAATTGGACATGTTTTGGATGTTTTTTTATCCTTATCTTTCTTATTTACCCCTTTGTTAACTTTTATATATTTTACCATGTCCTCTTATATATTCATTATATATGGTTAATATATTTACTATAAAATGCCATGAGATGTAAAATGGATCATTAATGAAATTTTTTACATAATTTTTTTCATTATTCCAAATTTTAAATTTTTATACTATTTTATAATTTACTAAAATATTGGTTGATTTAAAAACTCTTTTATGTGATTTTTAATACTATTCATATCATGAAATTTTTAAAAATTTCAAAAAAAACATGATTATTTCAAAAAAAACATTACTAATAAAAAGATAACAAGTCATCCTAATATATAAAATTCGTGGATGGAATAAAAACGTTCAAAATAAGTTTATTTTAATATTTATATTATCATTAATTTGAGTCATTTATTAATGATGAAATTACTACATGACTATTGTGACATTATAAAATTTATTTATTTAATGTCTAAAAATTATAAATAAAATACCATGATATAGGAAATAATTTTATCTTATTAATGATTATTTGTAGTTAAAGATATTAATTATATAACCCAACATTGAAATTGATTTTATAAAACAATACATGTTTATGATATTTTTATTTTTAATTTAAATAAAATTTTATTAATGTCATTATCTTACCCAAATGGATTTCAAAAGACATCCTTCTAACCCAAGGATTGTCTTGGTTGAAAATTACTCATCCAATACGGTTATGACAACAGTTAATGTGCATTTATATTATTATAATATTATATTTACCATGGATTAACCTATTTTCCATTAATCGTGGTAATAAAAGATAAAAGTTACTATTCACAAAAAATTATTTTCATCTTATTGAACTACATTGTACTTACTGATGACAAACATATATGTCATATTTTTTAAATTAAATTTACAATTGTGGTAAAATTCTGTTCAATTGAAAATGTCAGTTTTTAGCTACTATATCGTGTTTTTTTCACTATTTATAAAAAATTGAATATTTTTAGAAAAATATCAAAATTTTAATAAAAGAAAATTTTGATATTCAAAATTTAAAAAATGATTCCTATTTTACCAAATTAAATACATATATGTTTCTTTAATTAATTTAAAATTAATTTTTGTTGTCAAAACAAGGAATCTTGTTTTTAAGAAACAATAAATTTCAAAAGATTGACTCTGGTTTATGTTAAATATCAATGTAAAATTTATTCCAATGAACAAAATTGGAATAAATAGTAAAAATATAATATAATTACACTATAAAAACAATTATAAAGGTAACAAAACCATATAAATAAATTATATTAAAAGGTATAATTGAATTAAAATGTAGTAATTTTCACTATTGATTATAAAAGAAACATTAATAGAAAAATTTTAGATTTTCATCCAAAGTAAATTTTGATGTCTCGATTCTAAAAAAGAATTTTATTTTTCCCAATTAAACATATATAATTGACAAAAAA
This sequence comes from Viscum album, assembly GCA_963277665.1. Taxonomy (NCBI): domain Eukaryota; kingdom Viridiplantae; phylum Streptophyta; class Magnoliopsida; order Santalales; family Viscaceae; genus Viscum; species Viscum album. The sequence continues at coordinate 1,814,748,935 of OY728147.1, read as the reverse complement.
TATATTTAAAAAGGCTTCTCCATCAAAAGTCGGTAAATAAACATTTTAAAAAAATTAGACTGTTTATTCTTAAAATTTTATTCATTCACATTTTAAGACTATAACTTCTATTGGATAAGATTGAAAATTTTAAAAATAATTTATAATAATATTTTAGTTAGTTCCATTCATTTCTGTCCAAACATGTTCTAGACGTTAACTACCATTTAAATTTATATTGTATTATTATTTTTCAGTATGACATAGCCTTGTGTGCCACAAAATATTTCAGAGAAACCCATTGTTTTGTGTCGAGTACGCCATCAAACATAGCATCCCTTTTAACTTAAAATTATAATTTAAATCGAAAAAATTAATAAATATAAAAATATCATAAACCTTATTTACATGTGATGATAAACATGCAACATGATGGATCCTATTGAGGTGTGGTATGAGTTTCCATTATGTTCTATCTGTGATAGCCTGGGATTTGTGGGTCATATATTCTTGGTTACAATGTAGTAGAGAGTACAAATGAGGATATAAATATGGGTTGAGAGTGAATGGTGGTTTTGGAGGACATTCAATATTTATATGATGACCCATGGTGTAGGAAAATAGATTTAAAAACAAGGGAGCAAATGTTCATGAGGGTTTTCTCTTATGTGGGAATAAATTTTACAATTAGGGTTATAAGCTTTATACGTTGTTCATTAGGCATTTAATTGTGTTGGAAAGGGTCAGAAATGTGTTATATGTATATTTGATACATCCATGCTATGAAATTAACACTGATCTAATCCATGTATCAAATATTTAGTAATAACTTCATGATTTATCCCACATCATTGATGGGTGGGGTTGGATATTGAGGATTATGAAACATTCACGAAGCAACTTGTTGATTTTTGATACTATTGATAGATTGTGTTGTTTGAGGGATTTATCCCTATGGATCGTTTTCTCTAGAGTCATGGTGTCTAGGAGGAGAATTTATAAAAATGTGGCATACATATGTATGATTTGTAACCCATGTATTTTTTATTTTTTCTTCTATTCTAAAATTATTGTTTTCATTTTATATTATGAAATATTTCTCATTCCTACTACTACTCATAATTTATTGTTTTTTGTTTGAGATATAATGAGATCCATGAAAGGAATCTTATTGTATTATTAATTAGAAATGTTCATTTTCTCTACATCCATTAAGGGTTTTCTATAGACTCTACATGAGGAAAACTGTTTTATATCTATTTAAAAAGAGGTCTAGAACATCTAAGAATTCTCACATTAATTATTGAGGGTTAAGTGCTGTTAGATGGGATTTTGGATGTTTTTTGGTGTCTTGGAAATTTTTTTGGCAATACGAATTGATGATGCTCTATGGTGGTGTGTGTCTTGGTGATTGTTTTAGATTTTGGGGCATAAACGATTGTCGAGGGATTGATCATGAGATTATAATATAAAACATGGTAACAATAAACAACCTTTATAGGAATTTTATTAGAAATTTATCCAAGGTGGTTTCATTATGTAACATTGTCATTAGAAAATATATAGAGACTCTAAACATTTACATATAATATTTCATGATTTAAACATAAATATCCAATATTCACAAACCAATGAATCTATAGAATACAGTATTTGTAATGTTGGCTTCATAATACATAAAATTGAATCTAAAAATAAATAAATTTAATGTAATAACTATAATTATATATTAACAACACTTTATCTCCGGAAACTATATAGGATAACCTGTTGATTAATTAGAAAATGGATGTGATCTAAAATTACCAATAATGGATAAACATCATAAGAAAGAATATGGTTTGAGTGAAAATGGATGAAAGTGATATGAATTAATACATGAATTATGAATAATAATAAGGTAGAATAAAATAAATATTGTTGAATCATATGGCTTTGGAATCAAGGTAATGTGGATGTAAAAGAAGTCATTATATAATCATGAGTTAAGACTATTTAACAAGTTAATATATCACATTAGATAGAGTCCCATCATGGTTTAGGCTTGTTCCTTGAAACACCTAAAAAATTTTATGGGAGTTTTTTAATAGAATAAATTTATTTTAATTTATTTTTATAAATGAACTCTACACCAAGATAATAATTTTTTAGATGGTGCACCAAGATAATATTAGGTTATACATAACAATGAAATAGATTGTGTAACACAAATGACAGATTTTCTTTGAATCATATTAATATTAATATAATTATTTTAATGTGATAGTTATAACATAGCCATTAATATTACTAATTTTAAAATTAATAACAATTTAATTTATAATTATTTCATATAAAAACATATTGGTAGTGAAATAAATAGTTTTTAATAAATCATTTACATCATTGAAAATACTATTATTTAATATGAACTTATTTTTATGTAATTGTCTGAAAAATACGAAAAATAATTCTATAATACATTAGAAATTAAATTTGACAAAATATACATAATTTTTAATTTCTAATGTGAAAATTATCTTTGGGTGATATTTTTGTATTTTTCAGAAAAACATCAATTTTTGGATGAATAGTTAGAAGTATAGAATTTTAATTCAAAATTAAATTGTTTCTATTTTATTTATATTGATAAATTATATATTAATTTTCTATTAAAGTCTAAAAAAATCAATTGTACATATATATATCTAATTTAGTTCATTATTTCCAATTTTAAATTGAAATTGGATATAAAAACCATTCAATATTTTAAACCTTTTCTCCAAAAAGACATGATGTGGAAACACGTCTGTTGGGACAACTTAAAATTTATTTCTACCTATTTTTTTATTTTAATTAGGAATAATAGACTAATTATTTATAATAACCATAATTTATAAATCATAATATTTTCAATATAATTTTAAAAGAAAATATTACAAAAAGTAATTAACATTGATGAGAAAAATTAATGTAAATATAATATTACTTATTTATTAATCATTAATATATGTTTCCAAATAAACATGAAAATGAAAAAAAACAAATTGAACTGAAATATTTAGAACAGTTTTTATTTTTCTCAAAAATATAAAATTATTAGATGAGGACTATGTAAGGGAACCCATTCAACAGTGTTTATGTTTTTTATATTTACAATATTGCTACACCTCCTCACATTTAAAATGACACTAACCACCCTCAAATTTTTAGGATTCTTGATCCATTTTTATACTCCAAACCATACATTTATATGATCCTGAATTTCATAAATTATAACTAGAAGCCCCCCTTTTGGAAGAAATCCAACCACGAAATACCTTGGGATAAAACTCAATAGAGTTACCTAAAGAATAAGTAACACCCTTCAACAAGCCCATTTTTTTTCCCTGTCCACTAAAATATCCATATTCCATGATTATAGGAAAAAGTAATTATCATAAAAAATTAATTATTTATATTATGGTTTATTTATACACTCAGAAACACATCAATCAAATGGGATACCCAATCATCATTCGTTTGTATGATAGACTACTGCCTCGCTAATATATGTTATTTGTTTATCCATTTCCACCATTCATTGTTGGGAATAATGTTTTAATATATATGTTTGTCTGAAATATATTATATTTATGAATTATTGATGGTTATTTAATTAATATATACCACATACGTTAATTATATATATATATATATATATATTAAAAGTATGATAGCTTCACATGTGGATAGGTGGACTACTTCCTCCTCAAAGAGATGTGCTTCGTTCAAAAATTTCATGGAATGTATAAAGGATTGATTTAATGAATATGTATGATATATATTATAAATTTATTCTTATGTAATGATATTATATATATTTATTTATTTAATTTACTTTATTTTTCAATATGACATGAAAATGGAATTATCATACATGTGTACGTACGACCAACAAACACCATGAATAGTGTATTTCATTTTATAATTAAATGTTTTATAGATAGTTATACATACATATATATGGATTATATAAGATATTTATATCATTTTATTTTTATTGATATAATTAAATTACATTATAAGTAATTCGAACAAAAATATAACTAATCAAAAAACATAAGAAATACAAAGCAGTTATTACTAGAAATGTAACATTAAAAGATAATTGGTAATAAAATGTTTCTAAAATGTCATACTAATATTATATATAGTATTATATAATTTAATATTATTTGGTATAAAATTTAAGATAAAGTTATATTTATTATATAGGAGTTTTTAAAGAGTAAAAATAGGGTGAACACATAAGATTAATGGATTTCTAGTCTCTCTTTTATATATGGTAGACATATTTCATTATTACCACTAATTTCATTATTATGGGGTATATTCAACCAATGAATTTATTATATGATATATATAAATCAATTTATTATTAGTTTCGTATCCATTTCTTTATCTCTATTTTATGTTGTTTACAATTCCAATGTTACAAAATCAGTTAGGTAATTTTCCCCCAATTTTCTTTCTTTTAGAAATCTGTTTTGTTATGGACCTATTTTTTTTTTAGGTGTGTATACAGTAAAATTGATATAGTTTATAAATAATATTATCATTTTCAAGTTATTATAAGAATCGTGAAATTTTATTATGTCATGGATAATATATTACCATTGTTGGAAGTGATTATTAGTTACAATATAATCATTTTTTGTGATTGTCTTTGATTGTACTTCAATCAATGGGAATTTATGATTTATCTTCCAAGATAAATCATGAATTTTTTTCTCCAATGAATATTACTGATGAATTCATGTATTGGTGGAATTTTCTGAATCTTTGGAACTTATGATAATAATGTAAATGTTTTCAAGAAAATATGGCATGATTTCTCTCTTGTGTCAGAAATCATTTTTACTAAAAAACATAATTTCAAATATGAATTGAAAAATGTTTTCAGAAATTTTCTCATATATGATATTAAAAGAAATGTTTGTTTTTAAATTTTTTATAATTTTAAATTATATAATAAATTAATATGCTTTTCTATAAACATGTTATGTTGTTGAAATATTTTTTCAATGAAGAAATGAACCTTTTCTCAGGAAATATTTTCAAATGATATTTTAGATCTAAGAAGATATAATTTGAAATAGTTTAAATGTTACTTCAGAAAATATCCATGGATGGAAATTTTTTATTTTAGTGGATTTTGTTTTATATTTCATGTTTTTAGGACATATTGTATCTTCCACAGGCTATACGATTTTGGAACCCTTATCGTTTATTAGGTAATAATATGGAAGTGATTATGAAATATATATCTTCTATAATGGTTACAATATGATGGAATGTTTGTAGAACAAATTTCATTTCATTGGTTAGGATATTATTTTTTATGGACTTTTGGAATACGTATGTAGGATATCATTATGAGAATGGTGTGACCTATATATCCAAGAAATGCATTGTGTAATGATTTATATCTGATGAAATAATGATGAGAAAAAAGTTAATAATCTTGATGCACTATGGATGTAAGGGGAAAATTGATCCACTATGGGAAAAATGGGAATATGTATCAAATATAATGAATTGATTATTACTTGTGATGGTTGTATGTCAGGCCTAGTATGTGTAGTCCCTATGATGTTCCCTGAAACATTTTTTCATGTTCCCTGACTTATGTCGAAAAATATTACATGTTTATGTGCCAACTAAAAATCAATATATTATTTCTATCTTATGGTACCATGGATTAATCACTTTATTCACTTATAATTCATATCTTCTCAACTACTAATATTTGTTCCATTATTCATATTTATAAATTTTGATATATTGGGTATGATCATCTAATGTTAGGATAACATTATCAAACCATTATTATCATGATTATGGTTCTATATCTCCCTTTTTTACCATTATTGAGCATTTGAGGTAACCCAATTTTATGTTTTCATCCCCAAGATAAAATGATTTGTATAATTTATGAATTTTATAATAGGGGTACTGTTATTGAAGAATCTACTGGTAGATAATATATCTCACTTATACCTATAGTTAATTTTCCATGCATCCCATGTCAATAAATTAATATGGTATTTGGGATTATAAATCCCAAAATATATTAACTATTTCATAAAAAATGAAATTTTAATGTATATTAATAGAGGGTCTTTATAGTTTGTATAAGAGACATTTTTTTGCAAAAATTTGGAAACTATGATGAGAAAACTGTACTGAAAACAATAAGGATATATATAAGGATATGTTTAAGGATACAAAAATTTTAAGGAAATCTTCATGGAATTTTGGTAAAGGATAGAGATATTAGAATCTTAATAATACATTCCATACTATATACTATAAGAGGATACTATTGTTGAATTGATCTCTCAAAGAGTAATAACCCAAAAAAATACTGTACTATGATATACTCGATCAGGAATTGGTACACAACAATGTAATTTGTTGCCAAACTATTTTAATACTCTTGAGGGATAATATTTTAAATTAAAAAAATTATGAAAAATTATGATGAATTTAAATAGATATTTTTTATAAATAACATATGATAAATCTAGCGTGTTAATGATTAAAGAATGAATCAAAATTTCTACATCCTAGAGGACAGTCTCATTATTATGTGGTTACTCACTATGATAAATGTTTCTCAATATAAATTTTTTTTTATTCAATGGTTGGAACACAATATAATCCCATTCTTGTTTTTTATGATGGGAAAAGCAGTGCATGTTCTCCTAAGAATCAAAATTTTATAGGATGTGGAATGAATAATATCATTTTTATGCTCAACAAACTTCTCAAGATATGAATAATTATATAGTTAATAAATAGAAATGGTGGGAATAAGATTTGGATGAGTAATTCATGAGAGAACATTCCCAATTTTTCAACGGGTCTTATGAACCACTTATGATTAAAAAGTGGATCATTACACCTAAAACCATATTTTCCATTCTCCTTTATTCTAAACATGAATAATTTATTGATGGGGATTATATATTAAATGTTTTATTTGAACATGTTTTCACTATAATCTATAAAAATGATGCAAGATAAAATTTTATCAGGGTATTGTTATTTTTCCATGAACTTATTATTCATTGAGTAATTTCCCCATGTCTCGGTATAATGATGGATAAATATTCACATAATATAAATAAAATGGTTGATGAATCTTTGGGTACATATAGAGATAATTTCACAATACACGCATGGAATTATTTTTGTATTATTATCCAAAATAAAATTAATGTTGGCAGTTTCTTCAATTTCACATGTCCAAAAATGAAAAGATAATTTTATATATGTTACATAAGTATTGTCAAAAAAATGGAAATTATAAAATCCCAATTTAAATGCACTTTTATGTTAGTTAATAATATCATTGTATTTATATGTAATGGAATATGGAGTTTAATAAAAAAATCATAGAGTGAATAACATTAAACTTCCTTAATTCTCTATTGTGAAAAGTAACATGGAATAAATTTCCCAGTGGTGTATAATAAATGTTTTAACTATGAAAGTGAATTCCATAAGTAAATTGGTTTCCAAAATTATTAGAAGAAGTTGGTCATGTATTTGAATTTATTTGAAGTCTCACAAGATGAACCTCCCAAATATCAATGCTTCACATGTTTGGAAAATTTGAATTTCTCTAACTAGTTCTCTTAACCATGGTTTTGTGATGACAATAAATGTCAACAATAACTTAATATATGGGATATAGTGAAATCTCATGTGATTAATATTTATAATTAGGAGGTTTATAATGACACAATTATAAGTACACATAGAATCCACTATATAAGTGATAATGCTTTATTCGATTTTGTTCATACACAGTCTTTTTTTTGAATTAATTTTCTACAGGTATTATGATTCCACCCAAATGATTAGACATAGAATTAGAATTGGAAAAACCAAATGGAATGATAAATGAATCTCATGTCTATGAATCTTATTTGGATTACGTTTTAGGTAATTATCTTCCTATAAATCATTTCATTTTTTGTTTCAATTATTATTGTGTCATACTATACATGGATTGTATTTATATGCATAATTCTTGCATCAATAATAAGTAATTGAATTGTGATTTCATATTTGATACAAATCAATGATAATATTAAAATGTAATTACAATAATGAACTGCATATGATGATTACAACTAGTGAATGGTTGTTAATTCACATTCAGAAGGGATGTTTATCACAAATTGTTAGGGAGAAAATAAACTCCATTGGAATGCCTATTACTCATGAATTTTTAGATATTTTTACAAAAGAGTTATATAGACTTCCACAAAAACATGAAGTTTATTTTTTCAAAGACCTGAAACATAGTTCTAGAAAAAATTTTGAGTCTCCCTATAGTGCATATCAAATTGACTGGACGTAAATGATGAAAGATCTACAGGAAAACCATTATATAGTTTTTATTTTTCTTTATTTGTCACCTTGTGGTGTTCCTTCTCACTTTGTGTAAAATACTGATTGATTATCATGAATCTTCATTTATTATCAGAAGATGATCATGATAAAAATCATGAATAAGTATCATATTAACTATATAGATGACTTCATTGATCAATTGTGTGATGTGAAACTATCTTCCAAGATTGATCTTCCTTCTAGATATCAATAATTGAGGGTCCAGAAAGAGGATATTCACAAGACAACATTCTAGGAAAGGTATATACACATGAACTTATAGTGATCCCTTTTGGAATTTCTAATTTCCCCATTATCTCTATGTATTTATTGAATAACATTTTTATATTACAGCACGATTGTTTTTCTGTACTCTATATACATGATATTTATACATATTATAAGAGAAATGAGGAGCATGATGATCTTAGAAAATATGTCCTAAATAAATTAATAAATGATAAAATATATGAAAAATTTAGAAAATGTGAATTTTGGTAGAAAAATGTTTATTTTTTATGTAATATAATATAATTATTGGGTATATCAATAGATACATCCATGATTTTGGCTATTGAATGTTGGCCTATTCCAACCACAGTGACAGATATCCATATTAATCTTGGTTTTGGTGGATGTTATCAATGATTTGTAGATAATTTCTAATGAAAATATAATTTTATGACCAATTTCACTTAAATTTGTTCCAAATACATTAGGATAGATTAATATGTTGAAAAATTAAATTAACTAAAGAGAATGAATGTGATGGCCCTTGTCCATACGTTTCCCTATAATTAAGAGTGGTTTAAAATATATGGTGATGTATCATAGTAGGTATTGGGATGTATTCTTATATTGGATAACATGGTTAGAGCCTATTACTCAAGTTAATTATTGATTCATGAGAAATATTTCTTAAATATTTATTTCGAGTTAACATGGGTAATTTTTGCATAAAATATTTATTTAAGAATAAAATTGTGATATATATATATATTGATCATAAAATTTGGAAATATATATTAACATATAATTCGTTTAACATGTTCTACAGAAGATTTTTTGAGATGATAATGAATTATGAATTCAAAATACATTACCACTCTAGGAATGGGAAATATGTGAAAAATTAATTGAGTTGAAATTAGCATTCATTATTATCCATGAAGAGGATAAAAAAAGATCGAGTATTTCTAGATTTTAAATTGATGAATAAAAATAATAATAAAAATGGGGGAAATCATGTCTTTCTAAATTGAAATATCATCCCTACATCTATTTAATGATTAAAAAAGACTAATAGGATCATTTTGATCATAGAAATATTTATTAAAAATATAACTCAGTTTAACCTCGATTAGGATGAAATGATATGGTTAAAAATCTCATATGTGTTTCATCATTACAATCATTTAAGAATGATATCATTGAGAAAGATCATATCTCTTCATTATATTTTCATCCTTGATGAATAAATAAGTATATTGACAAGGAAGATTACTTCTTGTGGGATAGTAATAAGAGGGATATAAAAGAGTCTGCATAATGCTTTTTGATATACCGACAAATGAAAGAAGAAAGAAAATTGTATAAGTGGATGTTACATACATTACCCATACTATAATTGAAATGGTAATAAATTAATAATGGATTTTGTCATTTGATTCCATAAAACCACTAAATGGTTAAATTTTATATGGGTGGTAGTCAATCTCTTGATTATGTCATCGCACTTCATTGTTATCATGTAAGACTTACCTCTGGATAATCATTCCATGATATCCATTAACGAATTTTTAAGGCTACATGGAGTACCACATTCCATTGTATCTGGTCTGGATCTATGGTTTATTTCAATTGTATTGAATATTCATTATAAATCCCATGATATATAATTGAATTTCAGAAAGTCTTATCATTCTTGATGGATTTTCAATCTACAAGAAAAAATAGAACACTAAAAGATATGTTGAGAAGTTGTTCTCTAGATTTTAAAGTTATTTTGGATCATCAACATATTCTATTTGAGTATTCATACAAAAATATCATTCAATAAAAAATTCATATTAAATATTATTATTCCTTATAATGGATGAAATTTAGATCTCTAATATGATAGAATTAATTTTGTGAAAGAAAGATATTGGGATTTGTTATTTATGATGAAATTTAAGATGAGGCTATAGAAATTCTGTAAAATATTATGGCATATCAATATAAAAAAAACATATGTTGATAACCATTGTCTTGATAATGAATTTTAATTTGGTGAAAATATGATTCTACATGTCTCTATCTGGTTTATGGTTATAATATTTATGAACAGAGGAAAAGTGTAAATTAGATGTTTTGGTCCCTTTGAAATTATGATCATTTCAATATAGAACCCTATCTCTTGGCACTTAATCCAAATATATATTAAGTCCATGATGTGTTCCATGTATCTCAATTTAAGAAGTAAACAGCTAAAAATTCAACTGTACTGATCATAGAAGTTGTATCAGATGACATGAACTTTCATATGAGGGAAAATGAGTTGAAATTTAGGATTGTACATAGAATGTGTTACAAAATAACACCACTCACATGGTAAACATTATCTGGAGAAACAAATAGGTACATAATTATACATGGAAAACTGATGATATAATAAGTAAACAAATCCTCAATTTTTTGTGTCCAAATTATGAATTTTTAGGGTGAAATCCATTTTATGGGTGTAAAATAAAACCACTTATATTTTATATGATCTTTCTTATTGAATAAATTAATTTTATTTTATTTCATAAAATAAACAATTTAACTTGTTAATATTTCATTATATTCTACAAGAATATATTCTTCTACAACGTGGTACATAAACATGGATTGTGATACATAAAACACTACATTTCTAGGAATCATAATTTTTTATAGTGATTTTCAAAAAGAGATAATTCTACAACAAATGATAAAAATAGTAATATTTATAGTAATAAATAAAATGTTTTTAAATTTTTTCATTTACATAAAACATAGTGGTACCAAAATAAACAATATTGTATAAAGACATTATATGTTTGAAAATACTATTTTCTCAAATGAACAAATTTTAATGTCATTTTGTGAAATATAATAATATTAATTTTAAAAACACTGAGAAATTCAATTATGTAATATAAGATTCATTCATGAATTCAAAATATCAAATTATTCATAGGTTTGATTTCATAAATTTTTATGAAAACATCATTTTGGATGAATAGTTAAAATTACTAAATTTTAATTAAAAACTAAATTTATGTTTAATTTATTTAAATTATAAAATAATAGTTAATTATTTTTTTGAAGTATATTTTGATAATTATTACATTAATTAATCCAATACGGGTAATTGTAAAAAATAATATTGAATGTGGATATAAAAACATCTCAATCATTAAAAAAATACTCATAAATAACCAATTGCATGACACGTCCGTGGGATTAATTTTAAATTATCATCTTCATATTATGTGCTTAGAATTTTAAAACATTTATTATATATTTTTAATTAAAATAATATATAATATATAAAAATTTAAAATCATTTTAAAAAAAAGGTTAATGTAATTAAGATTTAATATAGTGATAATCGTTAATACAAGAATACATTGTTGCCCAACATTAATTTAAGGGCCAAATAACCATGAAACATGTAATAATGATATATTAAGTTATATTTTGACAATTTACCATCATGGATCTCATTTTGAAAATTATTGGAGGAACATTATGTGGAACATTATGTATGGGAGGCCCGTCAATATTTTTTACATTCTGAATTTACTATAATTGATCTTCTCCCCCAATATAAAAGGGATCTCACCCCCCTCATTCCATCCAACCTATCAGGAACGTTTTCATGGATATACCATGATCAAATATCCAAATAAGGTTCCACTCTTAATCATATATTCCTTCCATTGGGAATGAATCCAACAAAAGGTGCTCATTTTTTAAAAAACAAACGGAGTTACCTAATGAATAGGTAACACCATTAAATTAGTACATTGTTTTTTATTTTATTTTCACCAAACCGTAAAATATATTTATTTAGTTATAAAATAAATTCCTCATAATTTTAAATATACTTCTATATTATTATATAATTTTTTTAACATACAATCACACACATTAGAAACATGTCCCTATATTTCTTGGGGTCGTTGTTTTTTATCAATTACATTGTCATGATTAAACAGAATCAATCCCCAAAGGACTATAGAGTGTATAAGTATTCTTATACCAGATACATACATGGTAAAATATTTGAAAAATTATAAAAAATAATTTTTCTTCTTTAAAATTAAATAACATCAATGATAACTATAATACATCTTTAAAATCATAGAATTTCTTTCATATTGTGCTTGTTAGATTACTGGGGAATGAAACCTAATAATGTTGACATAAAAAGCATAGTATGAGAAAAATATACTGGATGAAATAATGAATGAATGAAACTAATAATTATGGAATTGTAAATAAATGATCTCCTATACAATATAATCAAAAAAATTAGATGGAATTGTATAAACAATATGGAAATAAAATGAAATAAAACACATACCATTCAAATAAATAGGTAAAAAATTTATATAGAAATGAAAGTTACTAAAAAAACATTACATTTAATCAATGAACTAAAAATTACATTTATCCATAGTTATGTCAATGAAAAATATCATCATTGAATAAATATCTGAAATTTAACAATGTTAATGTTTTCTCAATGGACGTCATGTCTAAGGCACATGAAAACCTATAATCTCAACACCATTCAAATGCTTGTATAAAAATATGGATAAAAAATTTAATTTGATCTACTAATTATTTTATTGAGATCATTTCAATGCATCGAGGACCTATATAAAGTCATGATCCTCTATTCATTTTCTATCCAAATGATTCCTCAAACTGAATAAGTATAATAATATGCCTTATCAAATATCATTGTTGATTAAAGATCAATGGATTAAAACAATTTACAAAAAAAATAACATTAAATGTAATCACCATATGTAAAAGGGTATAAAGTATATGAAATATTAATATCAATGAAAATTGAGATGGATTATGAAGAGAAATTCAGTGTTTTATTATCATATGAGAAATAGTATTTCAATTAGAATAATAAATAAATCCTGGTAGTGGAATAGAAAACTGTACTTGGAAGAATAAATAATAAACCATCTATAATATGTATAATGATGATATCATTATAAAAATATCAATTTGATTAATAATAAGGTGCCATTGTTTTTTATGAATAAGAATATTATTATTGGATTTTAGAAAAACTATGGAGGAAAATATTCTTTTGTTTTGAAGAAAATTTAGAATTTTATTTAAAAAACATCTGAATACATTTTCATATAAAATTTACTTTATATATATGAAATAGAGGCATCAACGAAATTATAGTGAGTAAATATATATATCCTATATGAGGTAAAATAATATTCATTTTACATGGTAAAACTGTATGTGAATGACTTGTTAGGAAAGTAATAAGAAGATCAAATTTAAAACATTGGTAAAAGAAAATAATGATTAAAATTATGTACCAAATTATTTTAATTAATATTAAAAAATATTTTATATAAAACATGGTTTTTTTTTTGAAGAAAACATGTTATCAGACTGCAGAGTGAAACAATATCTACATTTCATTAAAACAATCGCAAAAAAAAATTTGGCTACAAAATAGTAGGAAAATTGTAATAATTTATTATAATGGTAATGAATAACTATAGTATTAAAAATTATTTTTTTGGACAATGGTCATATATTTTCCTCTAATGAGATTACCATTGAAACTTCATTAAATTTATTATTGTGGAAAATAATCTTTACTCATTCCAAAGTTTCCTATTACACATTGATTCATTTTGAATCATATTCCTCATGAAATAATAATATTAAATATACTTTTTAAATGACATGATTGTAACTTAATTCATGATATAAAATATTATAATGAGAATTATATAGGCCACAAAATATAAATAATTGGTGAGCATTACTATTATCTCACATAAGTAAAAGGTTAGATGAAAATACCATGCCTTCTGATTCCATTCTGTTGAAAAAATTATAAATTAATATATAATAATCCTTTATAAAATATATATTAATCTAGAACCTATTACATTTGTATCATTAAATATTTTTCTCATTTTTCTTTTTCTATACAACTCCATGAATAATAATGGTTTACGTTGGGTGTTTTGACCATAGTTGGTTTTTTGTTTTCAAAACAACTTTGGTAGGTCATCTATAGTCAAATGGATCAGGATATTACATATATATAATAATAATCATGAAGTAATTATAATAATTATACAAAAATAATTCATTGAAAACTATCATTATATATAGTTGTGAAAAATGAATGACTGTTACAATACTAGAGGCAGTGGAGATGAGTAATGTTTTTATTTTTCAGTCATCATGATGAATGGAAGGTAAGTAACACCATATAAATACAGAATGATGGTTATATATTAAATAACATAATATTTAACAAAACATAATTGTATATATAATTCTTATGACTGAAATAGAATCAAATCATGTCAATGAGGTGTTAGTCCTAACATCCAAAATAACAATATCACTTTTCAGATATGTGAAAGTGTATTAAAGAAATTGATATATATATATATATATATATATATATCGAAAAATGTATTTATTTCATAATTATAATATTTATTTTATGTAACATATGTTGAATTTTAATAATCTATTATACTTTCCAAATATTTATTGAACAAATCACATCACATTGAGGGTGTAGTCGTCCACACTTCCTCAAATGATGTTATCATATTAAAAAAATGGAACATATTAAAGTTATTTATCTTAAAAAATACATTTGAATAAATCCATAATAAATGTAATATATATCTTATATAAACATTGATTCCATCCAGATGGATAGCATGAGAGGTGGTGAAGGAATAATGATCAGTCCTCTTTTCATGGATCAGTAGTTTATCCTACACAGAAATAGTATATTCGCTACCCATTAAATGGAAGTGGGTATAAGGGTAGGTTGAACCACTAGATCAAAATATTCATAGTATATTGAGGATACTAATTCTAAGATACATGAATAGAATAAGAAGATGTTAGGGATTGACTAATGGGAACAAAACTAAAACTCTAAAAGGAAAAATGTTTCCTCTTAATCCATGAACATGTTATGGTTTGAACCAAAAGATTCAGAAGATTTCGTTATTCCCTAGAAGATAATTCTATGACAAGGGAATGGATATCGGGGACCTATTTGGGTACATATTTTTTGAGATAATTTTAATTGAGAGGTGTATGTAAGTGGGAGAATATGAGTCCTTTTATAGTGGTGGAGGAGTAGAACATTATTAATATTTTCACAAGGTAATTCCATAAATGTTTTCATATCAAAATTTGATCCCAAAATGTTGAAATTTAGATAATAGTATGGATAGGGTCTATATATGGCCATCCAATGGATTTTGGAGAATTTGAATGTAATTTGTGCCCTTATGTTAAATGCTTAGTTCCTTATTAAACATAATTTTATATTAATATTTGTAATTAATTTTTATTACATTCACTAATATTTTGGTTAAATATATTTTTTCCTCATTACAAATTATATATAATTATTATTCAATATATTGAATCTATTTTTCCAATTTATAATCATATTTTTGGTATAAAGTATTTTAATATTTTTCACACATGTGGGTTTTAAGGTAAAAACATTCAAAAGATTACAATATTTGTCAATTTCAATGTGAACTTGATTAAAGTGGATTAAATTTTATTAATTGGAATAAATTTCTATACTTAACCATTAAAACTAATTTAATTTATCATTTTAATATAAAAATAAAATATGTGACCATGATATTTTGAACTGAAATTTATTATTTTAAATTATTCACTGAAATATAAAATATTCCAGTAAAAAATCAAAAAATTTCCTTAACCTAATT
Source organism: Viscum album (assembly GCA_963277665.1). NCBI lineage: Eukaryota > Viridiplantae > Streptophyta > Magnoliopsida > Santalales > Viscaceae > Viscum > Viscum album. The sequence goes on along the minus strand of OY728147.1, from coordinate 1,814,732,517 downwards.
ATTAATTTTCTCTATAAAGAGTTATGTTTCACTGACATATTAAATATATTAATGTGTTAAAATTAATATTTAATATGGGGTCTTTATTAAAAAGAGTTAAAATTTCCTTTACAAAAAATATAGTGTTTTATGGGTAAAATAGTGTTTGTTCTTATCTTATGCTTATCAAACAAAATGGATAAATATCAAAAATATTTTATTGAATATATGAAATATATATTTCCATAAAATTATTAACTAACTATATGTAACTATTTTTAATAAGAAAAAAAATATTGGTAACAAAAAACAATAATATTACTTTTTTTAATATCCAATAGTTTTTATTATCATTTCAATTTAATTTGTATAGAATGAATTAATTTTAAATTCATTTAAACCATTATTTTTCATCATTTAGTTAATATTATTCTTTGCCACTAATATAATGTCAAGGTAATATAATATTATATTATATGAAATAATTTTAATAATACTTTTTTATTTGGTAGAACATAGTCTTGCATGTAACACATTTTATCGATGAAGCTCCCTATTATGCATAACATAAGATATGAAGTAAGGAATATATTGCATGAACCACAATCTTACTAGGTCTTGTGTGAATTTCAATATTTGGAATATATTATTATTATTTAATATAGTGAATATGTTATAATGTATCAGGTTTAATAAAGTCCCCTTTTAAAGTTGGTGTTGCATGTCATACATAGTTTTTATAAAAAGATGTAAATTAGAATTTTGAGGTCTTAAATTCTCCGCACCTAAATTAAATTATTTTCCACATCATTTAAACACGATCATTGTAATATATTTATCAATATTTCATACATTCAACTCCCACATCATCATATGGGTTTGTAAAAAATTTATCTATAAAAGAGAAATGGGAGGTATAAATGTCACATGGACTAACATACAACTAGGTATATAAGTTTGAAATCATTAATGGAAAATATTGATACATACATTGGGGATGAAAATAAATATTTATAGGTAGTTAATGTTGTCATCAATCACAAACACTTAAATTATCAACAAAATATTGAGGGAATCCAATCCAAAATTCATCAATGATTCAGAAGACCATTAGTTTGATATAAAATAAGGTATCCGGAAAACATTTATCTTATAAGTCATATTCCTGAGGTTAGGTGAAAATTATGATGAATAATAATATAACTAAACATTCTTACATGATAGGATTCAATTTTATATCAATAATCCTATATTTTTGTTCTACATCTATCAAATCCTAATTCATTCATTTACTCTCAGTAATTAATATTAAATAATGATTTTTTTCATCTTTAATCACTAAACGACACTTTTAGAGGATTGTAAGACCTGTTAAATTGTGGAAATAAAAACTATTTGCCTTTAACTATATTATAAAACTGATATTTTTTGTATATTAATCTTTAATCATCAGAAGTTATATCACTCGTTCATCATTTCCATTTATTCATCAATTGTCAAATATAACATCAATGTAAAATTTAATTGGACATTACACAGGTCAATGGATGGTGTAAATCCCTTAACATATATTTTTAATTGATTCAAAACCCATGACCTATATGTATATGATTGGTTATAACCCGGCTTATAGGTTTTTCTCCTCTATATCCATATTCATATAATTCAAAAATTTAATATGATGGGAAAATTGAAATGCTATTAATAACTAAATAGTCGTTAAACTAAGTTTTTCAATAAATACTAAATATATAAATAACTTATCCACTTTTTTCACAGTGGTCCTTCCCTGGTCCAGTGTTTATCCAAAATATCATATCCAGAATATCTAAATCATAAACCTTATGATAAATCTAAATCACTTTAGTTTTAACAAAGGTTACTTATTCCATATAGAAATCATTCATAGTGGTTTTTTAATGAAAATATAATTTATCCTAAGAATATAAATTGGTCTTATAAAACTAGGAGGATAGTAAGGTCTATTGTCATTTACTAGGATAGACATGTTATGCTAGAAACACCATGTCACCGTTTTTAATCCAAGGTAAGCTTGTCCCAAAACCACATGCACTTATAGAATCTAGACATGGATTTATTTCTTGGGAGACACATATAATATCTACCAGACCAATATTTTTGGTTGTTATTCTAATCATACCCAACAATTTATCCTTACAGTTATTTTCTCTAACATAGGTTTTTCCTAAATCTAGTTCAAAAGGTTGATACTACAATTCTGTTGATAACAACTATAGTAGCTCAACCAAAGATTGCCTGGAGTTGGTTTGTGTTGTCTATTTCATATGAATTATTATATGTAATCAACCCCCTAAAAACCAAATAATTATCTTGTCTTGGTTGACCAGATACATACAAGAGAAAATAATACACTAATTACAACTTATTTTTTTCAAAATAAATAACATAATGGATAACTCTAATCCATATAATAAATCCCAATATAATTTTAATATTTTTCTTCATGGATTACTATGGAAGGAAACATAGCAAGGTTGAGCTCATCTTTACAAAAAGGGAAAATATAACAGATGAATTATGGAATCAATTATAATAATTATTATACCGTGGTAAATTATCAAACACCCATACCATATAATCAACAAAATGAAAAGTATGTGTGTACACAATATGGAAAGGTAATAAATGGAAGGACATTCCATTCAAATAACTGAATAAGGATTAATTAATATGGTAATGTAAGAAACTAAAGCACATTCAATTTAATCAGTGAACTGAAAATTAAATGTATTTGTATATAAGTCAATGAAAAATTTCATTTCATAATAATAAATATTATTGAATGATTGAAATGATTTCATAATGGCTAGAATGTCAAAGGAACATGAAAACATATACTATCATGACCTTCGACAAGAAGGATAAAAACTATTGATAGAAACCTATTTAAATTTCAAAAAATATTTTTCTCATTAGAAACTATTAATGCATCGAGTGGCAATATAATGTTTGGGATTATCACTTTAATTCTTTTCCAAATAATTACTCCTATCAAATATCCAAAAAAAGTATTATAAAATAACCATAATTAATAAATAATACATCATTATAGATAGATACCCAAATTATCATATAATATTCAATGTAGAAACCTTGTTGAAATAGTTATATTTTTTATGAAATAGTAATAACCATGAAAATGAGATTGATAATTAGGGGAAGTTAAAATTTTGATTACCATTTAGAAATGGATATTTCAATTATCCTAAAAATGAATCATCATAGTGATAATGAAAAGTATTATTTTCCAAATCAATAATAAACCATCCAATGGAATAATATGTATGGTATGATTATAACAAATCCAAGGTATAGCAAAAACAATTTTTTTCTATTGTTTATAAAAATGAATAATATATTAGTTTCTTAGGAACAATATTGTGGAAAATATACTTTTGTTGTGAAAATAAAGTAAATAAATATATCGTTAAAAATAACTTTTGAAAAAAATTTCATTTAAAATTAACCATTTAATAATGCCAAATATCCTCAATGAAATTAAGGTGAATAAATCTGTACCTGTTATATGTGGAAAAAATTCCTCATTTGGGATGGTAAAATGGTTAGAAAAATGACATGTTTCGCAAGGGAGATAAATTTTGTTTTTAAAAGAATTAGAAAATGAAATAAAGTTAAATATTAATTTACTTTATTTTTAGAAACTAATTTTTGAATACTTTTCATTAAAACATGGTTTTTAGAATAACATAGGTTTTCTGACTAAAGAGTGAAATAAAGCCGAGTTTGGTTGAAAACGTTTTCTAAAAGATTTTTAGTACCAATGAGTGTAAAAATGGTACTAATACATGATAATGTTTCATAATACATAGAGTATTGAAAATTTAAGGATTGATTTATTAGTGGTTATATAACTTCCTCAAATAGAAATACCGTTGAAATATCATTAATGTTATTATTGAGTATAAGTAATCTTAAACATTACAAGGTGTCCCATATCACACTGAAACATTTTACATCATAATAATCATAGAGGAATAATATTAAAAATAAGTTTTAAAAGAAATTTTATTAATGTAGTTAATGATATAATATGTAATAGTGATCAATATATACACCAAACAAAATATGTAAGTGGTAACAATGACATTTATCTCTGAGAAGTAAAACATGAGATGAAAATCATTAACATTGTATTTTATTTCAGGTGTATATCCTCTAACATCCTATCTAATAAATTTATTTTAGTTATTTAATTTAATTAAGACAATTTTCCTGTTTAAAATATATTTTATTTTACTTTTTACTTTGTTCTATTAAACCTCTTAAACGATTCTTTTATGTATGCTATTTAGACCAAATTCAGTTTATGTATTGAAAACAAAATTAATATGTCAACTATGGTTAATGGGAACATTATATAAGATCTAAAGAATAATAATAATTACATATTTTTCATATTAAAACATAAATTATTCTTTTAAATAATATAAATACATTCAATTATGATAAATTAATGATTGTTACCATTATAGAGAAGATAGGTCGTATGGACACCTAAGAAACATTTTTATTTTACAGTAGTTTTTATAGAAATAAGGTATGAAAATCCCCATCCATAAAAAATGATAATTATATAAAAAATACCATTAAATTTAATAATATATACTTATATAATTAAATATTGTTTTTAAAAAGTATCAACATCATGTCGTGGAGGCGATAGTCCACATGCCCATGAATAACAATATCACTGTTTAAGTCTGAAAGGGTAATATAGAAAATGATATATATATATATATATACTTATATATATTTCTTGAAAGATTATTATTTCCTTAATTTCACATATATTTTTTTGTATCATATTTAGAATTAAAATAATCTTTAAAACATTCCTTGTATCATGCGAACGAACAATATCACTTTTAGGGGACGATGGTCCTCACTACCACAAACGATGTTATATTATTGATAAAAATTAAAAATTATTAGTGGTATGTGATAAAAATTGATTCCATAAGTATAATATAATAATATATTTCATATATATAATATATAAATATATATTCTATTATAATGGCCACCATGAAAGGTGGTGAATGAAAAATTAACCATCATTATTTTGTGAAGCAATTGTTCACCGTACAAAGAAATAGTATGATTGTTACTAATATTATGGAAGTGACTGTAATTGTATTTTAAAACCTTATCATAAAATATCCAAGAATTTTTAGGATGATTATTTTGTTATAACAGAATATAATAATAAGATATGATGGGTTATATAATAGAAACAATACTAAAAAACATATGGAATATTGTTACCTCTTAATCGAGTCACTCTTTTTTGTTTGAGCCAAATGATTACTTGGATTTATTTATGACCAATGGGAGAAATATAAGAAAAGGGGATGTATTTTTTGGATATATTTGGGTAGATATTGGTTGAACCAATGTGGATTGAGATGTGTGAGGTTGTGGGAGGAGATGATGCTTTTTTAGTAGAGGAGGAAAGGAACTCTTATAATATATTCCCAATGGAACTTCATTCACATTTTTCAAAATTGTATTTGGATCCAAAAATGGTAGTGATTCAAATATATTAGTATTAGTTTATAACTAATTCCATCCATTGTATTTTGGACAAGTGATGATATCATTTGATCCCTGAAGATGAATTTTTTATCTATTATTAATCCTGATTTTATGTTAAATATTATAATTTATTTCAATTACTTTCACTAATTGTTTGGTCAATATATAATATGAACATATTAAACTATATAAATTATTTAATCCATTTTTTCTAATTAAAATCATATAAGTAGTAGAAATTAATTCTAATTTCATCCCATGGGTGGGACAATAATGCATGTTTTTAATGTAAAAACGTTCGGATGTTAGCAATGTTATTTTAATCCATTTAAAATTGAAACTAATTCTTAGGACATTAATATTATTAAATTATAAATATATCATCTAACTAAAAACAGAAATGAAATAAATGTATAACGTTAGCTCATAAAAATGTATAGGAAATGATCGTTTGGAATAAAAATATGTATTTTAAATTATTCATTAAAATCATAAATGTTTCTAAAAACATAAAAAATTCACCAAAACCAATTTATTATGTATCCCATTAAATGATTAATTTTTTTACATGTTAATTAAATTATTTTTTAAAAATACAAATTTAAAATAACTTCTCCATTAAAATAAATTAAAATTGCGTTTATAAAAATATAGGTTTTTATGTATAATCTAGGGTTTGTTCTTTCTTTATGAATATAAAACATAATGGATGAATATAAAAAGTTTTTGATTGAATATATAACATATATATTCCATTAAAATCATTAACTAATTTTTATTTTTTACTAATATTATGACTAAACTCTTTCAGTAGAATAATAATAATAATATTTTTTTTCAATGCACTAGGTTATTATTTCAAATTCTAATTAATTGATATCCTATTAATTTGTTTTATATTTTTATAAATCATAATTATTCATAATTTTGGTAATAATATTCATAACCATTGACATAATTCCTAGGTAATATCATATTATACTAAATAATAATATATCAAGAATTTATTGTTATTTGGTGAAACTGGGTCTTCGGTGTACCACAAGCTACTAGGGAACATTGATCTGGTGGGCTACACAATCTACCTCAGTGTTTTATGCATTAAAATATATGAAATATATTTTATTTATATAAGATAGTAAATATATAATAATTTATAATGTAAATATATTCCCTTTTGACACATGGTGTTGGGGGAAATACATACTATGGAAAAAAAGTTTTATTTTAAAATTTTGGGCTGTTACACACACACTTCTATCAAATGGGATACACAATCACTATTTGTGTGTATGCCGAAATACAGCCTCATGAACTAATTTCATATATTATTCCATTTCCACAATTCAAGGTTGTATATGATTATGTAATTTAAATTTTTATATGATATATATGTTATTTACAATGAAATTATTCTTCTTCAAAATATTTTATAAAACATACGTTCGTTCATTCAATTTTGTGTAAATATGATAACATCGTTTGTGGGTTACAACCATCTCCTAGCTATGTGATTCTTTCACATTTTACATGGAATTTCTTAAGGATGTGTTTTGTGAATGTTTATGATATATATGACATAATAAGTTATCTTTAATGAAATTATATATATTTTCAAATATTTTATTCAGTTTAATTATTTCAATACGATAAGAAAATTGAAAAAACATCACGTATATGTATGACCAACCGTCTCTATGAATGGTTTAAAAATTTCAATTTATATATTTTATATATTATTATAAAAACATATATAATAATTATATATGATATTAGTATCCTGGTTATAAATATAGAGATGATTAAATCATTATATAACTAGAATAACTCAAAATATAATCAAATTGAAACACATGTGAAAGACAATGATATTACTGCGTGAAATAGATCTATATTAGGTAATTTATAATAAATTGGAAATATAATTTCAAAAGTAAATAATTTATTGTAATATTCTATTGAATATGGTTTAGCAGTTTATATATAATATAATTTTATTTATTATATAAGATGTATTAAAAGTATGTATAGGGTCACGTCAAATGGTAAAGTAATTTCAAGACTCACTTATATTTTGGTGATCTTTATGTCATATTCAACATTAATTTATTTTTTGTGGTGTATATAAGAAACATGACTATAATATATGATAATTAAAATTAAATTTCTCGTATTTTTTTATCAATTTTATGACATAACTTTTATGGGGTTTATGGTATTCAATTATAAATCAGTAACATTATTTTTTTTCAATTTTTATTTTTTGTGAAAAATTATTTTTTATAAAATTATAATCATTTAAAAAGTGTATATAATATCCTTTTGAATTGTAATATCATGAATATTTTTCATTAATGATGTTATATAAATCATTTAATTTTATTCTTTCATTGTCATTATGATACTAATGCAATAATTCTTTATTTCCACAATCTCATTGTTTATTTAGACTATTAAAAATATGCTTCATGAAGTAATATTATTACAGAAATCTATATAACAATCATGAATTTTATTATCATTTATTTATTCTTGATTCTGCAATGTATTGTTACCGTTATTTTAAAATATTTTAGTTAATATATTTAAGGAAATGATTTCAAGAAAATATTACCTGATACCTCTCATTTTTTGGAAAGATATTTTATTCAGAAACTATGTTTCGAAATAAGTTTTTTTTATAAATTTTTCAATAAATTTTTCTCCAGTGACCTTTGAGGAAAATTAATTTTAATTTTTTTATGGTTTTCATGGTATTTTAATATTATAATGTTTTCAAAAATACATTCCATGTTTTAAAATGTAATTATAAAAGATGAAACAATATTTTCCTCAAGAAATGTTTTTGAAATATTTTTTCTATCTAAGAAAAAATCGTATGAATTATTTTCTGATTTTATTTTTACATGATCCAGGGGAACCATTTTCTTAATTATTTTAATGGTTTAGGTTTAAAATTATTGGTCTTTTAGATATAGTTTCTACTTCATGAGGTGTATTCCATTCTAACCAACTTCTTTTCATGGTTTATGATTTGGTGGAATTATTATGAAACCTATATATATTCCATAAGAAATTATTTGATTAATTTTTTAAGATATAATTTTCATTGTGTGGGTTATGATATGGGTTTTTATGATTGTTTGGAACACATATGGATGATTTTATTATTATATGGGTGGGACCTATACACCCTTAAAATACATTGGATAAATAATTATATCACATGATACTATGATGGGAAACATATAAATGGGTTTTTCCACTATGAGAAGAAGGGGGTAACTGATTCACTATGGGAAGATGGTGAAATCCAGCCCTTATACAGAATAGACAATGAATGTGGAAGAATGTCTCTCCTTCCCAGTAGGTGTAGCCTCTATGAAGTGACTTAATAGGTTTTGGAAGTTTGACATGACATATAAGGAATGATATAACTTGTTTCTGTGTCTTACACAATTAAATGTCTTATTATTATGTTATGCATTTATATTTTATTCTCTTCATTCCTTAATCATTCGTGTCTTGTTAATAAAAAATATTAATTCTATTTTTTTCTTTATGATCTTTGAAATGAATGGTTTAATATTCTAATGGTATGATCACATTATCATACCCTTATGATAAATATTATTCATACATATCTTAATTTATTACCCCTTATAAGAATATGAGGTCACCCCTTTTTATTTATCCATTCCTATGATTTTTATAATAAGGGTTTTATTGATGAATAATCTAGTGGGAGATGATATAACTCAATGATTTAGTATTCTTTATGATTCCATATTTCCTATGGTAGTAAAATAATAGGGTTGTTTGGAATCTATTTGTGTAATATATTTTGTATTCTGCAAAAATGAGGAAATGAAAATAAATATTAATGAAGGTTCACCATACTACCACATCCCATAAATAACATATCATGAGGAAAACATTATACAATTCATTACAGAATTTTCCCATTGAAACCATTATATGATGTACATCCACATGTGCTCCAAATAATAGAATTTATCATAAGTCTATGAGATATGGATTAACCCTAGAATTAGAAGTATTGCATAACCATGTCATAAATTATAAATAGAAAGGGTTTGATAATTGATTTTATGAAATACAGTATTCTATTGTTTTGGGAGAATTAAAAGAATACATTCTGATAGATTATGTCTAGTTTATTATATAAATTTTATAAGAGTGGTGAAATAAATTTTGAAATGTTCCTCTTAATAGGGGAATTAGGAAAATGATTAATGAGTCATTTAATAGCATAAGGGAAAACAAATTTATGAAAAACAAAAAATTCAGTAAATTGGTTTCCATGATAAATTAATACATTATATAAAAAATAGGTGGTTTAACAAATTTTATAGTGTTTTTGTTTAATGGGGTATGATATATAGATGGTCCATTTAACAATATTTTTAAATAAAAATAAAATTCGAAGGGATACTTTTAAAAAATGTATAATTATCATGAAACTACCCTAGAATAATGATAATCTGATAACCACAACAACCCCAACATAACTATTAGCATGTTCCCAATCCCAGTGGGTTGGAAACATGAAACTACAATCATAAAACAAGAATGATTGAATTATTTTTTCAAAAACATTGTAGATGTTGATAAACATGTTTGTATTCATACATGAAATAATCTACAGGGTGTATTTTTCCTGACTCCAAATAGGTAAAAAATCCAAATTTACTACCAAAATGTACTAGAAACCATATCTAAAATACAATTTAATGTTGGAACACCTCACTTGGACTATGGATAAATGTCTATAACCACCACGGATAAAAGAACCATTTCTCAATCCTAGTTGAATATAATATAAAAACACCTGATGGAATAGGTCTAGTGTAAGAAAAAATCCTATTAGGTTCTCTACAAGGATTCCAAAATAATATGTCAATATTTAATTATCCAAATAAATATTTCAATTTTAGAAAATATGTATTGATTTCCATATGAAAATTAATACAATTCATTATTTACATTTCAAATGATGGAAATAACTAAAAAAAATTTCTTCATAAACATGTATATAAAACAAAAAAATATAAATTCAGAAGGAATTTATAATATATTACACAAATTATGAGACATTTATGTATCAAATATATACAATCAATAATCATGGTCATATGAAAAAAGATACAATGTTTATATTAAACATTATCTTCACATACTCAATGGAGATCACCGATATATGGTTGTACACACGTCCCTCTATCATTGGAAAAATTAACATCTTCACCATCCCATCAGTGATATAACATACTGCATCTTTTTTTCGCTAGTTATAAGGAATGAAAATAATTTTATCCTAATAACAAACTGACATCCAATGCGTTAATGTTGTCTTATACAATCAATAATGTAAAATTAATTTTAAATCTATTGAAAATTCAATTCATCTTTTTCAATCGTTTCAAAATTACCAATTTTCCATTTAAACACAGAATAATATTTAATCAAATAATAATTTATTCAATATAATACCAATGAGTTTCTATAAATACAATTTTATGAAATATTTATCACATAAACACTTGAAATCAATTTCAAAAATCATTTCAAAATATAAATTATATAATTTAAATTCCAAAATATTCCATCAATTAGAAAAACACAACCAAATTCAATAGAATTGTGATGTTTTACCAATTTCATATGAAGTAAAATAAAATTTATCCAATTTAATGGAATTTTTATTCAATAAAATAATTTAAATATGTTTCACAAAATTGAATTTAAATCAAAAAATTGGATTTAAATCACGAAATTTAGAGTTACGAAAATTTGGCCATCATAACAGAACCGCATACCTTACTCATGGAAACACAGAGCCCAAAATGGAACCTGCCAACAACAATAATGGTTCTGAAGATCTATGATCTAACCAATGAAACAATATTCAACAACAGAAACATTAGAAACATGAATCCTCATATGATATATAAAACTCCAGTGAGAGAAGGATAAATAGACGAAGAGACCAAGATAATACTTAAAAAGAATGTAATCTATCAATAAAAACAACTATCAATTTGTAAACAAAATTCCTAGAAGGGTTTTAGGTGTCCAAAATCACTTGGGGATGGATTATGGGTCAATTATAGAGAAGTATAATGATTGTGTAATATAACTGTCAGTCAATATTCATGTTTAAATACAAAACACATCTATTTACATGATGTGTTACAAAATTACAAGCCATAAAACTAAACAATACCAAAAATTCTGAAAACCCCATTCCAATTCATAAAAAAAATGTATTATTTTATAATTCTACATGATGTGTAGCTATATTACAGGATTTGTAGATACATAAATGGAAACAAAACCAAAAACAATTGGTTGAATATAAACCAAATATCAAACATTATTATTATAATTATACCCCCAATTATTTCTTATCCCTATGAAGATAATGAAAATGGATGATAGAGTAATGTTTTAAAATATACACAATAGAATGTTAATGGGATGTTATATCATCCCCACACTAAAAATATTTTTCCAATACAAATCTTGTCTTGAGATTCCTTTTAAAAAATTTATGGCCAATTCTCTTCCCTTATTAACATACTCTTTTATGTCAATTGCGAATAAAAACCAAGCTCCCATCACACAAAAAAAGGATTCATCCTCTCATGATGTATCAGGGTTTCAAAATAAACTTTTTTGTCCATTCTATTATTCATGGATAAATTAGGACCATCGTCAAGATTACTTTAACTCAAAACATGATATATATTAGTTAGATACTTTCATAGAAGTGATAAATGGAACATGTGATATTTATACATTATCTATGTTATATGTTCTAAATGTTTTCAAACTTTTCAAACCTTCTTATCAACCTGAAAATGCTCCCCAAAATAGAGAAATGATTAACTTTCCTCCCAATCCATTGATTCCCAAATCGAGACAAAACATTTAATAACATCTTGTTACAAAAAAATAACTCAAATAGCATGTGATGGTGATCAACATCGGATTTATGCAATATCTTGGATTTTACCGTTCTCTTATGAATCAACTGAATCATTTTTGTCATATATTTTACCATGATTGGTCTAACTAGGTAAATAGAACTAGTCATCTACCGACACAACATAGATATGCAAGGATGGACATTAATGGCCTTAAAAGGATCCTTTATTACTAAATACATCTTAGTACTATTATATGAAAAATGAAACATACCCATATGGTCTTCCCAAGATCCAACAGAATTCAGAATGCATGTGCAAAGAATATCCTCAATAATCTATATTTCTCTTTTTATCTATCCATCTGATATTAGATGGTATGTATTTCTCAAATATACATGATATCACAGTGGCTCTTTAAGACCTCTAAAAATTAGATAAATAAACCAATGATCCATATCAGAAACTATAATAGACGGATCTCTATACAAATAAAAAATCACATCCACATATTTATTAACCAACTCCTCAACATTGGTTCAGTCACAAATGTGTAAAAAGTGATCTAATTTCATTAGACAATCAATTGAAACCTATATCATGTTTATATTTATCTGGGTTTGTGGACACCCAACCAAAATTTCCATTGAGATCCCATTCTACTTCTATTAATGTATTGTATGTGGTTGAAGAAAACCTAGAGGTTTCTGGTGCTCGGCAATGACCAGTTAGAAAACATAAAAACCCAAATACAAATTCAGAAACTCCACACCTTATACATATAAACCAAAATCAATTATTCATGTCATATACAGTTTCATGGTTCATGGGTGCACTACCCACTATGAAATATGAAAATCACCGTTAAAATCATTACAAATAATATAAGAAAATAAAACACATTATGATAGAATAATTTTTTTAAATGTCGAATGACTAACCAGGTATGGTCTCCCCAAGATAAATAGAGTCTATAAAGTAATAAAATTCATTTTAAAGATTTTTTTCGAAAAGAATCATCTCTATAATAGTGTAATAGAAATAAATAGTGTACATGGTAATTGATTCCTCGGATTCCCTAACTCCAATACTATAGTGTGTAGAAACTTCCTTCCAAATCCAGACTTATGATGACTCATTCAATCCCATTGTCATTATTTTCATGATAATAGGTTTTAGACAGAATTTCCATTTTTGGGGTATAGTCGATGTTGAAATCCATAGGTTTTAAGTATTCAACCCAATTCATCTAGTATTGATTTAACTATTTTGTGTTATGGTGTAACTCAATCTCTTATGGAATGGTAACACTGTAAAATATGATATATAAATGAGAATATTTCATTACATAAGCTCATTCATCATAAATAAATCTCCCAGATCATGGGTCAGTAATTATTTTCATGTGGCCAAATAAAACATGTTCCATAATAAAAGACATTAGTACCATAAAAATAACATCAACAAAAACCCATATATGAGGTCACCCAAAAGACCAGAGAGATCTACTCGGCAACTAGAAAAGTCAAAAATGATGTATTAGTCAAAATATTGTTTAGAAAAATAATATAATTTCCCAAAAATTATTCTAAATCATACTTTACTCCCTTCCATGTAAAATCAGTGATATGAGAAGACAATTTTCAGATGTCCTTAATGAACTTACTATATTTCCCATATATACCCATGGATATATGAATATCAAAAATATTTTGGGGATGAATTCATGTCCTAAAAGAAATAAAATTTTCATGAAAAAATGAAACACGATGTTAAGAAACTAGGTGTACAAAAAAATTAACTTCCCAAATCCATAAATTTCATTTCAAAATCATTCCATAACCTCAGTTATTTCTCTAAAATTCTTGATCTGCCCTCAGATAACGAATATGATACTCATTGAACATACAGTTAAATACAATTAAATCAAAAAATAAAACAATTATTAATATATTCATGGAAAAATACTATTATTTCATTTCATAAAGAATGCAGGGACATTTGTTATACAAATAGGCATGAAAAGGTACACATAATGGCCATAGATTTTTAGAATAGAAGTAATCTGAATGTATAATTTTAATATTCTCAACAGTTGGTTACCAGAGATATGGTCAATATTTGAGATCAATATTTCCCCATACAACTGATAAAAAAGATTGTAAATCCTTGTAAATAGATACTTATTATTTATCATGACTCTATTTAGTTTTTTGTAATCAGATTAAAAGAAAAGATAATCTTAATGTGTCTTAGAAATTAGAGTTGATACCCCCAAGATGAAATGGTGGGGTGTAAAAAGTATTTCAATAAAAAGATCATCTAACTTAATATTAAACTTTTTCATTCAAGCTAGTGCAATGTGGTAAGATTTAATTTACATTGACTGGTTACTAGGTAATAAACCATCAGAAAACCCTACCTTTGTCACTAGTAGCAGTATTTAAAGGATAAAAGGAAAAATCATGGAAAACTCTAAAACAAAATGAGGGATATATCCAAACAATTTTTTCTTATATATATCAATATTGTTCAAAGATATCACTTTCCCCAAATCTAGATTGCAATTTCTATCTCTACTTGACCCTAGGTTCTATTCACAGTTAATGAAACAATATGAAACATCAGGGGATAAAAAAGATAACAATCAACGGTAGATATCATTACATGATTTATTGGGAGGGAGGAAATAAATCCTAAATATGGCGTCATGTTGTTTAATATTGATGAACACAAAAATCCATGTCATTCCACATATTTTAGAGTGAGAAACCAAAATGGGCTACACAGAACTTGGTCTCTCATAATTCCATGGGGATGGTAATATCTGTCCAATTAGAAAAAAAAAATAAATAGGATGATTTTGAATACTATCAAAAATGGATGAAATTAATTATTGAGATTCCCAAGTATTAAAAAAATTTATGAATCAAGAAATATATTAATGGAACCACATAGAGTCATTGGAAAAGTATATGCTTCCTCTAGATATTCTTCCATAGTGTGACTACGCATCATTCCGGATACCTACACTAGGAACCCCTTTTCTCAGGAAGCATGTGATTTCTCCATAAATTTAACAGGCCATGATGAATTCATGCCACAACATGATGTGGAATATAAAATAATTATTTATCTAAGTGATTTTAGCATCCACATGAGACACATATCTTGGGAGCTTTGGCGAAAACTCTCTTAGTGTTCCCAACCATTCCAAATTGGTATCAAATTAGAGGGAATATTATCAACACTGTAAGATGTCTATAAATACCCTAATGCTGATATCCACTATTAGAATTATTATTCTTCTTATTTTCTATGGAATAATTCACAGTTCCTTAGGTAGAATATATGACTCAGGAAAACCATGAATTTCTACCATGTTCCATTTTGATCATTAATGCCAAATCCAATGCATCAGCGTAAGAAGGATATTTCATAAAGAAAAAAATATGAAAAAAATATCTTCTAGATTAAAAAATTATATTTTCGAGCCCTCGTCTTATCATTTTATACTTCCTTATGCCGAAAATTCACCAAATCCTAAAAATAGATTTCACGCATTGTCAATGTTTTTTCTGCCGACTCATCTTTGAATAACATTAACGTATTTTATGAAGTTTCTGAATCTAGATATATTTTGTTGGTGAAAATTTCCTTAATTTAAATCCCCTATAAGATTTTCTGTTTCTTAACATTCACCTTCTGGTCCCAAAATCTATACCTGGTACCAACAAATAGAAGGTTTAACCACCCATCTTGATCACCTCTTGTGTGTCCAAAATTCAATAAAACACTCCATCAAACTGATACAGTAATCATCCTTTTGAGGGTAATTTGAGACATTCAATAAATAGAGTATTATATTAATGGATTTCTTTGTAATTATTCTGGATAACATCCCACAGAGGTTCTATAGTTGGAGGATGAATGGTAACCAATATTGGTTTCAATCCCAGGTCATAGAATATTTTCACAATGAACTCCTCTATAAATTGGCCCACGAGATGATTTTATTGCTATGTTTCATAGGAATCATCCTCCAATACGTTATCTACATTTATTATTGGAGGAATGATTATACACAAAATCAGAATACAAGGTTGAAGATATCAGATTAACATGAAACCTAGAATCAAGGAAAATAAATCCCAACTAGTAGATAACAAGATTATGATATAAATGTCTCCAAATACAAATTAGAGAAAACAAAAAAATTATTTCTAATGTATTAATTCCCTAACAACCCAGGGATATTTATAGTTAATTTTGGAGAGATCTATTTATAAAATCAATCAAAACTGCATCCAATGTCCTGATGAGAATACACAACAAAATACTGACATCAAGAAATCAATATAAATCTCATAAAATAATACATTTTCATGAACTGTCCTTGGAATCATGGTAATCATATTAATGATATAATACAAACATAGTATAAATAGTATACTTTATCACTATGGGTTTTCTTCTACATCCTTTCACCATACAACATGAATTTGGGAATTATTTTTCCATAAACATTGCATATGTAGATTAACAATTCTGTATAAAAATAGGAAAAACTCCACAGGGAGTAGTGTTCCTCATGTCAAACATCTAAACATACCCTATTGTACTCTAATAGTGAAACATGAAAAATAATAAAAACCCATGTCCCTGTGGATTCAAGTCTCCATGTCCAGTGATCAATTGCTAAAACCACCTCTATGTGGCACCATAACCTTTCTTGAACCATGATGAAGATAATCTACACACACATAAAGTAACAGGTAGGGTGTGAGCTAAAATCCTTATAGGGTATCACAAAGGATTATATATAAAAATAAGTCAACATTAATTAATCCAATTAAAATGTTTAATTTTAATAAATTGGTATGGTATATCACAACCATTCACAGAGGATCACGTGTCATGCCTATATTATCCCACCTCTAATAGGCCATGGGATGGTGAATAGAGCTGAATTGGAATATTCCATAAACGAGAGGAATTTTCATTTATAACACTACACACTAAAACATATCCAATCCCAAAATAATGAAATGAAAAAAATCTAATTCAACAATGGATTCATACACTAAGATACCAAAAATTGAGTTTGACATGAATGTAATGTAATGGAATGTACAACAAGGAAGAAATGAAATCCCAACAAAAACAAATCTGTAGAACAATGCTCTAAGGCTCATCCATATAAAAACCTACATGAAGGGTTGGAATAGAATATTCTTTCTGATGCAACCTGAGAATGATTCGTCTATTTTTTCAATAAAGGTATAGTCAGGGTCTGGACTAGGTCTGATCTGGCCTGCTAGACACAACCTAACCCAACATACAATCAGACCTGGTGTAACCAACCCAATCGGGACTAAACTGGTTTAGCCTGGGCCGAACCATCTCGGCCAGTTATGTTCCGCTCAGTTTATCCATTTTGGCCCATATGTCAGCGGACCTACCTCCTCTATGGATGTGGCACACCCCAGTCATGTTCCCACATAGTCGACGCGGCACTCCTCATTGCATTTCATGACTAGTGCTACAACATCCTACCATGGCTTGATCCCACTATTTCAAGTCCAACATGGCCAACTACGTGCAACCTGCCCCATGGTCGTAGCCTGCAACCTCCTCTACCGCATGCTCCCACGTGGTCCCCACTGAACCACATACCATCTCTGCATCCAACCAGCCTCCTGGAGGACCTGTACTTCCATGATCCACTAGGACTAGCCCCCATCGGGCCTCTACACCTCTGGTTGTTGCATGTTTCCCTCTCACACTCCCCGTAGACCGACCCCACTTACCATATCATACCCTTTCTACAGGAAGCCTAAAAACACCATAGATTAGCCCTGATGGCAGAAACCTAACCTCACTATCGTCCTCCCAACCAACGTCTTTCCTTGGGCCACAACATTTTACAACATAAGACATATCCTTTCTCAAACCATTCCATGCTTCTATTTAACCATTACTTTATCATTGCATGGTAAAACCTTCTATCCAAATCGCTGCATCCAGGGGTAGGGCACAACGATCAGTCATCTGTGTAAGTGTTTCAAGGGAGAAGGAAAATTGAAGAACAAAATATATTAATGGAAGAGAGACTTTATAAAAAAATTCATTAAAAATGAATGTTTAAAATATTCTTGTTGACCTTGATCTGTTCTTGTTATATGTTTTTAAAAAGAATCAAGAAATGAAAATGAAAAGGATCTACATCCCTTTTATAATCACTACAAAACATTATCCATCACACAACAAGAATAAATCCACGGGTGATTGGTTTGACTTCATCATGTAATTAATGAATGAGGAAAAAAATTAAAAAAAAACTCCATCTAGTTTGATCACGGATAAAGAATTTTTGTTTTGTCATTATTGTGGGTGAAGATCTATCGAATATGAGGTTCGTCATTGATCGTTGATCCACAATCTTCCAACATTCATAAGGGTAGCTCTATCTCTTTACCTCAAATGAATTCTCTTGTTATAGTGATAACCAAAAATTCATTAATAAATTCTTATTCATAGAAAATTCATCACTACATCAAGAATAAAATAATTTTTTTAGAATATTTTAATGATGATTATGTCCAAAATATATCTATCGAATTCGGCCCATGCCAACCGATTCCAGACCACACATAAGGGAAACACCTCCTTTCAAACCCAACAGTTGTATCATATTTCTAATTTGAGTTAACATTTATATGTTTTTATTTTTTAAAAATAGAATTTTTTTTTTTTTTTTATTTACACTTACGCCTTTTTGGGTTTCACCACGGAAGACCCACAGTGATAAAAGCGAAGTCACACCCAGGGTAAAGCCAGTACTATGAGCTCAATAGTTCCCTCGAGTTTCATATCTAGAATAATATTTATAAGTTATTTAACTTTTTCATAAATTTCATTCGCAGGTTCTATTAAAAAAGTAAGAATTTTCAACCAATATTTCCAGGAACATCGTTCCTGTGAACCACTCGACGCCTCTGTACATGGATAATAAAATTTTCCAAATAATATGTAAAACTATATTATATAAAATCTGAATAATTTTATTCTCCCCACCTTATGTATTTACCTTTTGAAAATCCAAAACAAAAGGTCAATTCGATGACTGAGGGTACTGAGAATAAATCTGAACCTATCATTCCAATTTTCTCTTCGGTAGATTCACATGTTTCCACTAAATTCACACAAGAAGAATCAACTTCCATAAAGGTTCCCCTCTTGATGTTCCATGACCTCCACAGGGTCATCCTCAAAAATCTCCCTCACCATTGACAAGTGATGAATCTTTCACATATCTATTTAGTTGAGAAACACGGATGACATGTTGTACTTAGTCCAACTATGGGCATAGAGACACATGGTATGACACATCACAAACTCTATGTAGTACTATGAGAGGGGTGATGAACCTCAGTGATATCTTGTTGTCCTGGCCAAATCTACATTTCCCACCATAAGGAGAGAAAATTAAGAACACATGGTATCCCTCCTAAAAATCCAAAGGCCTCAATATTCAATCTGAAGAAGATAAATGACAGATTTTTGTAGCCTTCATATGCTCCTATATGACCTGTACATTATATGAAGTCACCTTTAACATCTTCAGTCCAATGAGTACTCACTCTCCTTGGTCCGTCCAGCAATGTAGTGACCTTTAGGGTCACCTGTACCAATCCTCAAATGGTTCTATACTGATTGTGGAGGGATGGATTCTTTTTATATTAAAACACCAATAAAAGATGTTGATCCTCCAAACAGTGCAAAAAAATTAACATTCATGACAACTTGATGTTCTCCAAAGCCTAAATTGCTCGATCAAGTCTAGCCATCTATCAGAGGATAAAACATCAGGATCATGGGTAATTGAGTCCCAAATCCCACATCTCATCCATTACACATCCTGTATGTGAAGAGAGAATAATGATAATAAAAACTTATTGATGGAACTCTATAAATTTGAAATATCTCCTACAAAATGAGGTGATCCATGATATCTATTGATCTCTACTCAATGATAGGTAGGAAGTGGACAGACTTGCTGAGTAGGTCCACGATCACACATAGTGTATCATTAAAAATGGACAGACATGGTAAATTTATCACGAATTAAATTATTATTCCATCCAATTTCTATTATTTCACATCTAGGGGTTGAGCCAAACCCACTAGAACATTGTGATCTTCCTTCATATGTCGACAAGTAGGGAACTGAGACATAAAATTTGAATCTGCCTTCTTCATACCAATACACCAAACTAACATTGGAGATCATGTTATATCATTACCAAAAAAGGATGTACCACTAATGGGATGCATGGAACTGCCTCTGATCCTCCCCTAGAAAATATACTGGTATAATCATGAATCCTCTAAAAATAACAATATGCTCACCCCTTTCATATATCCACCAAGGGAATTCCTTATGGACACTTGAGCATGTAAATCCTTGCAGTCTATACCCCTAAGTTCTGCTTCCAAAACTCAACATATGATTGGAGGGGTGAAAACAATTTTCCGAAGTAAATAAATTCCATGTCCATCCACAATTGATATCATCAATGACGCTAACGATTATGATTCCTTATTCAATAATTTCTTTCTAGATATCCTATTTTGAGTTTATGACACAACATTACCCTTCACAAGAGTATAAAAAATATAAAAGTCATATTCATTGAGGAATTCTAGACATTGACTCTATCCCAATACCAGGACCTTCTAATTGAAGATATACATGAGAATCGTTGTAGCTGATAAACCGGTCAACCATCAGGTTGTGTAAACCTATATTCAATGTGAAACCTACTGATTGTAACTCCATATATTGAGCAAAGTAGTTCTTCTCATGTGATTTACACTGGCATGAGAAATAGGTAATCACTACTTGACTCTACATCGGGACACAACCATACCCAATTTTTAATGCATCACATAACACTACATACATGACACCTTCCATTGCAAACCCCAAGAGGGGTACAATTGTCAAATTTTCATCAACCGTCATTGAGTCCATTATAACTCAAGTATCTGAGATGACACATCTATGATCAACAAATACCACCTATTTATTCCCATTATGACACACCAGGTCTTATAAGGTCCTTAATTTTTAAGTAATCAACTATAACCTTATCTAATCAAGCTCTATAAGAACTATTAGATATGAAGATGAATATATCAGAATTGTCACGGGGTGCAGATCCACACACAATTCAATCTATAAATAGGGACGTTAACCTAGAACATCTAATAGGTATACCTCCTTATAGTACACCACTTTTACATGAAGTTGATTACTCAAAACATGCAATGTACAGAGGGTCATAATATCCAACTGAAAAGTAGTTGGCTATACCTCTTATCCATGAGTCCATGATGGGTAACAAGAATTTATCTTTCATCGATAAAAAGGGAAATATGGTTTTATTATCCTGGGAAAACACAACCACTTCCTTGAATAATAAATATGACCATGAACGGTGGCTACTAGTCCATACCATGAATGACATCCTAAGGCCTTGACGTTACTATCAATAGATCCCCACTTAAACTCTCACCATTAAAAGTCAAGTCAGATTGTTCGCGCCAGTGTTTGATCATTGAGTCTCCTCTAGTAGGTATCACTACAAATGATAGTATGGTCAACCGTTTAATAAAAATCACTATGTAACAAACAAGAAAAGTGGTGGGAATGTATATTACAAGCACAAGTGCCTATCTAATGCATCAAAAGTAGAACGAAAAAGTCATTCATTGAAAAAAATTCAATTTTTTTGGATTATAAGCCTCAACTGCCTGAAACTACCTCATCCCCTATACACCAGCAATTAATGTATGGTGTGGACCACCTGATTGGTTGTTGAAACATGTCATAACATTGAACACCTCCTACCACTTCCCAATATCCTCACCATATCCTCCACATGAAGGATTATTCTTCTTGTACTGATGCCTCTTCCATTGTAGATCTTCAATTGTATCCTAGAATAAATTCTAAACACTGCAAAAAATCTCACATGAAATGTCCCTTACCATGAAAAGAATATCAAACCCTCTTCCTTAGGGAACTATCACACCCTTGGAATGTCATAAGAAACCTGTTATTATACGGCATATGTTGCGTGACTACTATCGTTAGGTCTAGATGACACTGCGTCTTGGGTGATTACAGCCTTGGAAGCCTATGAAATATGTTCATACCCTGTGTGTAATTATCTAGTGCCAAATGATTAATCCACAACTCATTTTGGAATGATGCATCCACCAGAACCATTGAAGGTGGGTGTATAAACTAATCCATAAGAAAAATTGACACTGTCTAACCATCATGATGAAAAACATCCCCACGAATGCCTCCCCTAAGGGTTTCCTTATGAAACCTCTGGCTTACATCTCAATATATTTATAGAAACCTAGTTGGATGGCATTGTGAATACCTCATATAAGAAAAAAAGGTGTATCACTCTTAAATTCTTATACATGATTAGCTTACTCAAGAAGGATTGTAAAACACTACCAATTCATATATGATTCATGGACCATTACATTTTCATGGAACCAATGTTTTTAGGTACCTAGTCTAAAAGTAGGTATCCAATGTCTTGGTGTATAGATATGTCAACCTCTGTACACACACTAGAGTTCCATTCCTAAAAGTTGAACTCGAAACAATTCACATTTTTTCCCCAATCCAATATCACAAACTATCGACCATAATGTATAACTGACCCTATTTGATTCCACACTATCACGACTCATCCTAGAGGCTCTCATGTTGTGACTACCCAATGAACACTTCTAATAGGCTAAGGGGTAGAAACGTTCACAGAAAATGCATATCCAAAAAAATGGAGGCATTTTCCTATATACCGGTACACTCCTCCATGCTAGAAACAGTGATATATAAAAACACTAATTAAACAATGCATGCATGCACTAAGATACAACCAACAGATATTGAATGGAAATTTAGTGATGTATAGTACAACTAGTCTAGAATACAATACCACCAAAAAGGAAGAGTATGTAACACATGGTCCTGCATCTCATCTGAAAAAAACAAAACCTGAAGGGTATGTACTGAAACTATTGTCTAAATCCTAGGAACACACCTCAACTATCTATTTTCTCTCATAAAACTATCTAGTTTTGGTCCACTGGGATTCTATCAATGTGTCAATGGTTTGTATAAGATACGAATTGTGCGAGTAAAGCATGTGCATGGGTGAGAAAAACAATAATCAGTTTGACACACATAACCACAATGTAAATGTCCAACAGAGGACACATATCTAAGAAGATACAATCATCTCCAAATAAGTATATTTATATAACACTTATATCAAGAACATCCTAGTATACTCGTCATGGTATCTAGGACTTGAGTTCTAATCTACAGCTAGTAACATGATTATGTTCACTGCACAAATGTTCTGATAGATCTCACTCATCAAGATATCTGAAAATTGAACATTGAATAGTTTGACCCAAAGTACCCAAGAGAACACTAGTCTCTAAAAATTTTATATATTTTCACTGAGATATCCAGTCTCACTTTGACACAATGTGTGAGTGGCACATAGAGTGTTCATAACAGAATGACTGTTAGTAACATGTGGATTGTAATTAACAAATGGAGTGTCGATAAGTCATATAGCCTCGAGTCACATAGTCACTAAGTCACATCCCATCATCAACCCTTGAAAACAAACCATATAACACTCATAAATACTTGTCTAGTTTAACGAAAATTATCTTTTCTCAATACATATATAACTGGTTCACTCCACCTAGGGCTCGCTGGGGGACTACACACCCTACAAAAAACATCATTCTAGATATGGGATAGGTACCCTTGAAAATATTGTTCACACCTTAAATACAATACATATCTATTGTACCAAAATGGTGTGTTGACAAACTGGTCCTCTTAGTGTGACACACACTCCAACCAGCTGAGTCAACTTTCGAAGGTGGGATAAAACAACTAACATAATAATAAGTGTCAAACTCTATGATAGGAACACGATCTTGTATCGATCCCATAAAAACGAAGAACGGTACTTTTTTATCCTATTATATTAAATCTAAAATCCCACAAAAGCCATTTCAAATTTACTGCTTTGTCATAAGGGTCCCAATTCCATGGATGGATCATCAAATAGACATATAGATTGAAAGATAATGTTTATCTTCTGAAACAGTTCGGGTCTAATTTGACCTATCAGACTGGACCCGACCCGTTTTCCAACCTGACCTATTCCAACCGACCTGACCATGTCTAACCGACCTTGATAGAACTATCATGTCCTACTGAGATTGTCTCATTGGGTGTGGCCCATTGGGCCACCTCTCTTGGCCGACTTGACACTGCACACTACGAAAATGGGTCCTGTCCACTAGTCTATTGGAGCGGCTAGGAATATCTAGTCTGACCAATATGCATGAGGCACAGTCACCTTTCCTCATGCTGCCTTCCTCGGCCGCATGCCCCACTAGCTGATAATGCGCTAGTGACCAATTTTGCTAATCTGGGGTAGTCTCTTGCCGCATCTCGTGCCTAATGTTGTGGGTCCAATGTGTCCTACCGCATGCCACCACTTAGGTCACCCACTGCATCCCCATATTCATCTCTTGCATCCCTCCTCTGTTTTGGTCTCCCATGAAGTACCCTCTAGACAATGTTCATTCTCTACCACCAGTTGCACTGCCGGTGACCAAATCCTATAGTTATCCGACTTGCCCAGCTCTGTCAGGCCACTATTACCACTGTTAATGTCTGAACAACCGACGTCATATTGGCGGCTCAGACTCCACATGGGACAACCACACTACCTGTATACTACCCTACTGACCGGCCGCAACGAGCTCCCCTATGACTGGCCATGTCGGCTGCGTCTTTCCCTAACCGCCAGTCATCCAAACTGCATCATGTCGTACATCATCATCTTGTGCCATAGTAAGGGTCCACATCTCTCAAACCATGTCTGTATTCTACTGTGACTACTCTATTTCATTGTATGGTCAAACCATTAATCATTGATAATTTCTCAATGGGTTTGGGTGCAACAATTGTTTTTTCACAAAGGGGTTTCAAGGGTGAAGAATGAATGAAGAATGCAATAGATTGAGGGGAGAGAGAATGCACAGAGAATGTCTGAATAAAAGAACTTTTCCTTGTTTATGTCGACCTTGATTCATTAATTTTATAATGGTCAAAAAAATCTGGAATAACATAGAATCACAAAGATCCATCAACAATTTTAAACACCCAATGAATTTATTTATCTTGTAATAAGAATCAATTCTTCATCCAATGAATTTGTTGGATGGTCTGAATTCATCATGGAATTCATGAACATATAATATAAATCATATCACAAACAACCTACCTTGATTTTGTTTGATAAGTGACAATGATGGGTCACTGAATTATTATCATGGGATACGATCTTTTAAATATGAGGTTTTTCATTGATCGTCAATCCAATATGTACTATGATTCTTCAATAGAGCCTCGTCTTCATTCATTACTGGAATTCTAGTGTTCTGGTGAAAACCATGAATTCTCAGAAAAATTCTTATTGAATGAATATAATCCACTACCTCAAGAATACAATATTTTTATTAGAATCTTTTGGTGATGTTTACATCTAAAAATTATCTTTAGCATCAAGGAAACATTGAATGTTTTTAGTTTTCACCTATGGAAAACAACACCTTTCAATCTCACTAATGTTATCACTTTCCCAATATGAGTTACAATTTATGAGTAACAAGAATTTTAAAAAATATATTATTTTAATAAATTATTTTATTTATGATTACACACTTTTTGAGTTTTTTCCACTTAAACCCACACCAATTAATGTTATTTTGTGACTTGGGTAAAGAAACTACTATGAGTTTGAATGTGCCCTCATATTTTTGATCTAGCCATCCATTTAATAGTTATTTTACCATTCTAGTAATTTTTGTGCTCCTTATAATGAAAATATAACATTTTTCATCCAATAAATCCATGCACACTCGGCCATAGAATCGCACGCCAACTGAGCACTTCGTATCTGAATTTTACCAAATAATTTTTAAAAATAGATTTGGGAACAAATGATTCATTACATTGGATTTTATATAATAAAAAAAATGGTAATATTTACAGGTCAAATGACTTAAATACATTTAAAATGGATTAATTAACATTTATATAAAACATTTTATATAAATTTAGAAGGCACACAAGAAAATTTAAATTCTCTTGCACACATTTATATCTCAAATATGAACTACTGAGCAATAAGATTATCTTCCAAAAGGTACGATAGTTCTAGGATACATGATCTTCTAAAACATTTCATTGATTATTGAATTATGTTTCTACACACATCCATCTAACAGGGGCCAAAGGAGACACATCACCATCCCATATAGGATGTCCTGCAAATCATTTTTTTTCCATATTTTCAGAAGCCGGTTTAAGGGTTGCCGGTACCCATTACACCATTTCACCAAATACTTTTAACCACCTCTCCACATCCAGATGAAATACCAATTTCAAATTTCAAAATCAAATCCACCGCCAGCCTCCTCGAGTTTCGAACCGGCGTCATCTTCACGCGCCCACAATCTCTTCAAACCTGCCAACGAATCCCGCGACAGCGCTGACATGCCTCGCGCCGCGCACCGCACGTCAATCCCTCACTGCGCAACAGCCCGCACGCAAAACGAAATCCACGCGACGACTCGATCACCGTCACGCGCCACACTATCACCGGAACACCGGCGAGGAACACCGGCTCCCGTCGTCATCTGCAGCAGGAACCATCGTCGTCGTCCCCGGCGAGCTTCACCGAATCAAAAATCCCCGTCGGAGAAACCCCCCGACACCAGCACATCAACGTCTTCACCCAAATCACCAGGAGAGTAGAGAAAAGGCCTAAATCCTACACCCCCCATCTCGCAAAAAGGAATCAATCGCAAAAGATCCGCGATAAACAGCAAAACCTCCACTCCAGCAACCAACACGAACAACAAAAACCAGAGAGATTAAGAGAAATTTGACCAAAAACTAAATCAAGCCGCTCCAGAAAAGCACCACAACATCACCCTGACTCAGAAACACCCGCCGCCACCCGAACAACCGACGACATCAGACACAACAAGACCCCAACGAATTCAGAGGAAAAGAGGAGGAACCCACAAACCGACGTCAAACGAGTGCGACCCCCCAACACTGAAAAAACTCACCATAGGGAAACTGCAAGAAGCCAAGAACAACACCAGGAGCGCTCCGTAGAGTATGCCGTCGACGCAGACCGGTCTTACACCCGCAGATCTGAACCGGCAACCACTGAATCCCAAAGCGAAACCTTTACAGCAAAAGGGAAGACCACAAACCCGCCAGACGACCGCGGAGAGCCTCCACAAACCCACCGAACGCAGGGGAAAACGCCGTGACTTGTAACACATTGATTTGTTTCAGTTATAAATTATCAAAATTGTGTTCTCACATTTACATTGAAACTATCCATAATTTAATATAATATATATAATTTTCCTATTATTAAGTTAATTTAAAATATATTAATATATAATTCATCTCATCCTCCCTTTTCTAAAGGTCAAATTTTTCATTTGAAAAACAAAATGGGTGTTTAAACAATTCATGTCTTCTTCAAGATATAATGAGTGATTTCTATCAAAACTATTATTATACATTTTTCTAAAAAATTGAAATAAAGTCCAAGAAATCAATTAAATAGTTTCCATACAAAAAATTAATTTCATTTATTTCTCCAAAATTACAAAAACATACCCCAATTTAATTTAATTGGGTGTTTTCCCAAATTTTGTTCCATTTACGATCTAAGCTCTCCCATAAAATTGAATTAGGATTTCAATAATCAAATTTAAATCAGTTTCAAGAAATTGATTTTAAATTGAAAATTTTAATTTATATAAAAAAATTATGGTTAATCAAAATTTTACATCATAAAATAACCACCAACCTTATCAATTGTATCATAATCCAACCAGAAGAACCATAAAATGATAAATATGGTAAAAAAGATCTATGAAATCATCCATGAATCAAGATTAAAATACATGGACTTTAAATCCAAAAATTCCATGATGATATATAATACTCTTACGAGGTAAAGAGATAAAGGAAAGGATAATAGAAGAACTATTACGTAGAATGAAAAATATCAATAAAAAATGCCAAATTATTTATCTAATTGTCCATTAAGTGTATTAGGGCCCCCAAATCACATGGTGATAGCTCTTGGAAAAGGATCAAGGAAGTATGCAGCGGAGGAAATATAATTTTAATCCAATGTTCCTATATAAATAAAATAACACCTTATTTTACATTAGGTGTATCCCAATTACACATCATATAATTAAAAAATCACATAATCATAGAAAAAACCTTCAGCTTTTATTACAAATGGAATAATAATTATTTAATAATTTTAACATCCTATAACAATATTGCACGACATGATAAATAGTACAATGCTAAAGAATATTTAGTTTTTATTATATATATACAAATAATATCTAACTTCACTATTATATGTATCTTCCAAACTTTATCTAATTTATATCCAAATAATGGAAAAGGAAACCCATTAAACTGATTAAAACATACATGAATGAAATGTAATATGATGATACAATATCCATATCAATAAATTATGAAGAAATATAGATATATATTTTTGGAAGGATAGAAAATATTTATATGAATTATAAAAGAATATTTTTGTATTAATGTGAAATATGTGATAGAAATCATAACCCCAAAGAAAATAGTTCTTTTTAGTGAGATCTTATAGCTTATATTACGGAATCATTATACATTTTCAATTAATGTCCCAAAATATAATAGTAAATTCACCAATTACATATTTTATAACCTTTTCCATCTAATTTTTATTTTAAAAAAACTTATTTCATTCGTTTAGAAATATTTTATTGGGATATAGTTACTACATTTTATTTTCTATGGGTATTCATTGGATGATTCCATGTTTATATCACATGTTTATAATTAATTTTTTTCCAATATCACTTTTCTACAACACTATATTTTAAATGAAATGGTAATCATTTACTTTAATAAATTTAAATTTTCCAAATTACCCATATTTTTTGACATGGTCAATAATATTTTGGTAAAGATTTGAATGATATACGGTTACTTTATTTTGGCCATTTTATAGGAAGAATATTAATTTTATTTATTTATATGTTTATTAAGACATAACCGAATTTGAAATATTTTATAATATAATTATTATTTCCACATTAAAAATTAATATTTTGTGTATAAATAGCTATAAATGTGGTGGATAATAAATTAGCATGTTTTTATAGAGGTGGTGGACCAAACATAGTGTAAATAATGTATTAGTTTTACAATATAAAGAGGTTGGTATAAGTTGAATATCTGAACCTGATAAAAAATTAAATATATTTAAAATACTTATTTTACAATTTCCTTATAGTTAGAGATCAAATTGGTGGATGAATTTGAATAAAATATAGTTTAAATTAATTAGTTTTTAACAATAATTTTGATTATCCCCATTAAAGAAACATAGTAAGGATCAATGGAATGATTTATTTATGAATATATATGAAATATAATGTGTCGTTGAAGATTGGTGTTGGGTAATAATTTTAAAGGCTCTACAGATGATAATTTTTAAAGAGAAGGTGTGGCATTTATATGGGGAGGAGAGGGGTGTTTTTCAATATTATTATCACCAGTTTATTATTTTGGATATAGATTAACAATATTTTAAATTAATGCAACAACCCATAGTAAACTATTCATGTAATTTTAATATTATGTCTTCTTGCATCATCAATATATCAAAATTGTTTCCTTTATCTGATAATGTTAAATATCATATTTTTGGGTTTTCAATATTTAAATGACCATTGACTATTTATAAAAATTGATAAATTTACCCGTTATTATTTTTAGTGTAAAATTATAAATTGTAGACCATTTTATGAAAATAATTCGTTCAATTTGTGGAATTTATGTTATAATTAATATTCACATTTATATTAAAGGTCCTATTTTTTATTACGATCAATTTTGTGACCCATTGAAAAATTAAATAAGTTCTCATAAAATTTAATTATAATTATAATACATAATATATATATATAAAATATCATTTAATGAAACTGAAAATTCTTTTAAAATTTATATCCATTATATAAATTAAAACATAATATATTTGTTTTTAAAAAATGGAATCATATAATGAATTATTTTTTGAACCATTATTTTCATGTATGATGATAAAAATATTCCATATTTTCATTTAACATGATAACTAATTATTATAATACAATTTAATAGATGAAATTAATATTGTAATAGTTATTTTACATCTTAAAATGGTTGGATTACTATTCAAAATTTCTTATTCCTATTACAACTGTAATGTTACTATTCATCTTGTAATATTTGTTACAATCATATCAGATTCCAGCATTAAATAAATATATATTACTTTTCATTCATTAATCATTAAATTATATTTTCTATTAAATTTATATATATTATTATATAATTATTTTATTATTAATATTATTCTTCATTTATAAACTGTTTTTCATTAGTGTTGTTATTCTGGTTGATAGAGAATATCCAAATATACATAAATTAGTTGTCATATATTTCTTTATATCAATTTAAAAAATTTCAATTATAATAGAAAATTTTAATCTAAAATGTAATATTTATATTTATATATTAAAATGTTGTTGGTTTCATAATGTTGTTCCTGTGATTTATATTACATTAAAAAATATGAAAAAAATATAAGATGGGAAATTCCACTGAAATTTTTTTGCATCATTATATACTGTCCTTTTAAGAAATTTTACACTCAAAATTTAAATTTATATTATAAATTTAGAACAAATGATGATATTTATGCTTTATGGATTCATATGGGTGTCCTATATCTACATAGAATTTATGAATTTTTTATATTACATTACCTAGAAGGGTTATATAGTTGCATAAAACACTATCCTTATATTAAAATATATTAATTATATTCTACACATTATTGAGATAACTCTACATATATATAGCCTATTAATTCATTTCATGTTATATGTTTTGTATGTATATCATTATATAGGATAATTGTAATAGGATATGTTCCTAGTAAAGGTTTGGTTGATATTCTAGCTGATAGGCCAAAACACCATTACCATTAAAAATCTAAAAGGGGCTGATATACCGAGTACTTAGCTTACCCTTCTTCCAAAATATCATGAATATATTTCCCAGAAATATACAGAGGAATAGCATTTCACAAACCTCAAAATACTATCCAAGATGTTTATTATCATCATAGATCATATTTTTACTCTATGCAACCCTTATGAATTGTTAAATGTTCCTAGAAATTATTTTACTATTTCCCAGACAATTTTTGATCCCAAAAACTTGCATTCAAAAAAATTAAAATAGAACATTGGTGTTTTAAATATTTTACAATAATGGGACTCATATGGAACCATTTTTATGTTTTATTGAAACTATAGTTTACCTGAAGTTGACAATATGAAGATACATATCACATAATCCTTTGATGTAAAATGGGATTCCCATAAATATGTATTGGTTTTTTAGAAAGGATAAATAGATTAGACATCGGTCTGGGGGTGTTAATCTATACAAAATTCAAATGTTGTGATTAGACCATGTTGAATATGTTTCCAATATATAGCGGCGTATATCACATCTTAATTAGATATTATAGTGAATGGTGTCACATGAAACCTCAGCACATATCTGATTTATATCACTGAATATTGACTGATTCATAAGTCATCTATAATTTTAAAAACATGCTTAGTATTTTAGTTATTATCCAATGTGATCTATATAAAATTATTTCCACTAATTATCCACAAAAATCCAAAGTGGTCCAAAATGTTTTCCCATTTCTATATATGTATAGGTAATTGATGTATCATTCCATTGGTTGATTCCTTTCATTGTTGACTTTCTGACATACTAGTCACATGGATGTAGATTCTATCATATAAATAAAAATATTTTCAAACTGATTGTTTTCTTAATGTTCTATATACAAAATGGTTATCTTCTGGTGGATGGGGATGTTTGGGCATTGTTCATTTATCAACTACTCTTTCATTATCTCAAGATCTCAGGGTAGATATAGTCATAGATGAAATCAAACAGGAGATTATTAATCAATTTTTAACTCTGTGTATTTACCTTTTAATATATATTCATTCATCTTACATATATCGACATTATTTATTTAATGGTTCTGTAACACCCCAGGTAAATAAAGAATATGACATTTTCATATTTATCCATATTTGTGAATAAAATATTAATATTAATTTAAAGGGGACGCTATGCTCGATGGCATACCTAATACGCAACAACGAGTTTCTTTGGAATCTTACATTGCACTCTAATAATAAAATAATATTATTTTAAATGGCAGTTCACGCCTAGCCGTTATAATGGCGGGAATGAATGGAACTAACTACAAAATGATTATATATGTTTGTCAAATATTTTTACATTTATCCAATCAATATTAGAGGCTTAAAATGTGAATGAATCCAATTTTAAGCATAAATATTCTAATATTCCTTAAAAGGTCGATTAACCACCTTTTGATGGCGAACGCTTTTTAAATCCACTTTTTGAAAATTTCTTATGTTAGATTGGACTAATTAAATTATTATTTAGAATTGGGACATCAATATTTACAATGTGTAAATTTTTGGTCTTTTTCCGATAAAGATTATTTTTTAATGAATAGTGAAAAAAGTTGTATTTTAATTCAAAACCTCTTTTTAATATTATTTATTTATATGATTATATTACCTTTTGAATTGGTTTTAAAGTCCAATTATAATATATTTTTACCATTTAATCCAATAGTGGTCATTGGAATTAATTTCACTTTGAAATTGGACTTAAGCTATTGTCAATCTTTTAATAGATATTGTTTCTTAAAAACACGCTATTTGTTTTGATAACGGGAATTGATTATTAAATTAATTAATGCAACTTATATGTTTTGGATTTTTTAAAATGAACAAAATTTTTGAATTCGGAATATCAAATATAGATTAGGGTGAATTTTTGGTAATTTTCTGAAAAACTTCAATTTTTGATGAATAGTTAAACCACTAAGTGGTAGTTAAAGAAATTGATTTTTTGTTTAAATGAAACTTTACCACTTATGTGATTTTGATTTCAAAAATCCGAGATACATGGTTGTCATTAAGTGGTAAAATGTGGTTCAATGGGATTAAAATAATTTTTTGGTGAATAGTAACTTTTAAGTTTATTAATGGTGATTAGAGGTAATTAGTGTAGTTTAACGTAAAAAATAATGTTTTAATGATATGAAATGACCTAGACACATGTCCTAACCATATTGGATGTGTCATGGACGACCAAGAAAATCCATGGGTCAACATGGGGACCCCATGGAGCCACTTTGGTAGGAAAATGACATTAATAACTTCTTATTTAATGTTAAAATAAAAATGTCACCAATATAAGATGTTTTACTAAAACAATTTTTAAACGGGGTCATACAGGTCATAATTTTGACTATAAATATTAATTGGAAATATAAAAAGATTACCTTCATCATGATATTTTTTTTATAATTTTTAGAAATTAAATAAATTATATTATTTTTGACACCATGATGATTCAGCAATTACCTCATTATTTAACGATTTAAATTAAATGAAACAATAATGTAAAATATAAGCACTAAACTTGCCAAAAATATATTGGATGTGTGTAAATCGAACCCTTATCACCTTGTCCATTATATTTATTATTTTGGGACCTT
The DNA here is from genome assembly GCA_963277665.1 of Viscum album. NCBI lineage: Eukaryota > Viridiplantae > Streptophyta > Magnoliopsida > Santalales > Viscaceae > Viscum > Viscum album. Next base: position 1,814,698,064 of record OY728147.1, on the reverse strand, counting down.
TTTTATCCGAAGATCATTTTATATTAATGTATCTTTTCTTAACATTCCAAGAGTGCCCCTCCTTTTTTTCTTATAAAAGGCCCCCACCTCTACCACCTTACACACACCTCTCAAGCCTTTGGCTTGGCCAACCCCTGCCCATTTCATCTCTCCACATCCCACGCTTCATCATTGAATCCTTACTTTCGGCAGAATCCTTTCCAAGGAAGCCATTGAGTTCAAATCAAAGAGAGTTACCTGATTTAAAGGTAGTGTCCTCTCTTGTGTTCTTATGTTTTATTTTGCTTATCCAAACCTCTAAACTATTTTTATTCCTTTATTTTGTAAAAACACCAGTATCTTAAATATAATAGGATATTTTTATGTGAAGGATTTGAGCAACACGTACACACACCTTCGTCTAATGGTTAAAGAACATATTGTTTCTATGGATGGTGAATTTCTGCCTCACGAAACGGTGATTGTTCAATCTTCTCTTAACACCTTTCATGGTGGCCATTATGATGTCACTATATTTTATATATGATAAATATGGTATTTATTTTTTCTTTATGCTTCTGAATACTATATTTTAAACATGCCTTTATGAATTTCATGTTGTGCAAATGCGATAATTTCATACGAAGAAGTGTGGACTACCGCCCCCTCAAGTGATGTGACTCATTCAGGCAGTACATGAATGTATAAAGAATGAAATTAATGAACATATGTGACATATATAAAATATATATTATACTGGAATTATAATATATATCTCTCTCAATTATTTTTAATTACATTAATATTACAAGGAAAGGAAAGTAGCGTTCATGCGTACGTACGGCCTACCGTCTCTTTGAACGGTGCATTCCATTTCTTTTTATCACCAAATGTTATGGAGTAGTATAAAATAAATATGTACTTGATATATATGATATTTAAATAATTAATACTATTCTGGAGATTATTTACTTATAACTACATGGACAATCATTTTCAAACAAGTTCATTTTTGACTCATGTACCAAACATCGACAAAAAACGTATGTTATGAACTCACATTATTAACCAATTATTATAACATTATAATATTTGATATAAACTGAATAATAATCTTTAAAATAGGTCCTTAATCAATTATAAATTTACCAATGCTTATTATTCAGGAATATAATGAAACGAACAAGACAAGTCAGACATGAGGTAAGGGATCCTACCCCTCTCTTTCTTTTTAAGTACACTCTTTTATGTCATTCCTTTTAAGCTCATCTTTCTTATTATTGGGATGTTCTTTTATATTAACCCTACTTTAATTTTTATGTTCATATGATTAGAGACACTATTTTCTCTCACCAATCCATTTTGGATGTTTTGAGTGGCGCCGTTAGGCTTCCGAATTTTCGTAAGAGATCTAACCTCTCTCTTTATTTTTAAGTACTCTCCTTTATGTCACTCCTTTTAATCATTTATTTGTTATGATGGGGGATGTTCTTTTATATTCCTCTTTCTGTAAATTTTATTTTAATTTGTTGAGAGACCCTATTTGATCTCATCAATCCATTTTTTAAGTTTTATGTGCAGTCGTTAGGATGCTGAGTTTTCATAAGGGATTTTTCATCTCACTTTTAGTCCCGTGAGATTTATGCTAAATTTTCCACCATTTCCATTGAGTGGTGTATGTACTTCCCATTATTATACTATTTGTGTAATATAATTTCACTTATGGGTATTTACATATTAATTGTATGACCCTTCTTCAATGGGGTGTATGTTTCGAAAGTTACCCAAGTCGGTAAGGGAACCTTTCACCATCCTTTTTTTAAAAGACTTATTTAGTTATGTCTTTTAATTAAAATACTATTATGATGGGATGTGTTCTTCTATATTATTATTTTTGTAAATTTTCTTTCCAAGTGATCAGATACCATTGTCTCTCTCATCAACTCTTTTTCTGAATTTTGATGTGACGTCGTTAGCCTGTCGAATTTTTGCAAGGGAACTTCTTAACCCAATTTTGATTTTTTGGGATAAACTTGTACTCATTGAATATGTCGTTCTATGAATATGTGTGGATAAACTCTGATTGTTTTACACTTAATATCCACTTATATTTTGTGAATTATTTTGTCACACATAATTATGACATTGATTTATCCTTAATCCAAGGATACTGTATTTGTAAGGGACTTCGTCTCAATATCCCTTCATTGAGGCATATTTTGTTTTATACAAAACTTTCTTTTCTATGATGTATGAACCCCTTTTACTTCTAATTTTATTAAAAAGGATTGTTTTTATACGAATATTTTTACTAAATGACCAAAATGAATTTTTCTTTTAAAGTATGCGGTTACAATGACCTTTTCCACTGCCGCAAGTATTATTTTGTCTTTGGTTTCCTCTACAAGCTGTACTTTTTTTAAAATGAAATAAATACCATATACTCTTTTATGTATTTTGGTATTGAAAATGGTTTTTATAATTTATTTGTTATGTAAATATATTTATGTGATATATTGTGATCAAAGTGTAGAAATGTTTTCTTTCCATTATATTTTTTTATGTCTTATGATTTTATAATGGTACTTGGACATTTTACAGGTGGTTACATGATAAACCATATGACTGGTGGTGCCATGAATACCAGGACGATTGGTTACGTTATAACCACCAATGCATTGGTTATGGAAGTTGGTCGTATGGCTATTCCATTAAGTATGTTTGGAAGTCGACAGTGTGGTTATTCCATTTAAGTATGTTTATGTCCCAAGTTACCTTTTCATGTTATGTGTTCAATATATTTGTTTTATGGTAATATTTTGGTTACAAAAGGGTATGTAATGATCCTTTATTCATTGAAGAGTTTTTTTACTAATTCATAAAGGTGAAAATTATTACTTTGATAAAGTATACATGGTTTAATTGTTGTTTTGAAAAACTAATAGTTTTAATTCTTTGTGTATCCCTTACTGAGCTTTTTATGCTTATCCCAAGTCTTTTTTGAATTGTTTTTCATAGGACTTAATGTGGAATAGGGTCAAGGATGCAATCAAGGGAAATTCATGCTATCTAAAACATGGTCCTAAAAATTTTTTCTTTTTAAGAGTTTTTATTTTATGGAAACTTAGTAAAAGTGTATACTTTTTAATCTTTTGAGATGTAATAGTTATGTCCTAATTCTCTAAAACTCTAAACCATGAAAATATCCTCAATGTTAATTATTCATTTAATTCAATATTAAGTAAGGTTTAAGGTTGGGGCCTTATAGTTTTTATCAGAGGTCGGTTTAGACGACTTTAGGGATTATGAGTTTTTGTTAGACACATGGTTAGTCCCTATATCTATTATTTCAGTTAAATCCTAGTTTTATAAAAATTTTTATGGAAATTAAAGTCAGGTACGAATAGAAGGGGAAGGATCTCAAACGACATTACTATCTCTTCGTGATGACATGCTTGCAATAATTATTTCAATGTCATGTTCGGATGATTGTGAAACATTTTCTTGAATAAAACTCACTTGCAAGCAGTTGTTTGAGATATCAAAAACCTCCACTATACCTCTTTATCATCGTGGATCATGGGTTGTATTTAGACAAATACTATTTTTACAATATTCTCATATTTTCAAGAATGGTAAATATTATCAAGTTATTTTCAAATATTTTACCTTATCACAAAAATTTGAAGCATATTATGATTTTAAAAATGGTGATGAAGAAGGAGAACCTTACACAACCTATTTATATTTGCTTTTAAAATATAGTCTCTCGGCACATACTTATGGTATTTTAAAAGGTCCAATAATTGAAAGTTTCAACTCATATTTTGTCCGACTATTTTATATAAATCATGTTTTATCAGATGTTTTGGAATTATATGTCATACATGATTATTTTCCAAAATTGTTTTTCTGTGAACACCCATATGACCCATGTTTTACAAGTTGTATTTGTATGGAGGAAGAAAATGAATTTGACGGATCTCTAAATCATTGTTGTAATGCATGGGACTTTTACCTACGTGAACAAGATGACAATGAAACCGAGTGGACGTCATGATCAAGGTATGCTGTTATTCATTTTGGGAATCGTTTTATTTTATCTTATGGTGGTGAAATAAGACTTCAAGAATTAAGATGTTGAGATAGAAATGAATTTGGATGAAAATGAGAGGTATAAGGAAACTATTTAGGTTAAAACATGTTAGAGTTATTTTTGGAGTTTTATAAATAGGACAACACGCAAACCGTGTGACAACCCGTCGTGTCGGACAAAGCCGCAGGAATTGAACCCACAACCAATGTGCGACTGGTATTTATCTCCTACCACTTGACTACATGAAGTCCCTGGTTAGTTTGACTAATTATTTTTAGTTAAATGATTTTATGAATTAAGAGTAAGTTGATTTTGGGTTATTTATGGAAATTATTAATCTATCATGGAGGATATGTGATTAGTTTATTTACATTTCAATATGAGACTTTAAGAGCAACTGATGTTATTTGGAGATAAGTTTTATTTTGTACCTTGGAGGACTATGTGATCAAATCCTTCAAATATTTGGGTCTCAATCTTAGTTTGGTTTACACTGAAAAATTTTATGGAAAAATTGTTTATCGAATGGTCTTCATTGAAATTTGGGTTTTGTTGGACAAATTTTGGAGATTAAGAATAGATTTTATTTTTATAAAGAGTTATCCTTTTCTGGAATATCTGATCTTGTACTAACCTTTTTGGTTTTGGTTTTGGTTAAAGTCTAAAGACATGGGAAGTATATAGTTCTGTTTTGTGGATTAGATGATTGTCTAGAAGTTGATTATAGCTCTCCTAATGTAAACAAGTCATCCAAAATACTCATCTTTTGGAGAAAATATGAGTTCGTGTATGAAATATAGTAAAAGATGAATGTCAACATGACAAGTAAGTATTTTTTCTTATGTTTTAGTTAAGCTCAAAAATAAATTCCACAATGAAAAGTAACTAAAAAAATTTTGTCCCTTAACTTTTCTTACTGGGGAATCCAATACCGTTTAACCCATCACACATTTGTGATTTTCTGGTGGTTAACTTTCTCCTAAACATGTTTTCTATCACATTCCCACAGAACATGACTCTTTGTTTTTCCTCCATATCCATATTTTCATACATGAAATCCTAGTATGGGATAACTCGGGTGACCTTTGTACTTCCCTTTATTTCTTTTAAAGTGATATTTTAATTTACTCCTTTTCCGATGTGGGGATTTCAATGAAGTTTATGAGCCCAATTTTGAAATTGCGAGGACGCAATTCCCAAAAGGGGGGAAGGATGTAACACCCCAGGTAAAAAAAGAATATGACATTTTCATATATATCCATATTTGTGAATAAAATATTAATATTAATTTAAAGGGTACGCTATGCTCGATGGCGTACCCAATACGCAACAACGAGTTTTTGGGAATCTTACGTTGCTCTCTAATAATAAAATAATATTATTTTAAATGGCAGTTCACACCTAGCCTTTGTAATGGAGGGAATGAATGGAACTAACTAGAAAATGATTATATATGTTTGTCAAATATTTTTACTTTTATCCAATCAATGTTAGAGGCTTAAAATATGAATGAATCCAATTTTAAGCGTAAATATTCTAATATTCTTTAAAAGGTCATTTAACCACCTTTTGATGGGGAATGATTTTTAAATACACTTTTTGAAAATTTCATATGTTATATTGGATGAAATAAAATTATTCTCTAGAATTGGCACATCAAAATTTACATTGTGTAAATTTTTGGTATTTTTTCGATAATGTTCATTTTTTTAATGAATAGTGAAAAATGTTGTATTTTAATTCAAAAACTATTTTTAATCTAATTTATTTATATGATTATATAATATTTTGAATTGGTTTTAAAGTAAAATTATAATATATTTTTACCATTTAATTCAATAGTGGTCATTGGAATTAATTTCACTTTGAAATTGGAATTAAACACGTGTCAATCTTTTAATAGATATTGTTTCTTAAAAACACGCTATTTGTTTTGACAGTGGGAATTGATCATTAAATTAATTAATGAAACTTATATGTTTTTAATTTTGTAAAATGGACATCATTTTTGAATTCGGAATATCAAATATATCTTAGGGTGAATTTTTGTTAATTTTCTGAAAAACATCAATTTTTGATGAATAGTGAAACCACTAAGTGGTAGATAAAGAAACTGATTTTTCGTTTAAATGAAACTTTACCACTTCTGTGATTTGAATTTCAAAAATCCGACATACATGGTTTTCATTAAGAAGTAAATTGTGGTTCAATTAGAATAAAATAATTTTTTTGGGTGAATATTAACTTTTAAGATTATTAATCGTGATTAGTGGTAATTAGTGTAGTTTAAGGTAAAAATAATGTTTTAATGATATGGAATGACCTAGACACATGTCCTAACCTTATTGGATGTGTCATGTCTGTCCAAGAAAACCCATGGGTCAACATGGGGACCCCATGGAGCCCCTTTGGTAGGAAAATGACATTAATAACTTTTTATTTAATGTTAAAATAAAAATGTCACAAACATAAGATGTTTTACTAAAACAATTTTTAATTGGGGTTATACAAGTAATAATTTTGACTATAAATATTAATTTGAAATATAAAAATATTTCCTTCATCATGATATTTTTTTTATAATTTTTAGACATTTATTAAATTAAATTATTTATGACAACATGATGATGCAGCAATTACCTCATTATTTAACGATTTAAATAAAATGAAAACATAATGTAAAATATAAGACCTAAACTTGTAAAAAACCTATTTTATGGGTTTATTTCAAACCCTTATCACCTTATCCTCTATATTTATAATTGTGGGACCTTTTTTATCCTAAAATCATTTTATAATAATGTATCTTTTCTTATCTTTCCAATAGTGCCCCTCCTTTTCTCTTATAAAAGGCCCCCACATCTACCACCTTACACACATCTCTCAAGCCATTTTGTCGGCCAAAACCTTCCCATTTCATCTTTCCACATCCCTCTATTCATCATTGAAGCCTCACTTTTGGAAGAATCCTTTCCAAGGAAGCCATTGAGCTAAAATCAAAGAGAGTTACCCGATTTAAAGGTAGTGCCCTCTCTTGTGTTCTTATGTTTTATTCTGCTTCTCCAACCCTCTACACTCTTTTTATTCCTTACTTTTTTAACAACATCATTATATTAAATATACTAGGATTTTGTTATGTGAGGGATTTGAGCTACACCTAATCACACCTTCGTCTAATTGTTAAAGAACATACTGTTTCTATGGATGGAGAATTTCTGCCTCACGAAACGATGATTGTTCAATCTTCTCTTAACACCTTTCATGGTTGCCATTATGATGTCACTATATTTTATATATTATATATATGGTATTTATGTTTTCTATATGATTCTGAATTTTATATTTTAAACATGCCTTTATGCTTTTCATGTTGTGCAAATGCGATAATTTCATACGAGGAAGTGTGGACTACCGCCCCCTCAAGGGATGTGACTCATTCATGAAATACATAGAATGTATAAAGAATGAAATTAATGAACATATGTGACCTATATAACGTATATATTATACTGGAATATAATATATATATCTATCAATTATTTTTAATTACATTAATATCATAAAGAAATGAAAGTAGCATTCATGCGTACGTACGACCTACCGTCTCCATGAATGGTGAATTTCATTTCTTTTTATCTCCAGATGTTATGGAGTAGTATAAAATGAATATGTACTGGATATATATGATATCTAAATCATTAATAATATTCTGTAGATGATTTACATATAACTACATGGACAATCATTTTCAAAGAAGTTCATTTTTGTCTCATGTACCAAACATCGACAAAACACGTATGATATGAACTCACATTTTTAACCAATTATTATAACATTATAATATGTGATATTAACTGAATAATAATCTTTAAAATAGGTCCTTAAGAAATTATAAATTAACCAAAGTTTATTATTCAGGAATATAAAGAAACGGACAAAACAAGTCAGACTTGAGGTAAGGGATCCTATCCCTCTCTTTCTTTTTAAGTATACTCTTTTATGTCATTCCTTTTAAGCTCATCTTTCTTATGATTGGGATGTTCTTTTATATTACTCCTAATGTACTTTTTATTTTCATATGATTAGAGACCCTATTTTCTCTCACCAATCCATTTTGGATGTTTTGAGTGGCGCCGTTAGGCTGCCGAATTTTCGTAAGAGATCTAACCTCTCTCTTTCTTTTTATGTACTCTCCTTTATGTCACTTATTTTAAGGTCCTATTTGTTATTATGGGGGGTGTTCTTTTATATTCATCTTTCTTTACATTTTATTGTTATATGATGAGAGACCCTATTTGATCTCATCAATCCATATTTTGAAGTTTTAAGTGGCGTCGTTAGGCTGCCGAGTTTTCGTAAGGGATTTTTCATCACACTTTTAGTCCTGGGAGATTTATGATACATTTGCCGCCATTTCCTTTGAGTGTTGTATGTACATACAATTATTATACTCTTTTTTAAATATAATTTCATTTAAGGGTATTTATATATTCATTGTATGACCCTTCTTCAATGGGGTGTACGTTTCGAAGGTTACCCAAGTTGGTAAGGGAACCTTTCACCATCCATTTTTTAAAAGACTTATTCTGTTATGTCTTTTAATTAACATACTATTATGTTGGGATATGTTCTTATATATCCTTATTGATGTAAATTTTATGTCCAAGTGATCAGATACCATTTTCTCTCTCATCAACTCTTTTTTTGAATTTTGAAGTGACGTCGTTAGGCTGTCGAATTTTTGCAAGGGAACTTCTTAACCCAATTTTGATTTTTTGGGATAAACTTGTACTCCTTGAATATGTCGTTCTATGAATACGTGTGAATAAACTATGATTGTTTTAAACTTAATAAACACTTATATTTTGTGAATTCCTTTGTCACACATAATTATTTCATTGATTTATCCTTAATCCAAGGATACTGTATTTGAAAGGGACTTCGTCTCAATATCCTTTCATTGAGGTATATTTTGTTTTATACAAATCTTTCTTTTATATGGTGTATAAACCCCTGTGACTTCTAATTTTATTCAAAAGGAATTTTTTTATACGAAGCGTTTTACTAAATGACAAAATGGAATGTTTCTTTTAATGTACGCGGTGACAATGACCTTTTCCGTGGCTGCGAGTATTATTTGGTCTTTGGCTTCCTCTACAAGCTGTAATTTTTTTAAATTGAAATAAATACCATATACTCTTTTATGTATTTTGGTATTGAAAATGGTTTTTATAATGGATTTTTTATGTGAATATATTTATGTTATATATTGTGATCAATGTTTGGAAATGTTTTCTTTCCATTATATTTTTTTATGTCTTATGATTTTATAATTGTACTTGGACATTTTACGGGTGGTTACATGATAAACCATATGACATGTGGTGCCATGAATACCAGGATGGGTGGTTACGTTATAACCTCCAAGGCATTGGGTATGGAAGTCAGCCGTATGGCTATTCCATTAAGTATGTTTTGAAGTCGACCATATGGTTATTCAATTTAAGTATGTTTATGTCCCAATTTACCTTTTTATGTTATGTGTTCTTTATATGGGTTTTATGGTAATATTTTCGTTAAAAAAGGGTAAGTAATGATCATTTATTCATTAAAGAATTTTTTTACTTCTTCATAAAGGTGAAAATTATTACTTTGATAAAGTATACATTGTTTGCTTGTTGTTTTGAAAAACTAACAGTTTTCATTCTTTGTGTATCCTTTACTGAGCTTTTTATGCTCACCCCAATTTTTTTTTGAAATTATATTCGTAGGACTTAATGTGGAATAGGGTCAAGGATGGGATCAAGAGAAATTCATGCTATCTAAAACATGGAACTAAACATGTTTCTTTTTAAGAGTTTTTATTTTATAGAAACTTAGTAGAAGTGTCTACTTTTTAATCTTTTGAGATGTAATAGTTATTTCCTAATTCTCTATAACTCTAAACCATGGAAATATCCTCAATGTGAATTATTCATTTAATTCAGTATTATGTAAGTTTAAGGCTAGGGCCTTATAGTTTGTATCAGAGGTCAGTTTAGACAATTTTAGGGATTATGAGTTTTTTTTAGACACATGGTTAGTCCCTTTATCTATTATTTCAGTTAAATCCTTGTTTTATGACTTTTTTCAAGGAAAGTAAAGTCAGTTACGAATGGAAGTAGAAGGATCTGAAATGACATTCTTATCTCTTCCAGATGACATGCTTGCAATAATTATTTCAAAGTCATGTTCGGATGATTTTAAAACTTTTTCTAGCATACAACTCACTTGCAAGAAGTTGTTTGAAATATCAAACACCTCCATTATACATCGTTATCATCGTGGATCATGGGTTGTATTAAGAAAAATACCATTTTCAAAATATTCTCATATTTTCAAGAAAGATAAATATTATCAAGGTATTTTCAAATATTTTACCTTATCACAAGAATTTGAAGCATATTATGATTTTAAAAATGGTGCTGAGGAAGGATACCCTTGAACAATCTATTTATATTTTCTTTTAAAATATACTCTCTCATCACATACTTAAGGTATTTTAAAAGGACCAATAATAGAAAGTTTAAACTCAAATTCTGTCAGACTGTTTTATAGAAATCATGTTTTATCAGATGTTTTGGAATTATATGTCATACAAGATTATTTTCCAAAACTATTTTTCTGTGAACACCCATATGACCCATGTTGTACAAGGTGTATTTGGATGGAGGAAGCAAATTATTTTGAAGGATCTCTAAATCATTGCTGTAATGCATGGGACTTATACCTACGTGAACAAGATGATGATGAAACCAAGTGGACGCCATGATCAAGGTATGTTGTTATTCATTTTGGGAATAGTTTTATTTTATCTTATGGTGGTGAAATAAGACTTCAAGAATTAAGATGTTGTGATCATAATGAATTTGGATGAAAATGAGAGGTATAAGGAAACTATTGAGTTTAAAACATGTTAGGTTTATTTTTGGAGTTTTATAAAAAGGGCAACACGCAGACCGTGTGACAACCCATCGCGTCGGACAAAGCTGCGGGAATCGAACCCACAACCATTGTGTGACTGGTATTTATCTCCTACCACTTGACTACGTGAAGTCCCTAGTTAGTTTGACTAATTATTTTTAGTTAAATGATTTTATTATTTAAGAGTTAGTTGATGTTGGGTTATCTATGTAAATTATTAACCTATCATGGAGGATATGTGATTAGTTTATTTACATTTCAATAGGAGAATTTAATAGCAGCTGATGTTATTTGGAGATAAGTGTTATTTTGTACCTTGGAGGACTATGTGATTAAATCCTTCAAATATTTGGGTTTCAATCTTAGTTTGGTTTATATTGATGAATTTTATGGAAAAATTGTTTATCAAATGGTCATTGTTGAACTTTGGGGTTTGATGGACAAATTTTGGAGATTAAGAATAGATTTTAGTTTTATAATGGGTTATCCTTTTCTGGATTATCTGATCTTGTACTAAACTTTTTGGTTCTGGTTTTGGATAAAGTCTAAATACATGGGAAGTATATAGTTCTCTTTTTTGGATTAGGTTATTCTCTAGAATTTGATTATAGCTCTCTTAATGTAAACAAGTCATCCTAAATACTCATCTTTTGGAGAAAATATGAGTTTGTGTAAGAAATATAGTAAAAGTTGAACGTCAAAATGACAAGTGAGTATGTTTCCTTATGTTTTAGTTAAGCACAAAAATAAAGTCCTCAATGAAATGTAACTAAAAAAAATGTTGTCCATTAACTTTTCCTACTATGGAATCCAATACCCTTTTCCCCATCACATGTTTGTGATTTTCTGGTGGTTAACTTTCTCCTAAACAAGTTTTCTATCACACTCCCTCAGAACATGACCCTTTGTTTCTTCCTCCATATCCATATTTTCATACATGGAATCCTAGAATGGGTTAACTCGGGTGACCATTTTACTTCCCTTTCTTTCTTTTAATGTGATAGTTTAATTTACTGTTTTTCCGATTAGGGGCTTTCAATGATGTTTCTGAGCCCAATTTTAAAATTGCGAGGATGCAATTCCCAAAAGGGGGGAAAGATGTAACACCCCAGGTAAATAAAGAATATGACATTTTCATATTTATCCATATTTGTGAATAAAATATTAATATTAATTTAAAGGGGACGCTATGCTCGATGGCATACCCAATACGCAACAATGAGTTTCTTTGGATTCTTACGTTGCACTCTAATAATAAAATAATATTATTTTAAATGGCATTCCACGCCTAGCTGTTGTAATGGCGGGAATGAATGGAACTAACTAAAATAAGATTATATATGTTTTTCAAATATTTTTACTTTTATCCAATCAATGTTAGAGGCTTAATATGTGGATGAATCCAATTTTAAGCGTAAATATTCTAATATTCTTTAAAAGGCCGATTAACCACCTTTTGATGGAGAACGCTTTTTAAATCCACTTTTTGAAAATTTTATATGTTATATTGGACCAAATAAAATTATTCTTTAGAATCGGGACTTCAAAATTTACATTGTGTAATTTTTTTGTATTTTTCTGATAAAGTTCATTTTTTTAATGATTAGTGAAAATGTTGTATTTTAATTCAAAACCTCTTTTTAATCTAATTTATTTATATGATTAGATTATCTTTTGATTTGGTTTTAAAGTCCAATTATAATATATTTTTACCATTTCATCCAATAGTGGTCATTGGAATTAATTTCACTTTGAAATTGGACTTAAACTAGTGTCAATCTTTTAATAGATATTGTTTCTTAAAAACACGCTATTTGTTTTGACAGCGGGAATTGATTATTAAATTAATTAATGAAAATTATATGTTTTTAATTTTTTAAAATTGACATCATTTTTAAATTAGGAATATCAAATATAGCTTAGGTTGAATTTTTGGTAATTTTTGGAAAAACTTCAATTTTTGATGAATAGTGAAACCACTAAGTGGTAGTTAACGAAACTGATTTTTCGTTTAAATAAAACTATACCACTTCTGTGATTTGAATTTCAAAAATCCGACATACATGGTTGTCATTAAGTGGTAAAATGTGGTTCAATGGGTTTAAAATAATTTTCTGGTGAATAGTTACCTTTAATTTTATTAATCGTGATTAAAGGTAATTAGTGTAGTTTAAGGTAAAAATAATGTTTTAATGATATGAAATGACCTAGAAACATGTCCTAACATTATGGTATGTGTCATTTCCAACCAATAAAATACATTGGTCAACTTGAGGACCCCATAGAGCCACTTTGGTAGGAAAATGACATTAATAACTTTTTATTTAATGTTAAAATAAAAAGGTCACAAACGGAAACTGTTTTAGAAAAACAATTTTTAAATGGGGTTATACAAGTCATAATTTTGACTATAAATATTCATTGGAAATATAAAAAGAATTCCTTCTTCATGATATTTTTTTTTACAATTTTTAGACATTTAATAAATTATATTATTTATGACACCATGATGATGCATCGATTACCTCATTATTTAACGATTTAAATAAAATGAAACAATAATGTAAAATCATAGCCCTAGACTTGTCAAAAATATATTGGATGGGTTTATTTCGAACCCTTATCACCTTATCCTTTATATTTATAAATTTGGGACCTTTTTTATCCGAAAATCATTTTATAATAGTGTATCATTTCTTAACGTTCTAAGAGTGCCCCTCCTTTTTTCTTATAAAAGGCCCCCACCTCTACCACCTTACACACACCTCTTATGCCTTTGGCTCGGCCAACCCCTGCCCATTTCATCTCTCCAAATCCCTCTATTCATCATTGAAGCCTCACTTTGGGAAGAATCTTTTCCAAGGAAGCCTTTGAGCTCAAATCAAAGAGAGTTACCCGATTTAAAGGTAGTGTCCTCTCTTGTGTTCTTATGTTTTATTTTGCTTCTACAAACCTCTAAACTATTTTTATTCATTTATTTTGTAAAAAAACAGTATCTTAAATATATTGGGATTTTTTATGTAAGTTATTCGAGATACACTTACACACACCTTCGTCTAATGGTTAAAGAACATACTGTTTCTATGGATGGAGAATTTCTGCCTCACGAAATGATGATTATTCAATCTTCTCTTAACTTCATTCATGGTGGCCATTATGATGTCACTATATTTTATATATGATATATATGTTATTTATGTTTTCTATATTATTCTTAATTTTATATTTTAAACATTCATTTATGCTTTTCATGTTGTGCAAATGCGATAATTTCAAACAAGGAAGTGTGGACTACCGCCCCCTCAAGTGATTTGACTCATTCATGCAGTACATGGAATGTATAAAGAATGAAATTAATGAACATATGTGACCTATATAACATATATATTATATTGGAATTATAATATATATATCTCTCAATTATTTTTAATTACATTAATATGACAAAGAAATGAAAGTAGCGTTCATACGTACGTACGGCCTACCGTCTCCATGAACGGTGCATTTAATTTCTTTTTATCTTAAAATGTTATGGAGTAGTATAAAATGAATATGTACTGGATATATATGATATTTAAATCATTATTACTATTCTGGAGGTGATTTACTTATAACTACATGGACAATCATTTTCAAACAAGTTCATTTTTTACTTATGTACCAAACATCGACAAAAAACGTATGATATGAACTCACAATATTAACCAATTGTTATAACATTATAATAGGTGATATAAACTGAATAATAAGATTTAAAATAAGTCCTTAAGAAATTATAAATTAACCAAATTTTATTATTCAAGAATATAAAGAAACGAACAAGACAAGTCAGACTTGAGGTAAGGGATCCTACCCCTCTCTTTCTTTTTAAGTACACTCTTTTATGTCATTCCTTTTAATCTCATCTTTCTTATGATTGGGATGTTCTGTTATATTAATCCTACTGTACCTTTTATTTTCATATGATGAGAGACCCTATTTTCTCTCAACAATCCATTTTGGATGTTTTGATTGGTGCCGTTAGGCTGGCGAATTTTCGTAAGAGATCTAACCTCTCTCTTTCTTTTTAAGTACTCTCTTTTATGTCACTTCTTTTAATATCCTCTTTGTTATGATGGGGTATATTCTTTTATATTCCTCTTTCTGTACATTTTATTGTAATATGATGAGATACCCTATTTGATCTCATGAATCCATTTTTTGAATTTTTATGTGGCGTTGTTAGGCTGCTGAGTTTTCGTAAGGGATTTTTCATCTCACTTTTAGTGCCGTGAGATTTATGATACATTTTCCACCATTTCCATTGAGTGGTGTATGTAATTCCCATTATTATACTATTTGTGTAATATATATTCATTTATGTGTATTTACATATTCATTATATGACCCTTTTTCAATGGGGTGTACGTTTCGAAAGGTACCCAAGTCGGTAAGGGATCCTTTCATCCTCATTTTTTTAGAAGACTTATTTTGTTATGTCTTTTAATTCACATAGTATTATGTTGGGATATGTTCTTCTATATCCTTATTGATGTAAATTTTATGTCCAAGTGATCAGATACCATTTTCTCTCTCATCAACTCTAATTCTGCATTTTGAAGTGACGTCGTTAGGCTGTTGAATTTTTGCAAGGAAACTTCTTAACCGAATTTTGATTCTTTGGGAAAAACTTGTACTCCTTGAATATGTCGTTCTATAAATATGTGTGAATGAACTCTGATTGTTTTACACTTAATATCCACTTATATTTTGTGAATTCATTTGTCGCACATAATTATGTTATTGATTTATCCCTAATCCAAGGATACCGTATTTGTAAGGGACATCGTCTCAATCTCCTTTCATTGAGGCATATTTTGTTTTATACACAACTTTCTTTTATACGGTGTATAAACCCCTTTGAATTCTAATTTTATTCAAAAGGAATCTTTTTATACGACGCGTTTTACTAAACGACAAAAAGGAATGTTTCTTTTAACGTAGGTGGTTACAATGACCTTTTCCACCACCGCAAGTATTATTTGGTCTTTGGATTCCTCTACAAGCCATAATTTTTTTAAAATGAAATAAATACCATATAATCTTATATGTATTTTGGTATTGAAAATGGTTTTTATAATGGATTTTTTATGTCAATATATTTGAGTGATATATTGTGATCAAAGTGTGGAAATGTTTTCTTTCCATTATATTTTTTTATGTCTTATGATTTTATGATGGTACATGGACATTTTACGTGTGGTTACTTGATAAACCATATGACGAGTGGTTCCTTGAATACTAGGATGGGTGGTTACGTTATAAACTCCAATGCTTTGGGTATGGAAGTCGGCCATATGGATATTCCATTAAGTATGTGTGGAAGTAAACTCTATGGTTATTCCATTTAAGTATGTTTATGTCCCAAGTTACCATTTTATGTTATATGTTCTTTATATGGGTTTTATGGTAATCTTTTGGTTACAAAAGGGTAAGTAATTATCTTTTATTCATTGAAGAGTTTTTTTACTACTTCATAAAGATGAAAATTATTACATTGATAAAGTATACATGGCTTACTTGTTGTTTTGAAAAACTAACAGTTTTTATTCTTTGTGTATCCCTTACTGAGCTTTTTATGCTCACCCCAAGTTTTTGATGAATTTATTTCACAGGACTTAATGTGGAATAGGGTCAAGGATGGGATCAAGGGAAAGTGATGCTATCAAAAACATGGAACTAAACATTTTTCTTTTTAAGAGTTTTTATTTTATCGAAACTTAGTAGAAGTGTCTACTTTGTAATCTTTTGAGATGTAATAGTTATGTCCTAATTCTCTAAAACTCTAAACCATGAAAATATCCTCAATGTGAATTATTCATTTAATTCTATATTAGATAAGGTTTAAGGGTGGGGCCTTATAGGTTAATTAAAATATCAATATTTTATGTTTAGTAAATTATTAGAACCATAAATGATGATGGTAATCCCATTAATATTCCCATGTAAATACATTCTAATTTTAAAAATATTGGATCATTCCCAATTCACATCAATGATATATTTTCTAGATCTTTTCTATTTAGTGTATTTTACACTTTTCTATCCTTCTGAGGATGGTACTGTATTGTAGAATCACAGTCCACAATAATAACTAACCATTTTGTCAATCATATATTTATCTCCTTCCAGGCGAATAAATACTCATGGCTGATACATTCAACATATATTTCAAACATATCAGCATAAATATAATTTCAAACTATTTTTAATGTGACCATTACTATAGACATTATAAAATTATGAGATTGGTTGTTCTTATCATGATCATTAAATCATCAATGGTCAATAGGTTATGAATTTTTTATTTTTAATCACTACCCATCCTAATGAATGGTTTAAGCATTATTATATACACCAAAAATTACCATACATGATGGAAATGTTAGAAATGGTACATTTATAAGATTAGTTTTCAACTCATTGAAGCTCTTTTACCAATCAATGGTCTATAATAACACCACTCCATTATGAGTCATCTTGGATATTGAGATTTCTAAATTTGAAACGTTTCACCAAAATTATCTGTAATACCAAATAATTCTATGAAAATTAAAAAAATATGATAAAAATGTCGGTCCATATTTAACATCAATAGAATTTATCTAATGAGGATTTATGTATATAACTTCCCACATGATAAAATTACATAATAATATTACATCCTCTATTTTTAACTCACAATTAATTTATATTTCATATAGATAATATTATTACAGTATATTTATCATAGTAGAAAAATTATCGTTATGATCCTCCATAAATTTAGAGATTACAAAAATATCATGTATAATGGGTATAACAAAGGTTATATGTTAATCTATAATGAAACTAGTAATTTGATCTGTAATGATTTTAGGAGAATTACTTACTTTTATGGGAATCAAAATTAACTCATAGTTTTTATGCACCAATATAAAAATATTATTGAGAACAACCTGATTTATCACCATTAATTAGTGATTTTTTGGCTCAAGATAATTTTTTTGAAATAATGCACCAAAAATATGCTATTGAAAATGTCTTCCATATGTGGAAGGGAACACTCTATCATTATCATGAATTCATTGACTTCATAATAATCAATGTAGAGTCAAAATAACCCATCCATCTTCTTAATGAAGAAGACCTATGCATCTCTCGTTGAACTAATTAGCCATATAAGACCATTTTCTAGGATTTGGTGTCACTTCTTCTTCAGTTACACCAACACCATGGTGGCCAATCAACATATAATAATGTATATGGGAAGAGGTTTGTGTATATGATCAACTGAGAACTCAACCTCTTTGTTAGGGGATGACTTAGAAATACGTTAGGGAATACAATCTAAAAATATAATACATTGGGAATGTATATGAGAATGATTCTCTTCTTTTTCACATTTTTTTGACCTAGATAATATTTTCCATAATGGATAACCATTCGATTCACACAATAGATTCATATTACACTCAAGTAATTAAGATATATAGTTATTAGGGGATCAATCCATATGAATTTTTTGTGGAGGAAATGTTTTCCAAGGATGAATTTACTACATCCATTGTTGTTCCCACATATAAGAGAAACACTATATTTTGAGTTGATGTTTGAATATTTGTATTGAAAATGAATAAAATGAAATATATTTTATTAACATATTTAAAAAGAATAATCTCTATTATTGAATGAATAAGTTGTATAAAAATATCCATATAATTCATTGGATCTAACCCAATTGTGCTGATAGAATATACCCATAATTTCCCACTATCTAATACAATGTGTTTTTTATCATTAGAGACAATACATGGCTTTAGAAATTAGCTTGTATGGTTTTTTGGTTTCATTATGTTGAAACTCTATATAATAAAAATAATTTTGATCAAAAAGTCATTTTAATCTAAATAATGATTGGGATTCATAACATAAATGTCAATTTATTAACATGGTTCCTGTATTTCTAAAACATGAATCACCTCTTTATTCCCATCAAATTGATTCTAGGATGCTCCTCCCATACATTTGATAAGAGGTATGTTTGTTTTATTTCATCCATGAGCATTATCTACATATCCTAATTAATTAAAATCAATTTAACTCTTTTTATCTCTATCCCTTTTATATTACAATGATTCTAAATAATCTATGTTTACCATAAGGGACCACTTGATAATCACATCGTAGTGGTCAAAATAACATAAGAGAAAACTATTTTTTATACTCATCTTTAACCCACAAAAGAATTACTCACTTAATTTCAATGCTAATAGAAATTTTGGAGGTATTCCTTGAATTCTGTGTGAATATTTACTTGTTTGTGTAGATAGACTCATATTACTTTTTTATATATATTATGAAGTCCCACTCTATTTTATGTTAGAGAGCACATGGAATATTTTATTTGAATAATGTTTGTTTATTCTTTCATATTACAAAGAATCAATTTCCTATTTAACATTGTGTTCATGATCATGTTCCACCACTGATATAGTTTCCCGCCATTGGGATATATATAAAACACAACATTAATATTTTTTTAGGATTGTGGGACATATATTATCTTCTCATTGTATTTAAACCAATTTTCATGATGAGAGGATTATTATATCCACTAAATGAAGGTTAATTTTTATAATAAATGGATAAACCAAAACGTCCACTTTTATAAGTGAATGATGGAATTACATATGATTCATGTTATTATACACATTATTAATTATATGATATAATACTACCATGATTTTTCAAAATCCAACGATCATATGGTTAGGCATATCATTTAGTATAACATCACATTGTTCATCATGTAGGATATTGGAACATAACATCATATAACCTTCAATTAAGTGAATTAAATTTTTGATAATACCCAAACTAAAAAATTATTTAAGAACTAAAATAATGAACCAAGAAGTTATAAATAAAAAAATAATTTTATCCCAACTTATGAGTTTATAGGATTCAGGGTTGGATTACCATAATAATTATTTTTCTACGGATTTCTAGCTCAACAATATATTCATGCAATTCAAAATAATTATTTATGGTGTTTAGAATATTCACAAGAATATCCCTTAGGAGTGTAAAACTATGTGGGAAAAGGGCATAAATTTCATTCAGTTTTTGAAGGTATAATTAATATCCAATTCACTATTTTACTTTTTAAAATACCAAATTATAATTGTTCCAATGAAATAGACAATTATGGAATATAATTAGATTTTTAATTTAATAGAAACCACTCACTATATACTTCTCAAAAATGTAATTATATTTTAATATTCATAGAATTATCACTAGTTTTATTTATAAATTATTTTAGTTTTAATAAAAAAAATAACTAGACTATTATTTGTTACCATATATAGTGACCTGGTCCTTTTACAAAAAATATTTCATTTTAATTAATATAAAAATCTAGAAAACAAAATCAAATATTGTGCATCCCAAGGTATTTTGAAGACTATATTCATAATACAACCAAATGAAACTATAATAAAAACAAAATATTTTAATATCAAGAATGATCTACTAATTTAATTTAGTCTCCTAAAATTGTATAGGATAACCTTCGGAATACATAAATAAATTTGTTGAGATAAAATTCCTAGTAAGGGAATCAACTTGATAAAACGAAAAAAAAATAAAACAAAAAAATACAGAACATTATATCATAAAAAATAATTATAATGAGTAATCAAATGTGATTATAACACAATGAACATTAAATCATGAGATCAAGGAATCATGGGAATTTGAAAGAAACATAAATAATGAAAAAAGTATAAGTCAATGATAACTTCATTGACACAATCACATGGTGGATAGAATCTCATCATGGAGTATGTATACTACCTCATTCCATAAATAATTATTCATGAGAAAATAGACATTACCCAATTGAATGGTTCACAATCTTGTAGAACCAATAATAACATGTTCACGAATATGTGATCATCCTATGGAAATTAAACATAAGGCATAAACTTAAGGACTACACATTGAATTAAATGGCTTTCATAACCTTGTCATTATGAAAAAAGGATTCCATATCAAAATATTCTAAATTAATGAAGGGATTTAACCTATCTAGAAATTTCATATGCATATTTCAATATAAAGATACACCATTTGATATTATGGAGTTGGATACAACAGTGAAATCCAATTGGAAATGTGCATCTTAAGAAGATATTTAATATATTGTTAAATAAGTATTCAAATAGTGTAATATAAGAATAAATTCAAAAACACCATAAAATTATTAAAAAAAATTCCATGAAAACATAAAAATTTATAAAACAATGGTAGATTAAAACATTATAATAGAGCGGTACTTGTAATTCGGTAAGAAATATATATGTTCCCTCAAATTGGGTTTTCATATATAGAGAAAATGAGAAGGAAATACTTTAAAACATGGATATTCTGATCAAGGGAAGCTAACATAAGATAGGAATATTGATTTTGGAAATATATAAAAAATATATAGATGATGTAACTAAAAAATTTATATTGATTAATTGAGGTAGTGATATAAGAATTATCCAGAAAAATTAGGATATTTTAGAGAGATACATTACTATATGTTTTAGAATAATTTTGAAATTTCTACTTCAGTAATGAATAATCAAATTAAATTAAATAATTAATTAATTATTAAAATTACCATCTATATTAGATTTAAAATAATAATATTAAATTAATTTTCAACCATTTGATTTAGATGTAAAAATTTATTTCACATTTATGAGAAATATTGTTTCATGGTTCCCTAGTTATATCACTTCTGTATACTTATTGATTTTAATGTCTTGTGTGACTATAAGAAAATAAATTAAATGAAATGGTTTTAATAATCATAAATATTTCCCTAATACCCATATATTTCCAAAAAAATGAACGATTCACTCAGTAAAAATTTAATGTGATATATTTAGTACATTTAATTCTTTTTGATGACCTTCACAAAATAGTTTCACATTATTTCATTAATTGATCATTAAAATATTATTAAACAAGAAATATGTTAAATTAAACTTATGATAATCATAGTTAACTTTTATAATATTTCAATTTTTATCAGTGTAGGCTATGGAGAAAAATGAAGAACATTTTTCATTGGGGTAGTGAACCAACTATATTGTAAAAAAAAATTCGATATAAAAACTTAAAAACTCATTAGAAGATGAATGTTACAGCATTGAAAATAAATATAATTATATCTATGATGCTTATTTTAATATTTACATGAGTATGGAGATCATATACTGGGTATAAGAAGAATAAATAAAATTTAATTTTATTCAGTGTTTACCTCCCCCTTTAGTATTCTCTCTTTATGTCAGTCATTAAAGATCCTAGGAATGGTCAATGGATTATAATGGAAAAACATGTAAATAAGGGAGATTATTGGAAAAGTAATTGTGATGAAATTTTAAATTCTCTAAGTATTACAAGTTGCAAGTATAAGGAGTGGTTACGGTTGGTATTTATTATGAGTCGAGGGATGTTTTTTGAATATTATATTAATCATTTGTTCATTAATGATCAACAAAACTAATAATATTTAGTATTGTAAAAATAAATTTTAAATATTTGATTTTATACTTAAATAATATGGTTTTAATTCATCCATTAAACAAAAATATATGTATCTTGAATATACTTTTAAATTTTAAATTTTTTCATATTTCACTATTCAAATAAATATACACTATTTTACAAATTAAATAAATAAAAATAACAGCTTTTCAATATTTAGCTTAAAAAACAGATTTCCATTTTCAATATATATATATATATATCTTTTAGTTGAAAATTAAAATAATAATTTAATTGAAAATATTGATCTTCATATTATGGTCAATTTTCTGACCATTTTAAAAAATACAAAATGTATAATGAAACTATATTTTAACTTTAAATAATCTAAAAATTAATTTATAATCTAATTTTATGGAGAATGAAAATAATTTTTTATAAATTTGATTTCTATTATAATTAAAAAGAATATTTTTTTAGAAAATCATCAACACAAATTTTAACATTTTTAAAAAAATTTAATCACATGTTTCGTGGTTTAAATATTTAATATTTTAATATTACTAGATATTGAAATATTATTCTACACATAAATAGATTAGGTGACTATTTTAATGATCAGGTTACTATTCCAAATTGGCAATATACTATTCCAATTGTCTTCTTCATATTCTAATGATCATATTACTATTCAAATGTTAAAATTTGAAATGATATTATTCAATAGAGATATTCTATAAATAATTTATCATTAAATAATTCTAGAATAACATATATTTATATAAAGGTAAAATATTTTAATTTTCAAAATTCTGATTTTAGTAATAATATTCAGTATCATTTCTATGATGTTGTTCATGGGGGAAGTAATTATTAGGGATCGAGAATATACAAATATTTATATTTGAGTATTTTTTCTAATTTTAACCCATTGTAATACTTCCAACTAATAAGGATATTTTTATCCCTTAATTTTAATGTTTTAATTAATTTAATTAATTTCTGTCAGTATCATCATGTGGTGTTGGAAAATTACACTCCTTTTCCCAATATGATATACTTATAAGGAGGGAAAATCAAGTAATAAAATAATGGTTTATTAGAGAAAACCTAGTGAAAGGACTACTGTTTGGAATGGTGTTATGGGGGAAATCCTATGAAACATGAGATTTTTTTGTTCAATGTGATGTGGAAATTGGAATGACGACGATAAATATTTACAAGAGTTTAAAACAATACAATATTTGTTGGTCAGAATGGGCATTAGAGGAGCTAACCCACCCGGGACCATGATGTGGATTAGGTCATGAGAATGGTAAAATTATCTTTTAAAACACGTGAATAGGGGCATTGAATTTGGTATATTAAAATATACTTTGACTGAGGTAGATCATGACATATATGGTTTATCCATATTGTGTTGAGTCCATTAAAAATTTCATATATAAATAGTGGTCCCAATAACCATTATTATTATTGTCCTTCATATCCTTTGATGAATGTCTGATCTATACCACTTTTTTCAATTATATTGTCTCTTTTTTGGGTTAAAACATCTTTGTTTATATTGAATTGAATACTCTTCACTAAAGGTACTTTCTCATTCCCTTTCTCCAATTAATTATTCCATTTTATTTGGGTGTCAGTTATGATGAACGCCTCTAATTTTTTAATTAATTATGAGTTTTTTTTGTGTAACACCCCACCCCATCCTCATTGGATTGAGAAGGCGGTGAGGGTTAATTAGACTTAAGTGAGATTCCCAAGGTGCCAATGGCTGGAAATAAATTTCGTGGGCTTCAAGAACAAATTGGGTAACGATTTTCCCTTATGGAAAAACCAAATAAACCATCCACTATCAATCACTATATGATGCATTTCAACCAAAACATTCAAGCATGTATTCCTAAAGGACAACCATGTTGTTCCACAATACAACCCAAAACCAATATAACCAATACCATATTAGAATACTACGTGGAAGACTCATTAAAAGACCCAAAATAAGGCAAGGCACACTCCATGGCTCCACAACAAGCACCATGCTCCACGCTCCACCCAAACATCATGATGCACCACTAAAGGAGAGTGATGCCTTACCATTGCCCACATCATGATACACAACATCTGGAAAGACACCATTGTGCCAAAGCAGGGGGTGAGTAAAACTACTCAGTAGGATTTCCCAAAATGACTTCCGTACACACGCCACTAGTATAAAACAATTAGAGCATTTATATAAAACAGTTTATATAAAATAATCTCAAGTGAAACCATTACCATAAGCCAAACACATCCTTATCATGCCATCTCACCCAGACCAAGGAACCTCGGGAATGCCAAAAAAACTTTCCACAAGCCATTTCATCATATATACATTAGCACAACAATTCCATCTTGCAATCCAATGCATAACAAACAACCGAAATGGTGCGACTTCTTCCCAACCCATTCACCCATTCACACCAAATCAACTAAAATGGTGGGACTTCTTCCCAACCTGTTCACCCATTCACAAATAGTGGTACTTACCGACCACTACTCATATGGGGGTTCTTCTGACCACTATCTATAACATTTTATAGTGATACTTCTCTCCCACTTCCACACAACATTTCAACAAATCACAACCAAGAATATAACCCATCAAGGTTGCAACATCATGAAATAAACCAATTCCATTGCATGTCAATCCACTTCAATAAATCACCGAATTATTGAGAAATGTTTTCCATGCCAAAAAACATTTCAATAAAACAAAATCATTATTGAAAACTATTTTTCATCAACCGTTTTCCCATGATCAATCTCAACAACCCATTTTAAAATCTCCATTTTAAAATCCACAATAATAGAATTCCACCATAAAACCCCTTTTTCCCAAAATCCACAAAAAACAATAATAGGTATTTACAACCAATTTCGCAAAACAAATCACAAATGTAACAATCAAAAACTATTTGTAACCAAGTGGAGTCGAGAGAGAATCCACCTACCATGAAGGTTACCGAGAAACCGACCCACCAGCAACTACGCCTCAAATCCGGCGAACGCACCACCGAAACCTCTCTAGATCCCCTTCCCTAGCATTCATAAACCATAAAATCATCATCCAAATAAAACACAACCCTATATATACACAAAACAATTGTAGATCATGAAAACCAAGAATCAAAGGTATGTAGGTTTAGAAGAAAACATGAGGATTCCAAGAAGAGAGACTTACCTAGGAGAAACCACCTTCAATCAACCATGAAACCCCTTCAAAATGCTTCCAAACCGAGTGTGATAACCCTTCCAACCCCTCAAAACTAAAATAACAGAGTGAGGCTCGAGTGGGAGGAATATTGGAGAGAAATTAGGCAACCCCGAGGGAGCCTGGATTTAAATACCCTACTTAACGTGGCCGCACGGTTAGTCCGCACGGTTTGGAAAACCGTACGCTAACCGTACGCATGATACTACCTCGAGAGCAAGCATCTGCACGATTTCCTCACATATGTCAGAAAAATGTGCATAGGATTTGCAAATTCTACTTCCTCCCTCTGCACGGTTTCCTAGAGCACCCGCATGGTTTCCCCTAACCATGCTCAAACTGTACGCCCCAATAAAATCTCCCAAACTTTCTCAAACCAATTCCAAACACTCCCAACTTCTTCCCAACTCATTTCATGTACTCTAAACACATAAAAGGAATAAAAAAGGGCTACATAAATCAAGCTGGGGGTACTACATTCAGCCCACAATTGGACTTTCCGTCCTCAGAAAGTAGTGAACCCGCACTTTTTGGAAAGAGCTGGGGCCACTTCTCAGCCATTTCGTTCTCCTGCTCCCAGGTCTCCTGTTGAATCTGAACAAGCTGCCACAAAACACGAACTAAAAAGATGTTTTTACCATGATATACTTTCTCTTTCCTATCGACAACCTACACTGGCACATGCGATAACAAAGCATCCGGCTCTAGATCAACATGATCCCATCGAATCACATGGTCACAATCCGGCAGATAGTTTTTCAACTGTGACACATGAAACAAGATGTGCACCGCACTGAACATAGGTGGAAATTAAAAATGATATTCCACCTCACCAACTCACTCAAGAATCTCAAATGGTCCAATATACCTTGGAGATAACTTTCCTTGCTTCTCAAACTGATGATGTCCCAACCTGGGAGAGATACTCAAGAAAACATGATCACTCACCTCGAACGACAACGGCCGTCAATGATGATCCGCTTACAATTTCTAACGACTACGAACAGTCTCCATTATCTTCCTAATTAATTTGATCTTCTTCATAGTCTCCTGGACACGGCTCGGTCTAACCATCGAGGACTCACCCGTTTCCACCCAGTATAGTGGAGAACGACACGACAACCCATACAACGCTTCAAACAGAGACATATGTATGATGACTAATAAATATTATTTTACGATAACTCAACCAACGACAAGTGATCCCCCCACAAGCCACCAGACTCCATGACACAAGCCCGCAACATATCCTCCAATGATTGTATCGTCCTCTCGGATTGAAAATCTGTATGAGGGTGATACGCCATGCTCATCATCAACTGTCTCCCAAGGGCTTGCTGCAAGGATTTCCAAAAACGAGATGTAAACATCGGATCTCAATCTGATACAATCGAAACTAGAACACTATGCCTCTTTACCACCTCCCAGATATAGATTTTAGAAAGATTCTCCACCGTCTGAGATTCACGAATCGGGATACAATGGGCCGACTTTGTTAGCTGATCCACTATCACCAAAATGTCATTGTCTATTCTGACCATTCTTGGGAGACCTATGACAAAATCCATCTCTATCTGCTCCCACATCCAAATAGAGAATCTTAATGACTACAACATTCCCACTGGCCTCTGATGCTCTGAATTCACCTGCTAGAAAGTCAAGGATCTCGAAAAAAACTCAGCCACTCTTCTTTTAATACCATCCCACCAGAACTGTGCTTTCAACGCTTTATACATTTTCTGAATTCCAAGATAAACAGCCCACCTGGAATGATAATACACCCTGAGATGATCCTCCTGACAAAAAACTGGTACCACCATCCATTTTTAAAACAAAAAAATGAATCTCCATTCAATTTACAACCCTCAATGGCCACCCCACCATTGAGTCTCGGCCCCATGGTCACACACTCAGAATCAGATATCTTCACCTCTGTAACGAGCCCAACCAATTCAGGAATCAACAAGATGAGAAAGAAGATCTCTCTATCGCCCTAGACCTCATATTCCAACCGCATGTCAGCTATTACTGACATCAACTTCCACTGGTCTGATTCCAGTTTCACCACCTGAGCATATGATTTTCTACTTAATGCATCTGCAACTGAATTTCCCGGGTGTGTACATCAAGTGAAAATCAATCATCTGGTGATATTCCATCCATCTCCTTTTCCTCAAGATCAAATTACTTTGTGAGAAAATGTGTTTCGATCTCTTATGATATGTATATATTGTGAATTTCTCATCGAAGAGATTATTACATCACACTTTCAAATCATGGACCACTACTAGCAATTCCAAATCATGAGTTTGGTAGTTCTTCTCAAGCACCCTCAACTGTCGTGAGCCATACGCAACAACATGATTACCTTGCATGATAACTCACCCCAACCCTAATCCCAATGCATCCCAACACACCATGTACCCTTTTCATGGTTCTAGAAACACCAAGATGTGCTGATGTAAGGACACCCTTTATCTCCTCAAAACACTGCTGACATTATTCATTCCACTAGAATGGAACTTTCTTTCATGTAAAATCTGTCATCATTGAAGCCAAATGTGAAAAATCACGAACAAAATGCCGATAATACCCAGCGAGACTGAGGATAAATTGTACCTCAAACACATTCTATGGAAGTTTCCATGACATAATAGCCTCTATCATATTCGGATCCACTGAAAACCACAATTCAGAAATTACATGGCCATGAAAACGGACTTCCTGTATCCAAAAGTCACACTTTGAAAATTTGGCATACAACCGATGATCCCTCAAGATTCATAGCACTGTATCCAAGTTCTAATCATGCTCCACCATTTTTATTGAATACACCAGAATATCATATACAAACACTACCACAAATGAATCCAGATATCTCTGAAATATTCTATTCATCAATTCCATGAATTCTGCTAGAACTTTAATTAGACCAAAGGGCATAACAACATATTCATATTTACCATTTCTACTTATGAAAGCTGTTTTAGGAATATTTTCCTTCCTCACTCTCCATTGATGATATCCGGACTTCAGGTCGATCATGGATAACCATTGTGCTCTCTTCAACTAGTCAATCAAATCATCAATTCATGGAAGTGGATATTTGTTCTTTATCATAACATAGTTATGTTGTCGATAATCAAAAGGTAGCCTCAAATTTACATCCACCCTATTTCACAAACAACGCTGGCGCTTCCCACAAAGACGTGATAGGCTGGATAAACAGTTTGTTTTCTAACTCTTCCAACTGGACATTCAATTCCCACAATTCAGTAGGTGCCATCTGGTAAGGTGGAAGTGAGATAGGACTGGTCCACAGAAGGAGATCAATCGTAAACTCCACTTCACTTATGGGAGGTAACCTAGAGAATTATTCAGGAAAAACATCCATGAACCGATCCACCACTACTGGAAGAACACTCTTCTCAAAAACCTCTACCGATTCTAATTTCAAAACCGCCAACTAATACAATAATGTCCCCACTGCTAGTGCCAACAAACCTGTTGCACCATTCCTTTCATGCCTCTCTCCTCTAAAGAGATGTCTAATGCCATAGTGTGTCATAAAATCCATTTTTCTCCATTACAGTTGATGTCGGCCTTAAAACCCACCAACCAATTCATTCTTAGGAGTACATCATACCCATGCATCTCAATCACTGAGAAATTCCACATTAGCTCAACCTTGCCCAAAATGATACAAAATGATCTACACAAGAAGGATTGAAACTTACTTTAACCCAGAGGTGTTTTATGCTTCAAAACCGCAGGCATAATTTCTACCCTTAAACCCAGTAACTCAACCACACGTGCTAAAATAAAAGAGTGTGAGGAACCCATATAAAATAGAACTTATATTAAGGTAGAATTTAAAAGAATATTACCTCGCACCATGGATGGTCCTGACTAATCGTCCCCACAATCTTCTCGGCTTCGAACAACACCTTGGTTGCCACACACTGCTCTTTGTTGCCCTGCTGAGGATTTGTGGTGTTCTGAGAGTCACCATAACTAACATTGCTTTGCTGAAGAGGGGTATGTTGTTGTCCCTGCCCCGTCGATGCATACGATGTCTGCGATCCCTGAGGACTGTCACACACACCCAACCTCAATGAATTCCCACAATAATGTTGCAGATGCTGCATCTACTTACAATTATGACATGCTCGAGGTTGTTCCATAAAATCCTTCTTGATGTGTGTCGTAGAGCCAAACTGAAAACAACCTAGATTGCTCTGGGGCATCGATGGAAGATTTACCGATCCTACAGTCAGATTATGTTCCATAAACCCACCATAGGAATAAGTGTCCCTCGTTCGCTTGAACCCAATGTTAGAGTTCCCACTATTCCCCATGGGTACCACCATCCTTCCTCCGCCCAGAGCTCCCAACAAATCCCACTCAGCCACTGAAGGTCTATTCACCATCTGCGTATAATAATCTATACATAGCAATCCTATATTTGAATGGATTTGATTCCTAAACCCACTCCAATTATCCTTGACTTCAATGAAGTTCTACTGAACACCTTGGGTGAAAACCGCACTATCTTCATAAACTTAGCTACATACTCTACCACATATATATGCACTTTCTTAAGACTGATGAAATCACTCGTGCGCTGAATTCTAAATGTATGTGAGTAGAATTTTTTATTCTAAAGTTCCTCAAAGCCTTCCAACATCATACCCTGGTCCATTCCATCTTGGACTACCAACTACCAACTCCCACCACTGAAGGGAAAGATCTTCCAATATATATGTGTGGTGAACTTCACTTTCAACTCTACCGGTGTTACCAAGAATTCGATGATCTTGTTCATTCTATTCAACCATGATAATTCCCTCTCTATCTCTGAATCACCCCTGAAGATGGGTGGATTCTGCTTTTGAAACTGAACTCTATGATCCACATGCCTTGGCTCATCCACTTTGTTCCCACTTTCCACAACATGGAAAGCATTCACTATACTCTGCACTAACTGCTGGTTCACCTGAGGCTCAGGTGAAACCCTGTTCTCATCAGCCACTTCCGGTTGGTCTCTATGATGCCTACCCGGTAAAATTTCTATAAACCGAAAACAATCAACCATGAGTCTCACTTATGTAGACATCACAAAGTCCCATTACAAAATAATATCACAACGAGGCTTTCCAACTTTCAACATTTTCCTTGTTTCACCATTTTGAAAACCAAACCATTTTCAAAATACAAAATTTATACACATTTCAATTTCACACAATTGGAAAACCATTTATCAATTCAGCCCATAAATCATTATGCCCACTGAAATATGTATCCTAATGTGAAGTCATTTCTACCATGCATTTCATGCTCATCTCATTGGATACACCCACGACAATGAGATATCCAATGCCTATAAGTGTCTCCAAAATACTTATGTACCCAACTCCCTGGTAACTTGAAGGTCAACATAAGAAGTTTAGATACTTCCTTTTAAACAATACATTCCATGTTATGACATTCCTACACCTTGCTACCATCCCGATTCGAGGAATATACCACAAAGATTGTCAACACCAAAACCAATGCTCAACAACAATGATCGAACAACTGTTATCACTTGAAAGCTAAGGACCAAACAATCTGATACCACTTGTAACACCCCACACCTACCTCATTGGATTTAGGAGGCGGTGAGGGTTACTTGGCCTTAAGAGACGATCCCAAGGTGCTAATGGCTGACAATAAATTATTAGGGATTCGAGAAGAGATTGGGGAATGATTTTCTCTTATGACAAAACTAACCAAACCATCCACTATCAATCACTATAGGATGCATGTCAACCAAAAAATTCAAGCACGTATTTCCAAAGGAAAAACTAGTTGTTCCAAAATACAAACCAAAACAAATACAAACAATACCAAATTAGATTACTATGAAGAACACTCAACAAAAGACCCAAAATAATCCAAGGCACCCTCCATGGCTCCACACCAAGATCCATGCTCCACGATCCACCCAGACATCATGTTGCACCATTAAAGGAGGGTGATGCCTTACCTTTTCCCACGTCATGATACACAACATCTAAAAAGATACCAACGTTCCAAAGAAGGGGGTGATTATAACTACTCAGTAGGATTTCCCCAAATGACATCCCTATACACGCCACTAGGATAAAACAATTATCACATTTATATAAAATAGCTTTTATAAAATAATCACTAGTGCAACCATTACCATAATCCAAACACATCCTTACCAAGCCATCTCACCCAAAACAAGCAACCAAGGGAATGACAAACAATCAATCCACAAGAAATTTCATAATTTATAGATTAGCACAACCATTACATATTCCAATGCAATGCACAAAAAACAACCAAAATGTTGGGGATTCCGCCCAACCTGTTCACCCACTCACACCAATGCATCCAAAACTGCGGGACTTCCGCCCAACCCATTCACCCATTCACAACTAGAGGTACCTCTAAACCACTTATCATATGGTGTTTCGTATGACCACTATCCATCACCTTTAATAGTGAGACTTCCCGCCCACTACCACACAACATTTTAACCAATCACTACCAAGAAAATAACCCATCAGGGTAACAACATCATGAAATCAGCCAATTCCATTGCATGTCAATCCACATCAATAAATCACCCATTTACTAAGAATTATTTTCCATTACAAACAACCATTCAATAAAAAAACATATTTATTCAAAACCATTTTCCATCAACCATTTTCCCCAAATCAATCTCAACAATCCATTTTAAAATCTCTATTTTAAAATCCACTACAATATCCTTCCACCATAAAACACCCTTTTTCCCAAAATCCCCAAAACACTACCAAAGGAATTTCCAACCAATTTCACACAAAAAATCACAATTATAACAAAGAAGCACTAGTTAAATCCAAGTGGAGTCGAGGGAGAAGCCACCTACCTTTAGGAATCCCGAAAAATCGACCCACGAGCAACCGCGCCTCAAATCTGAAAAATAAACAACTGAAACCTCTCTAGATCTCCATCCTTGACATTTATAAGGATAAAAATCATCATCCAAGGCAAACAAACCCATATATCAACACTCAATAGGTTTATATCTAGAAAAACAAGAAAGATAGTGATGTAGATCTAGAAGAAAACACAAGGAAACCAAGAGGAGAGACTTAACCAAGAGAAACCATCTTCTATCCAGCTTGAAACCCCTTCGAAATGATTCCATTCCAAGTGAGAGAACACTTACAACCTCTACGAACCGAAAAACCCAAGTGAGGATCGAGTGGGAGGAATATTGGAGGGAAATGAGGCAATCCCGAGGGAGCCCGAATTTAAAAACCCTACTTTAAGTGGCCTCACAGTTAGTCCACACGGTTTTAAAAACCATGCGCTAACCGTTCACACACTACAGCCTCGAGAGCAAGCTTTCGCATAGTTGCATCGCACGGTTTGGAAAACTGTGTGTAGGTCGTGCAAAGACTACAGACTCTCCCATCACGGTTTCCTAGAGCAGTCGCACGGTTTCCCCTAACCTTACTCAAACCCTATGCCCCAAGAAAATCCCCCAAACACCTTCAAACCCATTCCAAACTATCCCAACCACTTCCCAACTCATCTCACGAACTTTAAACACATATAAGTGAATAAAAAAGGGTTACATACCTCAAACCGAGGGTGATACTATTTGGATATGGGATGTTGTCTTCTGGACTAAGGGGATTCATATTCATACCTGATGTTGCATGATTCATGGTTTCATCCATTATGGGTGTGTATCTCTGTGGTGCTCAAATTAATGTAGGAGATCCTAATTCAATCCAACATTATGATAATAATAGTGGATTTAATGAATTTTTATTCAGTTGTGGGGATAATAAGGCTCATCATATAAAATTAAGAAATTATAATAATGAATACTTAATCTTATGTACATTATTCACATGAATTTTCGTATTGTGATGATATTCTGAATGAAATTATACAAGATTTTCCCTATTGATGAAAATAATCACATTTGGGAGCTTAAATTTTATTTTAGTGTCTATGACCATGATACTTCTACTGTGTGGATTACATGAACTCATTATATATAAAATGGAAATAACATATATATCAATAAAAAATTTTCCCAATCGAGATTTGTAATTACATGATAATGAAACTGATATATAATTATTTAATGTGATTTAATCCCCTTATCAAATGTAATATTTTACTAAGTGCTGGGATTTGGTATGTGATAATATATGACTATGTTATAGTTTCAATTTCTAGTGTGATGTGTTGGAACCATATGTGTGGGTATACAAATAATACTGTTGACCGAGTTCAGTTCATAATGTCATGTATATCAATGTCATGGTTGGTTGGTATGGGGTATGATGGGGTGATGGATTTTATTTTATTTACAAGGTTATAGTTATGTTTTTATTGTTTTTAAATGGTTGGGATGACACAATGAATTTTTATATTCCACAAATTCTCAATGGTTTGTGTGATATGGGTGAGATTGTGTGTGGTGTAGTTGGATTACATTCCGAATTAGAAAATTTAATTTAATGATGAAAGTGAGATATGAAGGGATGGAGTTGAGATATGGTATTTAAATTAAATAAATTTAATGATGAATGGAATGGTTTAGAAAATGAAAGTTGCATGGGATTCAATCTGTTATGAAATTATTGAATCACTTAACTAAATATGAATAAAATGCTGTTGTTTGTCAATTTGAGAATCTAATTGAAATTGATGAGATTGTAATTGAATGGGGAATATTTTGGTGTTGATATGGGATGCATTGAGTGGTGATAGTGGTCAAAAACATTCCATGACATTCAATGGTGTTGTTGTGGATTTTTTTTTGTAGTTGATATCAACCCATTTGGTGGATATTGTGGGTGTTATTCCTGAATTGTGTAATTATGTTATTTTTATATGCATTCCACTAGTGCCGGATAAACTCACTAACTCTAAAATATTTGTTGATCCTTGTGATTCCCCGACATATAGGGTGGTGGTGAACCTGATTGTTGAATACACCCTCTTCCCATATCCCCTATTATCGTATTGATGATGAAATTTTTTGATGTTATATATTACACTCTTGTTGAGGAATCTGTATTTGTGAACACACAGTCAAACAGAATTTCTGATACGTGATGCGGGTCATCCGTGACGGGGGGGAGGGAATGAGGCTAATATCATCCACATTCATGATACCCTACTTCCCATGTTATGAGATTTAGTATTTCAATGAGATTCTGATGTGGATATTGATTAATGATAGAAGCACATTATATACCCTATATGAGAATGGGAGAGGTAGGGATTCATATTGACTGTTATTAGATATGGATGGGTATGGGATGAAATATGAATATAAGGGATGTGAGAACATTATGTTTTCATTGCTTTATGAGAGAGGAAAATTTTTAGTGAATCAATTGTGGGAATCTATTTTTTTAAATTCATTGAGGGTATTTTATACATGGTATTTTATATTTGGTTTCCATGCCATAGTATGGTTGGGTTTGGTGAGTTGACATATTTTTGGCCATGTTAGTTATATTTTTTCTTCACTATTTTAGTAATATTATTTTTTAACTTGTTCATGAAATATCTTAGGCATGAATATACTTATTAATCTGTATATTCTCACCCTATATACAAAAAACTATTGTTCAAGTTTCAATGTTGATTTTGGGGAACCAGATGAACATCACTAGCTTTGGAATTGGAGTTTCTATTAATTCCTTGTTGTAGGACATGCCCTCTTTGTATCTTCATGGTAATTTTATTATAATTTCTGAAAGAGATCAAATTTTTTTGGATATTTTGGTTTTTAAATAATATTATTTTATAGAGAATAATGACAGTTATTTATTCAATATCCATATCTTATAATATTATTCAATATATTTCCTTATATATGTTGTGTTTTTATTCCCTTGGTTCTAGTATCCTTATTTTGGCCAACTAGATGTGAGAGTTAGGGATCAACCCCTCTCTTCATTCCTTTCATGATGTAGAGGTCCACACTTAGGGAGAGTTATTGCGATAAGAATTTTTTTTATATCCCTTGAAGAGTGGTCATCCTAGATGGTTCAATTATATGAATTGTTAGAATTGGGACTAATTGTAATGACCAAGAATTTCCATGGAATTTTTTTCCTAAATAAATTGGAATTATACGAGTCCACAAAATTTGAAGGCGCATGATTCTGAGGCCTGGTGTGCCTGGAATAATTTTCTGAAGTTTTTTTAAGGTACGTTCAGTAAAAATATGAGTGGGTATTTATAAATTTTAAACCAGTGCTCATAATTGAAATCTAAGGGCACCATTGAACTCGCAGTGCCAGTATTTTCTTAAGAATTCATTCACCTCGATGGTAGTTGGTCGAGAATAAATGTTAGTATTTGGGTTTTTAGTGAATTAATTAATTGAAAATAATGATGTGTAGATTTATTCTAATTTTTTGGTTAAAAACAACACTTGGAAGTTGGAAGTGTGGGGACCACCCGACCGTAACCTCCAATGAGAGGTTATGGTGGTGGGGCCCACCCGAACGTAACCTCTCGTGAGAGGTTACTTTGTGCGGACCACCTAGGACTAAACCCCCCTAATAATGGTGGGAGGGGAAAAACTCTCTAATACCCTCATTAATGATGGAGATTCTCTACACCCCGACCATTAATGTGTCAAATCCTCCTCTTTAATTTATTGTGAAAACCTCATGATTTATTTAAGTAGACCAACATAATTAATTCACAATTTATGATTTCTTATGCCAACAATATATTTTATAATATACTACCTTGGATTCCTTTTCTTTTGGTTGGAAAAAGGTTGGAAAATGAGGATTATATCATTTCAGAGAAAATCTCTTGCCAACGAGGAATGAAAAATGTTCCCAACGAAGAATGCCTTCGACTAAAAAGAAGGATGTACTTCAACCTTCATCCACGAAATCCTACCGATGTGAGATTTATTTGATGGACCTTCCCTCCTCATCGTCGTCAATTAACCAACACACGAGCTCGGGATTGGATCTGTGCACCGGAGGCGACGATCGATGATAACTCCTTCTTCTTCCCCACGACTCCGTCGATGTACACCGATCAAGGTAGGAGTTTTACTTGAATATGATATTATTCATATATTTATTTCATTATAAATAAATGTATGGTTTTGTTTGTTTACCATGTTGGTTGGGAACCTTTATTTGCAGGATGATGTGGGGTGTTATTCCTCTCTCTTCTTTTCATGATAATTCGTTGAAAAATCAAGCCGTTTTTGAAACAATTGCTATCACCCTGAATGTGGAGGATGTGGGACAAACTAACATGGCCCGACACCCTCCATCGATCACTTTTGTGATTTCATTAGGCATGGCAATGAAACGACCAAGCGACGGAGGTGACAGGAAAAGTCCGTGCTACCCACGGACTCCACAACCTACGTCTCCCTCACGGTGCTTTGGCCGAACCGACTCCCGGCCACCCACCGGCCTCCCGGCTCCCGGCCGTCGTTGGACTCCCATTCCCACAAGTGAAACTGCACCAGCTTGTGCCTCCTGGCTCCCAACCACCACCTACCTCCCCTGCTCCCCGGCTGAACCGCACTGACCCACATGCCACGTGCCGCGGCTGGCTAAACTGGCCTCGGCCATACGTGTGGCGCCACCCGACCGGCACCCCTCGCGGCTCTGGCCAAAATTGCCTTATCCATCTAGGACGAGCCATCGAGCTAGGCCACATGCACACCTTCCTGAGACGGCCTTCCTCTCCCCTCGGGGCGCCGCCAGCCGAACCGCCCATACACCGACCCGCTACCGGTTCGCGCCCTCGGGTCGAGTCCGCGCTCTCGTGCTACTTGTGACTTTTTCTACCTTCTAGGCCAGGCCCAGTAGGCTAGGCCGAACCTAATAGGTTAGGCCAGGCTGAGCCCAAACTAGGTCATCCCAGAATAAGTCGGGCTGGGTCGGTTCGACTAGGTCGGACCTGACCCGAGACCACTATGACCCTTTACATTCTTTTGGCCATATCATTGGCACCAGACATCTATTTGACGAACTGTCTACGACTCTAGTATTATTGGATTGTAATGGTCCATTTTTGTATACCCATTGAGACACGGTCAGGTTGGATCGAGCACGTATCCAACCAGGCCCCCCGGGACAAAAAGAAAAATAACTCACACACCGGGCGTCTGATTGACGTGTTGTCTGTTGTGTTGAGACCCCTATGATGTGGTGGAACTTTGGGATAATTATTCATGGAACTCCATGAAAGATGATGCATTGAAACATGGATTGAGGAGAGGACCCTCCAGGTATCAAGTGTACATTGTGCAGGTAGCATGTGGTTGGCTGCTATGTGATAAAGGGATCCTACATGGGTTCGATAGCTCTGACTACTATTTCAGGATCCTATGTGGGTTTGACAGCTCTGACAATAGTTCAAGGATCCTACATGGGTTCGACCACTCCGACTTCTCTTCCAGGATCCTACGTGGGTTCGACTGCTCTTATTATTATACCAGGATCCATCGTGGATTTGACAGTGTAGATGATTCAGTGCCTACATCTAATCATCTCTATCTCTCTACATAAGATGTATACATGTGTGAGATGAGTCAGTTAATTTTGTGTTTACATCATGATTGAGATGGATTACTTGATAACTGAGATATATGAATAGGCATAAACCTATGTGGGGTTATCTATTGATTCCATACCTTTTGGTTTATCCTTGTTGGATTTTGTGACACCATAAGGGTCTTGGGGTCCCCACTGAGTATCATTATACTCACCCCTACATAGGATATGATTGCACCTCATTGTGTTGGTTGCAGACGATGGAAAACTCTGACTGAGGCTTAGAGTATTAGGACATGACAGTTCCCGGAGCTGGACCATATGGAGTGATGGTCCATGGAGGAGACAGATGAACCTGTAGTGCTGAGGAGGGTATTTGTACCTACCCATCAGGGAGAAATCCCAGAGGACGACCTAGTCACTATTTTTCCTTTCTTCAGTTTTACTTCAATTTCTAGTTCCTTGTAATTTAATGTTTGGCGTGTATTTTCGGCCCATTTTACTTTTCAGCACTCTTTTGTTATAAAGTTTACTTAGTGTTTTGTATCCACCTGTATGTTTTGTTGTCTGTGTTTTAGGATATAAATGCAATTCCTTCCTAGTTTTAGTTAAGTATGCCTTTGGTGCTAGTCTCTAGGCCCTGGCCTATGGAAGGCGGGATTGGGGTAGTCACGGAAAGAGCCCCGGGGGAAGGGTCGTGACAAATTTCTATCA
Source organism: Viscum album (assembly GCA_963277665.1). Classification (NCBI taxonomy): domain Eukaryota; kingdom Viridiplantae; phylum Streptophyta; class Magnoliopsida; order Santalales; family Viscaceae; genus Viscum; species Viscum album. The sequence goes on along the minus strand of OY728147.1, from coordinate 1,814,658,910 downwards.
GAGGAGTCAGTTCTACCGCAGAACAAATGAATCTGATATTTTCTGTAAAGCAATAGTGTTAAGGGTACTGAGTAAGGTTTTCATTTTAGGGAGTCAAGTGTTGGTATTACGGCTGACGTATCCATACACCAGGACCCTGACTTCTGATTTCCGACTCAGTGCATGAAAACACTGATTACGTGTGTGATTCTTTTGGAAGGTTTTCTCAATTATCTCTTTTAGTCAGCTCACCAGGTATAACTTATTGACTGTGGAACACCAGATTCTTTTCAGTATGGCCCCAGGCAGACAGCCAGCCAGGGATCTAGGATTTTTACGAGATGGAAGCCCACCGACTGAGAAGGCCTCGGTGCAAGGCCCTATCAAAGTGGAGGCACCATCAGTACAACTAAATATTGGGCCACCAATTCCACCAGCCCAAACAGTAGAGAGTGCACGCTGCCTGAGCGCATTGCCTGAGTTCAAATGCCAGATACCGCCCAGGATCAGGGGTGAGATAGACATGCAGGTAGCTGAGGATTGGCTTGAGGATTTAGTGAGAGTCTTCATACTGGTAGGGACACAAGCCGACCTTATGGTGATCATTTCTGTGAGTCTCCTTCAGTTAGTAGTAGGTAGATGGTGGATCCTAATGCTCTAGGTGACTTTCAAGGCGACACTTCTTTTGGCAGACTTCGAGAGGCTGTTTCGTGTAGAGTTTTTCCCAAACACTTTATGTGCATAGAAGATATAGAAGCTACCTTATCTGTAGTAGGGCATCATGGTGGTGGAAGAGTACTCAGCGATGTTCACCAACCTCTCACGCTACTCCACGGATATGGTGCGGGTCCCATTCTTTAGGGACCAGACCATCGAGCAGGGGCTTAGCTGAGAGATCAGGGCTTCAATGATCCCCATCAGCATCTCAATGCAGGTAGAGGTGTTGGAGCATGCCCTCTTGGTGGAGAGTTTCCTTGCTGTGTAGTCACCAATAGAGAGACCCACCACCGAGAGACACTTAGCAGAGTCTTCTGCAGCTGGTAGCAGGCAGTTTTCACAGAGATCTATGTAGACCATGCCATCCTATGGATGACCTCAGGATAAAGGTTCAGTTGTGTGAGGCACAGAAGATAGAGTCAGTCATACAAGGGACATCCTGTGCTACATATGCGACATGATGGGTCACATGGCCCGAGACTGTCTGACCCGCCATGCAGATGATCTATATATAGTTGAGGGACCTCCTAGAAAGAGGTAGAGGTTTGACTTTGGTGGTCCGTAGGGAGTAGGTGGACGTGGTAGAGGAGCTGGCTGAGCAGAATGTAGTGGATGGTGTCTCTATTTCGTACCACCACCACCACCAGGAGGTCCACCCCAATTGCAGGGAGCCGGTGGTCAGGCTAGAACTCAACTCTAGGTAGCTGCGGTTGATGATCATGGTGCTCCGGAGATGATATAAGGTACCATCTATGTCTATTACACCGTAGCTACAGTTCTCATAGAAACATGTTCCAGTGACTCTTTCATTTACACCTCTCTATTTCAGAGCACGAAGCTTCCAATGGATCCATTGGTTCGATCCTTACGGCTAGAGACTCCTACGGGAGTTGACTCGATGATTACGCATTGGTGTTGACAATGTGAGCTTACTCTAGGAGGTGAGATCTTTGGTTGGGATCTCCTCATAGTGGCATCAAGGCCTTATGACATCATCTTGGGTATGGACTGGTTATCTATAGTCTATTCTCAGATTGACTGTATTAGGAGCAAATGGATGTGTTTTGACATGGATGGGACCAGGGTTACCTTAACTGGAAAGGAGAGAGCCTTTGCAGCACAAGAAAAACTTACCTGGAGGATGGTGCAGCCAATCACTCATCAGTTGGCCTACCTTACCCTTGGAGCAGTTGATGTGGAGACTCCGAGCTGTCATGTAGTGGTGGACCAATACACGTATTCTTCCCTAATGATGTCCCAGGTCTACCACGTCATAGAGAGGCGTACTTTTACATAGACTTGTACCCCGGGATGACACCGATATCTACACCAGCATATCGGATTTCTCTCATGGAGCTTTGCGAGCTGCTTGTACAATTAGAGGTCTTCCAGCGGAAGGGATTCATCTGGCCTAGTGTTACTCCCTAGGCAGCCCCGATTATGTTCTCCAAGAAGGCGGATGGAAGGATGAGGCTTTGTGTCAACTACCAGTGCCTGAATCTGGTGACTGTGATGAACAAGTACCCAATCCATAGTATTGATGACCTCTTTGATCATCTAAATGGAGTATGGTGGTTCTCGAAGATAGACCTCAGATCAGGTTATCACCAACTCAGTGTTCGAGATGAGGATGTGCAGAATATGGCCTTAAAATGTCGGTATGACCACAAAGAGTTCATGTTTATTCAATTCAGCGTAACCAATGTTCAAGTAGTTTACATGGGACTCAAGAACAGGACCTCCCAGCCAGTCCCCTATAACTTCGATGTAGACTTCATTGATGACATTATAATCTACTCAACTACTGAGGAGGATCATGCCTACCATTTGCAGGTAGTACTGGACACACTCTGAGAGAACTAGGTTATTGATAAGCTCCCGAAGTGCCAGTTTTGAATATGAGAGGTTCACTTTTTTGGTACATTTCATCTTGGAGGCCGGAGTTGAAGTAGATCGAGTGAAGATTGATGTGATACTTTCTTGGGAGCCACCGAGGAGTGTGATAGATGTATGGAGTTTCATGCGCTTAACTGGATAATACAAGATATTTGTGAGAGATTTCTCTAGAGATTCACCACAAATATCATCCTTGACGAAGAAGGGGAAACCCTTCATGTGGTCGGAAAGATACCAGCAAAGCATTCAAGTGCCGAGGCAGAGGCAGACTAGTGCCCCCATCTTGAGGCTTCTAGAGGAGGGAATATTGTATGTAGTCTATTACGATGCATCAGGGACCTGACTCGGATTTGTCTTATTGCAGGAGCGAGTAGTGATCACTTATGGTTCATGACTACTAAGACATCATGAGAATAACTACGGTACCCATGACATGGAGTTAGCAGTAGTGGTCTTCACCTTAAAGATTTGGAGACACTAACTGATGGGAGAGCGTTTTACCGTGTACTCTGATCATAAGAGTCTCAGGTATATCTTCTCTCAGAAAGACCTGAACCTAAGACAACAACGTCTGCTTGAGTTCCCCCAAGACTATGATTTTGAGATAGTCTATACTCATGGGATTGAGAACGTTGATGAAAATGCGCTCAGTAGAAGATCTGGTATACAGCAGCTAGGTGAGGTGACAGAGTAGCTGGCTGCTTTACAGATATCCATTGTGAATAGAGATGGAGAAGCCTTTATTTAGTCTCTTATGGTCACCTCCCCTCTTTTTTAGTGATTCATAGAGGCACAACATGGCGATACTGACTGCAAGACACAACTTTCTCAATTATCCACAGGACAGTCACCGGATTGATTTCCTGTAGGTGGGGATCATGTCATCCTCTTCAGAGGACATAACATGGTACCGATGTCACATCGGGTGGAAGTGTCGAAGGAGTTCTACCCATCCCCTCTAGCGGTACATCGAGGAGTCACAAAGATGTACTAGGATCTCCAACGACAACAGTAGTGGCTGGGATTGAAGAAGGGAGCTGTAGAGTTTGTCTCTCGGTGCCTCACTTGTCAGCAGTTAAAGGCAGAGCACCAGGTACCAGCTGGATTTGTTCCACTTTTAAATGTCCCATAGTGGAAGTGGGATGGGATATCCTTGGTCTTCGTGATGGGAATTCTCTGTACATATAGAGTTCATGACTTGATTTGGGTGATCATCGACCAACTCTCCATGTTGGACCACTTACTACCAATAAGAGAGAAGGGTTCTTTATAGAGCAAGGGATGCCTCTAAGTGCAGGAGATTGTGTGGATACATGGAGTAACTTTGATGATTGTCTCGTATCGTGAAACACGTTATACTAATCGACAATATAAGGGGTTGTAGTAGACTTTCGGGATGCATCTTCGTTTGATCACTGCCTTCCATCCTCAAATGGATGGTCTGACATAGAATACCATTCAGAACCTCGAGGACATGTTGTGTGCTTGTGTCCTCGACTTCGGTTGCAGTTGGGAGGATCAATTAACTTTTTCTGTGTTTTCATACAAAAAAATTTATCACTCCACCATTGGGATGGAACCTTTTTAGTCCTTATACAGGTGAAAATATAGATCACCCTTGTGCTGGACTGACCCTTGGGAGTCAGCACTAGTGGGACAAGAGATGGTACGAGCTATGATGGAGAAGTTGTAGTTCATCCAGGAGCAGATGAAGACTGCACAGAGCAGAAAAAAGTTTTATGCTGATAATAGATGGAGGCCTCTGGGGTTTGAATATGGTGGCCACATCTTTCTATGGGTCTCACCTCGATGAGTTCTACAGAGATTTGTCCAAGGTGCAACTTATCTCTGAGATTCATCAGTGTAACAACCTGAGATTTTATAAGATACATTCTTTTTAATTTCATTCATATCTTCTATTGTACGACACACCAAGATTATCTTGCGCTATACGCAACACTGTATTAGCTTGCAGTATACGAAACACTTTTCTTGGCTCTTGTTAAACACAATTTCAAGTTCGTTTCCTAGAAGTTATTCTACGCAACATTGAGTGTATATATATATATATACTCAATGTATAAATAAAATATGGTTGGATTCTATTATAATCAACAACAAAGGAGTTGTGTACTACACGCAACCCTGACTTGGCTTGCATTACACGCAATCGCAACCTTCCTCAATAGCGTGTGTTGTACGCAATACCGGGTTTTACTAAACAATGATATATTATTATAATATTGTTAGGAACTAGTCGTTATGAGTGTTACCTAAATTTTGAATTTTATAACATTATTATTCATCTTACTCATTTCTAGAACATGGTATAATAACAAAATAATGTTTTCGGGTAAAATAAGTATTTTCCAAAAAATGCAGTTTAGCCATCTTTTGATGGCACACCCACTTTAAATCTAGTTTTTGACATGTTTATAAGTTCAATTTGAAAAAATAAAATTATTCTTTTGAATCAGGATATAAAAATTTACATTTGATAAAGTTCGGATATTTTTCCGATAACTTTCGTATTTTAATGAATAGTAAAAACACGCTATATTTTAATTAAAAACAACTTTTTTCATCGTAATATCTTATGTGGTTAAATTATAATATTTAATGGTTTTAAACTATAAATAGAATATATTTTTACCATTTAATATAATGTATAACATTTGCATTGATTTTACCTTGAATTCGTAGGTTAAATCAATTCAATCTTTTGGAATGTTTTAAAGAAAAACCCGTTTTCTTTCGAACAACATGATTAATTTTAATTTAATTTCTGCATCTTTTGTGTATTGAATTTGGAAAAATGGATTCCATATTTGGAATCAGTGGGTCCAAATTATGTTAATAAGCTACTTTTTATTTTTGGGCATTGTGAATAGTAACTACGGTAAATTTAATTTACTATAGTTAATGGTAAATTGGGTAATTAAGGGTAAATATAAGACTATAAAATTTACCTAAAACTTGGAAAAATCCTATTGGATGACTAAAAGTCGACCCATGTAACCTAAGGGTCGGATTAGATTCATTTTATGGACTTTTTCCCATGAAAATAATTTAATTATTATTCAAACCAAAGAATGTGACAACATGTCACTTTCTTAAATCTTATAAGTATAATAATTTTAATTTAGTGATACACATCATGAAACTTCAAACATGAATAGTCTCCAGAAATATTATAAAATTATCTAAATCATAGGAATTTATTTAGAATTTTTAGGGATTAAATAATTATCATTTATTATGACACAAAGATGATGTAGTAATTGTCTTATTAATGAAATATTGACATAATTGATGTTATAAAATCCCAAATAAATGTAATTTGAGACTTTTTATGACATAAATTAATTTTATAGGTTAATATGACATGTTATTGTTGATATAAGTAACTTGTTTAGAACTTATCATTCTGTTATGAATTTCATAAAAATCATGTACCAAATAGTGTCAAAATTAAAAAAAAGTAGTTTTTAAAACAAATATTATATTATTAATTGTTATTTAATTCCTAAAAATATAATGTTTGGTCAAATGACTTAGGTAAGGATAGATATATTAATAATAAACAACTTGGGGTTCGTTTGGCTTGTTATGGTAAGTTTATTAACCATATAGTGTAAGAAAAAAAAAAGACACGGTAAAAGTTAAATTATTTAACTTAGAGTTAAATCTAATTGATAAGGTTAAAATAAAAATCTAAACTTGTCTAAATCCTATTGTATGAGGGGATTTCGACCCATACCCACTTTATCTTAGAAATAAGACCCTTTGGATCCATTATAAACCGAATTTGACCTTAATATAAAATAATATTTTGAGATTTGCCTAAGGTGCCCCTCCCCTCCCTTATAAAAGGGAACCTCCTCCCTCTCTTCCTCACACAAATTTCAGCATTCATGCTCGGCCTAACCCTGCCAAAATCTCTTCTATACTTCCCTAGTATCATCCTAGAGGTCCTGGTCTTCTTCAAAAACCATCCTTAGTTATTTAAGTGGAGGTTAAGAAAAGGCACCTCAAAAACAGGTAATATCCATTACCGATCTTTTTCAATTTCTTTCTTCTTCAACTTATTCTTCATTAGTTGTTTCATGATAAATTAATAACATCAGTATTTTTTATATACTTATATGTTATTATAAATATGAAACAACTCTAATTAACCTTCTATCCGTCCTACGGAAAAAGGAAATCACCGCGCGTGCGTACGTACATAATACCGTCTCCACGCCGTGGTGTAATCTATTTTCCGCCACCACCTTAATTGGATGGGTATAATGGTGTAATGAGTAACTATATATGATTATTATAAAGTGATATTGATACTGAAATAGTATACATACACTTCAACACAATTCCACGACCATGGGAACGATATCATCGCTCGTGCGTACGTACGGACTACCGTCTCCACGAGGCGATGAGATTCATTATCCATGTTAACCATTCTAGAATGATTATAAAGTATATATAATGAATAATAATGAAATATATGACATGGTAAATCTACTGTATTTATGTATATATATATATGTATGTCATCTACTTACTTCCATTCAAGACAATAAGGAAAGGAAAACAACGTTCATGCGTACGTACGGACTACCGTCTCCATGAACGGTGTGTTTCATTTCATTTATCTATCTATTATAAATATATATATATACGGAATATATGATATATAAATCATGTTTTATATTTTTTAAGTAAGTAAATCATGATATATGTAATAATAATGTCAAGAACAACAAATCCAAACACATACGATAAATGAAACGATTTTACCCAAAACGCTTCTTTAACATGGAATTTAAAAAAGAACGGGTAATAGAAAGTCATAAGTGAACCATATATGATATCATAACAATGAATATGATTCTGTAATAAGTTAATGACATTATTTATATCATTATACAGGAGGTTCGGATACATACAAAGCATATCGGACATAAGGTAAGAAAAATATCACAATCTCATTTTTATCCGAGATTGTTTGTACTTTGATATTTACTGGGCTGTATTTTATCATCCACATCCATGTTTCCTCAATATGTAATATTATTTCCATCCACCTACAACTGTTTAAATCTAATTTTACCCTTCGGTGAGTTTTTAGTAAAAGATATGAAATGAATATATTTTCGTTTTTCATACAAGGTACTTTTTGACTTTTCCGACAAAAGTACAAAGAATGTTTTCTTTAACTTATACGGCATGAATGGATTTTTAAAACATTATTTCCAAGAATATTCCTTTAAAAATTTTCAATTTTATTTTTAATAAACTTGTTTTAGTTTAAAATTGTATGACATGTTAAGGAAGGAAAAGTGTTTTTGAAGTAGAAAGGATATTTTCCTCAAAAATGAAGTTCAAGTGTTTTATCAAAATTATTTTCCATATAAGATAATAAAGGGTTCTGTTTTTATCCCTATTATTACATTGATTTGATTATGTTGTGATGAAATTATTTTTATGAATTCCTTTATCGTATATGAATTGTTTTATTATGTCATGATGTTTAAGATTCCCATTTTTATTACATGGGTTATGCAATGATGTATGATTTTTGATTTTGTGGCACACATAAGAATGGTATCATTATGAGATGGGTGGGACCTATATCTCCCTCCAATGCATTGGGTAAAGATTTTATATCTCATGAGATAGACATGGCTGGAATGGTATGTTATACCAGTTCAGTGAAACAGGACTGAAACGAGGGTGACTCGGTTCAGAAATAGACTTTGTCCACTAATATAGTCTTGGCAATGAGTCTTGACTAATAAGATATGATTATCTATGATTATGTGTGTATGACACAAAGTTTCATGTTTTAAGTTATGAATATTAGGATTTCATTTCACTACTATGATTTATCCCATGTTATGAAATTATGCTCTCTTTTGCTTGTTAAGATTTCCAAAATGTTATGATCTTATGAATATGATGTGATTGATATTTCTTTTGTTTACCCTTATTGAGCATTAGAGCTCACCCTTTTATGTTTTCTTTTCCCCATGATATAAAGAAAGGTTTTAGGTAAAAAAAGGAAGATCTTTATGGGAGATGTTGTAGATCTTTCCCCACGATTAGAAGATTATATTCCGAGTTTCCAAAGACAATAAATTATTACGATCCTTGTGTGTGTGTTTTTGTTATTTTCTGCAAAAGTAATGTAATGTCCATGTACATCAAGATACGGGTCTCTACAGTTGATATCAGAGGAATGGTTTAGTCAACCTTTGGAAACTAGGATGCGAAAACGTTAGTGAGATCCCTAGAGATATTTCTAAGGTATGTCTAGGGATGTCCATAAGGATAAGTATACGTATAGGATATAGTCCTATAACTATGGTAACGATATTAGATTAAACCAAAGATGATAGATATTGAAGTTACTCCCCCTTTATTATGATTTTTTGCCTCTCACACTATTCTTTTTGGGTTTTAGAAAATGGATGGAAACAAGATGATTCACGATAATGGAGGATATGATGGACAATGGAATGATATTATTCATGAGAAACCAAATGAAATGGGATTTGGAAATCCAAACATCATTATTATGCCGAATCAGCAATCTCATAATATGATCAATAATGTAAAATTTGGTAAGTTTCCTGACTCGGCTAATAAGAGAAAGATTGAGTTTCATGATGATCATAGAGGAAAGAACGTTCAATTTCCCCTATGTAAATCATGTGGTAAGAGGCATCAAGGATAATGTTTCAAATGAACTGGAAGATGCTTTGGGTGTGGAAAAGAATGACACAAAGCCAGTAAGTGAAAAGGAAAAGGTTCAATTAACACCAGGGATGAGGATAATGGTATTTCTACGACATCAACAATGGTTAAATGTTTTAAATGTGGAATGTATGGGAATTATGAAAACCAATCCCCTAAGGGAATGTCTCATGAAGAGAATTGGTATGGTCGTATGGGTAGTATTTATGTGGATGATGATGAAGAGACTACAAATGATATGTGAGATGAAAGAATTGTTGAAACTAGGTCAATGGTTTAGGAATATAGTGGAATGATTACATGTTTATCATGTGTAATGTTGTATAAGTAATCTCATGGTACTAGGGAATAAAGAGACATCTAAGGATTGTTACACTGTTGTCTTTCCTTGAGTTTTGAAAGTGTATGATTAATGTTACCAGTATCCATGAAAGGTTATTCAGATATTTTTGGAATGTAGATGATATGCGCATAATGAAGGGATACGGAGAAAATTAAATGGTTGATAGTATTCATGAGCTCATGACTGATATAAGAAGAAGGTTATATCATGGTTTGAGTATATAGAATTTTGATGATTTTGGTATGCGGAAAGTGTTAACCTTTAACTGCAGTCATGTTTTCACTAAGGTTCAATGGGTATTCAAGAGAATACATGATTAAGGCCTTTGAATGTTTATAATGTGACCAAAAAGACATATCTTATCATATATGGGGATCAACGATGGTATTAAATCTCTGGTAATCGTTTTCACTATATTATGAGAGTGGACTAAAGTATTATGGATAAGCCTAAAGATTGGAATGGATTATGTTGGACATAAGTTAGTATTGTTTAAGGATAGATTTTTTTCGATATTATTGATGGGATGTTATAGTAATATAGTTTTAGAAAAAGGAAAACCTACAGGATGAGCGACAGCCCTTCGCGTCGGACAAAGCTGTGGGAATCGAACCCAGAAACGAACTGTGACTGGACTTTATCGCATACCACTGGCCTACAGGATGTCCCTGTTTAGTAGAAACTAGTTTTATTTTATTAAGAGGTATGATATATGTAGTATAAGATCATTTTTGGAACCATATACGATTAATCTAACCATAATATGGACTTATAACTTTTTCTAACCTTTTGTTTGAAAGAGATGGAATGACCCATCATTCTATCACATGATCTGCTAACACATCACGAATAAAAAATTCAACTTCATTTCTTTAAGGGATGAAGTGGAAATTGTTCTATTCACGAACAATAGTGATATTGTACCAAAATCATGTAAGTATTTCTTTTAATTAATCAACTTTAGGGAAATGATCTTGAAAACCAAAAATGTTGTCCTAGTGCCCTTATATCCTATAAATCAGATGGTGCCCTAGATCATCACAAATCAATAGCTTTGTGATTGTTGGCTTTTTCATAGCCATGTTCTCTAACACTCTCCATCAGAACATGATGGTCAGATTTTTCTTCCATATCCATATTTTCACCTATGTTCTTTTACGTGGAAACCCAGTGATGAGTTAATTTGGGTAACCATTACATTTCATACTTTAGTTTTTTAAAGCCATGTTTTGGTATTCCTTTTTATGATGTGGGTTTCTATTAAACAAACTTTAGAGTAGTAAACCATTTATAACCCCGACGAATTTTGAGGGTGAAATTCATTTTAAGGGGCGTAGAATGTAAAAACCCTAGATTTTATAAGATACATTATTTTTAATTTCATTCATATCTTCTATTGTATGACACACCAAGATTATCTTGTGCTATACGCAACACTGTATTAGCTCGCAGTATAAGCAACACTTTTCTTGGCTCTTGTTACACATAATTTCAAGTTCATTTGATAGAAGTTATTCTAGGAAACATTGAGTGTATATATATATATATTCAATTTATGAATAAAATAAGTTTGGATTCTATTATATGCAACAAAAAAGGAGTTGTGCACTACACGAAACCCTGACTTGGCTTGCATTACACGCAATCGCGACCTTCCTCGATAGCGTGTGTTGTATGCAATACCTAGTTTTACTAAACTACGATATATTATTATAACATTGTTATGAACTAGCCGTTATGAGTGTTAACTAAAATTTGAATTTTATAACATTATTATTCATCTTACACATTTCTAGAACATGGTATAAGAACAGAATAAATTTTTCGGGTAAAATAAGTATTTTTAAAAAAATGCAGTTTTGCTGCCTTTTGATGGCGCCCCCACATTAAATCTATTTTTTGACATGTTTATAAGTTCAATTTCACAAAATAAAATTCTTCTTTTGAATCAGGATATAAAAATTTACAATAGATAATGTTTTGATATTTTTCCGATAAATGTCATATTTTAATGAATAGTAAAAACACGCTATATTTTAATTAAAAACAACTTTTTTCATCGTAATATATTATGTGGTTAAATTATAATATTTAATGGTTTTAAAGTATAAATAGAATATATTTTTACCATTTAATAAAATGTATGTCATTAGAATTGATTTTACCTTGAATTCGTAGGTTAAATCAATTCAATCTTTTGTTATGTTTTAAAGAAAAACTCGTTTTCTTTCAAACAACGGGATTAATTTTAATTTAATTTCTGCATCTTTTGTGTATTGAATTTGGAAAAATGGATTACATATTTGAAATCAGTGGGTCCAAATTATGTTAATAATCTACTTTTTATTTTTGGGCATTGTGAATAGTAACTACGGTAAATTTTATTTACTATAGTTAAAGGTTAATCGGGTAATTTAGGGTAAATATAAGATTATAAAATTACCCTAAAACTTGGAAAAATCCTATTGGATGGCTAAAAGTATACCCATATATCCTAAGGGTCGGATTTGATTCATTTTATGGACATTTTTCCATGAAAATAATTTAATTATTATTAAAACCAAAGAATGTGACAACATGTCACTTTCTTAAATCTTATAAGTATAATAATCTTATTTTGTGATAAACTTCATGAATCTTCGAATATGAATAGTCTCCAGAAAGATAATACAATTATATACATCATAAGAATTTATTTATAATTTTTAGGGATTCAATAATTATCATTTATTATGACACAAAGATGACGGAGTAATTGTGTTATTAATGAAATATTGACATAATTGATGTTATAAATGCCCAAATAAATGTAATTTGAGACGTTTTATGGCTTAAATTAATTTTATAGGTTAATATGACATGTTATTGTTGATATAAGTAACTTGGTTCGAACATATCATTCTGTTATGAATTTCATAAAAATCATGTACCAAATAGTGTCAAAATTGACATAAATTAGTTTTTAAAACAAGTATTATATTATTAATTGTTATTTAATTCCTAAAAATCTAGTGTTCAGCCAGATGACTTATATAAGGATATATATATTAATAATAAACAACTTGGGGTTCTTTTTGCTTGTTATGGAAAGTTTATTAACCATATAGTGTAAGAAAACAAAAAGACACAGTAAAAGTTAAATTATTTAACTTAGAGTTAAATCTAATTGATAAGGTTAAAATAATAACCTAAACTTGTCTAAATACTATTGGATCAAAGGATTTTGACCCATACCAACTTTAGTTTCGAAATAATACCCTTTTGAGCCATTATAAACCGAATTTGACCTTAATATAAAATAATATTTTGAGATTTTCCTAAGGTGCCCCTCTCCTCCCTTATAAAAGGGCACCTCCTCCCTCTCCTACTCACACCAATTTGAGCATTCATGCTCGACCAACCACTGCAAAATCTCTTCTCCACTTCCCTAGTATCATCCTATATGTCCTGGTCTTCTTCAAAGACCATCCTTAGTTCTTTAGGTGGAGGTTAAGAAAAGGCGCGTCAAAAAGAGGTAATATCCATTACCGATCTTTTTCAATTTCATTCTTCTTCAACTTATTCTTCTTTAGTTGTTTCATGATAAAGTAATAACATAAGTATTTATTATATACTGATATGTTATAATAAATATGAAACAACTCTAATTAACCTTATATCCGTCCTACGGAAAAAGGAAATCACCGCGCGTGTGTACGTACAGAATACCGTCTCCACACCGTGGTGTAATCTATTTTTCACCACCACCTTAATTGGATGGGTATAATGGTGTAATGAGTAACTAAATATTATTATTATAAAGTGATATTGATACTTAAATAGTATACATACACTTCAACACAATTCCACGACCATGGGAACGATATCATCGCTCGTGCGTACGTACGGACTACCGTCTCCACGACGTGATGAGATTCATTATCCATGTTAACCATTCCAGAATGATTATAAAGTATATATAATGAATAATAATGAAATATATGACATGTTAAATCTACTTTATTTATGTATATATATATTTATGTCGCCTACTTACTTCCATTCAAGATAATAAGGAAAGGAAAACAGCGTTCATGCGTACGTACGGACTACCTTCACCATGAACGGTGTGTTTCATTTCATTTATCTATCTATTATATATATATATATATACTGAATATATATGATATATAGATCATTTTTTGTTTTTTGGAAGTAATTAAATCATGATATAAGTAATAATAATGTCAATAACAACAAGTCCAAACACCTACGATAAATGAAACGATTTTACCCAAAACACTTCTTTAACACGGAATCTACAAAAGAACGGGTAATATAAAGTCATAATTGAACCATATATGATATAATAACAATGAATATGATTCTTTAATAAGTTAATGACATTATTTAAATCATTATATAGGAGGTTCGAATACATACAAAGCATATCGGACATAAGGTAAGAAAAATATCACAATCTCATTTTTATCCGAGAGTGTTTGTACTTTGGAATTAATTGGGTTGTATTTTATCATCCACATCCATGTTTCCTCAATATGTAATATTATTTCCATCCACCTACAACTGTTTAAATCCAATTTTACCCTTCGGTGAGTTTTTAGTAAAAGATATGAATGAAATATTTTGTCGTTTTTCGTATAAGGTACTTTTTGACTTTTCCGACAAAAGTACGAAGAATGTTTTCTTTAACATATACGGCATGAATGGATTTTTAAAACATTATTTCCAAAAAGCTTAATTTACAATTTTTCATGTTTATTTTTAATCAACTTGTTTTAGTTTAAAATTGTCTGACTTGTTAAGAAAGGAAAAGTGTTTTTGAAGTAGAAAGGATATTTTCCTCAAGAATGAAGTTCAAGTGTTTTATCAAAATTATTTTCCATCTAAGATAATAAAGGGTTATGTTTTTATCCCTATTATTACATTGACTTGATTATGTTGTGATGAAATTATTTTTATGAATTCATTTATCGTATATGAATTGTTTTATGATGCCATGATATTTAAGATTCCCATTTTTATTACGTTGGTTATGCAATGATGTATGATTTATGATTTTGTGGCACACATAAGAATGGTATCATTATGAGATGGGTGGGACCTATATCTCCCTCCAATTCATTGTGTATCGATTTTATATCTCATGAGATAGACATGGCTGGAATGGTAGGTTATACCAGTTCAATGAAATAGGACTGAAACGAGGGTGACTCGGTTCAGAAATGGACTTTGTCCACTAAGATAGTCTTGGAAATGAGTCTTGACTAATAAGATATGATTCTCTATGATTATGTGTGTATGCCACATAGTTTCATGTTTTATGTTATGATTATTGGGATTTCATTTCACTACTATGATTTATCCCATGTTATGAAATTATGCTCTCTTTTGCAGGTTAAGATTTCCAAAATGTTATGTTCTTATGAATATGATGTGATTGATATTTCTTTTGTTTACCCTTACTAAGCATTTGAGATCACCCTTTTATGTATTCCTTTCCCCAGGATATAAAGAAACATTTTAAGTATAAAAAGGAAGATCTTTATGGGAGATGTCGAAGATCTTTCACCACGATTAGAAGATTATATTCCGAGTTTCCAAAGACACTAAATTATAAAGATCCTTTTGTGTGTGTTTTTGTTATGTACTAAGTATTCCGCAAAAGTAATTTAATGTCCATGTATGTCAAGATATGGGTCTCTACAATCGGACCTTTCTAGGTCCTCATCAGAGTTGGTGAGGTGGCTCACTGCTTAGCTCTTCCACCTCAATTGCACTGGGTACACAACGTCTTCCATGTATCCCAACAGAGGATATATGTGCATGACCCTCCTTGCATCATCGACCATGGGAATCATGATGTCAAAAAATGGGGCGACTTTCATAGAGGTTCCAGTAGATACTGAGGATCGACAAGAGTGAGTACTTCATGGAGGGTCCATACCTCTCGTGCGTGTTCTCTTGTAGCACAAGAACCTCCAAGAGATCACATCGGAGCGAGAGGCTCAGAATCATTCTCAGTACCCCCACTTGTTACCCTAGTTTGAGTTTTAGATTATGGGGATGTAAATCACTAACGTGGGGAGAACGTAATGACCTGGAATTTCCATGGAATCTTTTTTCATAAATACATGGAATTTTTATGAGTCTGTGAACTTTGACAGAACATGATTCTGAAGCCCAGTGTTCCTGAAATAAATTTCTGAAATTTTGTTCAGGTACGTTTAGTAAACGTACGATCGGGTATTTATAACTCTTGAACTGATGAATGGAATTGAAATCTGAGGGCACCGTAGAACTCACAGCGTTGGTATTTTTTTAACAAGACTTTCACCTCGATGACAGTTGGTCAAGAATAAAAAATGGATTTGGGATTTTAGTGAATGAATTAAAAAAAAAGTTGTGTAGCATTATTTTTATTTGATGGTTTAAACATTCACATGGAAGTTGGATGTTAGATGTGTGGATACAACCCGATTGTAACCTCCCAAGAATGTATATGGTGGTGGGGCCCACACGAACGTAACCTCCTATGAGAGGTTAAGATGTGTGGACTACTCGGAACTAAACCCCCCTAATAATGGTGGGAGAGAAAAACCTCTCAACTCCCCTCATTAATGAGGGAGAGTCTCTCCACCCTCCACCATTAATGTGCCTAATCATCCACATTAATTTATTGTGCCAGTCTTGTGAATTAATTAAGTGGATCCAACTTAATTACTTCATCATTTTTGAATTCTTATGTCAATGATAGATTTTATAATCTATTACGTTGGATTCATTTTCTTTTGGTGGGAAAAAGGTTGAAAAAAGATGATTATATCTTTTGAGATAAAATCTCTTGCCAATAAGAAACAAAGAACGCTCCCAACAAAGAATGCCTTCGACAAAAAAAAACCAATCTCCATAGGCCTTCATCCACTGACTCCTACTGACATTGGATGACTTCGACTGATATTCCCTCCTCATCATCGTCAATGAACTAATGTAAGAGCTTGGGGTTGGAAGTGTGCGTCGTACGCGATGAACGATAGAAACTTCAAATTCTTCCTTGCGACTCTGTCAGTGAACAATGATCACGGTTGGGTTTTATTTTAATATGATGTAATTCCTATATTTCGTTCCATCAAAAGAAAAAGTATTGTTATGGTTGTATACCTTACAGGTTAGGAACCTTTATTTGTGGAATGATGTGGGGTGTTATTCTTCTCTCTTCTTTTCTTGAATATTCTTTGAAAAATAAAGATGGTTTTGAACTAATTGCTATCACCTTGAACACAGAGGGTGTGGGAAAAACTAACATGGCCTGACTGCCTCCACCAATCTATTTTATGATGTTCTTCGGAATGGAGATGAAATGATGAGGTGACGGAGGCGACAGGAAACGACCACACTAACCACAAACTCCGCAACTCATGTCGCCCACTGGGCTCCTGGCTCCCGGCTGCCACTGGCCTCCCATGCGCCCTGGCCGAACTGCGCCGGCCTATGCATCACATCTCCCAGCAGCTGTCAGTGTCCTGTGCGCCCTGACCGAACTGCGCCGGCATGCGTTCCTGGTGCTACCTCTGGCCGAACCGTCCTCGGGCATCCGGGTTGACGTACCCGAGTCATGCCCCTTGCAGCGCTGGCTGATCTATCCTCGGCCATCCGGGCGAAGCCACCGAGCTGTGCCCCACACACGCTGGGATGATCCGGCCTTCTGCACCCCTCGTGGTGCCTCTGAGCCGAACCACCCTTACACTCACCCAATGTCGGTCCGCGCGCTAACGCTACTCGCCACCTTCGTGGCCGACTAGGTCGGGCCCAATGGGTGGGGCCGAACATAACAGGGTAGTCCAGGCCGAACCTGAACCTGGTCGGCCCAGACTATGTCGGGCCGGATCGGTCCGACCAGGTCGGACCCGACCCGGTCCCACTATGATCCTTTACTTACTTTTGGCCATATATTTGGCACCAGACGTCCGTTTGACAAACCGTCAGTAGTGCTGGTATTCTTGTAGCATGACGGTCCCTTTGTTTATACCCCACTATAGTTTTTGGAATAGTTGAGATACAGACAGGTTGGATCAAGCACGAATCTAACCAGGCCCCCGGGACAAAAAGGCTAATAACTCACAGACCAGGCATCTGATTGACGCATATTCTATTTCATTGAGTCCCCTATGACGTGGCAGAACATTGGGATACTTCTTCATAGGACTTTGTGGTAGTTGATGTATCAACACTTGGCTTGAGCTGCAGACCCTCCCGATAACAAGTGTGCCTTGTGCAGGAACCATGTGGTTGGCTGCTTCGTGATAAAGAGATCCTACGTGAGTTCGATAGCTCCGACTACTATTCCAGGATCCTACATGGTTCTACAACTCCGACTACTCTTCCAGGTTCTTACGTGGGTTTGACAACTCCGACTACTGATCCAGGATCCTACTTGGGTTTGACAACTCTGGTTATTATACCAGGATCCTACGTGAGATTGAAAGTGTATATGATTTAGTGGAAACATATAATCATCTTTATCTCACTGAATTAGATGTATTCCTATGTGAGCTGAATCAGTAACTTTTGTGTTTACCTCATGACTGAGAAGGATTACTTGATAACATAGTTATATGTGTGGGAATATACCTAAGTGGGGTTATCTGTTGATTTCATACATTGTGGTGTATACCTGTAAGATTTTGTGGGACCTTGAGGGTCTCGGGGTCCCTACTGAGTATCGTTATACTCACCCCTGCCCGGGCTATGCCCGCACCTCATTGGGTTGGTTGCAGACGATAGACAACACTGACTAAGGCTGAGAGTATTAGGACTGGACGGTACATCGAGGTGTACTATATGGTGTGATGGTACACGGAGGAGACAGATGGGCGTGGGGTACTGAGGATGCTATATGTACATACAATTAATGTAGGAATTCGAGAGGATGACCTAGCATCTGTTTTTTCCTTTCATCGGTTGAACCTCTATTTCCAGTTCCATGTACATTACCATTGGGATTGTATTTCGGCAACTTTTACTTTTCAATAATCTTTTGTTATACAGTTTACATACTGTATTGTATCCAACTGTGTGTTCTGTTGTCTGCATTTCAGGTTATGAAGGCAATTCCTTCCCAGTATTAGGGAATTACGCATTTGGTGCTAGTCTTCAGCCCCTGGCCTATGGAAGGAGGGTTTGGGTAGTCGTGAAACGGTCCCCAGGGGATGGGTCATGACACTAAGAATCCTTGTTATCATTCATTAGGTTTTTAGTGAGATCTTTATAGAGTATTTTTAAATATTATTAGTGTAATATAATATTCATATAATATGAATTTACGATCATGGGTGGCATACAAATTGATTGAGTGTTTGTTCATCCACGAAAATAAATATTATGATTTAAATGTTGTCTCTTATAGGAATATGACATAAGCAGAATAACATTGGATAGCTATTATAATGCCCTAGAATAGAAGATCTCTTTATCAATGACTCATAGTGTGTGATACAAATGGAATGTTATGTTTCAAATACGGTTTTATTTAAGGTAGTGGATTCACTCTTCATTGTGTTAAAACCATAACTTATCTTTTATTAATGAGTTGTATAGTTTTTCATAATTTATGATTAATATGTTTTTGGTAATGTTATTAAAGGATACATAAAGAAAATAATATGTATATATCATTGGGTATTTTCAATAAATATTAATTGGATAATCATTGGCGAACAAGAAATTTTTATGAAACTTTAAATATCAAGGATGGATATTTTTCATACCAACCACACATCCATTATTATATATGTTTAATATGAATAAACTTGATTTATTTATGGTTGATTTTCAGTTTGAATTTCATTTAATTCAGTATCATCTTAATCTAATGATCATACCTAGGATTAATATATTCCAAACATGTTAGCCAAAGAGTCAAATATTTATAAATCTGGTCAATATCTAGTGGACTTATAGTGGAAATATACAATGTTGAAGTGTAATCATATTTATTTGAAAATACCTTGGTTTTAAAATAGATATATACAATTGGTTTTTTATTTCTATATTGATTTTTTATAAGGATGACATATGGTGGTCAATTGATGAAAATTTCATGATTATTTTTTATGATATGTATATTTTGTTTAACTACAGTTCATATTATAGTACACTTGAATTCAAATAATCAGTAGTTGTATTAGGCACACCATCAACATTAAACTATAGTGTTTTGTTTTCATATGTTGAACATGAACATCAATGTACATGAACACCTCATCTTTAGTAAGAATATTAGGGAGCATGCCATTGTATTGGTAGAATGATTCTGTATCTTGACCAGGAACATGATACCATACTATGGTTATATGATCATCTTTATGTAGTGATTTATCAATAATATTTTTATTTTATATATATATATGATGTGATTGATTTGCTAGCAGAAAATGTTTTTATGTATAAATTAATTAAATTTTAATTAAATTTTAATAATAAATGTTTGGGTGATTTTTTCCAAGGTTATCTTCGAATATTATTGAATAATAAACTGATTATTTATTAATATTGGTTATGTTTTTATATATTATTATTTAATAATATTGGGAGGGTGTAAGAACATTATTACTTAATATCGAATACTGGTTTTAAATAAATATAATCAAATATATCTAGGGTATTACCCATTTTCACTAGAAAATTAATATTCTGAAAGCGTGGGATTACAAAATTTGGTATTTTTAAAATGTTATTAAATAATTATTTATGTTTTTAATTGATATTATGATTTTAAGGTAATGATATGTTTTGGAAGTCATAAGATGGTTACCATGATTGTGATTAGGTAACTCCTATATTATCAATTCATATGATATAATAGAATCATTGAAGGTTTTTAGTTTTGAAATTTTTTGATTTTTGATTTTTGAATGAATTATGTTTTTTATTTTTTATTTATTTGTTAACTATTGGACGATTGTGGTATGAGTAATGTCTTTGTGCATCACACCTCATACACAATATGATATATTATGTTCATTACTATATATTATTTTAATGTGATTTCGGTATTTTGTAAATTAACTTATAAAAAATATCCCATTAAGTGATTTCCTGATTTAATTATTTGTGGTGTATAACTTATAAGATCCTCATTATGAGATTTTTTTTTATAAATTTTCTTTATTTAATAATTTTGATATTTATTTTTATGTAATTAAAACCCCATTGTGGGTAATATGGTCATGTAGAAACCAATCAATATAAATCCATGGGATATGTTCATTAGAAAATAGATTGACTGGAAACATAAGTGAACATAACTATTGGTGTTTATTAGAGATTTTCAACCAATAATGGAGATATACTTTATATACCATGTTGGATATTGAGTGATGATAGAGTGTTACTCATGATGATTTGATTCCAATCTACCAGAATAGTGCTACGATGCATTTGAATGTTTATGATAGATGATAGTTTATAATATATTTGTAATGATATGATGTGTGAGTATGAGTAATGATATATCTAGTTGGATGGTCCAACCTGTAGATACATTGAACATAAATGAATATATTTTCACATATTTTTCTAGAATGAAATCATTGGTTTGTTAATGGTAGATTTTGGGAATACCAAACACATTGTATTTGGTTGGTGATCCTTGGAGCCATATGATACAAGTCATGGAGGTATGCGTTAAAAAGTATAGAAAGGTAGTTCAAGCTTTCATGATTGATCTTGAACTGAATTTCCTATACATTATGTATGATAATGTGTGTTTCAATTGACATAGTCAGTTATGAATGATTTTTTACCTTCTATGACTATATGAAGGGAATTTTATCTCATATAATGGTTCATGTTTAATAACATAATATTTTTTTTAATAGAGCGGATCATCATCGTCTTATTTATATTTTAAATAAAATATGGTATGAAAAAAAATATTATAAACAATCATTCAAAAATGAAATATTGTTCTTGTAGGATTTTGAAATAAAAATATTTTTCTATAGTGGGTGACGGAGTCATCTATGAAGGATAGTAAACGAGTGGATGTTTCTTCAATACATATAAATTATGGGGTTATTTTGGGACATTGAAAAGGGATCCAATAAATGCACTGTGGAAGGGGATAAAACCATCCAAACATTTACAGTGTTATCATATCAATCCATTGGATGTGGATTGAGATCCCAAAATATGTAATATTAGATCAAGATTATCCAGTCCAATGTTGCAAAAACTTGTAACCACTTGGATTTAAATGTAGACTTTTTCTATCTTAAATTTAAAGATGAGAAATTTGATATAAGGATGATATTATAACCTAAATGGGATAATATAATATCATATTATATACTATTATAACATATATTCAATGAGAGGTTTTGTTTTATATTTTAATACACATATTAATTTCTATAGTTCATATAAATATAGAATATTTAAAAAGGATTTCTATAAAATGATTACAAATTAGAATAAATATTCCTATTGAAATCAGTCTTATTGTTTTAATAGTTATCGAATAGAATGAAATATAGATGGGTGTCTTGTGGTTCATTTATGAGTATATTTTCTATCGTTTTTCATTAATTCGTTTTATGAGGTACTGAAGTAGGAATATGTTGTTTGTGTAAATATTTATTTTCTTATTGAGGCTATTCAATGAAAGATGATTGATAATTTAGAGTGAATGTGGGGTGAGGGTAGCCATGATGTTAGAGATTTCTCTAGTCAGTATGGTGTTATAAACCTCTTCATCCTTGATGAAGTTTTCCCCTATAATTCTTCCTATTTTTAATGAGGGTACATATACACACTTACAATGATAATTAATTGTTTGATTTATTTAAGTGCATTATAGTGTATAATTTGTAAATTTTAGTCACTCTTATTAAAATAATGAGTATTATATATAGAAACATTAAATTTGTGTAATGATAGATAAAATGTATAATTCAATGTATTTTTTGATACATTATGTAAATTGTAGAATATATATGAGATATTATGTGTTTGACTAATGTTTCTATTATTCCTATGTAATAATATAGGAAAATTTAATTGAATAATAAGTTATTTGATGGTGAGATATATCTTATCATTGAATTTAATAACATAAAAAAAATTTTATGTTTATAAAATATGAGTGGGTTTTGTGAAATATGTTGGTATATTTGGTGATGAAAACTCGTAAGAAAGGGCATCAAGTGATGATGTAATTTGAGAACAATATGGCTCAAAATAATATATAATGGAAATAATTTTTTTGAGGAGATCAGAATTATTTATTAAAAATGATAACATTGTAACTAAATTTTTTTAGTGATTAGAAAAAAGTGACATTTTGAGTAAAACCATTGTACCAGTTACTAAGGTTAATATTTGATTATGAAATAACAGTGGTTATTTTTTAATTGTAAAATATATTATAGTCTTGAGTATAAATTATTTATAGTTTAGAAGCGATGTTGCATTTATTCTGTAGTGGTTCTAATTTTGAGAATTGAATCAATGTAGTTCATGGGTTGGATAAAGTCAGTACTCGTAAGGGGAGTACGATGATCTACTCAAAAAAGTATGGCATTGAGAGGATCCTGGTAAAAAACTATTAGATTTAGTGCAACACAAAAGTAATTTAAAAAAACAACTATATTTATAACCAACTCCCATAAACAATTGATTAATTTTTTTGATAATAAAATTACATAATGAATTATCATTCTATACTATACAATAAAATTTACTAAATTCAATCATTAAAAACATCATATAAATGGATCATAAAAATTGTGACATGGGAGAACATATGGAGATATACATTAATAATGAGTCTTCTAAAAATATCGAATTGAGGATAACCAAAATAAAATTTCCTAAAAATAGTCATTATATATAACAATATATCGATTAATATAACAAAAGATCATATTATTTGAAAATAATAAGGAATAATTGTAGAACATAATGACGTAAAATTCAGGAAGATCATTTTTAATCTAATGAGGTCTTAATTTATATTCCTCATTAATCGTAATATTATATGATGAAAATTGTAATGTTGAACAAATATATTACATTTTTCATGAACATGTGTTATGGATTCTTACAAAGACAACATATCAGAGTGGAAAATTTTATCTTTGTTATATATATATATATATTCATAACATAGTTCGTCATGATTATAAAATATTAATCATAGATATAGAAATAGTGAGTTATTAATAAATAGAATTAATTATTGGGAAATATTATTTCCATCCCACCCATAAAATTATGACATTTATATTCAATTCTGTTTCATATAGTATTAAATAATAACGAAATCATAATTATGAGAACCCATTAAAAATGAAATTGTATTGATATATGTGATTTATATAATAAATATAGAAAAAATGAATAATCATGTATCTAATCTTGATTTTCATAGTCCAAAAATTGTATCAAATTATAACAGAATTCATAAATATATTAATTTTAAACAATGTGATTGAGGTCCATGAAAACATAAATGTATGAAAAAAAGGAATCATAGAATTAACAATTTTAATGAAAATGTATGGTAGAATATAATCTCGAAACAATGTGGAAAATTTAAATTAATATTTAATTCATAATTAATAATTTTTTAATTTTATTTTATTCTTCCATGGAATGAAATATATGAAATATATAAAAGGGTTGACAAGGATGATAATAAATTACTCAAAAGAGAATAAACTGGGATAGGGATTGTTTCTATATTCACTCCTATATTTTATTAGCATAAATAAATGAGAGAATATATATGACTCACTTACATATCCATTATCAATAAAAAATTGAACTAGAGTTATTAATTTGATTATATGTATAATTTGGACATAATTCAATATTTTAAGAGAACATTAACCAAAAACCATCATTAATGATTTTAGAATAATTCACTTTATAATATTTTTCGGTAAATGTGTAAAAAAATTTTATATAAGGTTAATTAATATCATTTATAAAAAATATATATATAATTCATATTTTCAAAACTATAATATTTTTATATAATAAATATAATTAGACCAAAAATAAGTAATATATGTAATTTAATTCAATATTGGAATGTTTTTATAATAGAATTCATTTGATAAACCTAAAGTAATTGACTAGCACAGAATTATATATATATATGTTTGAAGAGAAATAATTAAAAATAATATTATGATATTTTTTAAAGACATGTATTTTGAAAATATTAAAACATATATGGGGTGGGACATAGTATAATCTCAAAAGGAACAAAAACAATTGTAGAAGAGTGTGTGCTCATTTAAAACATAATACATTATAGAAGTTGAATCCATAAGAAATGTATTGATGCATAATGATGATTAAAATATAATCTAAGGAATATCATAATGAAACATCACAAATATATGTAATACCACATAAAAAATATTTTATAGTGTATGAATATCACTTAAACCCTTAACGCTTTATGTGGTGTTCACATACTACGTGATAGTGAAAAATGATTACTATTATAATCTCATAGTGTTATTTAGTCAACTATTTTCTATGTATTTTTATTTTTTTATGTGAATGAATGTATTATTTGTGGTGTTCTTGTCATTATCTATATCAAAATGAAATATTTATGTGGTTTTCAGTCAACATTGCTAGTTTTTCCTTATAAATGGTTCAAAATTGAGAATCTAATGTATCCAAAAACCATCTCATGTAGAAAGTCTTCCACATTTTATTAGACTTTAATTATAAATTTTTCCATACATATACCCCCATAATATCATTCAATACACTAAGATATTTTTAGATGATCAAATTCATAAGAATATTATATTTTAGGGTATAATATTTATTTTGATGATATTAAGAGAAATATTTCCCCGAGAGATAATAATACAATATCAGATGAGATATTATGGATTCTTCATAATAAAATCATAATCCCTATCCATGTGTATATTCCTTTTCATTACACTATTTTGAAAACATTTTCAGGGGAAGACAATTGAATATTTTGTAGAGGTTTTTTTACAATATAAATCTAATGTAGTGGACAACCACAAAAAAACTCTTTTTTCCCTAATCAACTTATCTACAACTAAATATAATTTATTATGTTAAAAAGATTATGAAATTTTTGGATTCTAAACTTCAAATCTTCATAAACATAAAAAAACCCTCCAATGGGTGTTTATGTTCATTTATTGGCCAAAAGGAAACCATAACAACCCATTATCATTGTCAAAAAAACTCATGTGATCTATTCTTTAATGGTTACCTCAAAATCCACCTGATTTAAATTATTTATCCAATACAAAAATTTGAGTTATTACATAAATAATGTATTCCTTTGATAAATGAATATTACCTTCATGTGATAAAATTCTTGGTTGGTCTCAGAAACTAATATAATCTTTACAAGACAACAACCACGCATTGATTTGACAACGAGGAACACTACCCATATAAAAGTAGTGAATTACATTAATTTCCTAGATTGTGTAATTAATATCTCTCATATGATTTGAACAAATACTATGTATACTAGTGACCTAGTATGTTACTTTTTTAACCACCCAATCCAAATCAATGATCCATGAAACAAAATGGTTTACTAAATTAGTGAAATACCAAACCTATATTCTTCAGAATATTCTGTTACGTTAATCCTGAAAGGGTCATCACTTTTAAATCATAGAAAAGTATTTATTAAGTATATATTTCTATCATTTGACATTACAAGAAATCACACGTGTCAAAAACAGTCATAATAATACTATTTCAATCTCTACCAAATAATTTTCATGAATGAAAAGCCTAATAGAGAAAATATTCGGTCTTATATGAATGGATTAAAAATGAATTTCATTTTATTATAATCAAAATGAAAAACAAAACCATTTATTTCAGATTCATAATATAAAATAAAAAATAGATGAGCCTCATCCCAGTTGGCGAGGTATCCTTAACTGCATTCACGATACCGAGGATCAAAAATAGGTAGAGGCATATTTCAAGGTACTGTAGCAGGAACTGTAGCAGTAATGTAATAGGACTATACACTGTGTGGGTACTGTAGAAGAACTGTACCCTATGCGGTACAATAGTAGGCACTATAGTAGTTACTGTTCGGTATTGTGGGAGCTAGAACTATTAACCTTGGGCCACCAGTTTGGAAATGGATTCCTTAAGTATTTCAAGACACCCATTATTTCGGGTCAGTAGGTCCTTCAGGCCACCTCAAGGCCTTCAGGCCTCATGCAGTTTCCCCAGATAGACTCTACAAAAAAAGTAGCTCCAGAAGTGGATTCAGAGCAGGTGCACTCACCATAGTAGTGGCAAATGGATTTTTCAGAATGAGAGGGTATGACTATGTCATGGGGACCACCATGTGTTTGCGCAAGAAGCCTAGCCAGATGTCCATGAGAAGGTGGAGAGCTACTATAACGATGCATATGCTGGGGATGGAAATTTCCTTGTAGATATTCTAGTTGAATTCTCTAAGACATTGAGGTCATGTAATCTCCCAAGCCTACAGGCCATGTAATCTCTGAGCCTACGTTCCTTGTAAGGGTTCCCCTTAATCCCTTGAAATGGGGTTATCAAAAAAATTAAAATTATGGCCTTATAATATAAAATAAACATGTTTGTTAAAGGATGTGGGACAATAATTTTCACTTCATTGTCCCTGATCCTAAAATGTTTAAAGCCGTCATTGGGGTCCTTTTCCATTGAACATTAAAGATAAACTCCTACATGATCACTATATATGGTGAATATCATTACCCTCACAAGGATATAAATATATATATATCTATTCTCATATTGACACTACCTACATTTTATTGGAAACTACCTCTATAGATAGTAATAAATTTCATAGTTCCTAGTGGTAGAACATTACAATAGAGGAAAACTAACCAATGTGGATGAAGATGGAGAAAATATTATACAATTATATATAGAATATTTAATATATACAAATGATAATATATTTTCATGGTAACAATTGATATCTTTAATGAATAGGTAAACAGGTATAATTATTTTAAAGATTTCACATGTATACATTTATCTAATAAATATTCTTGGAGTAGATCTGAAGAACATTCAATGGACAAGTTGAACCGACCTTATTTTTATCATATTGATTAATTGAATGAATCATTATTCAATCCAAAAAATTGCACATCATTATAAATATGGTACTAAAAAATAAATCATAGATATGAAAACTCCACGACTAAATATGAGAAACATAATTTTAACACTTTACATTTTAATAAAATAAGATGAATATGAAATATCATTTGAGATGTTGCACTATTATATTCAATGTTTTTGTTTACTCCGACAAAAAAATCTATTGAAATCAACATATTCTTATTAATAAATGAACAATCATGTGTAAAATTCTCAATTATACTTGGAAAATATTGGGAAATTCAAATATTTTGAGTATATTAATCAAATGGATCCTCAAATATAGGGTTCTATTATAATGTAATTTCTTAGTTTAGAACCCCAATAAGAATTTTCACCTAAGAAATATATCCTACAACATTTGGTAAACTGACTAATTTGATAGTAAGACAAAAGTAGTCACTTTCCACTATCAATGTGTCTTTTGAGAGACTCATGGTTTTTAAATCCCACAACCCATCAAACTAATAACTAGAAAATATGGGATAAGCATCCCCTATTTCTCCATCAAAACAATTTAAGAGACACCCCCTAGAGCATAGAAAATGAAACTGTACTTATCTTCTAGAGGCTTATATTAATTATCATAACATCCCCATATCCAATCATGATTTTTATAGGATGGTTATTTCAATCCAGGACTATTATCGTTATTGCTCATCCTTTCTTTCTCATGATGCCATAGATATAGTTATGTTTATCCAGGTTGTCTAGAATCATGAACCAAGGAAGATGCAATTATAATTTTAATCCACTATAAAGTCATATAATATAATACCTTATCTCATGACACCAATATGTCAAATACATATTGAAATATCATGATGGTGGCTAACGAATGATTATAACAAACTATTTGAAAGAATACATAGATCATGATTAGGTAGTTGATTATGACTACTATAGAGAATCCCTTATTGGAGAGGGATGGATGAAAGAATATTTGAGGACATCCATGGAGAAAAATTTTCAACAAATATTCAGTTACTCCATATAGAACATATCAACAAGACCCTTCCCATAATTATATAAATGATATAAAATGGCTTCCACTCTCTTTGATAGTGATAAACATGTCATTCTATAAGGATTTCTTCTTTGTGGTAACAATAATATGATAGTTAACAACAAAATTCCTCCCAGTGATGTCACATATGAACATTCCCTCTTAATTAATCAATAATAAATCAGTATCCATGTATTCCTTCCCCTTGTTGTTCAATGAAAATGTATCTGAAATGGAGGTCCTCCCTTTGTCAGTGAAAAAAATATTCAAATTCGAGCACCCATTCCATTGTGATCGAGCTAGTATCTATAGAGGATTGTCCTATGGATTATTTCATAGTGTTTCTCCTTGTAAAAAATCTGACACATAAGTAAATTCCATCCACCAGATAGAAAATCCGTGAACGCAAACCATAAAGTCCCTCTAGATGATATCAATTGCAATGGTCCCACTTATGATGATAAAACATCTCATCATGTAGATCATAATCATGTAACATTTAATCCCAAGATATAACCATATCATGATGATCCATAAAATAGTATCAATAGAAAAAAATATACTATTATCCATTGGTGTTTTCCCTAAGGTAGTGGGATGATAAATGTGATCATCATCTCTAGCGGCTCCCCAAAAACATGTAACCCTAAAAATAGTTGGAAATTTTATTTATATAAAAATACTCCTAATAAAATTTTACATAAATTTATTTTCTGTTATGAAAATGTTGAGTAATTTTCATGAGATGATGTGGGAAAACACAGTATTATGTGTATGGTAGGGGATCATGATTAAATTACAATAATGTTAAGAATATTCCCCTTTATAAGAGTGAAATTCCTATGACAATTGATGGAGAATTAACACCTTGAATATTATATAACCTATCTGAATCTTTTCATCACCATAAATACATGAACATACCAAATAAATAAGACACAAATTACCTAATTGATTTAGATGAGTAGTGGCTCTATATTGAGTTCACATTACTTTACATGTATTTGAATCACATGTTGGGGATAATGTATGAGTGTCTCTAGGATGATTGGATAAATTGGTAAATGAAAAAATAAAATTTCTATGTTGTTCTCTATCTAATGTACACATTATATAATAGGGGAATATGGATTCTTTTATATCCCTCATTTGTAAGAAAAAATGTTTCATCAAGAATGGAATCATCAAATGTAATTTTTGAATGCTAGTTACTAATAAATTGATTTAGGAATGATAAATAATCAAGATAATGAAATATTATCATCCTTAGTGAATTGAATATATAAACTCCATAAAATTTAAAAATTGTTAGGTTAATGCGCCAATTTTTTAGATAGGCGATGATAGATTCCAACATGAGAATAAAAAATACTGAATCCGAAAAAAAATTCTTATGATTGTAAAAATTATCATATAATGAATCCTAAAAGAACTCCACACCTAGATAATTATATAAAGGGGTCGTAAACACCATGTAATACAAAAAAACTTCATTTGTGAAACTGGGGTTACCCCACCCCATATGGATGGAATAATTATTACCTCTACCACCAACACTACAACTATAAAACATGAACCATGGTATTGTTGGGATTATATATATGATCACACAATTTACAATTTTTATGGGGTATTTTTACCTCATCATCCTTTGAAAAATTTATATTTCTCTAGGTTGTGAGTAAATTACAAAAAATACCAATGAGGATAATTATATTATAATTTAAGAACTCATCCCATATACATGGATCATGTTATATTGATATTATTTAACATTATTTATGAATCATGGTATATCACATGTCGTATATTTCATTATAAGTTGAACCCTAGATGATAAGCATAACATGAAATGAGGGATTTTAATCAACATGATATTCTAAAATGAAAAAATAGAGGATTTTGGGAAGTCCCTCAATGTATATTGTACTACTGGATAAGATATCTAATACAATAACAACACATCGAAAAAAAATTTCATATTAAGACTCAACTTTTTCAGTGGGGATGATATGGATTAGTATGATGACATGTTTCATGACAAACTGAAATTGTGATATAAAAAGCATTTGAAATCTACATAAAATTATTTAAAAAAATGTTTCAGAAGATTGATTGTTTATCTGAAATCAATGATAGATTCATGATTTTGGATCTCTAGAGAATATCTAATTATTTTCAACATAGAAACTATTATGGGAGAAATAGGGAAAGGTGTTACAATTTCTACCACCCATCCTCATTAGGATGAAGATAAACCACTTTTCATAAATTAAATATATTTTTAAATATTAATTCATGAATGAATGGTTTATTTATGATAATAATTAAATAATAATAAGTTGTATACTCAGTTAGTTCATCTCTCGGGATGAAAACATTATAACACCTAGAAAACCCTATTAAGATAGTGATTTTCTAGACCGAAAAGGGGAAATTCAATTCATCCAACTCAGATGATGTGGAATTTTCTAGATTAAATGACCTTAACATAGATCAATTACTAGGAATTACCACCCACATGGTATTTATAACTTATATTAAATTTGTTTTATACTAAACAGACTCAACCCATTTTTTTAAATATTGATGGGAAATATCATTTTGTAGGAATCTATCGACCTTCCCCACTTTGATGTTGACCAGAAATATTATTCCATGAATGCTTCTGCGACCCAATGAATTTATGTTCTAATTTATAAATGATATTGCATTAAAATAAAATCTAGTTTATTTATAATGGAATCAATTTCATGAGTTAGTTTATTTGACTCCCCTAACACTAATAAATTTAATCCCATATTCTTGACATTCAATTGAAAAGGGCACCCAATATAACATATAACACATTTTGTGTCATTATATAGCCTTATAATTTTAATTCCAAATAAACCATAAATAAATTAAAATAATTTTTTTTTAAATATTGGATGTACATTTATTTTCATAATATATCATAATACTTTCTAGATCCATTGTTTATTGGGAAGATCATCAGTTATTGTAACTTGATCATTTTAACTTATAATTCCCGATAACTACCATACTAGACATGTAAAATAGAGGAAAAATTAGAAATTGGGTGGGGTATAAAAAATCAAAATATGGAATGTGAGGAGATACAGTAAAAATTTATTTACGTATTTTATCATTTTAGATAAGAATAAATTATATTAAATAGTAAAATAGACCCTACATTAATAATGGTTTAAAATCGTTAGGGAATTTATATATCATTGAAGTATTTCCTAAAATATCATCTAAATATCTTATAAATTTATTTTATCCTAGTAACCTTTGATGATACATCCTACGTAATACATGTATTTGTATATAAGTAAAATGGAAACATAATAAAGGGTGAGCTCATTTTCTATTTAAGGGTTAACATGGGAGTTACCAACTCATGATAATATATAAGAATAATATATGGGTATGGATATGAGAGAATGATAATGAATTTTTATATTCATATAAAATCTGCTATACAAAATAATTCACGGTGGAATTAATCTTTATGAGTAATAATAATAGTGTGGAGTCATCAATAATAATTCATTTTGAATGAGGGAATAATCGATGAATTAAAAATTTCATATGTGTTGGGAAAAATAATTATAATTGAAAGATTTTCATTGGAAAAGGATCAATACCTTTAAAATCATTATATAGTCGATAGATACCACTTGTGTTTGGGTTTACATTTCATTCCCTTTTTATTAAAAGTAAATAGATTCCAATATTTGATCACAATCTTTCCCCATTACTATTACATTCATTATGGATAGAGTCCCATATTGTATTAGGTTCACTCACAATTATCTATTATATTATATTATGATATATTAATATTTAAATTTTTTAATTAAGATTTATATAATTTCAGTACCACACATTAAATATTTAATATAAAACATATGTGTCCTACAATATAATTAAAATATTTATCATTTCATTATTACTTAGTTATCCCTGAAGAATGAAATGAGTTTGATGAAAAAATCATTTAATATTCATCATCATAAAAAATACATTGAAATAATGTGTAAAACATAATAAGATAATAACCCCATTTACTAATGATAATCTATAAGGGTTGATGAAAAATATTGAAAATTCCATTATAAAATATTGTATAATATTTCATAAAAAACAACTGAAAACATCATTTACATTTGTTGCGTTTAAGTATAAAAATAACTTCAACATATAGTTATATGATATTTTTTTTAAAAAAAATAATCAGGTAATGTAATAGAAAAAACTAATGAGTTATTTTTTTCATGGAAAAAAATTCTATCCAATAAATGATATTAAAATATTTTTCATATACATTTATAAATAGTAAAATATATCATATATGGAAAAAATTGTAAAAAAAAATAAATACACGAAATATATTTATTAAAATAAAGAAATTATATCATTGGTGATTTTGAAATAATATTTCTTAAAATTTCAAATGAATTTGGATATCGTTGAAAAAGATTAACAAACAAAAAGTGAAAATATGGTTGTTTATTTCAAAAAACAGTTTCTCTATATTTGAGTAAATAAGTGAGAGAAATATAAATGTTTTATTAAATTCATAGATATTACCATTATTAAATAAAATTTATTATGTTTATGTGATAAAAAAATAAAATTCATTCAAAGGATATTCAGGAATAAGCAATCACAATTAAAAATGATATTCCCACAGAATACTTTACCTTAACACCAAAAGAATATCACACATGATCTTGAATATTTCATAGTAAATGCCTATTATATATATATATATATATCAGATCTATATTCATACAAATATTGCATTCTATTATTCATTCATAATTTGTAATCACAAATATTTTAATAATTCTGATCTAAAATCAGTATTTCACGAGTAAACTGTAATGTTTTTCTTTCTTGTTTTTGTTTGCTGATTTGAGTTCATATACCTAGGATATGTTTTAATAAAAACTATAATATTAATAACATCATAAATATTGAATTTATTAATTATTTTCTACTTTATTTAAATCCATGTAATACTGTGTGTGGAAATGAATCACTACATTTCATGGTGGTGGAAGTCCTCATGTACCCCTCAGTGGTGTTTTGATTCTAAAATAGATTGAAATAAAGTATGGTAAGTAATAATTTATCTTTATAAATAAAATTTAGATAGTAAATAGAATATTAACACATTATATAAATCAATAATACCATATATTTAATATTGGGATGAAAAATAAAACACATTACATTATAGAGACAACATCCAATATGTACGCATTAGAAAAATATTATTTTTTCCATTGGATAGAATATCAGGAGTAATTGATTATATCATTAATTTATAATCATTTTAGTTTATTTTAGATATTTATTTCAATATAATAAGATTATTATATAATAGTTTGGGGAGTTTTATAAAGGATTGAAGAGGAAAATATCAGTAATAATATATAAATTTTCCCTAGATAATCACCCTTGAAAACTCCTTGAGGATACATGGATGAATCATTTTGAAAGATCAGAACCACTAGGTCATGGATAAGGATTTTGGGAAGGTGCTTGTGTAGATATATGATGAGATAACATGTTCAATTGGTGTGAATAAGTAAGACAAGATGGTTCCCATTTATATGTGAAGTGAGTAAAACTGAAGTACATATTCAATGTCCTAAAATATTATAGTTTTATAATGTAGAAGTTGATCAAAATAAGAAAAAATTTGATGGTAAGATATCATGTGGTAATAATAACTAAAACCAATAAAATTTATAAATTTTTTAAATCTATTTTAAACATCACTTCTTAGTGTAACCTATTTTTCCGTTTATTCTTTACCATAGTGAAATGATTTTTTCAATGGATAGTATTAATTATGGATTGAAAAAATAACTTCCATATAACCAAATATGCATTTTTTTAATTAAAATTTTTTATTCCATTTTATCAGTATTAAAATATATATTTTTTCAATTAATTTGTAAATAATCCGAAAAAAAATAAAATAATTTCTTTAATAAAAGTACATTTTTATATATAAAAATAATATTTACATACACAAAATATTCCTTATTATTTGTGTTTTCTATGAAATTTTTTTATATAAAATAATTTTGGTCTATTTTTGTGTAAATACATTATTAAACAAAATTAAATTATTACTCTATCTTCATAATGGTAAAGAATAAAAAGTATCATTTTTATTGGAATAAAATATAAAATTGAATCCAAAAAGTCTGATCAATTTAAAAATTCAATATAAGATTTTAAAATGATTTTTCAAACTTTTTAGAAATATTAATTTTAGATAAAATATTTCACATATTTTTGTAAATCTTATTTTACAATGGTTTTATCATAGTTATTAAATTCAGAAAAGAAATATTTTTTTAGCATTAGCCAAAAATCAACCTGTTCAGAAAAAAGAAAAATCATAAACCCTAAGCTAATTCCCACATGTAGAATACTATAATATGAGTCCATTATTCACAATGAAATCCCATTATTTAGAAATTTATCATTCAAATATTACATATAATATACAATAAAACCCGTATTTTTAGAAAAAATATTTATATTGATCTAAAAAAAGTAAAATTGTAATTATTAAAAATAATTTTAATAATTATGTTTTTTGTAATTATCACATTATATATTTCATATTGTATTATAATAATGAATAATTTTCTTTATTGTTGTGTAAATTTTATCAAAATCTATCAATCAAATCAAATTTATTAAAATGAAATATTTTTCAACATATTCGCATGTCTACTTTGACTCCCTTATAATAATTATGACATGTAAATAATATTACTTCAATAAAAAAATTAGGATTCATCTACATCATTTCCTCCATGATCTCCCATTTCATATCTTTGAATATATGATTCATCTATAGAATATTAACTAGTGGATTTTTCCTTTTCCATTGCACATTATCACCACAATCCATGATTTCTACCATTAATTCTTCATAAGAAATAAAATACTCACCTGATATGAAAATTTACATAAGTACATTAAAATTTATAGCATTGTACTTACTCAATAGAGATACATTGGACACATCATAAACGTGTGTATAGATGGGTGGAAGCACCGTGTATAAATATAACATCCCAACATGAATACAATACTTGAGGGGACTAATATATGCGTGGAATAGATTCCCATTTATTCTAAATCACATTAATTAAATACAAGTAGATAATTATTAAATTACATTCCCTCAAACATAAAAAAGCATGATTCCATGGATGATTAGCTGAATAAATCTTATATCATATTTTATATTCCTAGATATGATTTAGAATTTCTCTTAGATTTTTTCCATTTACCTAGCTATCTCAAGCCCTAATAGATTTTATTTTACATATTCATTACAATATGTGGTATTTTCATGATTCTTTTAATATAATGAATCATAAAGAGAAAAATAAATTCTAAAAAATATTTATTAAAAAACCTGGATGATGGCATTGATCCCTACCAAATTGAAAATAAATTTTTATAGCTCTTAGAATATCAATATGTGTATGAATAGTTCTCTCAGGCTGTCTATTTCAATGGGATGATATCTTGTTTTGAATTATATCTCCATATTCTATGCATCCTATTGACCTCTCTTGAAATTCAAGGAAAAATAGCATTTGGTTCATATATAACAGATAGTCATACTTCATGAAACATTTACACCTAATTATACTATATTTTGGAAATTAATCAAAATCATTAATATTCCCAGAATGGAATAAATGTTACTAATTACATATGGATATCCACCCAATACTAGATTATAATTTTTGAATTTATATATCATAGAATGTCCTACAATTAAATATTTGGTGATGTTTTCCAATTCCATTTTAGGAATGGGTAATGGTTGAATAAATCCATTGGACTACAAATGATCAGCATTAACTGGTTAAAATTTTAGGTACCGAGAAACATACATTTGAATAATTTTTCTCATGTAGCCCCGTATTAAAATATCATGGATAAATAAATACATATTTTATCAAGCATTATAGATTTGGAATGATGATCCATATGATTCATCCAAGTCACGAGTTTTATAATTTTTCACACATACAATAAATTGGAATGAGGCATATGATACCTCCACATAATTCTACAAGATATAAAAATTCCATCCCTTTTTATGCATCATAATTGATGAAAAAACCTTATCTATTATAGGATTTGTTGATCATATCATCGCTGGAAAACATTTTGTTTAGTTTATTTATGTTCACTTATCATTCATCTATACAAATTATCATTTATTCTTTCCAACTATGCAATTTGGGTTGTTACATAGGAATTAGAAATTTCTGTCAATGATATGATAGTCTCCCTCTAATCCAACAAATCTATGGACCTTAGTTACAAAATTTATTTTGGTCCATAACTCAATAAATTACCTCTTTTATGTATCAACCAATATTACCTCATTTATATTTATATATCCCAAAGCTGATTGTTTCAATTTCAAAAATTCAAACTTACAAAATTTATAATATAACATTTTTTTCTCAACAACTTAACGAAAATCCCTAAATCATTTAACTTCAATTAATTTATCATCGAAGACATAAAAAACCCATTTTTAAATAATAACGAAATATAATAATTGAATTTTATAGTTCCTTAAATAATTATTTTAAATAAGATAACACGATAATTGGTAATCTCAATTTGCATCATTGTAAATCCATTATAACCATAACTAATATGAAAGGGTAATTTGTGTATTTCCACTCTTTTGACCAAGAAATGATTCTAATCAAAATAATGATCAATATTTCATAGATATTAAGATTCCAAAAATTTATTAAAAATTTTATCAATTCATGTTAGATGATACCTATTTATGATCATGAAACGTTAATGTTTTCTGTAATGAATGCAGTGATTCATTGACTTATCATTAATTTTAACAAATGTTACTAGTGTAAAAAAGTGAATCATTCCATTTATTTTTCATATTATATAGATCCTCGTTGAATTTCTTCTTCAATTACTACAACTCAATCTATCCATTCTATAAAGAGTATTAGAAATGATTTTATCACCTAGTATTAGTTCTATTTAAAATTCAACATTCTGATTTTTGGGGTATCTATATATCTCTTCAATAAATATATTTCCATATTTTTTAAAAATATTATTTTTGAAAATTTTGAGTTTTGACCCAACAATTTGAGGAAAATACCCCTCATGAATAGGTTATATGACACATATAATTTAATCAAATTCCTTTGCACGTTCACCTTGATCTTTGTACTGATATACAAGGTAGGGGTTTATTACGCAATCTCTTCATTATCCGAGGTTGTTTAGACGTAATTACCTACTGGGATCTCTTTATCATCCACATCCATGTTCCTTAAAATTATACTTAAAAAAAACATTTTTACTATTTACTAGACAATGGGTTAATGTCATTTATACCCTTATGTGTTTTGAAAGGAATATTTCTGTCGTTTTCCAAACAAGGCACTTTTAACCTTTTCGAAAAATTTAAGGTAAGAATGTTTTTTTAAACATATACGGCAGGTGCGGTTATTTTCCTCCATTTTAAAATCACTGAAGCTTCCCTTAAAATATTATAAGAATATTTACAAAGTAAATGTTTTATTTTATAATTATGTGATTTTTAAATGATTTCAAAAAGAGAGATATTTCTCTCAAATACATGAAAATCAAGTGAAAATGTATATGTATTTAACGCAACATTAAAAATGTTTTCAGAAAACCCAACTCACGAGTGTGGTAGATAGGAAGGGATTGGGAAAGGGCCCATCATGGCCTATAATTACTCGAGCAGTCTCAGAATTAGTTATATTTTTTCATAAGCTTTCATAATTTTTTTAGAAAAATATTGGAGTAAATTTGAGAAATTTTAATTGTAAGTATCTTCTAAAAATTGGCATCGTTAGGTCTCATGAGACAAACTACTGTCTCGGCACAAGGCCTTGACAAAATCTTATTTTTTGTATTGGAACGAGGCCTTGGATATGTTGTTATGATAGTCTGGTATTATGTATTCCATCATTATGAAAGTGGTTATTGATATTTCATATGATTATTCGATTAGTAGAATATCCATGTGAATAAGTAAATGGAATTATTTCATTTTATTTCTGCCATATTATGCTGAAGATCAAGAATAAAAGGATTTTTCTTTAGTTTTATACATTGAATTAAATGTTTATGCTTATTTTGAAAGTTTCCGCTGTATTTCTTACCCTTACTGAGCATTTGAGCTCACCCGTTTCAATGTTTTATTTTTCCCAGGATTCCAAGAAGTGTAATGTGATTGATATGTAGGGTTAATCCAAGGGAATAATGGCATTCATAAAGAAATATTTATGTTGTTTTTTATGTTATGAAGTGTAATTTAACATTCATGTATGTAATCTAATTTCCAAAACTTCTAAACTAATCGGTCCTTTGGGACTTGATTCTTTGTAATCATGCCAATGTATTAAAATAATGCACCAACTCTGGGTCACTGGGGTCGGGGCGTTACAACGACAGGCTTTTTTATTCCATTTATACCTTCGGATCTGTTCATGAAACAATTTTTATGGTTGAACCATAATTTTTTATGTATTATTTACTATTTAATGTTATGTAAACAACTTATGGCCATATTAGAAAGAGATAAATTAAAACAAGTTCAATGTGATCAAAAAACCACCCAAATTAACCCAAATAATCATCATTTTATTCGAATATAATGATTCATCCACATGGATATAATATAATTAATTATATCATTCAAACGCATGTAATATGATTTATACAATGTAATATCATATCTGGATGTTTACCCATGTTCTACCCAAACTTCAATTTAAGAATACAAGTGAACCACTCAAGAAAACCATAAAAATAAACATTCTCGAACAATGTTTTAAAACTCTATAACACATCCAAAAGCACATAAAGTAACTTAATGAAACAATAATAAAAGATATTAATGTACCAAAGGTTTTGGATTTATAATTAATAAATATTATTTCATTATACAGGACATTAAAGACAAGGAACCATTCAGATACAAGGTAAGGGGAAATTTCTCGAACCCAACATTCATCCTTCGGGTTCTCACTCTTTCACTCCCTTTTTGATATGGTTACCCATGAAAGATAAATTATTCATCATTTTTTTCCTTTTCAAGTATATACATGTTTTAAACTAGTTTTTATGTCAAAAAAATCCTTTCCAAAAAAACTCTTCTCTTAAATACACACCTTTTACTTCTCACTCACGGTGGACGGTTCCTGTAACATGTATATTATTACATATTTCATTTGGGAGCCCAATGTTTAGGAATGTGTTCTTATGAGATGAAACCTATAACGCCCCGACCCCATCTACCCAGAGTCGGTGCATTACTTCGTAACATTGGCATGATCACAAAAGATCAAGTCTCGAAAGACCGATTAGTTTAGTAGCCTTGGAAACACTAGATACATTCATAAATGTTACATTACATCATAAAGTGAAAAACAAATAACAAAGTCTTCATAGTACACACTCATATCCTCTTCTGACTATCCCTGCAGGTCATTCATAAAATACTTCTTCACATCCTGGAAAATATTAAAACATTGAAAGGGGTGAGCCCAGATGCTCAGTAAGGATAACAATATTGCGGAAGCTTTCATAAATAAACATCAACATTTAAGGCAATGTATAACTAAATCAAAAGCCTTTTAAACTTGAACATCAACATAATATGGAAAAAGTAAAATGAGATAATGCAATTTACTTCTTCACATGGATATTCTACTGGTCGAATAATCACATGAAATATCAATAACCACATTCATAATGAGGGAATGTATAATGCCAGACATTCTGAAACATTTTGTCAAGGCCTCGGCCAAGACGTCTAAAATGATTAAGGCCTCGGCCAAAACCATAAATCAAATTGGGAAAGGGCCTTGTCCAATTCCACATATAGTTGTCTCATGAGACCTACTGATGCATCGAGGAGCTATAGCGGGCTCTACCCGTCACTTATTAAGTCCAAT
Organism: Viscum album; assembly: GCA_963277665.1. Taxonomy (NCBI): domain Eukaryota; kingdom Viridiplantae; phylum Streptophyta; class Magnoliopsida; order Santalales; family Viscaceae; genus Viscum; species Viscum album. The sequence goes on along the minus strand of OY728147.1, from coordinate 1,814,617,959 downwards.
ACATTCCTCATATGAATAGGTTTAAACATATCATAAACCATAACATAATCGTATCACATAAAACATGCATAAAGGAAACATAACATTTCCACATTTCAATCACAAGATATCAATACAACACATTGATATAATAAAAACTCTTTCAAAACCATTTTCAATACCAAAATAAAAGAAAGTTAAAACATTGTATTTATTTTTCATTAAAAAAAGATGGCTTGTAGAGGAAGCCGAAACTCATATAATGGTCCCGGCGGCGGAGAAGTCATTGTCGCCGCATAAGTACGGAATGAAAAAACATTCCCTTTTTTCGTTTAGCAAAACTCTTCGTATAAAAAAGATTCCTTTTGAATAAACGTAAAAGTCAAAGGGGTTTATACACCGTATAAAAGAAAGTTGTGTATAAAACCAAATATGCCTCAATGAAAGGGGATTGAGACGAAGTCCTTAAAAAGATCATTTTTTTTAATAAAGTACATCTATAATGTGCATTCACTATAATTACACATAAATAATGTAAAAATACAAGATATGACATAATCATATCATGACATAATTTGAAAGTAGGAGATTAACCCAAAGATTTGAAGTTGGGTTAAGAAATTCCCTTACCTCATGTCTGACTTGACTCAACCATTCTTTAACCTCCTGAATAATAAACTAGAGTTAATATATACCTTATTAAGAACCATTTTCAATTTCAGTATCCTTTTTATATCACTTATTACAATGATATGAACATTGTTTAATTATTTAAGTTAATAACCGTCGTTTTGTCGATCTTTGGTACTTGAGTCAGTAATAAACTTCTTATAATTACAAGTTTTTCATGTGGTGAAATATCCATTATATCCAGAATTATATTCATGATTTAGTTATCATATATATCATATATATCCATTATATACATTCATTCATAATATTACGTAACATTTAGAGGTAAGAAATGAAATGCACCGTTCATGGAGACGGTAAGCCGTACGTACGCATGAACGCTACTTTCATTTCTATTTCTTATTTAATGGAATGAAATAATAATGATATAAATGTATAATACAATTCCAGTATAATATAGCATATAATATCATTTACTCCATCCTTTATACATCCCACATATGGCATTAACGATTCACCTCACTTTGAGGGGGCAGTAGTCCATACTTCCTAAAATGAAATTATCACGTTTACCCATAATGGAAATCATAAAGTATGCCATAAATGAGAAATAAAGAAACATAAGGAAAACATAAAAATATTATATATCATATATAAATATAGTGACATCTTAATGGCCACCTTTGAAGGTGTTTTATGAGTGTTGAACAATCATCGTTTCGTGAGGCAGAAATTTACCATCCACAAAAACCGTATGTTCTTTAACCATTATATGTAGGTGTGTGTAAGTTTAGCTCGAATACTTCTTATAAAAACATCCTAGTATATTTAGGATACTGTTGTTGTTACAAAAGAAATGAATAAAAAGAGTTTATGGGGTTGGAGAAGCAAAATAAAACAAAATAACATTAGAGAAGACATTACCTCAAAATCGGGTAACTCTTTTTGATTTGAGCCGAAGGCTTCCTTGGGAAGTGTTCTGCGCAAAGTGAGGCTTCTAGGAGTAAGGGGGTAAAGTTGTTAGAGTATTTGGGCAGAGTTGGGCCGAGCCAAATGGCTTGATAGTGTGAATGAGGTGGTAGAGGTGGGGGCCTTTATAAGTGGAGAGGAGGGGCACTCTTGGAAAGTAAGGAATGTTTACATTATTATACAATGCTTTTCGGATTCTAAAGGTCCCACAATTATATAATTCGAGGCTAAGGTGATAAGGGTTCTAACTTTACCCATACAATAGACTTTGGACAATTTTATGCCTTGGAGTTTACATTATATTTTCATTTTATTAAAATCATTAAATAATGAGGTCATCGCTGCATCATAATGATGTCATAAATAATTTATTTTATTTAATCTCTAAAAATTATAAAAAAACTACTATGATATAGGAAATCGTTTTATCTTTCTAATGAATATTTATAGTCAAAATTTGGACTTGTTTAACCCCACTTAAAAACTGTTTTAGTATAACAACTCTTGTTTGTGTCAATTTAATTTTAACATTAAATAAATATAAATTAATGTCATTTTCCAACAAAAGTGGCTCCATGGGGTCCCCAAGTTGACCCATTGGTTGTCTTGGTCGGACATGACTCATCCAATAGGAGTAGGACAAGTGTCAAGCTCATCTCATATTATTAAAACATTATTTTTACCTTAAACTACACTAATTACCTCTAATCGCGATTAAGAACTTAAAAGTTACTATTCACCAAAAAATTATTTTAATCTCATTGAACCACATTTTACTTCTTAATGAAATCCATGTATGTCGGATTTTTGAAAATCAAATCAAAAAAGTTGTAATATTTCATTTAAACGAAAAATTAGTTATTTAACTACCACTTAGTGGTTTCACTATTCATCAAAAATTGAAGTTTTTCAGAACAATGCCAAAATTTCACCCTAAGCTATAATTGATATTCCGAATTCAAAAATGATTTATATTTTACAAAATTCCAAACATATAAGTTTCATTAATTAATTTTATAATTAATTCCCGCTGTCACAACAAATAGCGTGTTTTTAAGAAACAATTTATATCAAAAGATTGGCAATTGTTTATGTCCAATTTCAATGTTAAATTAATTATAATGACCACTATTGGATAAAATGGTAAAAATATATTCTAATTATACTTTAAAACCACTAAATAGTATAATTTATCACTATAAATTATTTTTATTTAAAAAGTTGTTTTTAAGTAATTTTCACTATTCATAAAAAATTAGAAGTTCTCAGAAAAATACAAAAAATTCAACATAGGCTAATTTCGATATTACGAATACAAAAATGAAGTCCATTTTGAAATATAAAATTTCTATAATTTTAAAAAGTGGTTATTATTATTAATAACAACTACTTTGATTAGTCACGGTGTTTTAGAACTCGAAGTTGCGTACAATGCAAGCTATTGCATTATTGAATGAGAAGTGTATCGTGGAAGCTCGGGGTGTTACATTCTCCCCTCCTTCAATAAATTGCATCCTCGCAATTTGAAATTTTTTCTTTGAAAACAAAAGGTTGAAAATAGAAAATACCTTTGTGGAAAACCCACATCAAAAATAAGATTAATAAAATATAGCCTTTAAAAGAGGGAAAGGGAAATGAAAAAGTCACCACCCAATTATGATCTCGATTAGGAGAACATTGGTGGAAATTAGAGACATATAATTGGAGGAAAACGTAAATATTTGTAGGGAGTGATTGAGGTCATCAATCACAATCAACTGTCAAATTGAGGGCCTCAAAGCCTTCAATCTATGTTGATTTAAAATATCATCAGTTGAACAAGACATAAGGTATTAGGATAACACATTTTTTTGTTTTAATATCCCTTTACTAAAGTTTAAGAATTAATTCATTCATTGAATAAGAGATAGGTATATATATATTTATGCTTGACAATTAGAGTTTCAACCTTCAACTCATCTTTCACTCAAAAAGATAATAGAACTCAAAAAATATTATACTTATCCTAATTGTATAAGGTTCCAAATGTTAACACATACCATTTAGATTAGTAAAATTATTTTGTAATAACCAGGGTCTTCCTGTAGGCTAGTGGTAGGAAATAAAGGCCTGTCGTACTATGGTTGTGGGTTCGATTCCTGCAGCTTTGTCTGACGCGATGGGTTATGCCCCACCCTGCAGGTTGTCCTTTTCCTAAAACTATAGTATTATAATATTCCATAAATAATCTTCAAAAATGTTTTTACCTTAAACAATAATCTCCAAAGATCAACTTAATCCATCCCAACCTTTATAGTTATCCAAAATACCTCTATCCAAACTTTCTCTAAAAGGTCTCTTAATTCCAAAATAAATTTATCAGATTCCCCAAACAATGTAAAGTTTCTCTTATTGTCACATACTAAAAATATAATTACCTTCATCATATTAAAACCTTACTGAAACAACAAGTACTTCAGTAAGATCCTTATATATATATATCACATTATTCTAATAACCAGAATATAGTCCATGAGTCCAAAAGCACCAATACATTAGTTATTCTGCTTCAACTGTAGTAACAGCATAAGATTGTCCCTGATCCCTTGGCCTTTTCTGAGGTAAGTTTCCCTGACGCTTTGGACATTCATTTTCATAATGGCCCATTTCCCTACAATTGTACCATTCAACATTGATAGCCTCATTCTTTCCCTTGCTATCACACGCCTGGTGACCTTTTTCTCCACATTTATAACAAACTCCCATTCCTTTTAGGCAAGTACCAGGGTGATTCTTCCCACAATTATCACATAATGGAAAATCCTTCTTTCCCATTTTCCCTTTATCCGTCTCTTGTTCCACCGTTCTCTTCTTCTCTTGCTTTACTTTGTTTTCATAATTCTTAGATAATTCCTTTTCTATTTTGATAGCACATGAGACAATATCTTCGTATGTTGAGAGAGATTGTGATACTAGAGCTCGACGGAGAAATGGTTTTAACCCATCAAAGAAACGATCAATCTTACCACTTTGGTTACAAATATAATCTGCAGCATACCTCGCTAAACTTGTAAAGTTGGCCTCATTCTTTGCGATATTCTCATCCTCCTTTTGTTTCAGACTCAGAAATTGCCTTTCCATATCTGCTCGATGGTCATGAGGAAATTATTTTTCTAAGAAAAGCTCTTTGAACTATCTCCATTCCATACTTGATACTTCTTCATCTTCCTTTGTATTTTGAATCAATAACTACCATTGATCAACATCTCCAGTGAGGCGGTAAACTTCCATTATAACCTTCTTCCTTTAGCTACTCCCCAAGGCGTGGAATATTTTCTCTAAGTAGTTTATCCATTGCTCAGCTACTAACAGATTTTTACCCCCATTAAATTTTGGTGTTTGTTGCCTCATGAAGCGGTCTAACATTGATCCTCCACGTTGCGGGTTAGGGTGCTCCATACAAGTAAGGTTATTATTCATAACCTGAGTGAGTTGTCTCAGTATGGTAATAAGTTGATCCTCACAAGTTGTATCTACAGATCCACAGTAATTATCTTGAGCAGGAGGGCAATCCCTATATGGAGTGTGTGCATTGATACTGTTTCCATTCCTTCCACTAGGCGCCATTTATAAACAATGGCATAAACTAGATTAGTTTATGAAATAAAATAAATAATTCCATATTTTTAAAACACTTTACATAAATTGAACTATTTATGGATATAATCCATAATCATAAAAAGAAATGTTTTCTTTGAGGAAGTATATACTCATAACCCTTCATAGTGGTTTGTAAAGAAAATGAGAATTATCCTAAGCATACCCCCCGAGAGTGTCGTAACCAAGAGTGCAGCAAGGCCCATTGTCGTGCATAAGTTCCCATTCGAGTCTAGCTCAAATCGGTGTTTTCGGGTTTTACCCCATGGTACATCTGTGACAGATCCGCCTCTACCTGCTCGTATCCAGACAGGGATGTATTTCTCGGAAAACTCACAAAATCTCTATAATACCAAAATTCTAGGAAGTTCTTCTATACTAATCCTCAAATTCTATCTTCGGGCTATGTGCTCTAATTAGAGTTTATCTAAATCTAACTTCCAAGGTTAGTACTAAACTGCCTCTGATACCAACTGTAATGCCCCGACCCCAGCTACCCAGAGTCGGTGCATTACTTCGTAACATTGGCATGATCACAAAAGATCATGTCTCGAAAGACCGATTAGTTTAGTAGCCTTGGAAACACTAGATACATTCATAAATGTTACTTTACATCATAAAGTGAAAAACTAATAACAAAGTCTTCATAGTCCACACTCATATCCTCTTCTGACTATCCCTACAGGTCATTAATAAAATACTTCTTCACATCCTGAAAAATATTAAAACATTGAAAGGGGTGAGTTCAGATGCTCAGTAAGGATAACAATATTGCGGAAGCTTTCATAAATAAACATAAACATTTAAGGCAATGTATAACTAAAAGAAAATCCTTTTAAACTTGAACATCAACATAATATGGAAAAGTAAAATGAGATAATTCCATTTACTTCTTCACATGGATATTCTACTGGTCGAATAATCACATGCAATATCAATAACCACTTTCATAATGAGGGAATGTATAGTGCCAGACATTCTGAAACATTTTGTCAAGGCCTCGGCCAAGACGTCTAAAATGATTAAGGCCTCGGAAAAAACCATAAATCAAATTGGGAAAAGGCCTCGGCCAATTCCACATCTAGTTGTCTCATGAGACCTACCGATGCATCGAGGAGCTATAGTGGGCTCCACCCGTCACTTATTAAGTCCAATACATTCCTCATATGAATATGATTAAACATATCATAAACCATAACATAATCGTATCACATAAAACATGCATAAAGGAAACATAAAATTTCCACATTTCAATCACAAGATATCAATACAACACATTGATATAATAAAAATGCTTTCAAAACCATTTTCAATACCAAAATAAAAGAAAGTTAAAACGTTGTATTTATTTTTCATTAAAAAAAGATGGCTTGTAGAGGAAGCCGAAACTCAAATAATGGTCACGGCGGTGGAGAAGTCGTTGTTGCCGCATAAGTACGGAAAGAAAAAACATTCCCTTTTGTCGTTTAGCAAAACTCTTCGTATAAAAAAGATTCCTTTTGGATAAACGTAAAAGTCAAAGGGGTTTATACACCATATAAAAGAAAGTTGTGTATAAAACCAAATATGCCTCAATGAATGGGGATTGAGACGAAGTTCTTAAAAAGATAATTTTTTTAAATAAAGTACATATATAATGTTTATTCACTATATGTACACATAAATAATGTAAAAATACAAGATAGGACATAATCATATCATGACATAATTTGAAAGTAGGAGATTAACCTAAAGAATGGAAGTTGGGTTAAGAAATTCCCTTACCTCGTGTCTGACTTGACTCAACCGTTCTTTAACCTCCTGAATAATAAACTAGAGTTAATATATACCTTATTAAGAACCATTTTCAATTTCATTATCCTTTTTATATCACTTATTAGAATGATATGAACATTATTTAATTATTTAAGTTAATAACGGTCATTTTGTCGATCTTTGGTACTTGAGTCAATAATAAACATCTTATAATTACAAGTTGTTCATGTGGTGAAATATCCATTATATCCATAATTATATTCATGATTTAGTTATCATATATATCATATATATCCAGTATATACATTCATTCATAATATTACGTAACATTTAGAGGTAAGAAATGAAATGCACCGTTCATGGAAACGGTAAGCCGTACGTACGCATGAACGCTACTTTCATTTCTATTTTGTATTTAATGGAATGAAATAATAATGATATAAATGTATAATATAATTCCAGTATAATATAGCATATAATATCATTTACTTCATCCTTTATACATCCCACATATGGCATTAACAATTCACATCACTTTGAGGGGGCGGTAGTCCGCACTTCCTAAAATGAAATTATCGCGTTTACCCATAATGGAAATCATAAAGTATGCCATAAATGAGAAATAAATAAACATAAGGAAAACATAAACATTTTTTATATCATATATAAATATATTGAAATCTTAATGGCCTCCTTTGAAGGTGTTTTATTAGTGTTGAACAATCATCGTTTCGTGAGGCAGAAATTCGCCATCCACAGAAACCGTATGTTCTTTAACCATTAGATGTAGGTGTGTGTAAGTGTAGCTCGAATCCTTCTTATAACAACATCCTAGTATATTTAGGATACTGGTGTTGTTACAAAAGAAATGAATAAAAAGAGTTTATGGGGTTGGAGAAGAAAAATAAAACAAAATAACATTAGAGAAGACAATACCTCAAAATCGGGTAACTCTTTTTGATTTGAGCCGAAGGCTTCCTTGGGTAGTGTTCTGCCCAAAGTGAGGCTTCTAGGAGTAAGGGGGGAAAGTTGGGAGAGTATTTGGGCAGAGGTTGGCCGAGCCAAATGGCTTGAAAGTGTGAATGAGGTGGTAGAGGTGGGGGGCTTTTATAAGTGGAGAGGAGGGTCACTCTTGGAAAGTAAGGAATGTTTACATTATTATATAATGATTTTCGGATTCTAAAGGTCCCACACTTATATAATTCGAGGATAAGGTGATAAGGGTTATAAATCTACCCATCCAATAGTATTTGGACAATTGTAAGCCTTAGAGTTTACATTATATTTTCATTTTATTAAAATCATTAAATAATGAGCTCATCGCTGCATCATAATGATGTCATAAATAATTTATTTTATTTAATCTCTAAAAATTATAAAAAAAACCATGATATAGGAAATCGTTTTATCTTTCTAATGAATATTTATAGTCAAAATTTGGACTTTTGTAACCCCACATAAAAACTGTTTTAGTAGAACAACTCGTGTTTGTGTCAATTTAATTTTAACATTAAATAAATAAATATTAATGTCATTTTCCAACCAAAGTGGCTCCATGGGGTCCCCAAGTTGACCCATGGGTTGTTTGGTTCGGCCACGACTCATCCAATAGGAGTAGGACAAGTTTCAAGCTCATCTCATATTATTAAAACATTATTTTTACCTTAAACTACACTAATTACCTCTAATCGCGATTAAGAACTTAAAGGTTACTATTCACCAAAAGATTATTTTAATCTCATTGAACCACATTTTACTTCTTAATGAAAACCATGTATGTCGGATTTTTGATAATCAAATCACAGAAGTTGTAATATTTCATTTAAACGAAAAATCAGTTATTTAACTACCACTTAGTGGTTTCACTATTCATCAAAAATTGAAGTTTTTCAGAACAATGCCAAAATTTCACCGTAAGCTATAATTGATATTCCGAATTCAAAAATGATGTCTATTTTACAAAATTCCAAACATATAAGTTTCATTAATTAATTTTATAATTAATTCCCGCTGTCACAACAAATAGCGTGTTTTTAAGAAACAATTTATATCAAAAGATTGGCAATTGTTTATATCCAATTTCAATGTTAAATTAATTCTAATGACCACAATTGGATAAAATGGTAAAAATATATCCTAATTATACTTTAAAACCACTAAATAGTATAATTTATCACTATAAATTATTTTTATTTAAAAAGTTTTTTTTAAGTAATTTTCACTATTCATAAAAAATTAGAAGTTCTCAGAAAAATACCAAAAATTCAACATAGGCTAATTTCGATATTACGAATACAAAAATGAAGTCCATTTTGAAATATAAAATTTCTATAATTTCAAAAAGTGGTTATTACTATTCATAACGGCTACTTTGATTAGTCGCGGTGTTTTAGAACTCGAGGTTGCGTACAATGCATGCTATTGCATTATTGAATGAGAAGCGTCTCGTGGAAGCTCGGGGTGTTACAAAACCCATTCCTTTACATGGTTTAGTTATGTTCAATTTTAATATGAGTTCTATGTGGAAAGCATGATAATGATAATGTTATGATGTGACGGGTGCACCTGGAATTATATAGCACAATATGAATGTTTCAACGTGACGGGTGGGCACATAATTATACAGTGTTCCAATGCCTTCGGTAAAGTGATTAATCTAATGAGTAAATGTTAAATGATGTGTGGATAAGATTCTATCTTGGTTCAAAAGTATGTGTTGTAGTTAACCACTAAGACATGTTGTTTCATTTTAATGCATTGCCAAATTTCTAGTCTTATATTTCTGTTTCCTCCCAGTTCATAATCCTTTTTCCATGTTATGACTATGCTCACCCCATGATATATTTTTCTTTTATATCCTCTTTCTGAGATTTTATCTCACCCCTTTTTATGTACATCCTCAGGTGGCTTCATGTACTAAGGAGAGGACAAGTTCCAATAAGAAGATAGAGAAGAAGAAATTAAATAAATGTTTATGATTGATGATGTAATTACTCTGTATGGTCATAGATTTCCCAAGACATTAAACCTTTGGATCCTCTATTTGTAATACTATTATTATTTTTATCTTGAAATAATGTAATAGTAATGTATGAAAAGGTTGGGTCACTATAGTTGGTATCAGAGGAAAGGGTGAGTTAATTTGGGAATTAGGATTAGTGAACCCTAGAGAAAACCTACAGAATGAGACTAAGTACAAATATGCAGATAAGAATATTTACATAGGGATCCCATATGTTATGTTTTTAGTATAAATTTTGTAAATGAATAATTTATTCATGAATTGTTTACTTGTGTTTTGTTATAACCATTTCTTTTTTATAAAATGGTGGGGACCAGGAGAAATCAGGCCAACGACTCATGCGAGGGCCAATGCAACTATGGCCCGAAAGACATCCCCAATGACATTGGATGTGGAGTTCAAAACTACATGTTGATTCTTAACCAATTATCTCAGGTTATGAACAATAATCATAATAATTGGGAACTCCCTCCATCACCAAAGAGGGAGCAACTGGCTATCGAATGTTTTATGTGGCAATGACCACCGACGTTTAATGGATCTTCTGATCCACTAGCTGTGGAATAGTGGGTCAACTCTATGGAGAATATCTTTTCTGTTCTTCACTATTCTGAGATAGAGAATGTGACTCTATGAATTTATCGTCTAGATGGATATGTCGATCAATTGTGGGATTTGATTAAGAACACCAATCCAAGGGAGGAAATTTAAGAGATGGAATGGGAATAATTTAATATAATGTTTCTTAATAAGTAATTACCACGAACTCTCCATAAGAATATGGAGATAGAATTCATAGAGCTCAAGAAAAAAAAGAGAATCTTTCACAACCTATGATGTGAATTTCAAAAGGCTTCCAAGGTACGCTTCAGATTTTGTTATCAACTATGATAGAAAAATTGATAGATTCTTTAGTGGATTAAATCCACACCTTCGAAATGCTATTGCAATTCAAGACATTGGGAGTTATGAAGAGGTTTTTAGACGTTCCCTCAAAGTGGATATGGAGTTTGGAGAATGGTCTCATGTATTTGGTGATAAGAAACAAAATATGGAGTTTCAATCCTGTGGTTTTAATGATAAAGGTGGGAAGAAAACTCAACGACCCACATGCCAAAAATGTAGGAAGTTGCACCATGGAAACTGCTTTAATTGTATGGGGAAATGCTACAAGTATGGGAAAAAAGGAAATCATGATCAATAGTGTAGAAAAGACATGAAAAGAAAGGATAATGTATCACAAGAAAGGAGATAACTACCCATGGTTCAATGCTACAACTACAGGGAAATAGAGCACTATGGAAGCCCGTGCACTAAACCTTGAGTTCTCAAGGGTAATCAACATCACCAACTACCAAATCTAATGGAAGAAGGTAAGGCTTATTCCATCACTTCTGTAGAGGTGGAGCATGATAATTAATTCATAAAAGGTACACTTAATATTAACTGAAGAATAGAAAAAGAATTATTTGATTCCGGTTCTACGCATTCCTTTATATCTTGCAAGTTTCCTAGAATTATATAATCGAATCTCCAAAACCTTGAAGTAAATATATCTGTAAAAACACCAAGTGGTGAAATTATTGCAACCCATGTGTTTGACTCCTCTTCTGTTGGCGTATGTGGGAAGATTCTTTCGACGAATCTCGTAATACTTCCCTCGGTGGAATTCAATGCTATAATGGGAATGGAATGGATCTTGTTATATAGAGCACATATCAACTGTCTGGAAAAAGAAATATATATTCATATTTTGAACAATCCCATGATCCCCTACAAATTTAAGGATGATCATGAATCTCCTTTTAAAAATCCTTCAATGGTGTGGGAGTTGTTTCCCAATGAAGAAGGACACCTCACCCAAATTGTTGAGTCAAAGAAAAGTTCCATCCTTTGATAAAATTCCCATCATGAGGGAATACGACGATGTATTTCCTGAAGTGTTTCCCAAAATTCCCCTTATATCGTGAGGTAGAGTTCTCAATTGAACTCATACCTGGAGCTACTCATATCTCGAAGTGTCCCTATAAGAAGGATCCAATCGAACTGGAGGATTTAAAGAAGAAGCTGCAAGCGCATCTGGACAAAGGGTGCATACACGCAACTACATCACATTGTGGTGCACTAGTTTCCTTTTTGAAGAAGAAGGATGGAACAATGTGGCAGTGTATCGATTATCGAGAACTCAAAAAGATCACCATAAAGAACAAGTATCCTCTTCCAAGGATTGAAGACTTGTTCGATCAGCTAAGAGGAGCTCAATACATCTCCATGGTGGATCATTGTTCTGGATATCATCAGTTAAAGGTGAAGAAGGAAGATATTCAGAAGACTGCCTTTTGAATAAGGTATGGGCACTATGAATTTTTGGTGATTCCCTTCAGACTTTCTAATGCCCCTGGAATCTTCATGGATTTGATGAATAGTCTTCAGACATTACCCTGAAAAATTTCTTGTAGTGTTTATTGATGATATTATCATCTACTCCAAGAAAAAGCAGGAACATGAAGAACATCTATGACTTGTGTTGGAGACATTAAGAAAGAATAATTTATAGGCCAATTTCAGTAGGTGTGAATTTTGGATGAAGTAAGTCACGTTCATGGGACATGTGATCATAAGTGAGGGAATTTATGTGGATCCTTCAAAGACCAAGGAGATTGAGGAATGGCCCAGACCCTCTAGCGTCACAGAAATCTGTAGTTCTCTTGGATTAGCTGGGTACTACTGACGTTTTGTGAGAAACGTCTCACGATTGTCAAGACCGCTAACTATGTTAATAAGGAAAGGGGTAAAGTATATCTGGACAGAAGAATGTGAGGGAAGCTTCAAGGTGCTAATGAGAAGGCTAATCACTGCACCTATACTCACAATATCGAAAAGTATATAAAGTTTTGTGATATACAGGGTTGCTTCAAAGAAAGGATTGGGTTTACTACTCATTAAAAATGATAATGTGAGAGCCTATGCCTCACGACAGTTGAATATCCATGAGAAGAACTACCCGACACATGATCTAGAGTTGGAAGCTGTGATTTTTGCCTTGAAAACTGGCGGCACTACCTTTATGGAAAGAAGTGTGACATATACACCAACCACAAGATCCTAAAGTAAATATTCACTCAAAAGGATCTCAACATGCATCCAAGGAGATGATTAGATCTCATGAAGGATTATTATTTCTCTATTCACTACAATCCTGGAAAGGCTAACAGGGTAGCTGACACTCTATGCAGAAAAGAACATGCTACTCTATCCCTATTAGGGATTGAGAAAGACCCTATCTTCCTGGATATAAAAATAATGGATTTTTATATCATAAGGGAAGGGGATACATCCTACATTTCCCAAATTATTGTGTAACTATCCACCTAGGAGAATATTTAAGAAGTACAAAGGGATGATGTGGAGATTAAAAAGAGGGTGAATGCAGTAATGGAAGGGAAGCTACAGGAGTTCCATATCGGTGATGATGGTGTGATTTAGTTTGGAATGTGGCATTTTATTCCTAAATCACCCAGGATAAAGAATGAGAAATTGGAAAATGAACATATCTCAACATTATCTATGCATTCTGGGAGTACCAAGATGTATTGTGATCTCTAAGAACACTTCTCGTGGGATAACATGAAGAAGGTCATTGCATAATATATATCAAGGTTCTTGGTATGTCAGAAATTTAAAGCAGAGCAAAAGAATTCCAAAGGGATGACGCATCCATTCCTTATACCGATGTGGAAATGGGAAATCTTACTATGGACATTATCATGGGTCTCCCGAAGAAGTGAAAGGGAAATAATGTGATATAGGTTGTGGTTGACCGACTCACCATGACTTCCAATTTTATCACTATTTTGGAAGATCACTCGCTTGAACAATATGAAATGATATATGTGAAGGAAGTGGTGAGACAATACGGTGTTCCACTCCCAATTGTATCTTACCATGATCCATGGTTGACATATAAATTCTAGAGGAGCCATCAACATGCTTTGAGTACTGAATTAAATTTCAGCACGGCCTATCACCCCCAAACTAATGGCCAATCAGAAAGATCTATTCAGATGATTCAAGAAATGCTATGAGCTTACTATCTCTAATTCAAAAGTTTCTGGGATAAGCATATCCAATTGGTTGAGATATCATACAAAAATAGCTTCCACTCGAATATTTCGATTGCTCCACATGAAGCTTTTTATGGAAAGCGATGTAGAACTCCAACCTGTTGGGATGAAGTTGGAGAAAGAAAGCTACTTGGACCTGATCTTATGCAAGAGATGACAAAGAAGGTTAATGTAATTTAGAAACACATCAATGCTTCTCAAAGCTATAAAAATAGCGTTGTTGAAAACCGTCTAAGGGACTTGGAGTTTGACATTGGAGATAACGTCTTCCTGTGAATATCACCATGGAAGAGAGTCATCGGGTTTGGAAGGAAAGGAAAGCTAATCCCAAGGTACGTTGGCCCCTTTGAGATCCTTTACCACATAGGATCCATGGCTTATCGGCTTGCACTTCTCCCGGATATAGATCATGTTCCTGATATGTTTCATGTATCACTCTTGAGGAAGTATATACCTGATCCCTCAAATGTACTAAACTCAAAGGTGGTGTATCTAGAAGATGATCAATCCTATATGGAGCAGCCTGTAAAGATTCTGGATCGGAGAGATAAGAATCTATGCAACAAGACAAAAAAAAATTTCAAACTGTTGTGGAGGAAACATAAGTTTGAGGAAGCAACTTGGTAACCAGAAGAGGCAATAAAGGAGAAACACCCTCCGTTTGTGTAAAGTGAAATTTTGGGGAAGAATTTTCTTAAGGGGGGAGAATGTAGCGACCCAATGTTTTTTCAATGGAAATTACCTTCATATAATTATGTCATTAAATAAGATGAAAACAAAACATACTGAACTACTATTTTATATGTGACCTTTAAACATAAGTTTGTCTCATCTTTGTTTGGAATTTTGAAAATATGACACACACGGTTGTGTTCAAAATGATTTTTGTAGTCTAATAGAACAAAAATATTTTTTGGTGAATAGTAAACTACCCTTATTAATAGTAACATTCGCTAATGAATAGTGATATACCCTAATTAATAGTAACCTTACCTATGATAGTATAAAAATAATATTTATATGAAAGTATGATGTACCTATATTTTAGAATAAATAAATGAATGTTTTAAAACTGTTTTTAGTAATAAACCAAGAATTTAATTAAATATTAAATTAATCCTATTTAGAAAATTATTTTTTAAAAAATGGACTTTATTTTTGGATTCTTCATGTCGAAAAATGGTTGGGGTAAATTTTTGGTATTTTTCTGAAATACTTGAATTTTTGATGAATAGTGAAATACAGTAATTTACAAAAATAAGCTAAATAAGCTAATTATAGAGTCATGTGTGATGTTCTTCTGATCTAAACCCACTTGGTTCGGGATCCCATGATAAAATTACTATTTTAGGTCATGGAATAATCACTATTCCTTATCTTGTGGAGAAATAATAAACTAATAAATTTTATATAATGAAAACTCCTCTCCCCTCCACTATAAAAACCACCCTTCACACCCCCATTTCCTCACACCTATAAAGCTCCAAGCCTTCTCTAAACTCTACCCAAAAATAGTCCCTATCCCCTCTCCCAGGTTCAAGATATGCTGATCTCATCAAAATAGAAATCCTAGCTTCCATAAGGAGAATCTCAAGAGGAGGATATAAGAGGTAATTTATCTCCCTCTTCTCCTTTAATTTCCTTTCAAGTTCAAGTTCATTTCATGATCTCTACCCACTTATTATCATCCAAATGATATTGTAACTCTAGTATCCACTATATTTACTAAACCTGGGTTCTTCCAGCCTTATGTGTCACCACCGCAGCAAGCCACGTCACCCAAAACAATTTCTTCTTCCCCATTATACCCCCAAAGCCTCGCGCCTGACCTCCTAATTCTTTCGCCTCCGCCCGTAGACACACCTCCCAGAATCGATTAGGGTTTCCACAGTCATCGATTCCCTCCCTCTCCTCCCATATTCTGTCTCCATCCTCGACCCAGGCGTGACTCCTTCGTCGTCGAATCTCACCACCGGTGCTCCATTCCCCTCATCGGCACCAGTTTTCCTTCAACACCATCCTCGACGCGATCTATGGTTACCTACACTTGCGACTCCACCCCCGCTCATGAAAACTCACCACCTCTCCTGCAACTGCGAACCTGCTCAGGAAATACCTTCGAAGAACCCAGGTTTTTTTCATTAGCAATCACTCCATATGCATCCACATCGCCTAAATTATTTCCATCCTCCCTCCCATATCGCGACGATCCTCCAACCTGATTCCATTACCCCCCACGCTTCCTCATTCTTCCCTACCTATTAGGGTTTCGATTCCTTTGACTTCTCCTAAGGTAACGCCGCCCTCCTCAAATCTCTCCACCTGCATTGCCTATTTCACATTCGTCTTAGAATCCTCCCCTTTCTGCTACGCTTCCAGCCTCTCCACCTGCCGCGTCTTCATTTGCTTCGCTTCTGTGCGTCTTAATTTTTTATCAGCATTGACCAGGTTCTCCTTCTATGTATAGCACCCCTCTTTATATATCCAATGCCCACCCCTTCCGCTCTTTACATCCACTTTCATCTCTCATGGAATGTTGTTACTATCATTTCTCTTAAAAATACCTTCTGTTCATGATATTTTTCGCCTATATCTATGGTAACCCTACATTTACAGGGGAGGATAATCTACGCACCGCAAAACTTCCTTGGGGTCAGTATTTTAGTTCCTTGTAGCTGCAGTAGCCACTAAAAAAGTCACTTTATTGTACTATTTTGTTCCAATTTACCATTACAATTCCATTACCTTTGAATCCCTGTCATACTTTTAAATGCATTTGGTTTACCCTTATAAATTTGCAGGAGTTTAGGTAATCAAGGACAGGTCTGAATGTGTTCAATGTATGATGGTTATGTATATTCATATCAATCATGTTTTAAATTTTATCAAACGCAGTTACTGTTCACCATATTATCATTTTGTGTTTCTCTCATATGCATATGTGACCTTCCAACTTAGGTTCAATCAATATATTAATTGTATATTAATACCCATCCCGCTAACATGAGACCACCAAATCTTACTTACATGACAAATGCACCTTGTCACCTTTAATGGAATTTCTTTTGTTTATCATTGAAGCCAAAAATCCACTGATTTTTCATGTGATTATAAATATTGTGAGAATTCATTTTGTTTTATCAATTCCTTGAAGGATGACATTTGTGATGGAAAATAGAGCTTCTGAGGCAAAAAATAGCATTGATGGTAATGCTTTTTTATGCATCCTTGATTTCTTTTTTCCTTTTGCTGTTTATTTTCCAATGTAACTCTGTGTTGATTGTACATTTTTCATCTCATGTCTGATTAGATCTTTGATTGTGTTTGGTGTTATGACTGAATGAAACATTTTATAGGTGGGTTGTAGTTATGGGATTTGATGGATCTTTCCATGCCTGAAGATATGTGTCACCAATTTTAATTAGAATTATAAGGTGATTATTCCTGTTTATAATTTATATGCATCGGTTTGATTGAACTAAATTATGAAAAATATCACCACTATAGAGAAATATAGGGATTTTTTAAAATCTGAAAATCAAAAAATCATATTACTCAAGTATGAAATTCCTTCAAACAACAACAATAGATTTCTGTTTTCTTGTCACAATGCATACTACTCATTTGATTATAAATATTCCGAGAGTTCATTTTTTTATCAATTCCTTGAAGGATGGCATTCATGATTGAAAATCGAGCTTTACATGCCAAAAAACAGCATTGGTGGTAATGCTTTTTTATACAGCCTTGATTTCTTTTTTCCTTTTGGTGTTTCTTTGCCTATGCAACTCTGTGTTGATGGAAACATTTTCAGCTCATGTATGATTAGAGTTTTGTTTCTGTTTGCTGTCATGAAATAGAGAAACCATAAGACTGTTACCTAGAATAAACCTCCATGCATTCATTAACACGTTGATAATACATCATTATTCCTTTTTTTCAATGGCAATGATTTTTATATTGTTTTTGAGTGTTTTAGATTATGTTACATAGACCAATTTTTATGTAATGAAATATGAGATGTGGATGTGTTTAGTATGAGCAAGGGCAGGGGTTGATATAATTGGTTTTCTCTTCGTTATCTTAATTAGTGCTACATTAATGTATTTTTAGTATGTTTATATGCATGGCCTAGATGTTATTTTAATATATAAAAATACTTTAAAACAACTTATTGTGTTGGATTTTTCTATTAAATTAATAACTGTATGTAACTTTTGTGGTACAAACATTTTGTAACATTTTTTAAATGTTTCATACTGATGATTAAATCAGACATACTCAATTAATATAAAGATCTCCATTGTCAATCATGATCAAAACCATGAAGGTGAATTATGATGCTACATTCTCTGTTTCTGCCATCTTTGTTTGTCTATTAGAGAGTTGTATGTGATTTGAGTACCTATGGAATTTGAGGTTTGTGGAATTTTTTTATTCGATCTTGATAATGAAATAATTTTTGGTAATATTTTTCTTTACTGCATGCATCTTTAATTTTTTTTAATTACATAATATGTCTCTTATAGTATCCCTGGAAATCAATTACAGAGTGGGGGAGGTCTTCTAAAGAGTATGCAACCAGTTCCATCATTAATTAGTTCAAGTTATCTAGGGTGAGATTAATTTTAATGTTTAATTTTGTTATTACTCAATAAAAAACTTTGCTGCTATTTTTTATGTTGAAACATTAATTTTTTTTCGTGAATTCCATACTGTTATTCAACCAAGTATTCGTTGTGAAACTACAATATTTTGTTATGTTTTTTGATGGGTTGATTCTCAAAGAAGGTTTTCTATACAAGAAAGTATCCATTGAGAAAATAAACTATTGGGTGTAAATCCTTCATCGGAGGAGCTTGATATTTTTCACCACTATATAAATGAGTATTGTGAACAGGCAGACATGATAACATGGATTTTTGGTGAAAAAATAAAAAACCATAGTCATGTAATTAGTTTTAAATGTGATAATGTTTTTGGGAAAGCCAAAGAAACATCAAATTTCGATATAGATGGATTTTGTGTGCATACTTTCTTATTCATTTAGAATGTCATGGCCTGTTTCATTTCACCATTTTGGTGTGCATGATTCTTTCCGTTGGTTTTTTTGAAGCAGTATTATCTAGCCAACCTTATTAAAGTGTCATGAAATCTTTGGAATTTTTTTTGCTAACCCATTCTAGGTCTGATCCTATAGTCAGGGGTATCAAATAAGGGTATGTTATCATGGTAATGTAGCAATTTGGAACTCAATAGATGGTTAATTTATAAGGTGCACATGATGAAATTTTTTCTTGCACACCTTGACATTGCTGGTCTATTTTCAAAATAACGTATTCTCAATCAGTATGAATGTCGTTTAAGATTACCATATATATTCTACTAACATGGTACTATTGTTTCTCATCATTGAACAACAATCAAACTATTTACATAAGTTATTTCAATTATAGAACTAGTAGGTTAATCAAGCAACATGACTTCTATGAATGATGTAGATATCATGAAGGAATCAACAGCTGTATTAGTGGTCTTGTAAGTTTAACTCATTCCACTAGAAAATGTATTTAGTTTGTGTTCACTATTACTGCCTCTCTATTACTCTTTAGTTCTTTATCTTTCCATTGATTTTCTCTGACATATCCTTTGTTTTTTAGAAACCTGGTGGAATAATTTCTCTTATGGATGAAGCCTAGTAAGTAAGCAACCTCCAAAAATTACATCCTTCATTTCAAACCATTCTGATAATGTGAGATATTTAAAGATCATAATTATTATAAAAACTTCTTTACATTATTTTCATCCATGAAATGGATTTTTAGGTGCAGGATGATTCATGTTTGTTTTTATTTTTTTTCATATATTTCTAATATGGAAATATTATTTGATTTCTTTACCTCTATAATATCATTGCTGCTCCATCACCTGCATTCCATTGTAAGAAATCTGTTCTAGTGAAACCCATTTTGGTATTAATATTTTCATCTTCATACTAGACATGTGTCCCTAAACACTTCTTATTGCATTATAGTGACATCTAATATGTTCCCCCCTTCTCAGTTCACTTAACCTTGAAGCAGCTTGACGACTCGTCTTAATCCTACGGTATGCTTCCAACTCTAAAATCCCTCTATGGTTAATATAGATTCAAACCTGTATACATATATTTTCTTTGTCCAACGCTTTCAGCTGTTAATTATTCTTTGAACTTCATTTAATTGTTTTCATTATTACGTTGATGTCAAGTGATGAATAAGGATATTTAATGTTCAATTTTCCCATTCCATTATTTGTGTTACCATATCTAATTTAATTGTCTCCATAATTTCATCTCTAATAAAGTTGTGTCCACACACAGATCTTATTGCATTACAGTGACATGTGAGATGTTCCCCCCTTCTCAGTTCACTTACCCTTGAAGCTGGTCGATGACTCATCTTATTCCGATGGTATGTTTCCAAATATTAAATCCCTATATTATTAATATAGATTCAAATCTGTATACATATTTTTCCTCTATCCAACACTTTCGGTTGATGAGTATTCTTTTAACTTCATTAAACTGTTTTCATCTATTATGTTGATGTCAACTAACAAGAATAAGGATAGTTTATGGTCATTTTCCTCATTCCATTATATTTTTTACCATATGTCATTTCTTTACCTCCATAATTTCATCTCTAATAAAGTTGTCTTCAAGTCGTCACTAAACAAATCAAACTATTCTTAGAAATACACTGCACTACCAGAATTTTATCCTTTTATTGATAAATCAATTCATAGTTTAGAAATATTAAGATTACTATTCATGAGTTATATTGAACTGTTCTGAGAACCTATTTTGTAGTCAATCAACATGTAGAACTGCGGGATAATTTCACACATGGAGAACTGCTGGATCATTTCAGAGACGGCGCAATCGAAAATGGAATTTCGAGTTGGGTACTTCTATAATTTTAACTTTTACATTCTTCTACCTGAATTTCTGCCTTTCTGCTGTTATAATATTCAACCATGTTTTCTGCGAAAATTTGATTCTGTGTATACATCCTATGTGTCATTGGAAGACAATTTTATAGTTCAACCTTGAATATGTCTATTACTCAGGTTATATTTAATGAGTACTAATTTAATTCCATTAACATTAACAAATTTCAATATTTCAGTGGATGTAGTGCATTATATGTATTACAAACTATCCCTTCAGGCTTGGAAATATTCAGGTTATAATTTAAATTACAAGTACATGTTTCTAAATATTATGGTTTTAACAGATGTACGGTGCCATAACAGAACATACACTTCCTATTTTTTATATTTTAGTTTTTGAACAAATTCCATGGATGGAATGTGATGTAATGACATAATTCATCACAATTTTTTGAAATTGTGGTGATAAAACATTATCTATGGAATCTGGGAAAATAAGACAAATCCCAAATGAGCTACGTAAGAGAAACATTTAACCCATTTTGATATGATAATTTCATTTCAATTAATTTTGATTGTATTCTAAAATGAATTTATTAGCATGGATTTCATCAAGCTTCTCATGTTCACTTTGGGTTATAATCTTGTTATTGAAAAACATAATGACTGGACATTTAATTAGAGATGAAATTATTTCTATGAGACCTGCAAGTTATATAAATGGTTGTGGACATTTTATTCTTGAATTGATTGATATTTGATCTGAAAGTTATATGAATATTGGGAGTTGACTAGATGATTTAGAATTTCCATATGCTGTTTCAAGGTTACATCATTCCTTTCTCTAATTTTTTAATGCTATATCTATTTTTGGTTTAAAATTTTAGGCATACAACAAACACAAAAGAGAAAACCAAATTTTTGGAACCATGATTTGGGTTTTAACTCTAAATATTTAAATTTAATATGTTTATTGATTTCTGTATGTTTTTCATACATTTAGAATATCTGTTGGGATTACATTTCTATATTGTATTTCAATTTATTGATTGAAGTTATAGGAATGCAGTGTTTCATATACTTTTTGAATTGTATATTTGTTTTAAATATTGTCTATTTTCCTTGCATGTAGTACTCTATCCATGGGAGATATGATTTGGTCACATTCGACAACCTGTTGAAGCAAGCCGACCTAGACCTTCATCTCAGAATCAAGACTTCTTTCTGCGCCGAGTGGAATTTGGGGTAATTTTTCAATTATTTTGTATGTAAAACATATTACTGTGTTTGAATTCAAGGTCTTTAACTGTATTTAATTCTTTGAAATTCATAGTGGTTTCCCTTTTTGGCTGAAATATTACTGTGTTAGAAGCAAGCACTCCCAGATGTTTATATCAGAATCGGTCCTCAGGTCTATGCCATGTGTTATTTCAGGTGATTCTAAAGGCTTCTTCTATCTGTTTTTCTTATCTTAAAAGTGAATATGCACCCAGTATAAATAGCACTATGCAGTCTTTGGACATCATCTTATTGGTGTTTCATCTTGTTTCTTTTAATGATTCGTTAGTGTCAAATTATTTTAATTGTAATGGGACATTGGTTAATTGAGAAAAGTCTATTTTAAGCCATCATTTGGGTGAGATCGTCAAAATAATTATATCCACTAAATTATAAAGTGAGGTTGTTGAGTTTATCTAACACATATTATTGAAAACTCTTGTAAGTAATTATCATTCTGATGCTTTTAGTGTTTTCCATTGCATTACACCTCAAGAGGGTAACACTTTTCTATTTCTATTTAAATGTGACTTTTAAATTACATCCCTTTCTATGACGTGGTTTTTTCATGATCAAATGCTCCACTTTCATATTGACTTTATTGTTGATATCTTGAATGTATATATCTTGTCAGTTATTCTTGAGGATTCTATTTGTCATTATTTTAGTCAATGATGTGAATTTTTTATATCCTTCAGTTGTTCAATATTATTACTCATGTCAGAGCATCATTAGCCCCCATTTTCATTTCATGATAGGTAGGTCACTAGACATTTAGATCCATAACAAGATAATACTACAGAGGAGAAACTAGGGCACTTCTGGTTTATAACATAACCAGATAGGGTTATCTCTATGTCGGCATAATAGAGTTCGATATTGAGCGGTATTATCACGAACTGTTGGCTCGTCTTATCCATTATATTAATTTTTTAACTCCAATTTATACTCTCAAATTCAATCTTTGTATTGTTTGTAAGCAGTGGTATGGGTACCTTTGATGGTTTTATATTTTTATGTTTTCATTTGTTGTCTCCTGATTGCAGTTAAATTCTTGTATCATGAATCCATACAAAATCCTTTTATTTATTTTTTTATTTGATCTGGCATGAGACATTTAATCACCTTGCAAGATGGATGGAGGATTCCCGTCAACATGTGAATCCCAACATGGCGATCATGATAAAAGGGAATAAATGTGATGTTGCTCATCGCAGTCAGCATGGAAGGAGATCATTTTGCAATGTAACATGGGATTCTGTTCGTAGAGGCTTCGGCAAGAACAACACAGAATGTTGAGTAGGTATGATCGCCTTGAGTTGATACACTAAACTGTTTTATGCTAGATTAGTGTTTTCTTGCAGGCCTTCTTCCGAACTACTGCAAAGATTCTTCAGAATATTCAGGAAGGTGTGTTTGATTTATCCAATGAGGTAAGAAGCACAAACCATTTACCTTATACATTAAATTTCAAACCTATTATATTTTATCTACTGATTACGTTATTTATTTTTTCAATAGGTCAACATGGATATGAATTTAAAAATGAAGATTTAACTCCACAGGTTGCTAATTTGGATTCTCCTACTTCGACTTGTGATTTTTAAAGAAAAATTTGATGTTGAATTTTTATTCATTTTTCAGTTGTTGGGTTAGCTAACATTCAGCTCTTTATCAGTATCTTATAACTAATATTTCAAATACTTTTTGAGTGTGTAAATGATATTTTTTCCAATGTCCATTCCTTTGACACTATCCAATGCTCTCTTTATCCATGTTTTTTTGAGTTATAATTATTCATTCATGTTGTGATTTATTATTTATTTGGAATAATAAAACTAGAATTTCATAATGTATTCTTCTTGGAACCTACAAATTATAATAGTGTAATGATTCTTCTTTTCATTGTATGTTCTTGTGATGTTTATTCATATCCAATCCTTTGTTTTTTTATTTTCAAAAATTTAATTATCCATTTGAATTAATTTTTTCATTGATATAATTGATATCTCCATCTTGAACACTTAACAAAAAATATTTATTCATGATTAATTCTACTAAATATTGTCATTTCTATGATGCCTCAAAAATTTCTCCACCCCACCAGTATTCTAATATCATGTTCCACTTATTTGTGATTTAAATATATACAATATTAATGTTCATTATTAACTTTTAATAATAGTTTTCTCATAATCAATGTAAGCATTTATTTATAGAGCTGTGCATACGCACGGGTGATGTACTAGTAATACATATACTGGAATTTTATGTTGCTAATTGGATATTATATTATCCAACCCTTTTTCATCTTCCTATTATTTTATTAAAGAGAACCCTGTTCGTGAGGTGTTAATTTATCACCTTCAAGAATGACATGTTTTCTACTTCCATTTATACCTTAATATCTTGTAATTAAACCATTTTTGTGGTTGAACTAGAATTTTTTATATGTATTAATTTTTATTTTATGTTCTGTAAACAACTTATGGCCATATTACTAAGTGATAAATTAAAACAAGTTCGTTGTGATCGAAAAACCACCAAAATTAACCCAAATAGTCATCATTTAATTATTATCTAATTATTCATCCACATGGATGTAATATAATTATTTATAAGATCAATAAAACTCCTGTAATAACATTAATAACATTTAATATCATTTCTAGATGTTTACACATGTTCTACCCGAACTTCAATTTAAGAATACACATGAACCACTCAAGAAAACTATAAAAACAATCATTCTCGAACAATGTTTTAAAATAATATAACTCATCCAAAGGCACATAAAATCACATAATGAAACCATAATTAACTAAATTAATGTAAAAAAGGTTCAGGATTAGTAAATAATTAATATAATTTCATTATACATAACATTAAATTCAATGAAGCATTCAGATACAAGGTAAGAGAAAATTCTCGAACCCAACTTTCATCCTTCAGGTTCTCCCTCTTTCACTCTGTTTTTGATATGGTTACTCCTTAAAGATAATTTTTTCATCATTGTGTTTCTTTTTCTAGGATATTAATGTTTGACACTAGTTTTTCTGTCAGACAAATCCTTTCCAAAAGAAATCTTCTTTTAAGAACACGCCTATTACTTCTCACTCAAGGTGGACGGTTCTTGTAACATGTATGGTATTACCTCTTTCATTTGGGAACCCAAAGTTTATGAATATGTTCTTATGAGATGAAATGCATTCCTTTACATGATTTATTTATGTCCATTTTTCATATTTTCTTTATGTGTAAAGCATGATAATGATAATGTTATGATGTGACGGGTGCGCCCGGAATTATATAGTGCAATATGAATGTTTCCATGTGACGGGTGCACCTGGACTTATAAAGTGATCCAATGCATTGGGTAAAGTGGTGAATCTCATGAGTAAATGTGAAATTATATGTGAACAAGATTCAATCTTTGTTCACAAGTATGTGTGGTAGTTAACTAATAAGACATGATGTTTTATTTTTATGCATTACCACATTTCAAGTCTTATATTTTTGCTTCCTCTCATGTTCAGAGTAATTTTTCCATGTTATGACTATGCTCACCCCATGCTATTTTGTTCTTTTATATCCTATTACTGGGATTTTGTCTCACCCCTTTTCATGTATATCCTCAAGTGGCTACATGTACTAGGGAGATAACATGCGCCAATAAGAAGCTACAGAAGAAGAAATTAAATAAATGATTATGCTTGATGTTGTAATTGCTATGTATGGTCGTAGATTTCCCAAGACACTAAACCTTTGGATCTGATATTTGTAATACTATTATTTTTTTTATCTTAAACTAATGTAATTTTAATTTAAGAAAACTTTTGGTTGCTATACTTCACATAAAAATCAATAAGGATTTAGAGATGTGAGTTTTATAAAGACCATAACATCTTTCCATGGATAAAAACATTATGAATAAAATTGGATTGATATTGTTTATGTTTTCTGAAAAAAATATTATTGTAATTGAAAATTTGAGAATCACTAATACAAATGATGGTAGTGGAACCCTTATAAACATCAATGATTTATAAAATTATTATTTAATTTTCATGGAAAAGATGAACAAAATGACCAATTTTTTGGACATAATTTTTTGTTAGGTATAAATATGATCAATAAATACATGATATATAATTTTTAAGGATATTTCCTTATTATATATTAGTTTATTCGTATTTTTAAATATTTTAGTTATTATCATAGTGTCAAAATGTTTTCAAAGGTAAATATTCATTATGCATAATTGTAATATAGGACTCACAAAAAATTAATATTATTAATCCTAACATGGAATAAAAAATTTAAAGATTAAATTCTATGAGTTATCCAAATTTAGAACCCAAATAATAAAAATAAAATTATAATAACCATTTTAAGAGAAAAAATTAAACATGAAAAATTGAATTAGTAAATAAATAGAGAAAATATTCATGAATACGGTTTCTTCTATGAAATTATAATGTTTATTATTAAATAAATAAATTTTATTTTCATTTAAAAAAATGTAAGAAACCAAATTACATTATTTAATAACTTGAATATTGGTAACCAATCAAAAATAGTTTTCTATTATATAATTAATTAATAATGATTAAAAAATCAATAGAACGGGTTTACATGTTTATAATAAAATCAATAAATATTCATGATTACTCATGAAAAAAATATTGGGTATAAAGTCTTTTAAAAAATTTCGTATTCATTCATATTAAATAATTATGTCATTATTTGTACAATATTCATAAAAACAATATTTTTCAATATTTACAAAAAAATAATCATTTTAAGAAAAGTATCAAAAACTCAACGACGTGTACATTTGAAAAGTTGAAACATACATGAATTAATAGTTTCCTAAATCGAATTCATAAATTTATAAATTTTTTATTCAAATAATAGATATATGATATAAAATATTTTTTTTCAAAACAATATTTCATTTGTGTTATGATTAATTATTATAGTAATAATTTTAATTTATTTGACTAATTGTGTTTAATTAAATTATGTTATAATATAATACAATTTGTAACGTACATAAGAATTATTAAAATTAGAGTAGTGTTTCATGCATCACAATCTATCAAACACATATAAAATATTGATGATTAATATGTTCTAAAATATTTGTGTGTTATAGTATGTCCTAGACTATTCCCTAAACATAAATCTATAAAAATACATATATTTTGAGACTTGTTAAAAATTATCTATGATGATATAAAAAATATCTCATCACATTAAATTATCTCAGTTTATTTCCAGTGTTCTATATAGTATTACTTTGGTTGGAATATTCCCAATTACATACCAATGAAAAATTTAGTATGAGATCCAAATTAATGGGAAATAAATATTATAAGGCATAAACTATTACACTCTCACTCAAGCAAATATTTTTTCTATTGCACCCGTAAATTAATGTGTGTAACTCTTATTTGTGCCTTTTTATGTACATAATGTGATTTTATAATCATTTGGGGAGTTTGAAAGTATTTTTGGAATGTTTTTGGGATTCCATGTGTCTCCTGGATTTGAGCGTAGTTAGTGAAAATCATGAAACTTCTCTAAGAAATTGTTCAAGTTGAAACAGTAGGATTTGCGACAGTGCACGGTCAGCACACGATTAACAAAACAGTGTGGAATATCGATGATAATAGTGAAAAATGAGATAGTTTTATTTATAATTGTTGTAAAATCGTTTTTAGGACCTTACCGGCCTACCATGTGGGGTTCTCTTTGGGGAGGTTGAAGGTGCAACAGTTTGTTCACAGATTTCCTAACCATGTGGCTAAACTGTGTGCAAGATAAAAAGTGTGTTAAAAAAATCAAACATTTTTACCCCAAAGACCCCATTTGTCAATTATTTCATCCCAAACATGGTATTTATTCTTCTCCAAGACTATTAAATCATTCCCACACATTTTGGAATAATTTCAAAACTTTTCATGGTGTTGTGAAATTGAATCATCCTTGGTAAAAAACTTTTTATTTTTGATTGATGTATTTTCATAGATATACTATTTTCTCATCGATGATTTCATATATCTAGATCTATTGTGTATAGTTATATTTTTATTATTTCCAATAATCATTTTTTGCATTTTCATATTTGGGGAAGGGATCTAATTTGGATTTGGGGAATTTTCCCATGGATTTTGAGAGAATTCGATTCAATGGTCATTTTCACCAGAATACTAAATTTAGGTGGCTTCATCCTCAAATCCTCTGGCAATAATAGGAAGTATTTGATTTTAAATTAATTTTTATTCTTTATATTGTTTGCGATGATTATGTTGGATGATGGGATGAAACCTCGTGATGAATATTTATGGGTTTTGAGCAAAATGTGTCATTTTTTAGAAATATTATTTGATGTTGGATTTGAAAATTGGGATTTTAAATTCAGTTTAATGGTTTTTTTATGGAAATAGATTTTGAAAATGATTTTTAATAAAAAAAAATTGAAATAAAATTGGAAATAAATGGGTGGGAATGTGTTTGCGCATAAATTATTAATTTTATTGAAATGGTTTTGGATGGTTTGTTTTAAATTTTTCTTGTCATGAATGCTGCTTAAGGGAACTCTCATTAAATGGTTTATTTTATTGAAATTTTTTTCTTCTCTTTTTTTAAATGATGTTTATATTAAATTGTTGGTTTGGTTTGGGATTTTTTTATTGAAGTTTTTTTTGGTAAATGTTTAAATGGAATGGTTCTTTGAATAAATGGTTAAGTTTGTGTTGAAGGGGGTGTTAATTAATGTATCACTAAAAATGTGATGGAAAATAATGTTCCTAATTTATGGTGAATGTGGTGAATTTAAATGATACACACCATTTATGATATTATTTTTGAAGTGAATGTTAAACCAGAAATGAAACACCCAGATAATGTGGATGATGTGGTTTAATTATGTGTATTGTTGTGATATGTGTGTGGTCACGTGAGTTGTATTTGTCCTTGCCAACAAGGAATAATAAATTATTAATGGCTTATATTATATTTTTTCTTAGTAATAGAGTTGATTTAGGGATTTTATGGTTTTTAATAGAGTGTTTGTCTTACTAGAAATAATTCCATTTTTTATTTTTTTTTATTAAAATTTTTATATATATGTTATAACTGCATTTATACTAGATTCAGGTGTTGGAAAATAAATTGGATAATATATATTGTTTATTTTTACTCACCAAATTCTTTATAACTATTTTTTTTATCTATTACAAGTCACTAGAGAATATAATAAAACTCATGCATTGGTTGTGCATTGTATTCATAGGGAGGTCATATGGTTGTTGGAGCATTTAGATCGGTACAGAGTTGTGGAGTCATGCCATTATGTCTTGGTATTTTATTTATTATTCATAATATTGATACAATAGTTATGGTATTCTTGTTCTTGGTTATTTGGGTCCTTGCTAACATTTGTAAAATGTTGAATTTTTTTTCCATACTGGATGTTTTAATTATTTTAATGAAACATTTTGTTCATTGATTTTATTTCAAAGGTAAAATCATCCCCCACCTGTTCTTGAATGTAATGAAATTTATATTCAATCCATTGGTACATTGGGAATAATGCTTAAGGCTAAGTAACACCCTCACCATGACTCAAGAAAATTAGATGTTGTGGGACATTACCACCAGTATCAATTTTTCTATCCATTGACTTACAAGTGAAGTTGGTCTATTTTGGTCATTTTTCAGAGGCGGTTTCACTTCTAATTCACAATCAACCATTTGTTTCCAATATATTGGATGGTATCAAGGAGTTATATCATTGGAACTTTAAATTTATGACATACAATGAAATATTAACCCCTTTTATGTAAAACATCATGTATCCACTGATATGGGTACAAAAGTGTATTAGGTAATCTTATAAGAGCCTGATATGATTTTCATTGGTTTAACCAATGAGAAAATTATGACATGAATAGTAGAAATGGATTCCCATTGGGATTTCATGTCTCATTTTTAATTGTGATTCATGTTGTGTAATTAATGTTTTTTTATTTTACTGATCAAGAAATTGTTTTCAAATGTGTCATTTTCCAACGAAAATGGTTGTTGTAAATTTAAATTGTGTCAATTTTCAAAACATGGTATATATTTAAAAATTTATAGAACATGTGAAATGTTGAATATTTGAATGAATGGTTGGAATTGTTGAAAATTGATAAAATATGAAATTATAATCCTTCATATTCTTTAGAATGAGTCTTATTGAAGTTGATACGTTCATAAAAACTTAATACACTGAGTCTTGTAGAGGAAATGTGATAGAATCTATATTAAATGTGGTTTCACATTATTCACAGGATAACCAATAGTTAGGTCAAATTATCATTCATCCCATTAAACCATTTAGTACAGAATACAACTAGATACACATTTTATGAAATATATTAGTTCTAGAAATACATATTGATTATATATTGATGTATTCACGAGAAGAGGTGTTAACCCTAACACTTAGAGCAGGAGGAAGTGGTACATATTTTTTTAGGGATGTGTAATGAATCATAATCATATCACTAGATCTTTAAGAATTCATCATCAACCCCAAAGTATGTTGGGATGTTTTATGGGAGGTTAACTAATTCCAATGAATAGAGATTATATGGATCACCCATAAGAAAATCATTACTGAAATTTTCTAGGGAATATTTAATATTATTGTTAATATGCTCCAAAGTGGGGAGTTTATGACACACTTCAGGTGTCATTGGATTCTTATTCCTTGGAAGAGAGAGGGAAGCATCATACCCCTCATTAGAAGAGAAGAGTTAGACATGTTAAATCATTGAACCCTATAATCCTTCAGAAGATATACATTCATTATCTAAATAAAGAGAAACCCGAGGAAGGTAAGAAAGTCCATGGATTTGAGCTGGTTAGGATGGATGAGCTGTCGATATCGTCCATCAAAAGATGTATGGTTCTTATAAAATCTCTATAATATTATTTTTTTCGATATGGGTGCATCTCATCCTTTCCTTGAATATCATGTTAAATGTTTTTAGGTTTAGGTGTGGAAATTATTACTTCTATTTTGAGATATTAAACACCCATGGGACAATGATATTGATGAGCCTTCCTGTGTTTATATGGTTGTATAGTTTTTTGAGTAGTTGAGATTGTGTAGGAATTCTCTGTGATTAAAATGTATGGTTATGATGTAATCTAATGTATTAATAGGTGGATGATGTGTAAGGCCCAAATGTACTGTTATCATCATACAATATTCTTTATGATGGAAGATGGATTCAAGAATAATTTAAGAACAGATAAAAATGAATTTTTTTGCAGCATGCTTGTTAGATCCAAAGGTTTGCGAGACCTCATTTAAGTTTTAATTTTGTTGAATTAGTTGAATATGATGGAAAAAAGAGTTTTCTAGATGTTTCTAATCATGTATGGATTTCATTTCAATTGAATTAGTAGGTTTTCCACTTGTGATAGAAGTGGACTTTGTGATTTATCTTTTTATGTGAACCATTATTATCTCACTTCTCTTTTAACATAGGTATCCATTTGAATTGTATAAAATTATTGAACAGTATGAGGATATTTAAATAATAGTTCATCCGGCCTAGATCACCTTTGTGGGTAGAACCCATTTTATTTATTAAAATAAAGGATAGAACTCTATTAACCAGTGTTCTTAATCAAAAGAATAAAAATTTTATGATCAAGAACTAATATCCTATTCCACGAAATGAAGGCATGTTTTACCATTTAAGGGGAGATAAGTGGCTCTCCAAAATTACATGTGATCATAACAAGTAGTTATGTTTATTATGAGTATGTGGTTATACGCATTGGTCTTATAAATTCACCATTGGTAATCGTGGACGTTAAAAATAACAAATTTCATAGGCATCTTTAATCATTCGTGGTGGTGTTTATTGATGACAAGTTGGTCTATCCAATGGAATGTTTTGAGTATGAGCAACAATGGGTAGTAGTTTTATATTTTGAGAGATACCATTTGTGGTTTTCCAAATTTTAAATGCATGGCATTAAGATACATGAGTTACATATCCTTGTAATTTTAATTTATGGTAGAGGTTTTTCATTACATCCAAAAAATATAGAGGTATTTATCTCTTGGAAACCTACAAGGAATTAGTTAGAGATACAGAACATCCATTGTATAGCTTGGTATTATTGATGCTTTCTTCATGATTTCTCTAGACTATCCTCACCGATGAAATATTTGATAAAGAAAACTGATCCATGCAAATGGACTGAGGAATGATAGATGTCTATTGAAGAACTGAAGGGCCACCATACATCAACACCAATATTGGTTTTCTAAGAGCCAAGGAATGTATTCATATTGTATTTTTTTAGGTCAGGATCAATGATAGGTTATTTTCCCATGCATGGGGATCATGCACTTCTGTATAGATTGTGATAATTCATGTTTTATAATATTATCTTCCAGAAACATTATTTGTTGTTCGCAGATATGGTACATGTTTTGAAAAATTGGAATTACTATCACTTCAGTGACATATTAATGATGTTTATCAATCATAATAGTATAATGAAAATTATCCAAATTCATGAATAGATGTTAAGTTAAACGATATGGATGGAGTGTGTTCAGATGTTATAATTTTACTTTATGTACAAATCAGGTAAATTCAATTTAGTGTTGAATGCATTAAGTAGGAAGTCTTATAGTTTGGTGGAAAAAGAAGATTCAAATTAGTGGTAGTTTTTCTTGGTCATAGGCTATATTCAGTTGGAATTATAATATCGAGGTTATGTAGTATTTTCATAACCAGTTTCATGGATTTGAAACATTATTTTTTAGTTATTGAAGCCCATAACTATTATTCTTGGTGTGTGGATATGAGGTTTAAGCTAAATTGTGGGGAGACCATTTAACACTGGAAATTAGATGGAAATTTCATGTTGATCTATTCTAATCTGCTGGTCATACAAGTGTATTTTTAGTATAAACTTCTTTGTTCCTTTCATCATTCTAGGTTGGTTTTCCATGCTGGAATTAAAAAAAATGAATATGGAGTAGAAAGGGATGTTTTTGGTGGGATTCATAGAAAATGAAGAGAATTAGTTTGTAAAAGGGATCATATAGCGATGGTTTTTGGTATAGGGATCCAAATAATGGTTATGAAACAAGAATCCATCAAGGTTAGAGTGGATCCTCTAAAAAAACTCTTATTTCATCCCTATTCATGAAGCCCAAAAGATAGCGTATGTGTCCAAAATCTATATCAATGAGGTATAAAAGAAGCATGGTGTGCATGTTTTTATTGTGTTATTGAGATATATGATGTTAATTCTGTTTTTATGAAATTATTTATACCAAAACATTTGTAATTATCTAAATATTAGTATGGGGTATCATTATTATATGCATGGGAAATTAAATGGTACAATACACACTATGAAAATATGTTGTGGGATTGTGTTATGGATTTTATTGGATCATAAGAGGAGAATAAACCATTAGAGGAGTCCACATAAAATAATGATTATCATTCATTGATACATATGGCTCATCTTGAGGCATGGTATGGGCATATGTTTCATTCACCACTTTTTTAGGTGGAAATGGGGGAGAATTGATTCTTCAGAAAATAATTTTCAAGGAAATAATGTATATGATAAAGTTAATTAGTGGGAGTATAGAGATGACTCAAATTCTTTAGAAATCATATTTATATCATCATCCGTGACTGTTTTAATTCTATGTGGGTGGTCATGTGTTCTTGAGAATATCTCTGAGGTTGGGACATCATTTTTTTAGAAACATGTGTACGCAATATCAAATATATATTGGTTTTTTTGAAATTCTAGATCTGGTTGTATAGGAGGAATACTAGTTGGATTTTCCCCAATGGATTTAGTTTAGTACCCAATTTGTTTCATGTGTCTTTGTTAAAGAAGTATCATCCAAATTCTAACCATCTGATTCAATGGTATCTTGTTGAGATTGAGCCAATTCTTTTGTTGGTTAATGTACTAGGGGTGATTTTTCAACAGAACATTTAAATTATTACATGGTAAAAGGTTTGGTCTAGTTCGGTTTTTTCAGAAAAATGGTATGACTCATGAGACATTGGAATAATAGAAATAAATGTTCAAGAAATAACCTAACCTCTTCTGTGAAATTGATGGTTATCTTTTTCTCGAGGACTGAAAGGAAAATTATGAGGAGAATGTAGCACCCTAGTTTGTTTTATGTAACACTTATTTATTCCATTTAATATATATAATGTGGTTTTCTAAAACATGGGAAAGTTTGGAATGTTTTTTGGTAAGTATTTACAGATTTAATAATGGTGCCATGTTTATGAAAAATTAGTTAAAAAGGTAAAACATCTCTAGAAAACCGTACATGTTGAGGATGTATGTATTGGGAAGGATCATAGTTTGCACATGGCTTACCAAAATTTTATAATTCCTACTATAATATATCAACATGATATTGTGGTATTTCATAGGGTTGGAACATGTTTTGTCCAATAAAGAGATCAAAATTTGTTGGGTTCCATTTGGTGTAGTATAAGGCACACAGTTAGTACACGATATTCCTAACTATGCAAAAACCCCAACTTCAAGATATAATGTTGGTTTTAAAAAAATTTCCTCTTTTATTGTTAACACTAAACACCCCCATTTGAACCCCTTTTGACCCCCAATTTGAATTTTATCTTCTTCAATGTTAGGAAAACATGTCCCACTAATTTTGTGAGATTTTTGAGGGGTTTTCTTGGTAATTTTATGGTGTATATTCCATAGTAAGTCTCATTTCGTTGTTGTTTCCTATTATTTAATTAATATAATCTCCCCTCTCTATAGGATTCATTGTTTTAAATATTTTTGAAATTGGTCTAGGGTTTTTGTTACAAGAAATGGTAATATTATTCCATTTTTATGTTAGTTGAGGTGATCTATGGAGGATTGTTTAAATTTTACATGGATTTGGGGAATTTTTGTGTCACTGTAATATTTATCAAAATCCCTAAATATAGGTGGATTGAATCTGGAGTCCTCCTAAAAGAAAATGAAGGCCGTTATTTTAAATAATTTTTTATATATATTGATTTTGAAACAGATGTTAGAAGAATAGTTGATAACCCTTGGTGTTGATTTATGGCATTTTTGGAAAATTTTATATTGTTGGGAAATACTCTTTGTTGTTATATTTTAAAATTAAGATTTTAAAATCAGTTTCTTGGATAAGTTATTGAAATGTTTTATAAAAATGTGGTTTTATTAAAATTATGTTTTTTCAAAATTGGATGGAAATGGATTTTTTCCTAAATTGTTTCTTTTATTTATATGTTATTGTTATGTTAGATGGAATTTTTTTCATTATGTTTGGATTGGTTTTGGAAACTTTTGGTAAATTTGTTTTTGGTAAATGTTTAAATGACATTGTTTTTTAATTGAATAGTTATGAATTTTTTGAATTCGGGGGTTAATGGTCATAAATTTAACAAAAACAATGTTGCCTACATAAAATTTTCACATCAATGGGGTGTGTGATGGATTTGAAAGTTTCACACATGGGATGAGATGGGATTTTATGTGAATGTTCCTCTGTTAAAGCAACATAATTTTTTTTCATATGTGGTTGAGTTATGTGTATGGTTGTGATATGTGTGAGGTAATGTGAAAATATGTTGGTCATGGTAATAAAGAATGGGAAATGTGTAATCCCTAGTGTGGTGTTTTTATTTGAATATTGTCGATTTGGGGCACTTTCAGTTTGGTAAGGGTCTATTTGTATTTATAGAAATAATTTGATTTCCTATTGGTTTTATATAATTTTTTTTATATAAATGTTCTAACTGGTTCTATACCAGTGGCATGTGTAATGAAATCATTTGGTAAAAACCTACTGAGTATTATTAGTTACCCATTGGTTCGAAACATGGGTTAGTTTTTATATGTTTCACTACAAGACATAATGATGTTTGTAATTATAATGTTTCGAGTGGTGAATAGTGATTATTGTGTAGACTTATGGTGCTTGGAGCATGGATCATGGTGCGGATCTATGGAGACATGTCATTGTGTCATGGGTTTGGTTGTTTTAGTCTTTTGCTTGAATCTCTGGTTATGGTATTTTTGTGGTTGGTCTTGATGGACCTTGTTTAAATTTTTATTGTGATACATTGTTTTCATACATTGTGTAGTGGTTTTTAGTAATGGAATGTTGGGATGGTTTTTTTATTTATATGTAAAATAATCTCCCACTTATTATTAAATCCCCCATTATATATTTACAGCCTTTGGTGCATTATGGAGGTCGTTAATGGATGAGTAACACATGAACCGTAAGTCAAGACAATGTGGGGAGGTGGGACGTTATAGTAAAGATCTTGATTTTGATTATTCCCAAAATAATATAGTTCCAAATACTGGGATACAACAATTTTTTAACCAGTATGTTAAATAAATGCATACAATTTCATTAAGCATAGAAAATATGAATAATATAGTGTATTCCTTATTAAAATAGAAGGTCACTTAGTTTTTCATTGATATTATTAATGATAATTTTTCCCAATTATTACATGTGATGATGTTTATTAAGGTAGTCTTGGATAATATTATGGATTTGATCCTTACAATATATAGTTCAGATACAACTGATATGACTACTAACTTTATCTAAAAGATGATATGTAATAGGAGAGTGATGCGAGGTAATGCCTCATGATTGGTGGAATGCTTATCATCGACACAACCTAATGAATAATTAAATAGGAATGTGAAACAAAATAAAACTATTTATATTTTTTTCATTTATATTTTGAAGTAATCGATCAACTCCATGCATGTTGTCAATTATAAATTATTGAATCTTCCATTCAAGACCTCAATTCCATAAGAAAAAAATATAATGGATTATTAATATTCACATTACTACAATATTCAATGAAATTGACATTGACAGAATAAATTACAATATGAATATCGCCTAAGGGTACCAAATACGTCTATGTTTTTAATAGATTTTGTTCGCATATGGTTTGCAGGACAAGACACGTAGAGCTAAATGTAATTATGATATGATGATGGAAAAAAATGGTTTAAAATCATCATCAAATTATTCAACTTTTTTTATGAATAGGACTCCTATGATGTAGATTTCCCTATAATATATCACTATGGATGAATCATACGTCATATAAATAATGTCCATGATAGGCCCCATAAATCATGTATTATTCTTTTTGAATTCATATATTCTACATGAATTAGAATAAAATGTAGTTAATGAGAACAATAATGGAATCAATCTAATCCTGATGCTTCATGGACTTGTACATTTATGATCATATTGGTATATCGGTTTGAAATAATCCAATCATAAAAATTCAATAGTAATATCTAACCAGAAAGGATATCAATATTATATAGAACTCTAACCCTCAAACCCAACAATAAAGAGAACCACATGGTATGAGGAAAAGGATCTGAGATTAAAATATTGATGCAACAAAACATAAACCAATCACCAATGTCTATGTATAATTTTTATAATTTCTTATATCTTTTAATGATCTCTTGGTAGATTTAATTTCTAAAATACAATACATTATGATCATAAAAAAAACATGGATATAATTGAAATATAATATGAGGATATGGGTTCTAATGAGTATCACATAATCGATTCCTATATGGTAAATATGCATGATTATTAAATATAAGAACAAATTAGGCAATATATTTATTTTACAATCACCATTATGCACATTTTTTTCATTAAAAAGAAAAAAACTTTTCAAAAATAAAATTAAAAAAATTCTAAACCCTTTAGAATATATGAAATAGTGAAGATGACTTTTCTTCTACAAACCAAATGATCTATTGGAACAATAATAGTGAGTATAATCCAAATGAGAGGATCAATCAATGGATCTAATTTAAACACATTGTTTCAAACATATAATTTATGTTGGTATCACTAGAAAGTGATTTTAGTCCCTTGTTCAGAATATTTTGGCTTTACATATATATAATAGTTTTATATCATTCCTATCAATGCTTGAAATATTCCATTGATAGAATAAATTAGGTACACTATAGAGATAGAACCCCATTGGTATCATATGAGATCAAATACATTGGTGAAGGGTATTATAAAAGGGATTGTGTATAACCAATAGTATGTGATGAAATATAAATTTATCCTTGGAATTTCATTGATGAATCTATAATTAATCCATAATATATGGATGGTAAATATTTTTACTCTTTTGATAAACTTCTTATTAGAAATAACTCAATACTTATTGCATCTTAAGGTTGTTATAGCTACTGAAATGAATCATATTATTACATTCTTCTTATTTGATGGTAAAAAATGTTCTCCTATTAAAAATTAACCATTATATGATAAATATAATTCCATAATTCAAAAGAAAATAAATATATCCCATGAAATACAATACATAAACTTGGGAATAACTTATATTCGGTGGACAAGAATATTTCTTTTTTTACTAGTTGGATATAATCCACTGATGAATAAAAAAATGTTTAGGAACCTATAAATTCAATTATATGATGTCATTAATTCCTTAATAATCATCAGACTTATTTTTTTTTATGATTATAATTTCATCATTTCAAATTCTTATAATGCTGAAGGGTAAGTCTATCTTCTGATATTGACAATTATTAATAGTAACCAATATTGGATACCCCCCAAACCATTAAGGATGGTGTTTCAACAATCATGGACGATGTAAGACAAGTGATTCTGGTTATTGAAGAGGTCACTTAATAATCCGCACACTTATTAGATTTTTTTTATTTTTTATGATGATAATTTCATCATTTCAATTTCATATAATGCTGAAGGGTAATTCTATCTTCTGGTATTGACAATTATTAATAGTAACAAATATTGGATACCCCCCAAACCATTAAGGATGGTGTTTTAACTATCATGGATGATGTAAGACATGTGATTATGGTTATTGAAGAGGCCACCATCAAACATATATCAACTCTTCCATGGATTTGAATGTTTAGTATAAAATAATATATTTCATTTCATTGGATCTGGTTTTATTCATATTGAATTACATAAAAATTCATTAAATAGATGGTCACCAAGGTACTCATTACATTTTTTTATGAAAAATAAACCATGGTTGTAAACATATAAAAATTGAGATCATCTGACTAATGAAACCAATTTGGATGATAAATTTAATATATTTTTAAAGTAAAATATCATTTAGTATGTTTGATACACAAAATGAATCACCAACATTGCCCCCATTAAATAGATGAAAGAAGAAATTCTGGATTTCATTTTTTTCATCTAGATTTTCTACAATTGCCGAAATGGTGATTAATTCTTTTGATTACATTACTATAACCCAATGAAATATTTATATTTTAGTGTCTATAAATTATGCATAAGTATTTTGGTTATAATAATTATTGAATGAATCCTTATGATGAAGAATTACACAATTTTTCAGAACCATATGGGTAATACTGCAACCAATTCATTCCACTGGTCTAATGTATGATGGGTATACATTCCAAAATTATAAGTACTATATATTAATGTCATTTTTTAAAATAGTGGAATTCTATATTGATGAAATTGTTGTCAAATTTAATAAATTACAATTTCACCTTTCTAACAAGGAGAATGCTTTCAATATCTTTTGAAAACATATATAGAAAACAATCCTATCGAAACAAGACATTGGGATGACAAGATGAAAATTCGATAGATTAATGGTATTACATCATATAATCATATTTGAACTCCTAAAACCCATGTGAGAAAATTCTATAGAACATTTGAAGATGTTTCAAGATATGAGGGTTGATTAGTGGATCCTTTCCTTTATCAACTGATTCATCTCATAACACACTATAAAATATTTTGTATTTATGAACATTATGGTGAATATTGAAACATGCAATTGGGATAAATATTTGAATACTGAATTTGATTTTATCTAGATTTATATTTTTCACACTCTTTTTTAATTATAGTAATGTAATGTTAATAACATTTCATTAATATAAAAAAATAGAGTGGTTACATTGTGTTGGCCTCTCTTAAATGAATGATATAGGAAAATAGTTTTTCATCAACAACATAATAATTACAATGTTAAATGAAAACAATTAGTTAAATTTTATCAATAAGAAAAATATTTCATTTATTATTATAGAGTGGTAGGAATATAATTTTCTAATTCCCCATGAGGTCTACCGTCATTATCACACAGATTCATTGAATAATATCATTAGTTATCTTATAGTAATGATTATATTTTCATGTTGAACTTTTATCTCGGAGTTGTTCACCATATTATTTTTCTTATATAAAAATACTGATTAAAAATTCTACCTGGTTCTATTACATCACACACCACACTAGAGGAATAACTGTTGGACATCTATCTCCCAAATTAATATTTTTTATCATTCTATATTACTTCATATTCATTTGTAATTTATTTATATGGTTCCAGTAAAAGTTTTAATATTTATTGATGGAAGATATGATACTCATTCAGGTTATCATGAGATTTCTTTCTTCCTTGAAATATTAATTTCATTTATAGATACTGAGGATTAATATATATGTATAATAAAATAGTTTTAATGAATATTCTCAACATTACATAAATACATGTATGAGTACTCTGATATTTTAGCATCTTTGGAAACTTAGAATAAAATCATATATCCTTATGAATGATGTTCAAAATAACCCATAAATATCTCCATCATTAGTACATATACCTAAAACCGTTCATCATAACCATATAAAAAAACATTAGAATGGTGTGAGATAAGATGCTCGATAAGGGAAAATTATGGATATTTGTAAGAATAATATGAAAAAAAGGGTATTGAACACGGGAATGACATTTTAAGATCATCCAATCCATATAAAATATCATAATCAATATAATAAGTTCATCAGACATGAATCATAAGGAAATAATGAACATAATCCATGAAATCATAACCTCAAAATAGAACATGTAATTGTGCAAAACAAATAAGCATATATAAACCATATGTCGTGTTGTCCTACTAAGGACATTTTAATAATTAAGGCCATGTTTAATCAACCAATAACCTTTATTGGGCTTGACATTACCTCATATGAACCATCTTGTTTTGATCATGGTATTTCCTCTCGTGTACCCTCTAATTTCATACATGGATGGCCTCCCGTGTACCCTCTGGTTTTGGGCTTCGAATGTCATTTTGTTTACCCTCTTGTTATGGGCTTGGTATATCCCCTAATATAAAATAGTTTTTTGGGCTTGGGATTCCCTACTATCTACCTTATTGATTTGCGATTGGAATTCCCTCTGATCTACCCTTTGATCTAATAAATCATTTATCATTACATAATACATTCGTGGGACATATAGGTTCCACCCATCATTTAACAAAATCATACATACAAGTTATAAGGGAAAAATAAAATTGAATCATACCATGAACCCTAAAAATAAATGGGTTTTATTAATATGTAATCAATTCATAACCTATGCAAAATTCTAGGTTCCATAACAATTTCATCAGAATCATAACCTATGAAAATATGTGGGGATCAATATCATATTACCCATTAAATAGAATTTTTTTTGTAAGAATCATTCCATAAAACCATAAACCATTAAAGATGGATTATTATTGCATCCATTGAATCATTTCTTATATGGGAATGAATAACATCAATTAATTTCATCATAGAATGGTATTTTGAGAGAATTTATTAAGGAAAATATTCATTCTTCATTGGAAAATGATTTTCAAAATATAAATACTTTTTAAAAACATTTCCTTTGAAAACACATTTAAAAATAGAAATATGGATTGAACAGAATTTCATAACGTTTTTCATTTATGAGATATTAAATAAACATGAAATAATATGAAAAATATTCTCCATTAACACTAAAAAATAGAGCATCAATACATTTTGAATACCATATTCATTAGGACCATATAAAATGATATTGAAAATATTTTGATACATATACTATTTTGAAATATATTTCCAATATATTTTAAAAAATTAAACATTACACATGAAAAAAAAATCAATTGATTGATGGTGGATAAATCTATAAATGTTAAACGAGGTAAAAAGAAATCATTTTGCAGAGTAAAAAGGATAGAAAAATGCTTCGTTTCCAAATAGAAATGAATATTAAATTAAAAATATTGTTAAAAGAAAACATGGGTAAATATTTCATTTAGTTATCATATGGTATTAGTATAATTTCAAGTATATCCCTTATAGAAATCATATTTTTGACTAAACGTTGATTTCTGACTAAACAGATAGTATAGATGAGATTTCATAAAAACATTGTCTTAACTATATCATGGAATTCATAGTGGTAAAAAGGTACAAATACATAAATATATTATTAATAAATATAGTAGAATAAAATTCAATATTTTTATTTAGATATTTATCATAATATTTCATCATTTTAAGAATAATCATAAACATTCTTGAAGAGTGATGGGATTTTTTTAATAAAATCTTATAAAATGGTAACATTTGATAATATTATCCAGGTATGAAAATGAAATTACATTAATATTAAAATATCTGGAAAATAATGTGATTTATGATATGAAATTTTAAATTGATTTATATAAACCTAAAATTTATTTGGGTGCGTAACAAAACCCGATTCTCTGGAAAGAAAATCGAGAAAACGCAATTTTACGGAAATTGTAAATTTTTTCAACCTAATCCCTATGTGAAAAGATTAATATAAAGGATATGTAAATATGAAAAAAATTAATTATAAGTTTCATTAAATATATTCATGGGAATTATAAATAGAACACAAAAGTAATTAGTAGTTAATAAATAATATATCATTAGGAAATAAAAAAGTGAGATGAAATCCCCTTACATTATGACTTAACATTCTTCATAATCATTTAATACTCTTATTTAATATATAAAATTTTTTTATACATATTTTACATAAAACTATTATTTTACATAATTTCATATATTTATTGATTATTACTTTATATTAACCTCTTGTTATCAATTTCTTGTTAAGTTTACACTTCGGGTCATATTTACTATGTTTTTGTCTAGTGTTTTAATTTGTTATATCTGTAGTCCTTTTACATATAAAATGATTTCCTAAATTTAAAAAATGATATAAATATAATTCATATTTACTATATATGAATTACAATATTCTAAATCATATATAATTATGAAATTTAATACACCATCCATGTTGACGGTAAACCATATGTACGCATGAACGATGTCTCAATTATTTTTTTCATATTAAAAGAATAAAAGTAAAAGATATATATGTACATATATTTATATATGAAATTATTATATTATTATTTTAATAACATATATATCAAATAATATCACTAAACAGTTCCTTAATAAATTCCATGTCGTGTTTGAATGAATGACATCCCTTTGAGAGGGCAGTAGTCCACAATTTCTTCAAATGTAATTACTATATTTACATCAAATGTAATTAGAAAAAATAATTTGTATGTAGAATATGGAAGATTAAATACATAATAGATTTACTATTCGACATATATAATTATATTTACCCTAATAATTTCTACCTTTACCGGTGGTAAACAGAAAATGAAAAATCAATGTTTGGTGAGGCAGTGGTTTTCAATACACATAATCAATATGAT
Source organism: Viscum album (assembly GCA_963277665.1). Classification (NCBI taxonomy): domain Eukaryota; kingdom Viridiplantae; phylum Streptophyta; class Magnoliopsida; order Santalales; family Viscaceae; genus Viscum; species Viscum album. The sequence goes on along the minus strand of OY728147.1, from coordinate 1,814,573,892 downwards.
TGTTACCCATTAGATGAATGTGTTTTTATGTGTAGGAATAAAAAATTTCATAAAAATATAATAGAATATTTGATATAATTTTATTTTTAACACATATTGGAATAAATTTAGTGCATGGGGTGGAGAATTAAAATAAAAAGAAGGATCTTCATAGATGAGGATGCCTTTTAATCTGTAACTCCTTTTGGTTTGTTTGAAGAGGATTGTATGGTTTTATTCCCTATAAATGGGATTCATAAATATGGAAGGGGGAGTTTGTAATTTTATTGGGATGATATTTTTAGATCCTATTTCTGTATCAATGGAATGAATAATAAGGATAGGTGGTGGCCATTATTAGGAAGAAAAATAACTCATTTAGAATTTTTCAAAACTAGTTAGATGTAAAAATGTAATTATATACAAAAAGTCAAACCATTCCAACCAAAATAAATAATTGAAGGTTTATTAAAGAAATATTGCCAAATATTTTGGTTTTAAATGATTATATGTCAATTGAGCCCCCAATATTATGGTTTAGTCCCCAATTAAAATTAATATGACATTAATCGATTTGAATAATTTTAATCACTTATATTAATCATTTGTTCAAAATTTACCATGATATTACTTGAATGTAAATAATATAATTATTAAAATTGTTTATTTTTTATTTTTAAAAATTAAATTCTAAAAAATCGAATAATTAACATTAATGTTAATCCTATATAAAGGATGAGAAAAAATATTACAAAGTTACATGTCTTCAAAAGATTATCGTATTTTTATATTATATTTCCTTTTGAAATAGATTATAATGTCATAAATTGTATTAATAAATGTATAATTGATATAATTTTACATGCAAACAAATTTAATGTATAATTTAACATTAATAATTTTTTATATGAAAAAATAGTAATTAACTAAAATGCGGTAGTTTAACTATTCATCAAAAATGATGTTTCTCAAAAAAATCCTAAAAATTCACCCTAAGCTAATTTTATCTTTCTAAATTCAAAAATGAAACTTATTTTATCTAAATAAATTTCTATATGTGTCTAAAATATTTTTTACATTATTCACAAAAGAACATGAAAATAAGATCGTTCATGAAAATAGAATTCCCAAACAAAAAATTAATTTAAAAAATATATTTTTTTCATTACCAATAAGTTTTATTTATATAAAACCATTTCATAAATATATTAAAATGAGTTATTAATATTCTTATTACTCTTTTTTAATGTCTATGTAATAACAAAATCATTTAGATAAATATAATAAAAAATTGATGTTTCGGGGAAACATTGTATTATGTGCAAAAATATCCATGTAGGTGTTGCATGTATAACATGCCAAGTAAGATTTAAGTGTTACACAAGACAATTACTTGTTTTGTGTAACTCAATACATTTTGGTTATGTGTGAAAAGATTGTTTTAAATTGTTATTATTATATATAAATATATATATTTTTTATGTTCACATGAAATAATAAATATCAAAATGTTCAATCAATTCAAACATTTATATTTCAGAAAATATCATTGTGAAACATTATAAACCCCATTAAAAATAATTTATCCCTAAAAATTACTCTATATTATCAATGTTTTAATAATTTAAAGATCATATCTTTTAAAACGACATCATAAAAATGAATACTTAATATTTCATAAAAATGACTGAAATATATTTGTTACCAAAAATTTCATATAACTATGTTTCCATATAATATAGAATATATGATAAGTGAATAAATGGAAAAATATGTGAAATATAACCATCATGTTCTAATAGGGATTGAGATAGAAAAAAATCATGAAAAAAATTAACAATTAGAAAGACATATATATGCAATTATCTAAGGGACTATTTCATTCATTAGAAAATAATGTAACAGGATAAAATTTTATTTATATGTCATTATACTAAATATGAATACTTATTATGAAGATATATAATTGAGTGATTTTAGAACAATATCACTCTTTTTCTACATGATTCACATTACCTCATTTTCCAAAATTGAGTATTATTTTTGATTCATTAAGAACTAACAGATTATGATATCCATGATATGTCATCCCACCTATCTTATGTTACTATCAAAAACAATTGTTAGAGCAGGTTATCTAGTGTGAATGAATCCTAATACGGTGAGATAATACTCTAATCTCTCAATCATTAATATAAGTATATAATAAACATCCAATGAAATTATAACCTTATAACTCTTATGAATGATGAAATTTCTATTCTATTGAAATAAATTCCAAAAATCTTTTTTACATTGATCCAAATTTATCATAATAAACCAAAAAGTTGTCACAATCCAAACTATTGAATACACTCGTCATATATTCTAAATATTACCATTAATTGTTTTAGGAAAACATGGATTACCCCTTATATCAATGATTAATATATATATATAATTTAAATTGAAGATGTTATAAACATCATCTTTGATGATATATTTTTTTTTCATGTAATAAATAATTAGATATATGGTCATCAATTTTATCTAATTTACTCTACCAAAATCATTCATCACTTTATCTTTGAAAAACACAACATTCACAAATTCATGATCATATTAATGGTTACCATTCCATAATAAAAGTATCACATTTCTAAGCCCTCGTCACCATTATACATATCCTTTTATTTAATTAATGAAAATTTATATTGAATATATGTATATATTTTATGCTCTATATAACATTATTTTATTTTATTCCAAAACATAAGTGATTTCAATATCCAAAGTTAATCTTAATCCATTACTCATGCATCATCAACTAATTTATTAATACTTATTTCCAAAAAATATGAAATATAAATACATCCTTCTTCTTCCACAACAAAACTCTTTTCATGCTTTTTATGATTAATGTAAAAAATGATCGAAAAACATCACATAACATTCAGATGTTATTTGTGATCTCTTTATATTCATAAGTATAACCAAAACTCATAAAACCTTCAAAAATATATTTATGATATATTTATATTGGAAATTGATATTCAGAATGCTTATAATTACCTCATTAGAAACATTCAATGTTAATCATGTTCCTTCTAATTCCCTCTATTAACTAAACCAAAAATACATGGGGTGAGAAACACATATCATAGAAAAAGGGAAAATAATCTTGAAAACATTATTATAGTGTGTCTAAATAAAGGATCCAAACCATTTATATAAAACACATTAGTTTCATCCTAGGTTATTCATTGTAAAATATTGTTAAAATTCATTATGATGGATTGGGAATGCTTGTGCATTACCAAAGAATATCCACCATGAATGATAATCCAGGTGTAGGATAAGGCCTACTATTGTGCGCTATATTTCCCGGAGTTATGTATGAAACATCCTGTCAGAGTTATTACTCATTGGTAAATATGTTCCAATGCCACATCAACTTGTTGATTCCAGAAATGGATATAATTCTAGGAATCCAATCACTCGATCTCTTACCATAATTCCTTGACATTTTTCATAAATGTTAACTCATATTTATATATATCCATAGATACATCCATATAAATATACATACAAATATTACTAGGGTTATCAATAAATTATTATCATCGTGGTCTCCAAATGTTGAGTAAACAATTAATTTTATACCAACTATAGGGACATATTCTTAGCATGTATATATATTTCATAAATTAGGTTAATATTATGTAAATTAATAAACTATATGCCCAATTATAGTAATAGATTAGTATCACCAAAAATATTGATATAGAATATTCTATCCTAGTGAAAGAGCATCAATATGTCCCATAAATATCTCTACCTTTATAATTTCTACCTGAATCTATTATTCATAACTAGTGGAACAGAAACATTAAGAAGGTCTGATCTCAGGTGCTTAATAAAGAAAAAATAATGGATTTGCCTAATAATAAAATGAAAAATAGCATATTGAACTTGAGAATAATATTTATAGATCATACCATCAATATCAGAGATCATTATAATGTTTTGAACTTCATAAGACATGAATATTCAATAATTAATGGGCATAATCTATTAAACCATATCATATGAATATAACATGAAATTTTTGAAAAAAATTAACCATATAAAAAATGTCATGGAGGCTTACCAAAGCCTTTTAAACATGTTAGTCTTGGGTTAATCAATCATGTACATACATTAGGATTGGGATTTCTTCATTTTCACTCTCTTGTATTGGGCTTGAGAAATCCTCACATTCACCACCTTGTTCTGGTCTTGGTATTTCTTCACATATTCTATTTGGTTTTGGTCTTGGGATTTCATCCCATTTTTAGTCTTATTCTAGGCTTAGGATGTCATCATGTATTCCCTTTTTGTTGTAGTCTTGGGATTACCTCCCACATACCACTTGTTTCATGCTTATTATGCCACTCTATATACCATGTTATCATATAAAACATTTATCATTACCCAATACATTAGATGTGGATATAGGTCCCACCTTTCAAATAGAAAAATAACATATAAAAGATTCATAGGAAATAAAACATGCATCAAATCAGGACTCTTCAAAGACATGTGTGTCATAAACATGTAATTATATCTTAACATAATGAAAAATAAAATAGTCTTATTTATATAATCAATATCATAACTAATCAAAAGATGTGGGCTTTAAAATATTATATCTCGTGTTAGAGAAACAGTAGTAAAAATAATTATTCCTTCAACACATAAACCATTAAATATGTATTTTTAATTGAAACATTGTATAATTTCTTATAATTTCATGATTAACATCCACAAGTTTCATAATATAAGGAAAATTATATTTTGGGATATTCATAAAACATTTCATATAAAAAATATCCCTTCTTTATATAAAAATGTTTTTTTAAGTCATAATACCTTTTGAAAACTATTTACATGGAAAATACGTTCAAAACATAAAAAAATACTTGAAAATTTTAAAATAAAGTTCTTTGAAAAAATATAAAATAAACATCATAAAATTTTGAAACCCAATTTCCTTGAAAACATCAAAAATGATACTTGAAAATTTTTTGAAAACCAATTTCCTTGAAAAAATATAAAAGGATCCAGAGAAAATATTGAAATATATTTTCCTTTCAAAAATATTTTTTAATACGATTCACCATTAAACATGGAATAAAATCTGTAATGGATTAATGGTTTATAAATTCATACATGAAGGATGAGGTAAAATGAACATTAATTTTTCTCAGTAAAAAGGTTAGAATAATTACTCATTCGAATTTAAAAAATATGACCATATAAACATTGGTAAATAAAAAAGGCTAAATTTATAGTCAATAATAATAATATATTATCAGAATGTTCTTATAAATAGTTTTTAGAAAACATGGTTTTGAAGGTAAACTAATTTCCAACCGAAAAGATGGTAATTTTAGGATTTCATATAAACACATTAATATATATATTATGTACCAAGGAGTGGAAAAAAGAAACAAATATTATATTTTATTATGAATAAAAATAATAGATTAAAATTTATCAGTTTTATAGAGATATGGATCATAATGTTTCGTTAAAGTTATCATAATCATAAACTACCCTAAATAGCGATGAGATTGTTTCAATACACTATTATAATATTGTAACATCATGTCATACTATTTATGTAGGAAAAAAGATAAAATGAAATTCAAATATCATGAAACTAATTAGATTATTTATATATCATTTAAAATTGACGTATACACACATTGAGAATAATTTAGTATCATAAAAAAACCGTACTCTCAAAGGAGGAAAATCAAAACAAAACTATTGTACCATGTATGTATCATTTGAAACCTAATACCCATATTATAAAGAACATAAAATGGATATGTAAATAAAAAAAATTTGTATAATAATAATTGAATAAATTCATATGGAGTAGACACATAACACAAAAGGAATGAGTGGTGTATAAATCATGTATCTCATAAAAATAAAAAAGTGTGAGAAATCCCCTTACATTGTGTCTTGACTCTAATCGTACTCATTCAACCCTCATCTATAATAAATATAAATTTATTATAAATATTTTAAATATCAATATTTTTATATATAAAACCATATATATATTTATTATGACTTTATATCACCATCTTTTTAGCAATTTCTAGTTTATGTTATGCTTCAGGTAATATTCGCTTTATTTTTCACATTTGTATTAATTTATCATATGTTTTGTGCATATAAATATATCATAATTTCCATAATTTAAAAAATGATATAAATATAATTTATATTATATATATTTTTATTATAAAATTATTTAACATATAGATGTATGAAATGGAATAAAATATTCATGTATAGAGTATGTCACACGTACAAGTGAAAATTGTTTCTATTTTTATTGGTGTATTGAAAGAAAAAATGTACATGATATTTATTTATATTTAAATATATATATATATATAATAATTTAAGTTTCATTATTATATAATATTTTTTATATATGTTCAATAAACCCATATTTAATACATTCTATGTAGTGTGTCAATGAATCACAACGACTTGAGGGGGAGTAGTCCAAACTTCCTCAAACGCTATTATCGTATTTTCACCAAATGGAATGCTTAAAGATATGTGTTGTAAGAGTAATAAATAATATAAATAAATAATAAATATAATATATGAAATATATAAATATATTTTTCATCATATGTCCACCGTGAGATGTATTAAATGAAAAATGAGCAATCATCTTCTCATAAGGTTGTAGTTCGTCATACACAAAAACATTATGTTTGTTACCCATTTGATAGATGGGTGTGTATGTGTAGTTAAAAACCATATAATTAATAAAACAATATGATATTTATGATACTGGGATTGTTATAAAATCATATATGAAATAGTGTTGATGGGGTAGAGAAAAAAAATAATATTATAGATCTTGAGAGAAGAGGTTTCCTCTTAATCAGGTAACATCATTTAGTTTGTTGAAGAAGGATTTATTGGATTTCTCTATAAACAAAGAGAACCTTATAAGAAGATTTAATGATTGATTATATGATTTTTGGTCAGATAGTTACCAATATAAATGGGTTTCAGAGATTTCAATAAGTAGGATATTTTCTGGCCTTTTATTGGGAACAAAATGGACTCATAAGTAATTTGTTGAAAATAAGTTAGGGGTACACAAGTTCTAACCGAAAATAATTAATACCAAAATAATATTGGAATAATTATGGATGAATTATGGTAGGAATGTGGTGGTTTTAATAGTTTCTAAGTCATTTTTCCACATAAGAATAAGTTTTGACCCTAATCAAGCTTAATTTCACCTTAATCACTATAATTTATTTTAATCATATTTACTAATAGTTTTGATAAAAAATTATCATATACTAAATAGAAAATGAATATTATAGTAATTATAATTTTTTATGACCAATATTTGAAATTAATTTCATATAAGTAGAAAAGTAATGATAAATTCTAACCTTGTGGATGGGACGAAATTAATGGTTTTTAATGTTGAAAAATGTTCAAAGGTTTTTTCTGTTATTATATTATGTTACAATGTTAAATTGATAATAATGAACTTAATTTTACTAATATATTTTATATTTTATATATTGTTACCTTGAAAGAAAATTACTATATAGTTGAACATTATTAATTATTTAATCTATATGATCATATTAACTAAAATGATGTACTTTTCACTATTCATAAAAAATGTTATTTTTAAGAAAAATCCAAAAATATTACCCAATGATAATTTTAGCAATAAAAATTCAAAAATGATGTTAATTTCATGAAATTAAATTTATATTTTTTTCTAAAATAATTTACTTTTTTCAGAGAAGTACATGAAATGAAGTTAATTCGATAAAATAATATTAGTAAAAATATTAAATTTTTACAAAAAAAATTATCCTTTACATTATAAATTATTTTTTATTTCATAAGAATATAATAAAAAAAATTAAAAATTATTTATCAATATTCATAATACTATGTTTTAATGGTTAGGTTATAACTAACTTGTATAAATAATTTTATCAATAAAAAATATTTCGTAGAAGCTCAGTATTTCATGTAAGATTCACCATGTCAGAGTTTTTTGTAGTTCACGTAATGTCAGTGTTGCATGTAATGAATGAAAAATATGTTATATATATACTATAATCCATGTTTTTAAATTTTAATAAAATTTTTGAATTAGTTTTTTAATATATATATATATATATCTCTACATTCACGTGAACTGAAAAACATAAATATGAGATATTAATTTAAAAAATACATCAAAATATTTTTGGGTGTTGTAGAACACATATAATTTCATATTCTTGGAAGGGAGTACCAAATTTGGGGAATAATACAACACACCCATCATAGGTTTGTAGTGGAATCTATATATACTGATTTCCTAATAAAATGTTAATGGTAATATAGATTTGAAATCTATCAAATTAATGTGGATCATTTCATAAAAACTTTGAACTGATACCCCTCTTTGAAATCATTGTGAGATTATTACATGGACCTACACACCAAGGATCTACATGGTCAAGAATGATAATTTAGGGTTACAACACAAGAATTTCACTTTTTTTCATAGGGATGCAGACATCATCCAATAATTTACAACACTCATATTTAAGGGATTATCTTACAAACCTATAAAAATAAAAACATTTTTATAATGTAAAATATAAAAATGGTATCACATGAATATATGAAATAGTATAATTATATCATGAATAATACCATGAAAAAATAAAAACAATGTAATAAAAACCCCACCGAAAAATAAATAAATTTATAAATCCCCTCATCTAAGGAAAAAGACCAACCACAAGTGGTTGAACATACAACTCATGAAAAATTCACCACTGAAATAATCACTTCCAAAAAAAGAACACCCCAATATATTCAGAAAACTATCCCAACATTATCCTTTAGCATTGAGTCCAATGAATAACTATTCATAATATACATAGAGAAACCATTTGGTGGAATAAATCCAATAAAAATGTGATTTTAAATATAACAAATAATCCACCACAAAATTATTGTATGACCATAAAAAAGGGAAATTTTCACAAAATAATGTATTTATATATTTTTAAATGGAATCAAACAAGTAAAATAATGGTTTATTTAATTCCATATATCAAATATATTATACTAATGTAACCCAAATAACCCATATAACCATATAACCAAGCAAAAAATAGCCTAAAAAATCAACAAAACATTTCAGTTTAAAACTTTTGGGGTCATGAATCATCAAGGGGAATGTATATTGATAAAGGGAGCACATAACCATTTTAGAGAATCATTAATAGATATATGAGGGAGTAATACCTTTATAGATATTGGGACCAAACATGACACATGTTCAAGATCAAACTCCATGAATACAGAACCCCACCCCATCACACCATCAAGTACATGGAAGAATTGATAGAGGATCCCAAACTAATACCTTCGTGAGTAATTGAATCAAAACATGAAGCACCATACTCAATTAGTTATATGAGAATACATGAACTAAATTTAATATGTCTTATAGAGATCACCTAAACACAATACATGTATGAAAAAACTATGATACAAGGTTTTGTTCCAGAACAAAATTTACATTACAAACATCTCATCTATACATTGGTATTTCATTATAAACACAATATTCATTGACTTATATAAAAAAATACTTCAAAAAATTAAATAAATTATGGATCAAACTATCAGTATATAAAGTATAAATCATTATAGTTTATATACAGTACATCATGAGTGAAACCCAATATATAAATAACAATAAATTATATAAATAGAATATAACATGAAATGGTCACTAGGATACATGACATTAACTTCATGGAAAGCTACATTTGGTCATTGAATGGAACACTAATCATGTTTGTTTGTGTCAAATCATTATATGTATAACCAATGCAGTCCCAATCACCTAAAAAATGTAGTCCATGTGTAATGTAGTCATAATTAATGTGGGTATGTCTCTCTTTTTAATCTTTTATGTTGGTAGACACCTAATTATAACATCTTTAGAAAAAATTAGTGTGAATAAAATGAACCCAACATGCGATAATAAAAATGAATATAAACCCTAGAGATGAAAAGTTTGATATTCTTGATGATATTTTCAAAGACATATTCCATGTAGATATGTGTTTACCATAGAAAAAATATTTTTTTTATTAAATTACATGGTAATTTGAGACTACATACCATATTGTTATGGAAATCCCATAATCCCAAAATCATATTCTCCATGTGAAATCACCAATGTAACCTATGTCAATGGTCTTTCCTCAAGTACTGTATGATCATATCCAAACCATTGACCCTGTTTTTTGACATAAACATAGTATCTTGAAATAAATTTTTAATTATAACATCATGAATGAGAGAATAATAGTATATAAGGATGAAGTGAAATAATAACCATCAATGAAAAAAAATGTTTTTATTAATGATTGTTGAAAAGCCAACTGTATTTTTTTCCTACATACATCCACAACCAGATATGTTCCTTTTTGGGTTTTTAGAACCTAAATCTAAGAAATTATTTTCAAAGAAAATCCAAAACCACATATAATACAAACAAAAAATTAAAAGAATAAAAAAACAATGAAACATAATAAATAATGAATGATGGATTTTCAATGTCTACTGCTTTAGAATTACAGTATTAATAGAGTGTTTCTAGATAATTATCAACCAAAAAATAATCAAAAAATGAATTGATATAAAAATTGTATATGATATTTCAACATGTTGTAACATTGCCCTATAGTTCACATTATATAACTCACTTATCTACACAAATTCACGTATCATTAAAAATTTACTATTTTTACTAGTTTTTAAAAAGATTTTTTTATATATTTTTTCATTAAAAATGACTTACTATTATATTTTGTACGCATGAACACATAAAATGATCTACCCCTTTTAATAATACTTTTTTATTTCAACATTGTACAGACCCAAAATTTTATCAGTCGAACTCCCTTTTTATTATTATATCATAGAGTTTAAATCACATAAATTTACAAATATAAGATAATAACAAAATTATAAATGATTAATGATTGAAATAAGAAACATTTCAAGAATTGAATTAACCAAAACCAATTTAATACTAGTAAGACTTTTGGAATAGAAATGTGACTATTCGGAATAGTCATTCAGAAAAAATAAAAGTAACCTCAACTATGAAAGTATAAATAATATATATATATATTTTATAAATAAAAATGTGAAATATTAATAACATTGTACAAGTAATTAAAAATTTACAAAATGATAAATAATTTTTTAGATATTTTATGGGAAATAGAAATTTAAAAATACACTTTTATAATTTATAAAATTATTTAAATGAAAATTCCATATAATAAAATAGATTAAAAAATTAATATTTTTCTCTTATGATTTTAATATAAAATTAACAAAGCTTATTATATTTTCACTTTGTCATAAATATAGTTATAATATTAAACTCGTTATTTTTTAAGTATATGATGAACTAAATAAAAAATTAAATTTCTCCATTATAAGAACTTATTTTCATATATATAATTACATTTATCAATTATGAAACATGAAAAATGTTTAAGGTGATTTTTTGGTTTATCTAAATTTTTTTAGCATTTGTGAATAATAAAATATGGTAATTTACAGAATTTATATTTTTATTCTAAATACAACAGTTTTTCATTCAAAAATAATGTAAGATACCATTTTTTTAATATCATATGCATAATTTACTAAAATTAGGCATAATAATCTCCACTATTGATATAAATTACACATATAATACACAAATTAATAAAATAATTAAAAAACCATCTCCTCCCTCATAAATACCACCCCTAACAGCCTCTTCTCCTCACACCTTCTATGAATTATAGATTTTCTATATTCATCCCAATTACTCTACCAAAACTTTTACCAACATTTTGGTCTTTCAATTCTTAAAATAATAACATTTCCAGGTTCTTTAATGTGGTTCTCAATGAGGTGACACTCATGATGTAAAAACCCCGCCACATTTATTATAATTTCGTTCCATTTATAATACATACCTTTGATCCCCTATACAAAGGGAATTTATAGTTAATGTACAATATGTATACAATATTTTTATTTTTTTAATGGAATATCCACAATAAATTTTTTGGCCTTTTTCATTTTTTTCTAAATTTTAAAACATCATCCTTGAGGATCGGATTTACCAACTACTTTGACGACGAGGTTCTGTTTTTCACATACCACATAAAGGATAGTCATTAAAAATAATGTTTTGCACTAAATAAAATAATAATATATTTCTTACAACTTATTTAATATTCAATTACTTTTATATATTATCAATAAACTATAATTAAAAAACATGTTCTTGATTATCAATAAATGGCCATAATAAATCAATAATTTTACATTAATGTTGTATCTAATAAATCATTAATATATCTAAAATATGTTATATGAAACTATTCAAAATTATGTAAGAGAATTAATATCATATAACTACACTAGATAGTTTTTCACCATTTGAAATGGTCTCTAACTAATAAATTCAATAGAATCGAGCATTAAATCCATGAAACAAATGCTCTAAAATTGACAAAATTAAACACCATAAATCAATGAAACTGCCATGAAGGAACATAATAATTTTATAATAAAAAATATATATTGAATGGGGTCTGTATTAATTCATTATCCAATGGTCAATTACCATTAATAATCTATAATAAGGGAACGTTAGTTTTAAATATGAACTTGTTTTTTACATAAAAATATTTTATTTATTTATTCTATTATACCTAAAATTACACTATTTTCCTTTTAAAGTCATCTTAATATGATCCCTTAAACTAAAATTTTGTGGATAATTTATTATGTTTCATATACACTTTTTTTACCTAAAATCTATTTATTGGGACATATTTTTCATTATATATTTATGTTTTCACTGATTAATTTCTATTTATTATTTAAATACAATATTTAATTGAAAGAATTGTTGTACACCCATATGTTATGAATTATCACATGATTAAGATACCTATTTCATTCTATAGGTAGCCCTTATGTTCATTCCTTATGTTTGATTATTTAATTGGAGTATGTATTCATTTACATGTTATGATGGGTTATCCCAGATAGCACTCTAAGGTATTGTGTAATGTTTAATTTCATGAGATGACATGTTGGGATATGGAGTAAACCATGTTTTTAATGGGAATTAATCATCCATGTGTAATAGTCTTGGTAGTTTTCCATAACTAATTATTATGTTATTTTTTATATTGTCGTCACATTCTGATCAATCCATGAATACATGATTGCATGTTCTATTTTTTTATCTTTTTTTATTCTTTTTCCATGGATTTTTATGTCACCATGTTATGACTTCTAATCGATGTTATATTCTGTATTTCTATATTTATTAACATAATCTAATTTTAATATCATACCTTTTGTTCATGTATTCTCTATTTTATCCTATGAATATGTAAGAGCTCAAAAAAAGTTAAGGGCTTATTATGCAGTTTAAATAAAATTTGGTTTTATTTTGAATTGAAGATATCTAATCATGTACATGATATCCTCAAGACACTAGAATTTACGATCCATGGATAATAGTTTATTGTTAAATATGATTAATATAATATAATTTTATGTGAAAAAAGAATAGGGTAATTAGTGTTGGAATAAGAGCATAATCTATTCATATTTATGATACAAAGACTAGAAAAATTTTGATTGAAGGTTACAGAAAATTATAACACCACATATTATCTAGATTAAAACTATAGGAATAATATGTTATGATATACATTCCATTTACATGTTTGTCCTTATATGTTATATGTTTTGTTTTTATATGATTATTAGATGTGGTTTTATGATCTCCCCCAATTGTACTCTTTTGCTGGCTAATTACTAGAAATATGTTATCATTTTCCAAAAGACCATGGATAGGAGAAATGGTGATTTATGTAATGAAATGGAAAATCATATTGGTACAAGAGATAAAAACATCATGATAGTACATTCTAAACAGGATAAATATATGAATAATAACATGAATCAATGATAACTACCTCTTCCATCATTAAAAGATAATGTTTCAGTTGAATACTTTTTTTGAAAAAGGATTTAGATAATTATTGGTTCATATGATAACATCAATGGAAAAAATGGATTAAATCTATTGAGAAAATATAATTTATCCTCTAGTGCTATGAATACTATAATGTGGTGTCATTGGTCTGTCATTTTGATGATGAATATGATCAGTGGTGAAAACTGACCAAAAACAATATGTCTAAGGAAAAAATTGATTCCTTGTAGTGGCAAGATTTCATGAAAATATTATTCAAAAAATAATTTCTCAAAACACTCAATTTTATGATAATATTATTGTTCCTAAAATACAAAAAATGGAATACATGTCTACTAGGAAGTATAAATAAAACATTACATGTCTTGCATGGTAAGACTATGACTTTTCCACTAACACTGAAATCATGATGTATGACTTCTTTAGAAGACTATAGTCGATTTTATGAAAAGTGTTCGTGATTTGAGACTATGAATGCTATTAAGATATTATAAATTGTTCTATTAGGGTTGAAATGTAGATTGGAAATTATCATTGGTGTCATGGGACAAGAGATAAAGATCAGAAAATAAATTATAATTAGGGACAATCAATAAGTAAACCCATGATGGAATGAAAATCCATCATCACAGAAGTTAAAAGTGTGGGAAACTGGATCATGGGAACTATATATAGATTACCAAGAGATACATAAAATGTTAAAGAGAATGAAATTTGGATAAAAAATATTGAAGAGAAATAAAAAATGCTACTAATTAGGATAAAGAAATGTTGGTTATAGATCAATAATCATCCTACAGTCCTTTTCACAACTATATGGAACATATGAATTTTTCAACCAATTTCCACAAGCTATTTGATTTTGGAGGAAATTAACATCAACATTATCCATGTCAACAACAAAGGTATTTTTATATCACTATTGTTGAGGTGGAATCCAATAATGATGTTGTGACATGTATGATGGTCATTAATTCAAGAATAAGTAACATACTATATGATTCCAGTATTACACATTCTTTCATATCTAACAATTTTAGTAGATCTATTCAAAAACCATCTCAAAATATTGATGTTGAGTTGTCTTTGAGAATAGATCCAAGTGAAAATTATTTCATCCAACGTATATAACTTCTCCCGAGTTAATTTTAGTGGACTTCACCACCAAGAAAATAATTTATTAATTACTTTGGTTGAGTATTATACTATATTGGGGATGGATTTTAAATATCAATAAAATGACAGCATCCACTGTTGTAAAAGGGGCATCACTATTCAAATCCCAGAGATTTATCCAATTATTTACTTTTGAACATACAAGGATTAATCAATCTCATTATCATAATCTAATTTGTCTGTACTATTTCTTTATGGAGAAGCATGTCTCCCTGAAATAATCTAGAAAAAAGATATGATCTTTCCCAAATACATGCCCTTTATTAGAGACTACACTGATGAGTTCCCTATTTAATTACATGGTCTACATCTTCACCGACAAGAAGAGTTTTCAATTAAAATTATATTTGGATATCTATCTATATAAATGAAACCTTATATAATTACCACTAATTATATATAATAAATAAAGAAAACTTTATAAGATATTGTGGGAAATGGTTTTATATGCTCAATTAATTCACTATATAGGTCACCAATTCACTTCATCGTGAATAATGATGGATCGGTGACCCTCGACATTGATTATTATTTGAGCAATAATATTGTGATAAATAACAACTATTAACATCCATAAATAGATTAATTGTAAAATAAACTACATGTGGACCTGTATTTTTGAAATGATGATATTCGGTCGGGATATCTCTTATGAAATGTGAGGAATCAATGTATTCCCAAGATTACCTTTCAAAAATTTTAGGAAAGCTATGTGTTAATAATCATACCCGTTAGATTCACTAATGAACTGAAAATATTCATGAATTTACTGAATATGTTATTGGAATATAACCTCAAAAAAATTTGTAGACATTATCGAAGATATTCTGATATACATATAGAGAACTGAGGAACCTGAAAACATTTGAATACTATGATAAGAACCGTGTTAAGGGAGAAACTCAATGAAATAAATAGTAATTGTGAGTACTAGATGGAGGATGTATCATTCATGGTGAAGGTATTCCTCCACAACGGGATATATGTAGACCCTTCTAAAATAAAAGTCAAATGACGAATAGCACATACCATCACATATAACGGAGATCCATTGATTCCATGGTCTAGTTGAGTATTAAAAATTATTTTTGATGAACATCTCATGAATTTCTAACCCACTAACTAGGATGAATTATTAGGGAATAATGTTTATGTAGACCCTTGAATATTTATAATTATTTGAATATTTCAAAAAGAGGCTTATCACTACATCTGTACTCACACTAATGACATTTGGAGAAAAATTTGGGGTATATAATGATCATTCAGAAATGGTACTTTGTTTTTTATGGATGAAAAATTATAATGTGATAGAAAATGACTCGTAGTGGTTGAACATTAATGTGAAAAACTACCCAAAGAATTATCTATTCTTGGTGTTTATTAAATTAATTTTGAAAATCAAGTGTAATTTTATTTATTTTATGATGTGTGAGATATATACTACTAATAAGATCCTGAAATATATATTCAAAATATAATGATCATAATATGCACCAATATGAACAATTAGAGTGCCTCAAATATTATTACTTCTCATTCCACAGTCGTCCTGTTAATAAAAATAATGTGGATGTTTCTACAAGTATAATGGATTCTAAAATAGTATTAATTATTATAATTCATAATAGTACCATCATATTTGAAATATAATGGAGAAAAATGGGGTAATTATGGATTTGAAATCATCAATACATTCTCAACTGATTTCTTAGCCATCCCTTATAGAAAAAATATATGATTCCCAAAGAAATGAAGACCAAATTTTAAAAAATGTAGGAGAAACATGAAATTAGAAATCCTATTATTTTAAAATTTATGTAGAAGGTGTCATATGATTTGGGTAATGATTATTTAAACCTTCCAATCCGTAGATAAATAAAAAGCATCAAAATGATGCACATAGATCCAAATTCTCTATTGACCAAGGAATTAAAAATATGTATCAATATCTATGAGAGAACTATTTTTAGGACAATACAATGAAGGGGATTGCTGAATATATATCAATGTTTCTAGTACCTTATGAAAGGAAGGATGCATGAAAATCATATAAGTCGATGATACAACTATTACACATACCAATGTGGAAATGAGAAACTATCAACAATGAATATTACAACAAAATTCCTAAGAGATCATGATGTAATAATTATTTATTGGTTTTTTTCATCTTAAAATGACATCTCAAATTATAATATTTTTAGAGGAAATCCCAATGGATCGACTAGGACAGATATACATATGGGAAGTGGTAAGGATGTATCGAGTAAGACTATACATTTTATCAGATAGATATTCTATATCAACCTATATGTTTTAGAGAAGTCCAACTCATGGTATAAACACATACCTTCACTTATGTATGACAAATCGTCCTCTAACTGATAGCCAATATGAGTAGATGATTAGAAATTAGATGAAATTTTGAGGGAACAATGTAATTACCTAAGAATTTACAGAATAATAATTTTTTCCTTCATAATAATATTTTTGTATAAGATATTATTGTAACATTAATGGGGATACATTGTCTTTCAGCGTACTCAGAAAAAAGGTTTCTTTGAAATCATATGTTGCACACAATATTGAGTTATATCAAAAAAATAATATATTATAATTATTATTTTAAATTGTAGTTAACGTATAGTAGTTTTATTGGCTGGAATGAACAAGAAAAACTATAATATGATCACACAAGTTAGTATACTAAATCAGTCTAATAAATTTAAGAGGCTTAAAATAATAATCTATCCGATTTTATACATGAAATTTTCTAATATTTTTTTAAAGGCCATTTTACCACCTTTTGATCGAGGCTATTTTTTTAATATAGTTTTTGACACATTGATAGGTTTTATTTGATAAAAATATCTTATTCTGTATAAGAGGAACATAAAAATTTAATTTGGAAGAAATTTTGGTATTTTTTCTGTAATGTTCATTGGTAAATGAATAGTGAAAAATATTTCACTTTAATTCAGAATTTCCTTTTCTTGAAATTTATTTATAAAGATATATTTCCATTTTAATAGGATTTAAAGTGTAAATAGACTAAATTTTTAACATTTAATTTTTTTTCGCCATTTTAAGTATTTTAAATTTTAAATTTTGGATAGAAACATTTCAATCATTTGGTAGTTTGTACATTTTATAAACACGTTTTTTGGTTTTGACAACAGGAATTAATTTTAAATTAATTGATGTAACATATGTGTTTTGAGTTTAAAATGATGGATTCAATACTTTTAATCAAAAGGATATAATTTTTTAAATAGGTACCTTATATTTTTTGACATTATTAATAGTAACTACATTAAATATTTTATTTACCCTGGTTAAAAGGTAAATCTATTAAATATGAAGAAAAATAATAATTTTATTATTATTAAACTACCCTAACACATGAAATAATCTTATTGGATGATATATTACATAACATGGGAATCCTTGGGTCTATTTTTGTCCCTATGGGGCCACATTGATGTGAAAAAGAAATTTTATAATAATTAATTTAATGTAAAAAAATATAACATAAATACACATATTTTCATAAAAAAAAATTGTAATGAGGTTCTATAATATATCACTTATACTATAAAATATAATTAGAATGATAAAATGTTTTTCTACAACATTATATTTTATTTATAATTTTAAGACGTAAAATAAATAATTTTAATTATAACACAATTATGATGATGTTTTTGATTCATTAATAAAGGATTCAAATAATTGATATTATAAATATTAAAATAAATTTATATTGAATAATTATATTCCATCCACTAATTATAAGGATACTTAAGAATTTTTATCTCTAAATTTATGATGTTTTCCAAAAATAATAATGTTATGGATTTTGAAATAGTCCGGATATAAATAATATACTAATTGACATAAATGAGTTTTTAAAACAAATAATATTATATTAAAATGATACAATAGTTCTAAAAATATAATATTCATCCATATGACTAATATAATGATGAAAATATCATTAATTAACCACTTGATGTTCTATTTTCATATTATTATAGCTATATTAACTATATCGTATGCATATACAAGATGACATGGTAAGTGTTAAATTATCTAAATATTAATTAAAGCTAAAATATAAGTACAATTTGTGACCTAGAATGGAATAAAACCTATTAGTGGGGAGGTTTTAGACCCAAATGAATCTTATATTTTAAATATATCACTTTTGTACCATTTGAAATAGAAAATCATTTTATAATAAAATAATACTTCAATACGTTCTTAAAGTTCATCTCCTCCCTCTTATAATAGGGCATCACCCATACCCATTTACTCACACATATCAAGCTCCATGGATCTTACAACATTTTCTCATATAAGCTACCAATGTCCCTTCCTTCCTCATATTATCCATACCTTGAATTGATGGAAATTAAAGAAATACTTTTGGCTCCAATCAAATGATGTTACCTATTTTAGAGGCAACGTCTTCTCTCTAGACTCTTTCCTTTATTTTACTTCTCCACTACCTATTCTATTATTATTATATTATTACATAAGAACAAAATTATCACAAATATACAATTATTTTGTTATAATAAGGATTATAACTACACTTACACACACAAACTTCTAATCTATAAAAAATATTGTATATGTGTATGATGTATTAATGCCTCACGAAACGATGATTGTTCCATTTTCCCCTACCACCTCTCATATTGAAAAATATGATGGAACTATGTTTATATATGATATATATTATATTTATATTATCTCAAGGATTCATTAATTTATATTTACATCATACCATTAGGCTTTTTATAATGTGTATATACGTTAATTTCATTTGAGGATGTGCGGACTACTGCCCCCTCAAAGTGATATGACTCATTCATGCCATACGTTGAACGTATAAAGGATGGAATTAATGGAATTATGTAACATATAAAAAATATGATATTATACTATAATTGTAACACCCTAGGTAAATAAAGAATATGAAATTTTCATATTTATCCATATTTGTGAATAAAATATTAATATGACTTTAAAGGGGATGCTATGCTCGATGGCGTACCCAACACGCAACAACGAGTTTCTTGGGAATCTTACATTGCACTCTAATAATAAAATATTATTATTTTAAATGGTAGTAAACATGTAGCTGTTGTATTGGTGGGAATGGATAGAAACAACTAAAATATGATTATATATGTTTTTAAATGTTTTTACATTTATCCAATAAATGATAAAGAATTAAAATATGGAATGAATTCAATTTTAGGCGTATATGCCCTAATTTTCACTAAAGGTTCACTTATCGCCTTTTGATGGTGAACAGTCATTAAATATAGTTTTCTTCACTATTATAAATTCTATTGGACCAAATAAAACTCTTCTTTAGAATTGGGACATCAAAATTTACTTTGTGTAAATTTT
This sequence comes from Viscum album, assembly GCA_963277665.1. Lineage (NCBI taxonomy): Eukaryota > Viridiplantae > Streptophyta > Magnoliopsida > Santalales > Viscaceae > Viscum > Viscum album. Next base: position 1,814,553,170 of record OY728147.1, on the reverse strand, counting down.
TGGTATCTTTCCGATAAATATAATTTTTAATGAATAGTGTAAAATGTTGTATTTTAATTCAAACACTCTTTTTATTCTAATTTATTTATATGATTAGATTATATTTTTAATTGGTTTTGAAGTGAAATTAGAATATATTTTTACCATTAAATCCAATAGTGGTCATTGAATTAATTTCACATTAAAATCAGACTTAAACTACAGTCAATCTTTTGATACTTATTGTTTCATAAAAACACGCTATTTGCTCTGATAGCAGGAATTAATTATTAAATTAATTAATGTGACTTATATATTTTCAATTTTTTAAAATTGAATTCATTTTTGAATTTGGAATATCAAATATTTCTTAGGGTGAATTTTTGGGAGTTTTCTGAAAAACTTCAATTTTTGATGAATAGTGAAACCACTAAGTGGTACTTATAAAAACTGATTTTTCGTTTAAATGAAATTTTACCAATTATGTGTTATGAATTTCAAAAATCTGACATAAATGGTTTTAATTATGAAGTAAAGTGTGGTTCAATGAGATTAAAATAATTTTTTGGTGAATAGTAACTTTTAATTTCTTAATCGCGGTTAGAGGTAATTAGTGTAGTTTATGGTAAAAATAATGTTTTAATAAAATGAAATGACCTAGACACATGTCCAAACTTCATTGGATGTGTCATGGCTGACCAAGAAAATCCATGGGTCAAATAGGGGACCCCATGAAGCCACTTTGGTTGGAAAATGACATTAATATCTTTTTATTTAAAGGTAAAATAAAAATGTCACAAACATGAGTTGTTTTAATACAACAATTTTTTCATGGGGTTATAAAAATCATATTTTTTACTATAAATAATCATTGGAAAGATAAAAATATTTCCTACATCATAGTATTTTTTTCATAATTTTTAGACATTAAATAAATTAAATTATTTATGACATCATGATGATGCAGCGATGACCTCATTATTTAACGATTTAAATAAAATGGAAAGATAATGTAATATCTAAGACCTTAACATGTCCAAACCCTATTTTATGGGTGTATTTCCAACCCTTATCACCTTATCCTTGAAAAAAATCAATGTGGGACCATTAAAATCCGAAACCCATTTGTAAATAAAGTTAGATTATATACCTTTCCAAGAGTGCCCCTCCTCTCCTCTTATAAAAGGCCCCCACCTCTACCTCCTTAACCACACTCCCAAAGCCTTTTTCTCGGCCAAACCCTGCCCATTGTGTCTCCCCACACCCCTCTCTAACTCCTTTAATCCTCACTTTGGGCAGAATCCTTCCCAAGAAAGCCTTTGAGCTCATCCCAATGGGAGTTACCCGATTTTAAGGTAATGTCTTCACTTGTGTCCTTTTGTTTTATTTTGCTTCTCCAACCCCCTAAACACTTTTATTGTTTTCTTTTGTAAAAAATACAGTATCTTCAATATACTAGGATGTTTTTATAAGAAGTATTTGAGCTACACTTACACACTCCTTTGTCTAATTGTTAAAGAACATACTGTTTCTGTGGTTGGCGATTTTCTGCCTCACGAAACGATTATTGTTCAACATTCTTATAACACCTTCAAAGGTGGCCATTAAGATGAAACTATATTTATATATGATATATAATATGTTTATGTTTTACTTAAGCTTCTTTATTTTTCATTTATGGCATACCTTTATGGTTTCCATTATGGGTAAACGCGATATCTTCATTTAAGGAAGTGCAGACTACCGCCCCCTCAAAGTGATTTGATTCGTTAATACCATATGTGGTACATATAAAGGATATATTTAATTATATTATATATGATACCATTATTGAATACTTTTATGTATCATTATGTTTTAATTCCATTAAATATGAAATAGAAATGGAAGTAGCGTTCATGCGTACGTACGGCTTACCGTCTCCATGAACGGTACATTTCATTTCTTGTCTCAAAATGTTATGTACTATTATAAGTACATATATATAATGGATATATATGTAATATATTACATCTAAATGATGAATATCATTCTGGGATTATAAAATATATATATCTCTCTAATTTTGTTTTAATTCCATTAATATGACAAAAAATTAAAGTAGCTTTCATGCGTACGTACGGCCTACCGTCTCCATGAACGGTGCTTTTAATTTTTATCTCCAAATGAAATGGAATAGTATAAAATGAATATATACTGGATATATATGATATTTAAAACATCAATAATATTCTGGATATGATGTACCTATAACTACATCAAAAATTATTTTCCAACAAGTTCAATTTTTGACGCATGTACCAAACATCGACAAAAACGTCTGATATGAACTCATATTATTAACCAATTATTATAACATTAAAATATGTGATATTAACTGAATAATAATCATTATAGGAGTTCCTTATGAAATTATAAATTGACCAAAGTTTATTATTCAGGAATATAAAGAAACGAACAAGACAAGTCGGACTTGAGGTAAGGGATCCTACTCCTCTCTTTCTTTTTAAGTACACCCTTTTATGTCATTCCTTTTAAGCTCATATTTATTGTGATAGGGATGTTATTTTTTATTAATAATACTGTAATTTTTATGTTCATATCATGAGAGACCCTATTTCCTCTCATCAATCCTTTTTGGAAGTTTTAAGTGGCGTCGTTAGGCTGCCGAGTTTTTGTAAGGGATTTTTCATCGCACTTTTATTCCCGTGAGATTTATGCTACATTTTCCACAATTTCCATTGAGTGGTGTATGTACTGACCATTATTATACACTTTTTGTAGTATAATTTCATTTATTGGTATTCACATCTTCATTGTATGACCCTTCTTCCATGGGGTGTACATTTCAAAAGTTACCCAACTCGGTAAGGGGACCTTTCACCCTCCTCTTTTTAAAAGACTTCTTTTGTTATGTCTTTTAATTCACATACTATTATATTGGGATATGTTATTTTATTCCTTATAGATGTAAATTTTATGTCCAAGTGATTATATTCCCTTTTTATCTCTCATCAACTCATTTTATGAATTTTGAAGTGATGTCGTTAGGCTGTCGAATTCTACCAAGGGAACTTTTTAACCCAATTTCGATTTCTTTGTGTTCAACATGTAGTTATTGAATATGTCATTCGTTAAATATGTGTGAATGACCTTTTATTGTTTTACACTTAATATCCACTTATATTGGGTGTATTTATATTTGTCACACATAATTTTGAGATTGATTTATCCTTAATTTAAGGATACCTTCTTTATAATGGATTTCATCACATTTGACATTTCTATTGAGACTTCATTATTGTTATGAACCAATTCACTCTTATATAGTTTATATACGTTCCTTTGGAATATTATATCATGAATTCATTTATTCTCATGATATTATAAAGTTCTGACTAAATGTTATTCCTCAATTATTGTATTCAAGTGTCTCTAATTTTGGTAAAACCCCTTTAACCAAAATATCGCTTTAAATGTTTTACATATTTGTTATTATTAATATCCATGTTTTCAAAATGTTTTTAAGGATTTATATGGATATTAATGGTTTAAATTTTTAAAAGCTTCAAGGTGGTATGGGACACCTTGATTCAAAAATCTCTTTATTAAATGTTTTAAATGGTTTTAAAAATGTTTTTTTAGAATGGATTCAATATCTTAAAATGTTATATTGTTATTGCAATGTGGGAACGTTATCGTTACTTTATGCTTAAGTTATGTGCTATGATTATGTTATAGTTCTTGGGCATTGTTTATGAAGACGGGTGGTTTCGTGATAAACTAAGGGCGGGTGAGCCCGATATAGCTCTCCAATGCATTGGGTAACGCAAAGGAGTGAAACGTTAAGGTTTCTCCGAAGAGATTTAGGGAATATACTGTGATGGGTATTCCAAACGTAACCAAGAGGGTTACTCCCTACGTAAGAATGTTATTTATTCCTCTAGTTACCTTTTATGTCCTATGATTTAAATGATTTATTCATGATTTTATGAGGTATGTTAAAGTGATTATGCTTTATGGGTAAAGTATGATTTCATTTTTATGTATATATGTACTCATGTTTCCTTTCCATACTTTTATAAACCTTACTGAGATTTTTATGCTCATCCCAAGTTTTTGAAATGTTTTTCACAGGCCAAGGGAAAGGTACATGATGTGATGATAGTGTCAAGGAAGTGTCAAGAAAGAATCCATGTTTTATTTTAAATATGTTTCCATTGATGGGAAAAATGAATATTGTGTTTTATGTAACCACATTGTTTAAATGTGGAATGTAATGCAAGTTTCATGATCTAATTCTCTGAAACTCTAAACCTAAAAACATCCTCAATGTGTAATCTTTTAATAACTCAAGATTAAGTAAGGTTTAAGGCTGGGGCCTTATAGTTGGTATCAAAGGTCAGTTTAGATAACTTTAGAGGTTAGGGTATTCTTGAAGCATAAGTGACATTACTATAATGGTTAGGATTTTAGAAAGAGTCCTAGTTTTAGATAAAGTGAATAAGTAAGTATATCTTAGTGGTTATCTTCCTCATTAGTACATGATGGTTTTGTTGATATACTCACACTGACATTTTTATTTTAGTGAATGGATGGATCTAGCAGGCACCAAAGAGACAACAGGTTTGAAGGAAACTATGGTGGTTCTCTGATTAAGATACTAGATAAAATGGGGGATTCAATGAGGAAACTCGTGGTTGTTCTAAACCAACTATCAAGGAGTCATGATCAACCACTTGAACCTTGGTATGATCTATAATGCATCATGTACGAGATGACCAATCGATGTGGAAGTTTAGGTCATAATTATAAAGGTAACCATTAGGGTTTATATGATCCTTACTTTTGAGGTAATTATGGGTTATTATATGTTATGATGGAAAATGAAAGGCATGAGATAAACATGAGGTTAGAATATGTTATGATTATTTTTGAAGATTTTATCTCATTTTGGGGAATGTTTTATGAATTATATAGTTTTGGAAAAAGGACAACACAGAGACCGTGTGACAACCCGTCGCTTCGGACAAAGCTGCGGGAATCGAACCCACAACAAAAGTGCGACTGGTATTTATCTCCTACCACTGGACTACGTGAAGTACCTGGTTATTTTGACTGATTCTTTTTAGTTAGATGATTTTATGAATTAAGAGTAAGTTGATTTTGGGTTATTTATGAAAATGATTAACCAATCATGGAGGATATGTGATTAGGTTAATTAATTTTCAATACGATACTTTAAGAGCAATTGATGTTGTTTGGAGATAAATGTTACGATTTAACTTGGAATACTATGTGACTAGATCCTTCAAATATTTGGGTTTCAATATTACTTTGGTTTACTTTGAATAATTTTATGGTCAAATTGTTTATCGAATGGTCTTCGTTGAACTGTGGGTTTTGTTAGACAAATTTTGGAGATTAAGAATAGATTTTCTTTTTATAAAGGGTAATCCTTTTCTGGATTATCTGATCTTGTACTAACATTTTTGGTTTTGGTTTGGTTAAAGTATAAAGACATGGGAAGTATATAGTTCTCTTTTTTGGATTAGGTGATTCTTTAGAAGTTGAGTATAGTACTCTTAATGTCAACAAGTCTTCCTAAATACTCATCTTTTGTAGAAAATATGAGTTTGTGTAAGGAATCTAATAAAAGTTGAAAGTCAACATGATATGTGATTATGTGTCTTTATGAATAAATTCCACAATAAAAAGTAACTTAAAACAAAAATGTTGTCTATTAACTTTTCCTACTGGGGAATCAAATACCGTTTAACCCATCACAAGTTTGTGATTTTCTTATGGTTAACTTTCTCCTAGACATGTTTACTATCACTCTCCCTCAAGAACATGACCCTTTTCTTTTTCTTCCATGTCCATATTTTCCTACACAGAATCCTATTATGGGTTAACTCGGGTGACCTCTGTACTTATCTTTCTTTAATTTAAAGTGATTGTTTTACCGACTCTTGTTCTGATGTGGGACTTTCAAGGATGTTTCCAAACTCAATTTTAAAAATTGCCAGGATGCAATTCCCAAAAGGGGGGAAGGATGTAACACCCCAGGTAAATAAAGAATATGAAATTTTCATATTTATCCATATTTGTGAATAAAATATTAATATGACTTTAATGGGGACTCTATGATCGATGGCGTACCCAACACGCAACAACGAGTTTCTTGGGAATCTTACGTTAAACTCTAATAATAAAATATTATTATTTTAAATGTTAGTTAACATGTAGCCGTTGTATTGGCCGAAATGGATAGAAATAACTAAAATATGATTATATATGTTTTAAATTTTTTTTTCATTTATCCAATAAAAGATAAAGGCTTAAAATACGGAAATAATTCAATTTTAGGCGTATATGCCCCAGTTTTCACTAAAGGTTCACTTATCTCCTTTTGATGGAGAACCGTCATTAAATATAGTTTTGTTCACTCTTATACATTCTATTAGACCAAATAAAACTCTTCTTTTGAATCGGGACATCAAAATTTACTTTGTGTAAATTTTTGGTATCTTTCCGATAAAGTTCATTTTTTAATGAATAGTGTAAAATGTTGTATTTTAATTCAAAACCTCTTTTTAATCTAATTTATTTATATTATTAGATTATATTTTTAAATGGTTTTAAAGTGAAATTAGAATATATTTTTACCATTAAATCCAATAGTGGTCTCTGGAATTAATTTCACTTTGAAATCAGACTTAAACTACTGTCAATCTTTTGATACTTATTGTTTCATAAAAACACGCTATTTGCTCTGACAGCGGGAATTAATTATTAAAATAATTAATGTGACTTATATGTTTTGAATTTTGTAAAATAGAATTCATTTTTGAATTCGGAATATCAAATATAGCTTAGGGTGAATTTTTGGGAATTTTTCTGAAAAACTTCAATTTTTGATGAATAGTGAAACCACTAAGGGGTACTTATAAAAACTGATTTTTCGTTTTAATGAAATTTTACCACTTCTATGTTTTTAATTTCAAAAATTCTACATACATGGTTGTCATTAAGAAGTAAAATGTCGTTCAATGAGATTAAAATAATTTTTTGGTGAATAGTATCTTTTAAGTTCTTAATCGCGATTAGAGGTAATTAGTGTAGTTTACGGTAAGAATATTGTTTTAATAAAATTAAATGACCTAGACACATGTCCTACCCTCATTGGATGTGGAATGGCCGGAAAAAATAATCCATGGGTCAACTTGGGGACCCCATGAAGCCACTTTGGTTGGAAAATGACATTAATATCTTTTTATTTAAAGCTAAAATTAAAATGTCACAAACATGAGTTGTTTTACTAAAACAATTTTTACACTAAGTTATACAAATCAGATTTTTGAATATAAATATTCATTGTAAATATAAAAATATTTCCTACATCATAGTATTTTTTTTATAATTTTTAGACATTAAATAAATTAAATTCTTTATGACATCATTATGATGCAGCGATTACCTCATTATTTAACGATTTAAATAAAATGGAAGGATAATGTCATATCTAAAATCTAAACATGTCCAAAACCTATTGTATGTGTGGATTTCAAACCCTTATCACCTTATCCTGGAAACAAATCAATGTGGGACCATTAAAATCCGAAACTCATTTGAAAATAAGGTTAGAATATATACCTTTTCAAGAGTGCCCCTCCTCTCCTCTTATAAAAGGTTCCCACCTCTACCTCCTTACCCACACTCCCAAAGCCTTTTTCTCGGCCAAACCCTGCCCATTTTGTCTCTACACATCCCTTTATAACTCCTTAAATCCTCACTTTGGGCAGAATCCTTCCCAATGAAGCCTTTGAGCTCAAACCAAAGGGCGTTACCCGATTTTAAGTTAATCTCTTCACTTGTGTCCTTTTGTTTTATTTTGCTTCTCCAACCCCCTAAACTCTTTTTATTCTTTTCTTTTGTAACAAATCCAGTATCTTCAATATACTAGTATGTTTTTATAAGAAGTATTCGAGCTACACTTACACACACCTTCGTCTAATGGTTAAAGAACATAATGTTTCTGTGGTTGGCGATTTTCTGCCTCACGAAACGATGATTGTTCAACATTCTTCTAACACCTTCAAAGGTGGCCATTAAGATGACACTATATTTATATATGATAATAATATGTTTATTTTTTACTTAAGCTTATTTATTTTTCATTTATGTAATACCTTTATGGTTTCCATTATGGGTAAACGCGATATCTTCATTTAAGGAAGTGCGGACTACTGCCCCCTCAAAGTGATTTGATTCGTTAATACCATATGTGGTACGTATAAAGGATATATTTAATTATATTATATATGATACCATACTGGAATTATATTATCTATCATTATGTTTTAATTCCATTAAATAGGAAATAGAAATGGAAGTAGCGTTCATGCATACGTGCGGCTTACCGTCTCCATGAACGGTACATTTCATTTCTTGTCTCAAAATGTTATGTACTATTATAAGTACATATATATAATGGATATATATGTAATATATTACATCTAAATGATGTATATAATTCTGGGATTATAAAATATATATATATATATATATATCTCATTTTGTTTTAATTCTATTAATATGACAAAAAATTAAAGTAGCGTTCATGCGTACGTATGACCTACCGTCTCCATGAAGGGTACTTTTAATTTTTATCTCCAAATGCTATGGAATAGTATAAAATGAATATATACTGGATATATATGATATTTAAAACATCAATACTATACTGGATATGATGTACCTATAACTACATCGAAAATTATTTTCCAACAAGTTCAATTTTTGACTCATGTACCAAACATCGACAAAAACGTCTGATATGAACTCATATTATTAACCAAATATTATAACATTAAAATATGTTATATGAACTGAATAATAATAATTATAGGATTTCCTTAAGAAATTATAAATTGAACAAAGTTTGGTATTCATGAATAAAAAGAAACGAACAAGACATGTCGGACTTGAGGTAAGGGATCCTACTCCTCTCTTTCTTTTTAAGTACACCCTTTTATGTCATTCCCTTTAAGATCATATTTATTGTGATTGGTATGTTATTTTATATTACTCTTACTGTAATTTTTATTTTCATATGATGAGATACCCTATTTCATCTCATCAATCCTTTTTGGAAGTTTTAAGTGGTGCCGTTAGGCTGCCGTGTTTTCGTAAGGGATTTTTCATCCCACTTTTATTCTCGTGAGAGTTTTGCTACATTTTCCACAATTTCCATTGAGTGGTGTATGTAATGACCATTATTATACACTTTGTGTATTATAATTTCATTTATGGGTATTCACATCTTCCTTGTAAGACCCTTCTTCCATGGGGTGTACATTTCGAAAGTTACCCAACTCGGTAAGGGGACCTTTCACCCTCTTCTTTTTAAAAGACTTCTTTTGTTATGTCTTTTAATTCACATACTATTATGTTGGTATATGTTATTTTATATACTTATTGATGTAAATTTTATGTCCAAGTGATTAGATGCCCTTTTTATCTCTCATCAACTCATTTTCTGACTTTTAAAGTGATGTCGTTAGGCTGTCGAATTCTACCAAGGGAACTTTTTAACCCAATTTCGATTTCTTTGGGTTCAACATGTAGTTATTGAATATGTCATCCTTTTAATATGTTTTAATGACCTTTTATTGTTTGACAATTAATATCCACTTATATTGGGTGTATTTATATTTGTCACACATAATTTTGAGATTGATTTATCCTTAATTTAAGGATACCTTCTTTATAAGGGATTTCATCACATTTGACATTTCTATTGAGACTTCATTATTGTTATGCACCAATTCACTCTTATATGGTGTATATACTGTCCTTTGGAATATTATATCATGAATCCATTTATTCTCATGATATTATAATGTTCTGACTAAATTTTATTCCTCAATTATTGTATTCAAGTGTCTCTAATTTTGGTAAAACCCCTTTAACCAAAATATCTCTTTAAATGTTTTACATATTTGTTCTTATTAATATCCATGTTTTCAAAATGGTTTTAAGGATTTATATGGATATTAATGGTTTAAAATTTTAAAAGCATCAAGGTGGTATGGGACACTTGGATTCAAAAATCTCTTTATTAAATGTTTTAAATGGTTTTGAAAATGCTTTTTTAGAATTGATTCAATATCTTAAAATGTTATATTGTTATTGAAATTTGGGAACGTTATCTTTCCTTTATGATTAAGTTATGTGCTATGATTATGTTATGGTTCTTGGGCATTGTTTATGAAGACGGGTGGTTCCGTGATAAACTAAGGGAGGGTGAGCCCGATATAGCTCTCCAATGCATTGGGTAACGTGAAGGAGTGAAACGTTAAGGTTTCTCCGAAGAGATTTAGGGAATATACTATGATGGGTATTCCAAATTCAACCAAGAGGGTTACTCCCTATGTAAGAATGTTATGAATGCCTCAAGTTGCCTTTTATGTCTTATGATTTCTATGATTTATTCATGATTTTATGAGGTATGATAAAGTGATTATGCTTTATGGGTAAAGTATGATTTCATTTTTATGTATATATATTCTAATGTTTCCTTTCCATACTTTTATAACCCTTACTGAGATTTTTATGCTCATCTCAAGTTTTTGAAATTTTTTTCACAGGTCAATGGAATGTTACATGATGTGATGATAGTGTCAAGGAAGTGTCAAGAACGAATCCATGTTTTATTTTAAATATGTTTCCATTGATGGGAAAAATGAATACTGTCTTTTATATAACCACATTGTTTAAATGTGGAATGTAATGCATGTTTCATGATCTAGTTCTCTAAAACTCTATACCTGAAAAGATCCTCAATGTTTAATCTTGTAATAACTCAAGATTAAGTAAGGTTTAAGGCTGTGTCCTTATAATAATTATAATATATCTATGATACATTTAGTTTTTATTCCTTCAAATATTATAATGAAATGATTTTAGTGTTCATGCGTATGTACGACTTACCGTCTCCATGAACGATTCATTTCATTTTTATCTCTAAATGTTATAGAATATTATAAATTAATATATAATGGATCTAAATACATATATACTGGTTATATATGAGACATATATCATGATTATCATTCTGGAGATCGTGTATTTTGACTATATGGGCAATGTTTATCAAAACAAGTACATTTCTGACTCAACAACATAATAATGACAAAAATACCGATATAAACATAAATGATTATGTAATTTTTATAAAATGATGGTAAGTAATATAAAATTAATAATAATACAGAAAAATGTTCTTAGGGATGTTTACATTAACTTTTGTTTATTATTCATAAGTATAAAGAACGAACGAGACATGTTGGACTCAAATTAAGGGAAACTTTCTCCCACGTCTTTAAGTTAAACTCTAATTTTATGTTATTTATTTTAATTTAAATTTAAATATATTGGGATTAGATATTTTATATCCTTATTTTTCTTAAATTTTATATCAAACCCATGAGGGTCCCTTTTCAATCTAATCCACTCATTTTCTGAATTATTATGTGACGATGTTAGGCTGTAGAATTTTCGTAATGGAATATATAAACTCAATTTCCAATCATTTGTTTTTACTTATAGATTTTTGATAATATTATGTCATGATTATGTGTGGAATCACTATATGTTTATTTATTTTTTAATTTCATGTTCTCTTTGTGTGGATATTCTTTTAAAAACATAATCACACCCTTGATAAATTGATTTATATAAACATTGGAAGAGAAATATTAACTCAATTTCCATTCATTTATTTTGATACCCATGACATTTGTATTGTTTTTCCAAGACTATGAGTGAATGGAATATGATTTTATAATAATTAATATCCACATGTATTTTGTGTATTAATATTTGTCACACATAATTATTTCATTGATTTATCTATTATCTATTGATATGATCTATGTAAGGGACAACTTCTCAATCTCTATTCATTGAGGCATATCTTGATATTGTGAACCTTTAATGTTAAATTAGGTGTATATATAACCCTTTTAACATTTTATATCATTATATTCTATATTATAATGATATTTAAGGTTTCTTTTGTTGTTATTATGAAATTATTTCTATTCAATTGTTTCTCGAGTGTTATAAGACTCTTTAACTGGAACATCATTTTAAATATTTTAAAGATTTATTCTTCATAGACTTTATCATTAATTTCAATGTTTTCAAAATGGTTTTATGTATTTATTTATATGGACATATATTTTTTAATATTCAAACCCTCAACTATCTTATAAAAGTTTCAAATTTGTTTGGGACACTTTGATTCAAAAAAATCATTATTAAATGTTTTTAATCGATTTAAAAATTAATTGAATGTTTCAATATCAAGAATTGATTTATTGTGTTTGGTGAGTCGTATTTTGACCGAATAAATCTTTTATTTGTTATGATTATTTAATGGTACTTGTACATTTGAGGGGTGGTTACGTGATAATCCAAATATGCATGGTTCTGTGATAATCCTATGGTGGGTGAGCTTGAGATAGCTCTCTTATGAATTGGGTAACATGATGGAGGTAAACGTTAATGTTTCTCTTAATTGATTTATGGAATATACAATGATGATTATTCAAAACATAACTCCTTATATATCTGTGAAGGCTACAATATATGTATGATACAAATTCCACATGTTTCCTTTAAGATTTATTATTTCAATGTGTTATTCATAAATATTATGATTTAATGAGGTATGTTAATGTGAAAATGTTTTAGGATTGAAAAGAATTATTTCATTGATTTGTATGTATTCATGGACTAATGTTTCCTTTCTTTATTTTATATCCCTTACTGAGCCTTTTATGATCATCCCTTGTTTATGAAATTTTTTTCAAAGGGTATAATGAAGTGTAATATAAAGGAAGAATTCTATAATAATTACATCAAGAAAAAAATCATGTTTCATTTAACGTGTTTTATTGTTGTGAAAATTTTGGATAGAGTAAAAGTGACTATTTTTAATATTTTATATGTGAAGTAATATTTATGGTCTAATTATATAAAACTCTAAACATTAAAATATTATCATTGTGATTTCTTGATGTAACAACATATTATATAATTTTTAAATTCATGATTTTATAGATTGTATCAAAGAAAAAGGATTAGAAAACTTTGGAGATAATAATTTTTTCTAAAGGGTTTGGGATATGATCATTGGTTTATATGTTTTTGGAATATTATATGTTCACAGATTTAGAAACTCATATTGAGGATAATTTTATTTCAAGGTGAATAATTTAATTAATGGAGACATTCTCCTTTGAGAAAATTATGCGTTATTAGTTTTGGGATGAAACTTTTTTTTGTATAAAATAACCATTAATGTTAAAACATGTTTTCGTTATTTTTTATGATTTTATCTCATTTTGATAGTGTAATTAGAATTACACACTTTTTGGTAATTGACCACATGCATACTGTGTAACAAACCATCGTGCCCAGAAAGGTTGTCCGAATTGAACCCACAATAGATAGGAAATAAGGGCATATTGTCAACCACTAGCCTATGTGAATTACCTGTTTAAAAAGAATTATTTTTTTAGTTAAATGATTTTATGGATCAAGTATAAGCTAATTTTTGGATCATATATTTTATAAAATGTGTACCTTTAGTATTGGAAAATGGTTCAGTGATTTTGTTATAAATTTTATTTTGGGTGGCATTTTATCATATGTGAACACAATATGATTAAGAAAAATATAATACTTTTGGATTTTATTTGAGTATTAATATTGGAATTTTATTTTGGAATAATCTATGTTTTTATTTTTTAATTATATAATATTTTGTTTATATTTGAAATGATTAACCTATAATGGAGAATATGTGATTAGGTGAATTACATTTTAGTATGAGACTTTAAGAGTAGTTGATGTTATTTGAAGATAAATATTAATATTAATCATGGAAGCCTATGTGATAAAATTCCTCTATATTTTGAGTTTCAAACATAGTTTGGATATTTTTTAATAATCTCAAGGACAATTTTCTTTTGTATTTTCATTTTTGAATTTGGTTTTTTGTTTAATTTTATAGATTAAGAGTATCGTTTCTTTCTATAATATATTTTTTGTTTTGGATATTATCTAATATTTCACAATACATTTTGGTTTTGGTAAATATCTAATGCAAGGGGAAATATATAGTTCATCTTTTTTGGATTATTTGATTCATTTGAAGTTCATTTAGAACTTCAGGTGTGACCAATTCATCATTAATAGTCATCGTTTGGATAAAAGGAAGGTATGTGGTTGATATTTATTAAAGTATGAACCTCTACTTCTCTAGTAAGTTTGTTTTCATATATACATAGTTAAACTCAAAAATAATATTATCAACATTATAAAAAGTACCTTAAAAGAAAAAAATTGTCCTTTAACTATTCTAATAGGGAAATAATAGACCGTTTAACCCATACCATGTTTACGGTTTTCAAATTGTTAACTTTCTTCTTTTCAGGTTTTATTTTACTCTCCATCAGAACATAATGATTAGTTTCTCTTCAATATACATGTTTACTTACATGGAATCATATTATGTGTAATCTCATGTGAAAATTTTACTCTTATTTAATTTTTTTATTTACACTTTTTCCTATGTTGTATTTTTAATGATGTTACCAAGGAAAATTTTAAAATTGCGTGGATGCAACATGAAAAAGAGGGGAAGGATGTAACAACCTAGGTATTTATAGAATAATAAATTTTTTTTATTATTAATATTTATGATAATTATATTATTTTTACATTAAAGGGGGTGATTTTTCCTATAGCATACTCAACACACAATCATAGGTTTCTTTCAAATCATGCATTACACACATCATTGAGTTATACCGAAAAAGAATATTTTAATATTATTATATTAAATGGCAGTTTACTCATATCCTTTTTAATGGTGTGAATGAATAGAAATAACTACAATATTACCATACATGTTATTGAATTACATTTACTTAAATAATTTTAGAGACTTAAAATATGAATAAATCAAATTTTAAGCCTTTAATACTCTAATATTTATTTAAAAGTTAATTTCACTGCCTTTTATAGAGGACCCTTTCTAATTATAGTTTTTTCCATTATATATTTTATAATTGAAAATATAAACATCTTTTATATAATTGGAACATAAATATCTACTTTGGATATAAATTTTGGTATTTTTCTGATAAAGTTCATTTTTAACAAATAGTGATAAATACTGCATTTTAATTAAAAAATGTTTTTCATATATTTTATTTATATATATATATTGATTTTTAGTTGTTTTTAAAGCTTAATTGAATTATATTTTTATCATTTAATTCAATTTTTTTCATTTTCAGTAATTTCACTTTTAAATTTCACATATTCATATATTAATATTTTTCTAGTTTTAACATTGTAAAAACATGCCTCTTGGATTTGAAAATTGGAATTAATATTAAATTCATTAATGAATCTTCTGGGATTTGAATTTGGAAAAATTAATTCCACATTTAGAATCATAAGGTTCTAATTTTGTAAATAGGAATTTTTTATTTTTGGACATTATGAATAGTGACATCTGTATATATTTTATTTACCATGGTGAAAGGATAAATCCGGTAAATAATGGTAAAAAATTATATTATAATAATATTAAACTATATTAAACCATGTACTAATCCTATTAGATGAGATATTTCTGAACATGGTCATCATTGGGTCTATTTTGGGACCCCATGGAGCAATTTTGATGTGAAAATAACATTTTATCATAATTAATTTCATTTAATAAAAAATATAACATAAAAACATATGTTTTAATAAAAATATTATATGGGGTTATTTAAAGGATCTCTTAGAATATAAATAGTAATTTGAAAAATAAAAATATTTCCTATATTGTTATATTTTATATATTATTTTCATATGTTAAATAAATAAATTTAATTATGAAACAATGATGATGCAGTGATTTCTTATTTACTAATGCATTTCAATAAATGATATTATTGATATAAAAATAATTTTATTTTGAAAAAATTTATTTCATACATGAAATTTATGGATGAGTATGAATTTTTTTCTTTGAATTAATAATGTTTTTTCGAAACCATCAAGTTGCAATGGATTTTTAAAATTTCATTATATGAATTGTATAAAAATTGACATAAATGAATTTTTAAATCAAATTCTATTTTATTAAATGATATTATACTCCTAAAAATATAAAATTAAAAAACATTACATATATAATGTTCAAAATATCATTAATGAACTACTTTAGGTTCGACTTTCATTTTATTGTAACTATATTATTCATATAGTATAAATATACCAAAAGACATGATATGTGTTAAATGTGGTAACTAAGAGTTAAAGCTAATAGATATGGTTAAATTTGTTAACTATACTTGTCTAAAACCTATTCATTGAGATATTTTAGAGGAAAAATCATATTAAATTTGAAATAAATTACACTAGGACCATTTGAAACCAAAAATCATAATATAATAAAATATTGTTTTAAAACATTTCTAAAGTGACCCTCCTCTCTCTTATAAAAGACAATCAACCCTATTCATTTAATCACAATAATAAATCCCCTTGTCTCATCAAAACACTACTTAAATAAACTCTGAATGTCCTTAAATTCCTCAAAAAAAACTTACATTGGCCATAATAATATTTAATAAATCCATTTGTCTAAAATCAAAAGAAGTTACCCGATTTATAGGTAACAAATTCTTTCAAGTTCCTATTCTTTATTTTCCTTCTACACTCCCTATTCTACTATTATTAATTGATTAAATAACAACACAATTATAATAACTATACTATTATGTTGTTATGAGAATTATTATAACTACAGATACACACACCTCTATCTTTAGGATATGATCGTTATGTTTTTGTGTGCGGCTAACTACATCCTCAGGAAATGATGATTGTTCAATTTTCCCTCTACGACCTCTCATGGTGGAAATTATGATGGAAATATATTTATATATGATATATATTATATTTATATTGTATCTATTATTTTTTAATATTTATTTAGATCATACCTTTATGCTTTCTGTTATGTGTAATTACGAAAATTTCATTTGTGGAAGTGCAGACTACCACCCCCTTAAAGTTGTATGACTCATTCATTCCATACATGTAATGTATAAATGATGACATTTATTAACATATTTAATTTATATGAAATTTTATATCATAAATTAATTATAATATACTATTGTATCATTTAGTTTTCATTTATTTAAATATGAAAAGGAAATGAACCTACCATTCATATGTACGTACGACTTACCATGTCCATGAACGGTGCATTTCATTTCTTATCTCAAAATGATATAAACTATTATAAATACATATATAATTGATATAAATACATATATATAAGATATATATGAGACATAAACCATTTATAATATTTTGGTGAGGATGTACTTTTTACTTCTTGGACAATTTATATAAAAATAAGTAGATTTCTGACTCTAGTACCAAATATCATAAAAACAAAAAATAAGAACTTAAATGAATATATAGTTTCTATAACATGATGATAATTAAGATAAAATAACTAATAAACCCGAAAAGGTTCTTAATAAATTACAAATTTACTTATGTTTATTATACAAGAATATAGAGAACAAATAAGACAAGTTAGACTCATGGTAAGGGAACGATTCACCCTCCTCTTTTAGTCAAATACTTCTTTAATGTTATGTATTTTAATTCCCATATTATTATGTTGGGATATGATCTAATATATCCTTATTAATGTAAATTTTACTTACAATTTATGATATACCCTTTTTTCTCTCATCAACTCTATCTCTGAATTTTTATATGACGTTGTTAGGCTACCGAATTTTTGTATGGGAATTTATAAACTCAATTTCCACTCATTGGGATTTAGGCATACTTCATTGATTATATTATGCCATTATTATTAGTAGAATACGTATTTATTTACTTATGTTTTAATTTCCTTATTCTATTTTGTGGATATACTTTTTCAATAGATAATATATCCATTGATAAATTTTTACGTCATTTATACCAACATTGTATGGGAAATCTTTGCTCAATATCTATTCATTTAGTTAAATATCCATGTCAATAGTTTTGTTTTACAAGAATATGTTTGAATTACCTATGATTTTTTTACACTTACAATCCACTTATATTGGATGAATTTATATTTTTCACACATAAATATGCCATTGATTTAACGTTAATATAATGATACGATATTTGTAAGGGACTACGTCACAATCCCTATTCGTTGAGGAATAACTCCATATTGTGCACCTTTAATGTCTTATGAGGTGTATATATAACCCTTTAATCATTTTATATAATGATTTTATGTATTATCATGATATCTAATGTTTCATTTGATGTAATTATTATATGATTTTTATTCAAGTGTTTCTCAAGTGTTACTAGACTCTTTAACTAAAACATCGTTTTAAGTGTTTTAATGATTTTTTCTTCAATGTATTTCTCATTTATGTCCATGTTTTCAAAATGCTTTTCCGGATTTAATTATACGTACAAATATGATTTAAAATTCTAACTCTCATATTTCTTTTTAAATTTTTAATGTTGTATGGGGCACTTTTTATTCAACAAATTGGAAATGGATTGAATATTTCAATATATTGAATTGATTTAAAGTGTTTAATGAGTTAAATTTTCATAACATCAATATTTTTTATGTTATGATTATGCAATGGTACATGGAAATTTGACGGGTGGTTGGGTGATAAACTACATATGGGTGGTACCAGGACAGACAAATGGATGATGAGCCCGAGATACCTCTCCAATCCATTGGGTAATGTAACAGAGGTTAACGATAATGTTTATCCAATGAGATTTATTAATTATAATATTCTGGGTATTCCAACCATAAATCCCTATGTAACTGTGAAATCTACAATATAAGTAGGTTATGGATTTAATGAGTTACCTTTATGAATTACGATTTCTATGTATTATTCATAAATATTATGACTTCATGAGCTGTGATAAGGAGTTTGTGTTTTATGAATTAATAGAGTGACTTATTTGATTTTTATGTATTCATGGAATAATGTTTTCTTCTTCATTTCATATCACTTAATGATATATTTATACTCATCGTAATTTTTCGAAATGTTTTTCACAGTATATAAGGATGGGTAAGAGAAAATAAGATTTAAGGAATGTTTATATCATGAAACGAATTCATGTTTTATTTAAGGTGTTTTATTGTTGTGATAAATTTGGATATAGTATAAGTGTCTACATTATAATATTTTAGATGTATTTTAATAGTTATGGTTTAATTCTCTAAAACTATAAACATGAATATATCATCAATGTGAATTCATGACTTAACTCATTATTATGTAATCTTTAAGGCTTGGGCCTTTTAGATGGTATCCAAATAAAGGATTAGAAAATATTCAAGATTATGATGATTTATAAAGGGATAGGGATATAATAATGGGTTTATAATTTTATGGTATAGAATATGTTCAGTGATTTGTAAACCAATTTTAAGGCTTATGTTGTAATGACCCAGACCTGAACAACCACCCTAACAGTGCTAAAAGGGTCGGGTGTTACTAAGTTAGGCGCACCTCCCCGAACGCCAAAAGCTATCGACAAGTAGTGAGGGTCTTTGTAGGTAGACTGGGAAGGATATACCCACTCAGAGGATAATAATGATATCAGTCTGAGTGTAATAATAAATATGCAGTGGTATAAATGGCTCAACAGACTCAACCCATATCCACAGAGTGGAAGCACAATCAATATCAACAAACTGTTGAAAAAAATAAATAAAAAAATAGCAGCGGAAAGTAAAAAAATTATAATATTGAACACTTGTAACTACTACTAATGAAAAAAAACATGCATCCAAAGTAGGTCATACTTATCCATATATAAAAAGGGGGTTGATGGATAAACAATAGTAACTACAAAACCAGTAAGTATGCTAATATATTAAATAAATAAAAACAAGGTAAACTACAGCTAGGAAAGACCTCAAGGTCCATACCATCACCATGCAATAGCTAATGCATCCCAACTCCTAGAGCTGGCATATTTTCTGCAAATAAATCCATAAAGTCTGCACGCGTCATAAAGGGGTCGTGCAAGGTGTGACATGAATCTCAGTAGGATACCACCCAACAGTGCATACCTAATATTAGTGTTTAAGCAGGTATGAATTTGTGAGGAAAACATTAAAGATAATAATTCACAAATAAACACAAACTCCACAAGTTTTCAACAGCCTCCATGGAGTGTCAACTACATCGGCCAACATTGGAATCTCTGTAATGTAACCCAGCACCATGTGCTGCTGGACACCGCATTTCACAAGAACCGACATCCCAAAGGCATGCCCAATAATTAGTAACCCATAGGAACAACGAGGCTTGTCCTCAATAAGTAACTATAGGGACAACAATGAAACCCCTATAAATAAGTAACCGGAAGGAAAACAATATCTACCCTCAAATAAATGTACTCAGAGGGAAAATGATATCTGCCCTCAAATAATAGTGAGCCTCTACCCCCATCCTGATAGCCTCAAATCTATCCCCAAAAAAAGTCATCACATTCCACATGGATTCCTACAGAAAGCACCCCCAAACCAATAGTACCTAAACCGAAACCATCAGGGGCCTCTACCCACATGAGTGGTCAAAACCACCTCATCATGGAGTCTCTCTATGTGCACAATATTCAAAGTTTTTGGGTGATTGGTAATCACCAAAATAGAACCCTTTCCACAACACCTCATACACATCGTGTCCTTGCGACCATGCCGCTGAAGTCTGATGGCCTCTCTTTCCTAGTAACATGTGCCATACCCAACCTGACTGTCATGCTGTCTCATGCCGACATCCATGACACCAAATCCCATGGTCAAAACCACCCAACGTATCTCGGTCCAAGACCAACTTGTGATCAAAATCATTCAAAAATACACAGGTCATGCCATGCACAACACGAAGGTTCCAACATATGTTATATCACACATCACATATATAATCACAATGGAAAACATTAAACAGGCAAGACAATGAAATAGTTGAATTACCCATGCAAGGTGTTTTCCCATACCAGCAATATGGTCTTGATAGCCTCTAACAATTCATATTAATTATTAATAAACTAAATTGATCAGTTAAAAAACAACTGTTCAATCATAACCATTTTGGATTCCCCCTACCAAAATGCCCCAATTGAACAATGACCCCTCGCCCAGCCCCGCTCAAGAAAAATAGGTAATGGGAATTCAAAAAGGAATCCCACGGGTCTTATGAACAATTTAATATGGAATACTAGGTAAATCTGGGTCCCGCTCAAAATAACCAAGAAAAACTGCAGGTTGCACCACCCAAATGACTATGAAAACACAAAAAGAGGTATGCACCACCTACCAGAGGCTCGTATGATGATAGCCCTCTGATAACATCCTCCAATTTGGTATAAAACGAGGTAGATCTATAAAAGCATTAGAATATCTCACACCCCTATAACTCTTCGTATATCATAAATCAAGAAGAACAACTAAACATATGTCAAGGCCTTATTTTGGTGGTTCTAATGGATCAAACAGTGTTCGTATCAGGGTTCGGATGAAGAAATATGATGAATTTTATTTCCTGGGTTCATGTTTCTCAATTTTTCTATCTAGAACCTGGGAAAAGAGGCTACTGCACGTTTTATACAAAAATAGAAAATACAAAGTGTGTAATTTATGACTACATGACATGTATATTCATTTATTGTACATATGGAAGATAATTTTCCTCTGATATACTTTCCAGAGGATACTGAAATGAGTACATGGCATGATCTAGGTAGCACATGGTGTGTACATTGTTTTTCTCCGCTTCCTCACCGAATTACCCACACTCCATGTATATCCCTC
Source organism: Viscum album (assembly GCA_963277665.1). NCBI lineage: Eukaryota > Viridiplantae > Streptophyta > Magnoliopsida > Santalales > Viscaceae > Viscum > Viscum album. Next base: position 1,814,531,221 of record OY728147.1, on the reverse strand, counting down.
CTTCACATCTAGAATATATGACATGTCCAAGGAGGACCTGACTTGTAAATTTTTAAATGATTCTACCTAACCAAAACATCCACACAACATGTATGGATGCCACACGGTCAAGGGTACACGGCATGTCTATAACTACATTCCGTGTAGTAAGAAATTACAACACAGTCACCACACGACATATACTCGGAAAGTACACTGTCAGTACATGCCCAACCAATAAATGGCGTGTACTGTAGAGTAAACGACATGTATTCTAGAAATTTCAAGAACATCTTGAATTTCTTATTTTTCTCAGGGACAAGTCAAAAATTCTAACTGGGTTAGTATTTTGAAACTTTCTATAAAACTGTGTTCTTACAAACTCCCCACCTTAATATAGATCATCCTCGAGCTATCTAATGAAACTCAGGGATGGAACTAAACAAACCACCCCGTTCAGAGTAGCCTAGATTACCCAGGTCTCAATGGTTCTGGATAAATTTCTCAAGGGAGCCCCACTTTAAGAATTTGCTAACTCAATCTCAGCATGAAAAAACTCAAAACTAGAGAAGGTTCACTAACCAGTAGTACAGATGCATAGTCCTTTCGTGATGCATTGTCACCCCTGTACCTCCTTGGTGGTCCTGTGTCATTCCCGACACCTAACGTATCTCGCACCTCATCGGTGTCTGACTCCAAAAGGTCTTGCATCCCATGAATGTTGAAAAATGATCCCAGTTCCAAGTACCTCATGTATCCCACGTCATCGATTCCCCGATTCACAAGGAATCTCACGTAACCTACATCCATGATGCCCTGATGCCCCCAACAGCTCATGTAACCTACATCCTCGATGCCCTGATTCCCACTACACCTCAGGTAACCCACATCCTTTATGCCCCTGATTTTACACATCTCATATATATATCACACACTTGATAGGGTGCCAATCTCTCTGACTAGAATCTAGTTAGTCCACATAGTTCATGTGTATCACGTGCACTCAAAACAGAAATTACTCTAGAGGTTATGTAAAAAAGGAAACATTGAAATCACGGTCTCACCCATGGTGTACCTCAAACAATCATCGGCTCACCATCCTGCTCAACCTCTATCAGCTCCACGACGTGCACCTGGACTAAAATACGACTGTTAAATGCCTGATCTCCCTACGGTGTTGTTCCAGCCACCAACCACTAACCCCTCAGCTATATCCTGTGGTCTCTGTCACGTCTTCCATGTGTAGCTGAACCTCGGCTACCATCTCCTGGAACTGAACCAAAACCAACTCCAGAATCCAGTGTATGTCCTGCTCCCTGCTTGTCCACTCTCTGAGATGGCTGCCTACAAAACCTCTCAAGATTCCCAACATGTTCACATGCCCGACACTACATTAGAGGCATATCATACTATGTCCGAACATGTCATGGTTGTCCACACATAAAGTAAACTACTACAGAACTACCATGTTGTAGTCTAGATGAGTCCTTGTCCTGACTGCCTTGATGGAACTCATCTCTTCCTCCCTTCCTGTTGTCTGAACCCTTTCTTGAAGTTGTCGGCCAACCTGAAGATATTCACCTAGATCCTAATGGCATGTCGTAAGCCATCCTTGAAGCACGTCACCCATGTCGCGTTATCACTTACCATAACAGCTGCAAGGCGATACAACTCCATGAAAGTACATGAATTGTATATGACGTGCATGCCTCCCTACTGAAGGATCAAAAACTCCCAAGCTCACTCGGCCCTCTGTGTCTCCAGGTAAAAGTGATCAAAAAATATATCGTCTAAGTCTTTCCATTCTTTTCCTCCGTGCTTGTGATCCTGAACCTACACATCCCACCAACGCTTCGTTGGTCCCTGAAGCATGTATGTCAAAAGTTTGACCCTCTACCATGGAGGCATCTCGAGCTGATCAATGTTCATCTACAAGCTCTCTATTCAGTTCTCATCCGCCTCCATACCAACCTCACCATGAAAAAGTAATGGATGTTGCGACTGGAACTCCCACATCAGACATTCCATAGATGGATTTGTACCACGTGCGCCTATGTTGATCCCCTGCAAGACATTTACTAGGCTAGCTCGAAGATTCTCGTCGTGCTATGGTCCAAATGATTCCATACCTGGATGATGTCATGCCTGCACTAGATCCTATACCTGATCTTGTCCCTGAGCCTATTCCTGTGTCTCCTACTCAACCTGCACCGGATCCTGAACCTGATCCTGCACTGACGACACTGTATCATCATCCATCTGTCACTCCATCAAAACATATAAGAGGAACCCACTGAATACCATAAGTGGTCACACAACCCTTATATATAAACAATATATATTCAATACAGATAAGGAAAGAAATAAAAGGCATCACACAAATAACACCTTTACTCTACCCCCCTACAACCATGCCCCACGACATACCGCCCACATGGCCTCCTTAACCACCCCCAACAGATCCAAGTATTAAAAGTACCTAATCAATGCCCGTCCTGACAACCAACGTTGCCTCAAACCAACGACCTAGGCACCCAATACCAGGGATCAAAATCAACTCAACCAATAGTATCTTCCTACTCGTACAAGATCCAATCCCAAATACCCTACCACATGTAATTACACAAATATATAAAGCATGCAATAACACATTGCAATCAATAATAAATTCTATCATAAATTTAACCTATTCATATTTCAGATCACACAAAGCCTGGAAATTTGATATTTGTCACATGGAATTATCAGTTCACAATGCTTACATGCAGTTATGAAATTGAAATACCCTACAAATGTCCCTATCAAAAGCCAAAAAAAACAACCTTTCTATACCGGGATAATGTCCAATTATCACTTACTACACCGGAACATGGTTTACATATCACAATCATTAACATAACACACCAAATGAGCCACCAAGGTGGAAATCATATAAATTTCAAACATTGAAAAAATAAAACAGCAACTTTCACCCATGGAAACATTGTCCATCCCTCGTACCTAGGGCTATAGACTCCCATGAACAAGCTAGAAACCCAGTTCCATTAACAACATATATCTAGTCTACTATATCCCAAATAGTAAAACTTGCAGAAATAATAGAGAATCCTAAATATCATTAGTATCCACAAAACATTGCTACTAAATCCATATTAAGAACCACTCTGATACCACATTGTTATGAACTGGACCTGAATAGCCACCAGAACTATGTTAACGGGTCGGGTTTTAATACTTTAGGCACACCTCCCCGAATGCCAAAGGCTGCCGACTAGTAGTGAGGCTCTTTATAGGTATAGTGGAAAGGCTATACCCTCTTGGAGGATAATAATGGTACTTATCCGAGTATAATAATAAAGAGGTAGTGGTATAAATGACTAGTCAGACTCAAACCAGACACGCAGAGCTAAATCACAATCAATATCAATAAACAGCGGAAGAAATAAATATAAACAACGGCAGCAGAATGTAAACACAGTAGCATGTTGAACACTTCTATCTACCACCGAACAACAAAAAAGCATCCAATGTAGGTCATACATATATAAATAGGGCACCAATGGCCATCCAACTGTAACTACAAAACAACTAAGCATGCTGATAGTTGAAATAAATCAAAACAAGCTAAAATTCATCTAGGAAATACGTCAAGGTCCATACCATCTCCATGAAACAACTAATGTGGCCCACCTCATGTAGTTGGCCTATTTCGTGCACGTATGTCTATAAAATATGCACGCATCCTGAAGGTCCCATGCAGGATGTGAGATAAATCTCAATAGGATACCACCTAATGGTGTGTACCTAATATAAGTGTTTAATAAGGTATGAATTTGTAAGGAAAACAATAAATAGAATGATGCACAAATAAACACAAAATCCACTAGGGCTCAATAGCTACCATGGAGTGTCACCTACTTCGGCCAACACCAGAATCTCTACCATGTAACTGAGAACCATGTGCTTATGACACCATGTGTCTCAACTAATGAAGTCATGATGGCATGCCTAAGAAATAGTAACCCAGAGGAATAGCGATGCAAGCCCTCAATATGTGACTAGAGGGACAATGATGTCTGCCCTCAAAATAAGTAACTGGAGGGACAACGATGTCTACCCTCAAAATAAATTACCCGTAGGGATAGCGATATCTGCCCTCAAATAAAGTTGATCCTATGCCCCCATCCCAAAACCATCAATTCAATCCTCTGAAGGCTCCTAAAGTTCCATGTGGCATCCTATTACAAGCACCCCAAAACCAATGGTACCTAAACCACAACTAATGGGGGACTCTACCAACACGAGTTATCAAAACCAACTCATCACAGAGTCTCTCTGTGTGCACACAACTCAATGTTTCTAGGTGAGCGGTAATCACCAAAATAGTACCCAAGCCACAACACCCCTGACACCTCTTATCCCTGCGACCATGCCGCTAAAGTTTGATGGCCTCGGCATCCCAGTAACCTAGGCCATGCCCAACATGACAGTCGCACGGCCTCAAGTCGAAATCCATGATGCCCAATACCATGGTCAGAATCATGCAACGTAACCCATCACAACCCTAACATGTGATGAATGTCACTCAACAATATCCAGGCCATGCCTTGCACAACCCGAAGGGTCCATCATATTCAATATCACACATCACATATATAATAACAATGGAAAAAATTAAATAGGAAAGACAATAAAATAGTTGAATTACACATTCATGGTTTTGTCCCATACCGGCACTGAGGTCTTGAGAGCCTCTAACAATTCCTATCGGGAAATAATAAACAAAACTTATTAGTTAAAACATCACAGTTCAATCATAACCATTTTGGCTTCCCCTAGCCAAAATCTCAAATTGAGCAATGTCCCCTTTCCCAGCCCTACTCAAGAAAAACCGGACAAGGGCATACCCAAAGGCATCCCAGAGGTTTAATGAACTATTTAATTTGCAATATCAGATAAAACTAGGTCCCTATCAAAATACCTTAAAACGAGCCAATGGCCGCACCACCCAAATGACCACGAAAACAAAAAAAAGGTATGCACCGCCAATCTGGGGATCATATGATGATAATATTCCTATAACAGCTTCCAATTTGTTTTAAAATGCAGTAAGTCTATAAAAGAATCTAAACTGCTCTCACCCCTTTTACAGGTCATAGACCAGAAATCAAGAAAAACGTCTCATGTTCAATCAAGTCCTTACCAAGGGGGTTCCAACATAACCAATGGTGTTCAAATAAGGGTTTGGATCAAGAAACAGGATCAATTTGAAGTCTGAGATTCCAGTTTCTCGAGGGTTTTGTCCTGAACCTGAGAAACGAGGCTACTACCCATTTTATGTGAAAAAAGAAAAATTCATGTCGTATACTTTATGACTACACGCCGTGTAGGTTCGTTTACTATTCATATGGTGGCCACTTTTCCACTAACATACTTTCCAGAACCCACAGACATCAGTAGACAACATGTACTATGTAGCACACGACGTGCACACAGTTTTTCTCCTATTCCTCACTGACTTACCCAGATGCCATGCATATTCCCCATACAAGGCTAGACTACACGACCTATCCATGGAGGAAATAGTGTGTGCTTGTTTGAATTATTCTAACTGGCCAAAACATCCACACAACATTAATGAAGGCCACATGGTAAATGGTACACGACATGACTATAAATACATGCCGTGTATTAAGAAATTATTACACTATCCCCACACGGCATTTACTCGGTGAGTACATGACCAATACTTTCCCAACCCATACAGGGCGTGTAATCTAAAGTACACGTCGTGTATTCTGGAAATTTCTAGAACATCAAGATATTTCCAGTTTTCTCAGGGAAAAGTCAAAAATTCAAACATGGTCGTGATTTTGACCAGTTCTACAACCCAGGTTCTGTCATATGTTATTTCGAGGTGATTAGTGGTATTTTTGGAGACATTCACCTTTGTGAAAATTATGGGTTATTAGTTATGTGATGAATAATGTGTGTTATGAAATAACCATTGAGGATAAAACAAGTTATGGTTTTTTTAGGGCATTGTCTCATTTTCTTATTTTAATTAGAATTATATATTTTTCTATAGGGAAAAAACATAGACCATGTGACAACTCGTCGTATCCGGAAAGGTCGTGAGAATCTAACCCACAACCGAAGGGCAACAAGGGCGCTTCATCTACCCCTTGTCATCTTGAAGAACCTCGTCAGTATGACTGATTAATTTAGTAAAATTATTTTATGTATCAAGAATATGTTGATTCTGGGAACTTCTATTTTATCAAACGGATACCCTTAGTGTTCGAAAATTATTTTTTGATTAAGGGATAAATGATATTTTGGGAGATGGTTTCTCATTTGGGAACACTATATGACTATGGAAAATAGATTAATGTGGGATTTCATTTGAGGAGTAATTGTGGAATTCTATAAAAGATGAATGAACGTTTTTCTATGGACTTATAGAGATTTGGGTTAGTTATGGAAATGATTAATCATTAATGGAGAATATGTGATTAGGATAATTACTTTTTAATATGAGACTTTAAGAGTAGTCAATTTTATTTGGAGATAAGTGTTATGATTTATCATTAATGATTATGTTATCAAATTCTTCTAATTTTTGGGTTTCAATCATAGTTTGTATAATTCTTATGAGTTTCAAGGAAAATTGTTTATTGAATGGTATGTTTTGAACTTTGGCTTTTGTTTGTTTTATTTTAGAGATTAATAGTATAACTTCATTCTATAAATTATTTTTCATGGATTATCAAAAATGTATTAACCATTTCTGTTTTGGTTAATATATAAATACAGGGGAAATATATAGTTCATCTTTTATTGTATTATGTGACTCTCTAGAAGACGATCTTAGTGCTTTAGATGTGAAAAATTCATATTGAATACTCCTCATTTGAAGAAAATATTAGATTGTGGTAGATATTTATTTAAGTACGAACCTCTACATGAAAATTATCAATATTTCCTTGCATTCAGAGTTAAACACATAAATAAATTCTTAATCATTATGAAAAAACCGTAAAACAAAAACATTATATGTTTAATTTTTCTACATGGAAATAAAATACTTTTTAACCCATCCCATGATTACGGTTTTTAGATTTTTAAATTTCTTCTCATCATGTTTTCTATCACACACCATCAGAACATGATGGTTAGTTTGTCTTCCATTTACATTTTTGTTGCATTCAATTTTAGTATGACTTATCTAGAGTGAAATTTGTACTTCACATTATTTGATCTAAAGTGATATATTTATAGACACTTTTTCTAATGTGGGATTTTTAATTATGATACCGAGCAAAATTATAAAATATCGAGGATAAAATTTTCAAAAGGGTGGATAGATGTAACAATCTCCTTATTTATAGAATAATAATTTGTAGTTTATTTTTAATTTTTGGAAGAAGATATTATTTTTACATTAAAGGTGTTTCTTGGTATGGAAGTTTACTCAAAACGCAACAACGAGTTTCTTTGAAATCATATGTTTCACACAACATTGAAGAATACCAAAAAATAATATAATAAAATTATTATTTTAAATGGTATTTAATGCATAGAAATTGTATTGGAGGTAATGAAAATTATTAACTAAAATAATATCATACATGCTTTTTAAATACATTTATCCAAAAAAATTATTATAATTAAATAATAATGAATCTAATTTTATTCATGAAATACTCTAATATATTTTAAAAATGTTTTTTTCCTGTCGTTTGGTGATGTACCATTTTTTAAGTATAGTTTTTGACATTTTTATATGTTATATATGAAAAAATAAACATATTATATATAATCAAAGCATCAAAATTTACTTTGGATTTAAATTTTCTTTTTTTCTTGATAATGATCATTTTTATTGAATAGTGAAAAATACAACATTCTAATTCAAAACTAGCTTTTAATATAATTTATTTATATAGTTAAATTTTCCTTTTATTTTGTTTTATTGTATAATTATATTATATTTTTATAATTTAATCCAAAGATATTCGTTTTTAGTAATTTTACATTTACATTTGTTATAAATACATGTCGATCTTTAGGTAGTTTTCAATTTTTTAAACACATTTTTTGGTTTTGAAAATGGGAATTAATTTTAAATTAATAACTATAAATTCTCTATTATAAAATTGATAAAATGGATTCAATATTTGGAATTTGATGGTTTAAATTTTTCCAATAGGTACCTATTGTTTTTTGTCATTATAAACAGTAACATCTGTAACTATTATATTTATTGTGGTTAATGACTAAATATGTTAAATATAAATTTATAATAATATTAAGCTACTATAACACATCTATTAATCCTATTGGATGAGATATTTCAAACCATTGGAATCATTGAGTCGGGTTTGGGACCCCATTGAGCCACTTTGATGTAAAAATGACATTTTATAAGAATTAATTTAATGTAATGAAAAACATAACATAAACATGTATCATTTAATAAAAAAATTATATGTCGATATATAATTGATATATTATACTATAAATAGCAATCACGAAACTTATAAAATTTTCTAAATAATTATATTTTATTTATAATTTTTAGAAATTAAATAAAAAAAATTAATTATGACATAATAATGATGTAGTGGTTGTTCACTAATAAAGGATTCAAATAAATGATATTATAAATATTAAAATAAATTAATTTGGAAAACTTTTATGCCATCCACGAATTTTATGTCAGATTATTACTTATTATATTTAAATTAATGATGTTTTTTTAAATAATTATCATGTAATTGATTTTTAAAATGACATGATATGAATAGTATAAAAATTTACATAAACTAGATTTTTGAAAAATAACATTTTATTAAATTATAAAATAGTCTTAAACACTAAGAATCCGAAAAATGACATAGATAATATTGAAAATTACATTAATGAACCATTGGAGGTTTGATTTTAATTTTATAGTAATTATATTAAACATATAGTATGAATATACAAGAAAACATGGTAAGAGTTAAAATAGTTAACTAATTGTTGAAGCTAAAAGATTGTCTAAAATTTGTGATCTATACTTTTATAAAAACTATTTATTGATATATTTTCGAACCAAAATCATATTATCTTTGAAATAAGTGATTTTGGGGAAATGTTAATGCAAAAATCAATTTATAATAAAATAATACATCAAACCATTCATAATGTGCCCCTCCTCCCTCTTATAAAGGTGCACCAGTATTACCCATTTAATTACACCTTTAAATCCTTTTAGCTCATCCAAACTATACTCAAATACGCTCACAATATCCCTACATTCATCATAAAATCCCTACCTTGGGTATAAGGCAATTCAATAATGCCTTTTGTCTCAAATCAAAATAAGTTACTGGATTTAGAGGTAACGTTTTCTCCCATGTTCATTTCCTTTACTATCCTTATCCACTCCATATTCAATTATTATTCTATAATTACATAAAAATATCCCCAATATACCAGGATGTTTTATGATATTTATTTGAACTAAACTTACACACACCTCCAACTAATGGATACAAACTTACTGTTATTAGGTACGAAGAACTACTACCTCACAAAATGATGATTGTTTAATTTTCTTCTACCACCTCCAATGGTATACATTATGATGGATATTTATTCATATATATGAAATATATTATATTTATATTCCCATTAATATTATTTAATTTATATTTATATAATACCTTTATGATTCTTATATTGTGTAATTACGATAAGTTCATTTGAGGAAGTGTGGACTACCGCCCTCTCAAAGTGATATGACTCGATCATTCCATACATGGAACATATAAAAGATGGAGTTAATGAACATATGAATTCTGTATATATTACTATATTATAATTTAATTATAATATACTTATTTATAATTTATTTTTCATTACATTATGTATGGAAAATAAATGAAAGTAACGTTCATTTGTACGTACGGCTTACCGTCTCCAAGAACGGTGAATTTCATTTCGTTTACACAAATGTTATAAACTATTATAAATACATATATATTTTATATGAATACATATAAACTAGATATATATGATAATTAAATACTTAATAATATTCTCATGATGATGGACTTTAGACTACATGGACAATTTATATAAAAACAAGTTCATTTCTGACTCAATTACTGAATATCGAACCAACGAATGATATGAACATAAATGATTATGTAATGTTCATAACATGATTATATGTGATATAAAATCAATATCAAAAAATAAAAATGTTATTAATAATTTATAAATTAACCTATGTTTATTATTCAGTAATATAAAGAATGAATGAGACAAGATAGAATCAATGTTATAGAACCTTTCATGCTCATCTTTTAGACAAAAACATGTTTTATATTATGTATTTTAATTTAGATTTTATTATGATATGATTTTTTCTTATAATTCCTTATTGCTATAAATTTTATGACCATGTGACGAGAGACCCTTTCATTTCTCATCAACTCATTTTTATGAATTTTTAATTGACACCATTAGACTGGTGAATTTTTGTAAAGGAATTTATAAACTCAATTTCCACTCATTAGGGTTTTACAAATATTTCATTGATTATTTGTTGCCAAAATATTGTGTTGAATAACTATTTATTTTATTTTTTAACTTCCACTTCCTTTTTTTTGTGGATGTACTTTTTCGACACATAATCACTCCATTGATAAATTATTACGAAATTTATACGAACTTTGTAAGGCTAATCTTATCTCAGTCTGAATTTTTTTTGTTAAATATCCATGTCATTGGTTTTTACAATAATATTTGTGAATGAAAATTTATTTCCATACACATAATACCCACTTATATTTGTTATATACTTATATTTTCACACAAAACTTTGTCATTGCATTATCATTAATCTAATGATAAGATATTTGTAAGAGACTATGTGTCAATCTCTGTTCATTGAGAAATATCTTGATATTGAGACGCTATAATAACCTATAAGGTCTATATATAACTCTTATAGTATATTAGATCATGATTATCAATATTCTTATGATAATTAGGGTTTCATTTTATGTTACTCGTTAATTATTTTTATTCATATGGTTCTCAAGTGTATTGAGATTCTTTATCTGAAACACCATATAAAATGTATTGATGAATTATTCTTATATGTATTTCTCATTAATATCAATATTTTCAAAATTATTTTACAGATTTATTTTTATAGAAAAATTATTTTTAAAATTATAACTGTCAAAAAAAATGTAAGTGTTTCAAGGTTTTGTGGGAAACATTGATTCAAAATATAATTATTAAATGATTTAATGTTTATGAAAATGAATTGAATATTTCAATATATTTTATTTATTTGTTTTGTTTGAGGAGTTAAATGTTCATAACATAATACTTTTATGTGTCATTATTATTTAATGGTACTTGTACATTTTATCAGTGGTTACAGGATAAACCATATATTGGTGGTTCTGTTATAATCCTAGGGCGGGTGAGCCTGAGATAGCTCTCCAATGCATTGGGTACTGTGATAGAGGTAAATTTTATTGTTTATCCAAATAGAATTAGGGAATATACTTTAATGGGTATTCGAAATGTAACTCCCTATGTAGTTTTTAATGTTACAATTTTTGTATGTTATGGATGACAGAAGTTATCTTTATGATTTATGATTTCTATGTGTTATCCGTAAATCTTATGATTTCATGAGGTATGTTAACAAGCATATGTTTTATGACTATAAAGTATAATATCTTTTATTTGTATGTATTAATATACTAATGTTTTGTTTCTCTATTTTATATCCCTTATTGATCTTTTTATGCTTATCCCATGTTTTGGAAATGTTTTTCACAGGGTATGAGGAAGGGAAAATGAAAAGATGAATTAAAGAAGATTTATATCAAGAAAAAAATTATAGTTTTATTTAAGTTGTTTTATTATTGTTAAAAACATGGATATAATAGAAATTTATACTTTTTAATATTCTATATATAATGTAATAGTTATGGACTAATTGTCTAAAACTCTATGCTTGAAACAATCGTTGATGTGAATTCTTGACATAACTATGGATTATGTAATGTTTAAGGCTAGGTCTTATGCATTTTTTGTTGACATAAAGGATGGATGGGACAAATATTTACATTTGGTTGAGTTCATTTACAATAATAGTATCCAACTGATCATCTAGGTGGTTCTGTATGAAGACATTTTTGGGAAAAGATACAGAACCCCTACATGATGGGATGAAGTCAGTGTACATAAGATGCTATGACTTTATATGTTTGAGGAAATACTAGAAAATGAGGAATCCATTCAGAAGCACTTCAAGGAATCCCAATGTGGATAGAATGGCTGATTAGACAATCCTTGATGAGACACAGAGTTTGATTTTGGAGACATAGAACCCTCCATATATCCCCATGGAAGAGAATCCTGAGGTTTTCATGAATGGAATGATCATTCTCATGTACATCTTCCCATTTTATATTCATAATCATGTATTCCTTGTGTCCTATCAACTACCACATCTACATACCAAGTATCATGTACATTATTTTTTCTAGGTATCTCTCTGGAAGACGTACATACTATATCCCTCCCAATTATGGAATTCCTAGGTGGTATAACTATAGAATGACATATCTTATTATGAGTAGCTAGTCAAGTCAAAAGACTATAGAGATAAACTTATATACAAAAAAACTACTATAATTGTAAATGTACATTCGTGGATACAAAATTACTAAGAGGAAACAAGGGAGCTAACGGAAGAGATGAAAGAAAAGTACTGTCACCTTTTTTACCTTAGTATGTTAATTGAAATTTCATGTGAGAAATTTCACAAAGGTGGGTGAATTTATTGATCCTTATTTTTATCAATGGAAATTTCATTATTTTAATTATTTAATCTTTAATAAACCACATAATATCACATAATATCATATGGATAATACAATAAAGATATTATACATAAAGAATGAATGAAATAATAGGTACATCTAAAAATTAAGGAACCAATACCAAGAGAATTGTAACATGAACATTGGACTAGTAATGTGAAAATAATAAATATAAATAATAAGACCTCAACCTTAGACATTATATAATATTGATATAATTCAATTATTTTCTTGAATTCACATAGAAGATATTTTTAGGTTTATATATTTTTGGAATTAGTTCATAACACATACATTAAAACATAAATATTACATAGTAGAATCTTCTACATAGTATGTAATTTTTTATAAAACATAATCTTCTAAAAAACATGGATTCGTTTCATGTTTTAATATAATAACTTTTTTTAATACAATACATGACTCAATTAATCCTTATTTCATGTGAGAAAACATTTAAAAACTTTGTATGAGAAAAAAAATCATTATAAGAGATACACCAAGAAGGAAAACATTTAGTCTTTGAAAAAAAATTAAACAATGAATACATTATCATTAAGTAATATTTTTTACCCTAATGAATTAGAAATCACGTTTCACTAAATATATGCTTATTACATACCCATTTTTTAATCAAAATAATACCATAAGACCATATAAAAACCCATAACATATAAAGGAAACATTAGACATAATCATACATAAACAGAATAACTATACCGTCAAATTGCACCCATATCACTAAATGGAATAGCAACATTCTTAACATCTATACCCAATGAATTAGAGGATATAATTTAACCACCAATCTGTGGTTTATCACAGAACCATCTATATTTGTATTATCACGTAAACCACCTATATTTGGGTTATCATGTAACCATCCATCAAATTTCCAAGTACAATAACATAATCATGATACATAAAGCAAGAATATAAAAAAATAACATTTCCACACTATAATCACAAGCGAACATTTCACGATATTTATATAACCCATACTTTATCAAAATATTCTCAGTAATAAAATTCCTTAAATTTTTATAAATTGTTTCTTTTACTTTTAAAAAAAATAAGGCTTGTAGAGGAATCCAAATATCATATAATGGTTTTGTTAACAGAGAATTTATTGTCCTAACATATGTTAAAAAAAGTCCATTTTTTGTTTTGTGAAAATATCCACAAAAATATATTCCATTATTAATAATTTTGAACAAAATTAAAAGTCAAAAGGTTTATTATACACTATATAAAAGATGTATATTATAAAAATATGCCTCAATGGATGTAGATCAAGATGATGTTCCATATCATGAGTCTACTTCGTGATGTAAAATCATTATGATTGTGAATAATAAAAGTCAGTAAATTTATTGTTTATTGAAATCCTTTTTTATGTTTATTATTCTTTTTATATCACTTATTCATTATTATAAACAATTATGAATTACATATGTTCATATCAGACATGTTTTTCGATTTTTTGGTACATGAGTAAAAAATTAACGTGTTTTTATATAAATTGTCTATTCGATTAAACGTAAATCCACTATATAATAATATTCATTATATAAATATCATATATATCCAATATATATTTATTTATAGTATTCAATAATATTTGGAGATAAGAAATGAAATTAACTTTTTATGGAGAAGGTAGGTCGTATGTACGCATTAACGCTACATTCATTTCATTGTCATATTAAAAGTATAAAATTATAATTACAATATTATATTAATTTTATATATTTCTCATAGGTTTAATAGAACTATCTTTTTTATGTTCAATGTATAGTAATAATGATTCATATCTCTTTGAGGGGCGGTAATCCACACATCCTCAAATGAAATTATAATATTTACAGTACATTGAAAGCATAAAGATATATTTTCAATAGAGAATCCATAAGAATATACTAAATATTAATAAAATATATATCATATCAAAATATAGTTTCCATCATAATTTACAATGTGAGAGGTGGTAGGGTAAAATTGTACAATCATCTTTTGTGAGGGAGTAGTCCGCCATATGATTAAACAATATGGTCATTACACCTTAAATGGAGGCTTGTATAATTTTAGGTTAAAACAATATCACCACAACATCCTAGAATATTTAGGAATTTGTTTCTATTATGTAATCAATAAAATAAGAGTATCGGTATTGGGGAATATAAATGAAACCCAAAATCATGAGAGTATGTGTTTCCTCTTAATCGGGTAACATCTTTTTGTTTATACCAAAATGATTTCATGGGAGGCTTTATGAATGAAGTGATGATTATAAAATTAGGGTAGGTATTCTAAGAATACATTTGGTTAGATTTTTGGTGAACCTAAATGATTTTGATGTGTGATTATTATAGAAGAAATTTTAAATTTTTTATAAGAGAGGAGGGTAGACCATAGGGATTACCAAAAGTATTAAATTAATATAAAATAATCATCAATTAAAAATAAACCAAATCTAATTAATTTCGGAGATAAAATATGGATTGTTCGAATTAATCTTATCCAATAATTTGTAGACATGTATGGATTCTATTTCAAACCTTGCATTTTTAGTTGACCCTTAATTATTCTCTTTAATTATTATTTGTGGTAATAACATTTTACATATTAAGAGACTAATAATTTTTTATATATGGAGTAAATTTCCCATAATTGTACACTTAATAAATGTTTCATCCTTGTCCAATTAAATTTGTTATTTTAAAATATTTTTATGATTTTTAAATAATTTAAAAAAATTAAGAATTTTTTAAAAATAAATTATTACAACGTTAACACTACTCAGTTCATTGAATTTAAATAAAATCCAAACAGAGTGGAAACATCAATCCAAATAATTGAATAGTATTCTAATAATAAATATTATCCTAGAAATGTTTTCTATGGAATATATTATTTCATATAATATTTATTTTTATATTAAATATATAATTTATTTGATATTTCTCTTAATAAAATAAATATTTTATCACTCGTGTGTCGATATTTGTTTATATTATTTAATCTCTAAAATTTCTAAATAATTTTACAGGATGTATATAATTGAATTATAATTCAGTACAATACTTATGTTTTTAGTTTCATCATCTTTATTACAACATTAAATTTCTTATACTTATAATATATAAGAGAGTGACATGTTATCTCGTTCTTTGCATTTAACATTAATTACATCTCCTTCCTAGAAAAAAGTCTATTAAATGAATCAATTTTGATCCTTAGGTTTTAAGGGTCGATTTTTACTCATCCTATTGGATTTTGGATGGGTTTAGGATAATTTTATTTTCCTAATAATATTTTTTCTTACCCTAATTTAATTTATTTTTTTTAACCGTGGTGAATTTTTTGTACCAATGTTACAATTTATAATTTCCAAAAATAAAAAGGATCAACTTTCACAATGTGAATCTTCCTATTCCTAATATGGAATCCATTTTTCCAAATTCAAAAAAAAAAGTTACAATACATAATTGAAAATTAATTTTTGTTGTAAAATGAGAAAAATGTGTTTTAGATGTAAAAACCATCACAACATTCACATGTGTTTATATCAAATTTCAATGCAAAATTACATCCAAATAAAAAATTGGATTAAATGATAAAAAAATAAAATAAAATTTTAAAACCAATTAAAAGGTCAATATATCTTCATTAAAATATAGATGATAAAGATGTTTTGAAAGAAAATTTTGTATTTTTCACTAATCCTATAAATATGTATTTTATTAGAATAATACCAAAACTTCAACTAATGTAAATTTAGATGTCTCATGTCTAAATAAGAATTTTATTTTTTCAAATAAATCTTATCAAATTGTCAAAAAATGGTTTCAAAAATGTTTTTCTATCAACAGGAGGTAAAACTACCATTTCAAAATATTAGACTATTTTATTATTAGAATTGGATTTATTCTAATTTTAATCCACTATAATTTATATGATAAATTTAAAAACATTTAAAATAATTGTGTAAACATAATATATATAGTTTTTTCATTCAATAAAATAAAATGGTTAGTATTTTAATACCATTTAAAATAATTATATTAATATTGTATTATTTGTTTAAAACTATTACATATTTACAATGTATGATTTTGGTGAAACCTACTGTTCTGTGTCGAGTACGCTATCAGAAAAAGTTTCACCAATTAAATAATCGGAATATATTATTCATAAATAATAGTAGATATTAAAATTTATTAATTATTCAAAACCTATAATTTTACATACTTCAGCCCTTTTGAAAGATTCATCCTTACAATTTTATTAAATTATTAAATAAATGTGGGTATTTCTCCCCCATATTTTTTTAGATTACCATGTTTCCTACACATCCATATGGTTTTTCCACACCACCTTTTCTTACTGAATACCCATTTTCTAAAACACTTTCTCTCTATAGTCATGAATATGTATAGGTTGTTTCTCATAAAAAAATATTCTCTTCCAACTGAACTACCACTGGACACAAATCATGATATAGATCATGCATATACTTTCATAACCTTTAATCAAGAAATAAATTGTGTACTTTGGATAAACATTGAGTTAAATCTACATTGTAGGATATTGATCCAATATTATCTAGGATTTCATAATGTCCAATTAACCCCATACTCGGTAAATAAATATGTTGATCCCAACTTCCCTATTAATCCATTGATGAAGCATGTAGAATATCCCCCATGGCATGAATTTTTTATTTTGATAGCCAATCTGATTAAGGTAGAAATTTTGTATGGGAATTTAATTCATTTATAAATGCCTTATAATGGCCTTTCCAAAAATTAGAAGTTAGTTTGGTATTGTGATCAAATACAATATAATGATGAAGTCCATGTAACATTACAATATCATTAAGATTCTACTTATAATTTTCATATTGAGAAAAATTATGTCAAATAAAAAAAAATTAGCAAATTTAGTCAATCAATAAAAAATTAACCTGATTGCATTATTACTAATAATAGTCTTTGGGAATAAGGCTAAAAACGTGTGGATATATTAACCCATTTAAACTATATCACTGGAAAATGTTGAAGAAACACATTTTGAAACAACCATTATTATTTAACCTGTTGAAAATAAATCATTTAATGGTAAATTACCCAATATTAATTTCATTTCATCCTACCAATAATATTCTCTAATATATTTTAACATCGTAATACTTCCATGATGTACTGAAAATGGAGAACTATGAACTTCACGTCACATCTCTTTCTTTAATTGTTAATCATAAGAAACAAATAATCTCTTTACAATCCTTGAAACCCAATATTTTTCAATGATAAATTCAAGTAACTAACCGTTTTTACCTATTTCTACCTTTATCTTCAACTCACAATCTTCTTTATCTTCTTGTTTAATTTTATTTGATAGAGATGTTTTCAATGCCACCTGATACAAACCAGAGGAATTCCTTTCACAAATAACTTCCAATCCATAATTCATCAAATCAAAAACCAAAGGATCTCATTCCAAACATGGAAATGTTAATGTAGCATTAAATTTCTGACTCAAATCATCATCCACTTCATTTCACATTTCTAGATGGAAATGAATCAAGAAATTATAATCCTTTATTAATTCCAACCATATCGTCTATCTCATTTTCAATTTTTTCTATGTTAATATATACTTCCAACTTTTACGATCATAATATATTTCACAAATTACAACATACAAATGATGATTTTAAACTTTGAAGGAATAAAAAAGATCATATAATCCAAAATCAGATGTAGGGTAATTAAACTAGTGTAGTTTCAACATAAATGAAGAATAAGTAATTACCTGATCATTCTGAATTAGGAAAATACCATTTCATTTCAATGACGTATCACTATAGATAACGAATTCACAATTCTTGGAAGGCATAACCAAAACTAGAGTATTTACAAATTTTCAATTCAGTTCTTAAAAACAATCTTCAAATTCTTTTTTCTGGATGAATACAACTCAATTATGTGTTTACATTTTTTGGTGGGATAGAAAAGTACAAAAATAATCAACAATTCATTAGTAATAATCTAAAAATCCATGAAAAATATTTTCCTATGTTATATTGGTAGGTCTTGGCATATCTTAAACCGATATTTTTAGAAGGGTTGAAAATTATTCCATAATAAAAAAATGACCACAGAAATATTTTTTTACAAAAAATATTAACACTTTCTAAACATTCCATAATTTTTATTTTCATTTTATGTTTTCAATACAATTCTTAAGTGAAATTCATGTTCCACATATCATTTATAATATAAAAAAATATCATATATGAACACAACCACAAACTGATCCAAATACTAATGAAATAATCAATTCATGATATTCATAATTACCGCAAGTAAATTACATAACCGAGTGAGCAAAACTATAAACTCATAATGCCTATATCTCGTTCGATTTTTTGTCTTTGGAATTCCAGAATCCTTCACCATCTATTGATGGTTCCCAGAACGAAAATCAATCTTAAAGAAATACTCAACCCCTAGATATACTCAAAAAAATCATTAATATGAGGCAACAAATAGTTGTTCTTAAAATAAATGTTATTCAAGTTTCTATATTAAATAAAATATCTCATATTACCATCTTTCTTTGTTACTAATACAATAGGAGAACCTCATGGTGAAAATCTAGGTTAAATAAATCCTTTATCAAGAAATTATTATATCTTTTTTATTCAATTCCCCCAGTTTTAGTTGAGAAAATCAAAACGGGGGTTTTGAATTAGGCTTCACATCAGCAACTAAATCTATGGTAAATTCAACCTCTTGGTCAAGAACAATATCCAAAAATTCATACAGAAAATAGTATGTGAATTCATTCACTACTGGGATGTCACTAACCAGAACTATTTCCTTAGTTTCAACGAAATGAGCAAGATAACTTTTACATCAATATTTAGTCAATCTCTCATATTCTTGTAATGTTATCAAAGGTTTGAAATCATTGAATAAAACATTCTTTGCATTAAAATTAATTTTATCATGATAAAATGAAATCCATCCCATACCCAAAATGATTTCAAATTCTACTATGGGAAATTGAACATGATTTCTATGAATGACTATCTATTTAATGTTATAAACAAGATTCCTATAAAACTCGAATTCATTAATACATCCACCTGGTGTTTTTACCAAATGTTCTATATTACATTCATGATTGGTTATTTCCAATTTACTTGTGATGCACTCATAAATGAATGGATGTTAATATATAATGTCTAATATAGTATTGGGATACTTTGACAACAGCTATAACAAACATGCAACCATGCCATTTTATGGTCCCACATCAACCATTGTAGGAAGAAATGAATTTTAAATTACCTTTTACTTTCTATCTTGTTCGATTCCTCCTAGGGTAATTAACATTGGACACACATTGGAATAATTGTATATTTTATTATACCTAAATCATCATACCATTGGTTTTTCATTATAGGTTAGATAATATTCATTATAGTTATGAGAAATATGGCTAGCCATACCACATCAGAAGCACATCTCAGACTTTAAGAGGCATTCTCTTGGAATATTTTTACTATACTTCTAACAAATTGGAAATTTAGTTTTCTTTTCTCTATACATTTTCAAGGAATTCATTCTCATTACCTGAAAACTGGATAACCTTGTTTGCTTTCTCTTAGAGAAGACATGATCATCAAATAACTCTATTTGTATATTTTTATCACATTGTACTAGTTTCTAAATACATTTTAAATTAAGAGAAAAAAATTCCCATGTATATTTCACATTCATTGATGTGCAAAAAAAAATATTATCATTCTATCAATATCATGTATAAATTCTACTATATACCATGAAAAATAGGTGGAATCTTTTTCATAATCATCCACACAATCTTCTTCCTTTTTTCTGAATTTCAAGAATTTATTTTCTATACCGAGTCAAACAACCATTAAAATTTTTTCTCAAGGAATATATTCATAAATTCATCTCATTCAATGGATTAAATCCCTTCAATTCCATTGAAATTTTTATTCATTGAAACCACTGATTCGCCTTACCTTCAAAAAGATAAAAAAAACATTCCTAACATTTTGATTGTCTGAACACCCCATTACATCACATATATTTTCAAGTACATTAATCCAACCATCATCTTTGATAGGGTAAGTTGATTCTATGAGTGAGGATAGACATTGCCTCAGGAAATGATAAACTTCCAATATATTCTTATTATATCGATCTAGTTGATCGTGATCATAAACAACACAAATATTTATTCTCTGAGTCAAGTGTTCCTTTTAACAGAGCAAGATGTTTAGATCTAAATCTGACCATGATAGAATACTAATTTGTAAGGTCTTTTCATTGAATGTCGTCCCTATACAGCTACCATGTTTTCTCTACAGAAAATAATTCTGAACAAACATATATTACACAACACAACATGGAAATATTCAAATGGAATATAACTACAATTAGACTAAAAATGAAGATAAATTTGGATATTATGCTGACAACAACCTAACATGTAATGTAATCTAAAGTGACCTATTATACCTTCAATAAGATCTCATCCATAAACATAACATAATCTTAAGATATGTCAATATTTTCACTTTAATTATCTTCTAGGATCATTTCAGGTTAAGAGCATTATATAATTAGTTCATAAATCATACATAACTACGCAAATATTAAAAAGTAAAAACTTATAATCACTATACATTTATTTCATTAAATAAAATTATTTAAAAGAAACATTGTTTCGTTTCATGTTTTAATAGAATTACTTTTTCGTGATCCCATCGTTGACATTATTCTTGTCACGACCCGACCCGTAACGGGGCTTGAGCTGCAACTACCCCAGGAACACTTCCATAAGCCAGGGGTTGGAGACTAGAGACGAAGGCACCAAAAACTACGGGAGGTATTTTTTTAGAAATTGTACACTCACACACACAGCTAACTCAATGCAAAAGTGCAGAGAAAAGAAATCAAGATACGACACTGCTAAAAAACAGGAAACCAATACACATGCATCGACAACTATCCAACACATGTAAAGGGATGAAAAGTTGACTGACCAGTAAACTGAACAATAAAACGGGAAAAACACATGCCCACCAGAAATGTTCCATGACCTAGCAATAGGTAAATGGAAGTAAACAACTAGTGAGTCTCACACCCAAAAAGTCATACTATTTACACTGTACATAGTCCAAGCTCCTGTGTCCTCTATGCTCCTCTTTAGTCTCGACCGACCAGTCCATCGTCTGCAAAGGCACACCAAGTGCGGGCAAAGCGCAAGCAGGGGTGAGTACAAAGATACTCCGTAGGATGCCCCAAAAGCTCAATGGAGAAACAAAGGAGGTACTAAAATGGTGAGTATTAGACAGAACAAAGAACAGTGTAAGGGAATAAATGATAGAGTGCAACTCAACCCGATAAGAGAAATGAAGCAGGCTGGTCCATCCAAGTGGAGCTAGACACAGAAATCACGTGGCATACCCCACACGTCTTCTCCCCTCCTAGAACGAGAGTAACTAAACCCAAAGACTGAAAAAAGAAGTAGGGTGTATATATATGCTCAAAAAGAAACATGAACGAGTGTGTAAGGGGATCACTATATCCAAGTTCAGCCCAAGAGAAAATACCAACAGTTCAAAGAATATACAAATTTATTCCCAACAATCCCACATGCCAAAGCTGCCTTATCATAAAACCGTACAACCAATAGTCCCTCTTAGTTAATCACGAGAAAATACACTGAATTGCCTCATTTAAGGGCCAAGTATGAATGAATTCTTCGGGTAACCCACTGCCTATCCCCGCAAGAGGGTAAACCAGAGAAGTTGTCAGGTAACCCACTTCCCAGCCCCGCTGGAGGCTAAACCACGAGATGTTTCTAGGTAACCCACTGCCCAACCCCGCTAGAGGGTAAGCCACAAGAGGTCTTCAGGTTACCCACTACCCTACCCCGCATGTGGGTAACCCACAAGAGGTCGTTAGGTAACCCACTGCCCAGCCTCACTGGATGGTAAACCCCAAGAGGTCGTTAGGTAACCCACTGCCCGGCCCCCTAGAGGGTAAACCACGAGAGGTCGTCATTTAACCCACTGCCATGCACTGCTGGTGGGAAAACCTGGAACCGGTCTGATAAATCTGCATTGCTCATGCCATCACTAGGTGTCACTAACACTGATAATATGTGTAGGTTCAGAGTGCGTCAAAGAAACCTCCGACCAAATCCCTTTCATGTTTTCACATTTAATAAGCTTTCAAAAGAAGCTCTACTCGCCCAAACAGATTACACCATTGCAATCCTCTCGAAAAAACACGTGAGATAGAATACTTACTCACTAGAAACGAGATCCCGATGAAATAGTTATTCAACACTGCTTTATGCCCATACGGTGTCTCGTGGGGCCCCCACCTTGGTTCTGAAAGTGGTCGGGCGAACTGCAGCATCGCAATGCTCTCAAAAAAACACACCAAAATGACTACTCATACACGCCAAACGGATGACTGATGAAAATGTCGCAAAACGTTGCACACAACATAAAATATGGCCTGTGGGGCCCACACCACATCTCTGGATTCAACACCTAAAACTACCTTTTTCAACTTTTCCTCGATGCCAGGGTCACAACGCCGCTAACGGTGTCTAAAAAGGACTTCGGATGCGGAAGCTGCAACTCACCGCATTACATGAAAACGGGGCCATGTGGGGCCCACACATTGACCTCGAAACACGTCACGCATATCGTACCATTACGTTACTTGTATATAACCACATAGTGTAGGCAATTCATTTGCCCTAAACGGACGTATGAAGCATAAGTCGTAAAAACGCAGTATACGTCCTAAAGCCGCCTCCTGGGGCCCACGCCTCGGGCCTGAATTTAGGCGAACGGACTGTACAATTGCAATCCCCTTGAAAAAACACTCATAAACGAGTACTCAAACACTCCAAATGGATGTTAGGTGATAAAGTGGCATTTCACTGTAAAACGTGTGAAATAGGCCATGTGGGGTCCGCACCTTGTCCCCAAATCGAACGCTTTGTAATGCATCTCAAAAATCACGCACGATGGGTGGGGTCACGCTGCCGCTGATGATGCATCAATCGGACATCCCAAACTAGAGTTAGGTCCGATGCAGGTATATTAATTAATTAATTAATTAATTAATTAATTATTCGCATTAAGAGTTTCGTGCCACCGAGCAACGAAACCAAACCGCAAGGGTTCCGAACCAACTTTTGGAGTACCGTCTCAACTCCATATCCATAGAGCCTCTAACGGCGCGTCAAACGGACATCCGGCTCACGAAGTGCGTCTGTCGCGATCTTTAATAATAATTTAATGCTATAATGTTAGAGCGTTTCGGGTTCCCCGCCTTCATGCGTAGAACCCAAAATCCCTGGAATCCACTACAAATAGTCCTTCACGCTGACACGGACCCATAGCCATAGACGGCGCGTGAAACGGAGGCACCATTTAAATGTTACACCCCCCCCCCCAACGCAATGGGGCCCACCTGGGCTGGTTTACCACAGCTAGCTCGGTCCGAACCGCCGGCCCGTGGGCCAGCCGCGGGTCCGGCCCGAACCGCCAAGGCCCGCTGGCTCTGGGCCACTCCGACCGCACCGGACCCCTCATGTCTGGTTCTCCCCAGCAGATTGGCCCTTCGGCTGGTCTTCACCATTTCGCGCAGCACCCGCAAAGTGAGGGTCCTTGTTTCCTCCGCACCCCTGAGGTCACCGCCTAGGGTTCCTCCTGTCGAGCGCGACAGGGTGCCTTTGCCTCGGCCTCCCTTCGAGCTCCACTGTGATGCCGCCAGACACCCGCCACCCCGTCGAATACGCCCTCTCCGGCTCCCCGCTCCAGTCGCCGCCTGCTCGACCGCACCACGGCCGCCTGGCTCGCCGCTCTGCAGACTGAGTGCACCACCCGGCCTGGTCCCCCGCCCCGCCGAGGACTCCCCTTCCGGAAACTGTCGGGCACCGTCCGCGAGCCTCTTCTCCGCCCGAACACCTCCGGCCAGACCGCCTTTCCTACACCTGACACCGGCACCTCATCCTAACCCACGGTCTCACCAGATGTCCAACGCCCGACCTCCGGCCAACACCCTTGCTGGAGTTAGGACTTCCGATGGCTACCTCCACCGCTCTGGTGGCCCGATGTAACTAACAGAAATTTTGAATAAATCTTGTTTCAGAATTTTGTGTGTTATTTTTTATACTCCACAAAACTGTTTCATTGGATAAAATGAGTATAATTAAAATGTGACTGTTGGGTTTTAGACTATTATATGACCATTGGTTAATATAACCGTTGTGAACAAAATGTTTAGATTTTTTTCTCTAAATACAAGTGATCTTGGTTAATTAGTATAGATAGAAGATTCAATGGCCTCACCCAGTAGTCTTGGACCGATCGAAGCCCATCTAACAGAACTTGGGAAAGAGGTAGCACCACTGGGCTTTGCTCTGGACCAAACCCAAACTGAACTTCATCGTGTGAAGCTAGAACGGAATCGCCTTTGCGAGAAGTTCAAACTGATAGAAATTACTACTCGTGCGATGTTGGTCGAGCCTCCCTCAGATTCTCTCAGCATAGCACACCTTACACTTAGGTCTTATGCTGGTTTGATAAGGGGCTATGTAAGGAGACCTTAACTGCCTTGTGTAATCCTTTGTTTTAAATAAAAAATTGGGATTTCTTCTTATCAAGAAGTTTGTGAATTTTCAAATGTCTGGATAAATATATTATGCATATTTTTTGTGAACATAAGAGAAAGGATATTTTGAAAATGTTTATGTAAACCTTAAATAATTAAAAATATGTAATGATTTTCAAAAAATGGCCCTCTACAAATATGTTCAGTACGAAATTTATAGTCTAATAAGATCAACTTGATTTTTGAAGAATAGTA
Organism: Viscum album; assembly: GCA_963277665.1. NCBI lineage: Eukaryota > Viridiplantae > Streptophyta > Magnoliopsida > Santalales > Viscaceae > Viscum > Viscum album. The sequence goes on along the minus strand of OY728147.1, from coordinate 1,814,505,396 downwards.
AATTATAAATAGTTATTTTATGCTTAGGATTAGTAATGTGACTAAATCGATTAGTAATATCATTTAAATAAAGCATTAATATAATCTAGGCACCTTGATTATGTAATGTGATTCAATAAAATGGTTAAATAACGGTTTCATAAATTATTAGTCAAGTATTAGTTTATTTCGAGTGAATAGTGTTTTTTAATTAAAAAGTTTATTAAAAATATTTATAAAATTATATTTATAAAATGGATTTCATTTTTAAACTCAGAGCATCGATATTATTTGAAGGTAACTTTTGGTAATTTTTCTGAAAAAATGAATTTTCAGTGAATATTGTATTTATTTAAAACTTAAATTTAAAATATTTAGAAAATTATTTTTATAAAATGGAGTTCATTTTTGAAATCATAGCATCGATATTTGGTTAGGGTGAAATTTTGGGATTTTTCTGAGAAAGTTGAATTTTCGATGAATAATTAAAATACAGTTTTTAAGTTATGGGTGCTTAATGACATCATTAAATGATATATTAAGTATTAAATCAATATGGTCGACTTATGAATAGTAATTTAAGGTATTATGTGTCCCAAGTGGCCAATACCATGGACAAATACCATGGGCAAGCCCATGGTTTTTCCAAAACCACTAATGAGGTGTTCCTTGGCCATTAATGCCTTGTCCCCTCACTTTCCCTATAAATACCAAGCAATCATCTCATCCATTCGACTCCCCACTATCCCCCCACAAATTTCTGGTCTCATTACCTCCCAAGGAGTCCTCCCAAGGTTCCCCCAAGCCCTCAAGTTCCCATCCTTTGAGTTTTAACAGTTACATTTAAGGTAAGGGATCCTACCTCCCTCTTTCTTTTCAAGTAATCTCTTTTATGTCATTTCTTTTATGATCCATGCTCTTATATTGGAGTATGTTCTTTTAAATTAATCCTACTGTATTTGTCATGTTCATATAATGAGATACCACCTCTTTCTCTCATCATTTCATTTTAATAATGTAAAAGTGGCGCCGTTAGGCTGTCGAATTTTTAAGGAATTCTTTCACCCTTTTCGTTTTCAAAGTTCTAATTTAATGTCAGGTCTTTCAAGTTTCTTTTTATTTTTTTTGGGTATGATCTCTATATCTATAAAACTGAAATATTATGTTCATATGATTAGAGACCTAATTTTATCTCTTCAATTCACTATTTTGATTTTTTAAGTGGCGCTGTTAGGCTGCCGAATTTTTAAGGGATTCTTTCACCCTTCTCGTTTTCAAGATCTATTTTCATTTTAAGTCTTTCAAGATCCTTTTTATTATGTTGGGGTCTTATCCCTATATATATAATTCTGATCTCTTATGTTCATATTATGAGAGACCCTATTTTATCTCTTCAATTTAGTATTTTAAAGTTTTAAATGGCGCCGTTAGGCTGCCAAATTTTTAAGGGATTCTTTCACCTTTCTCTTTTTTAAAAGTTCTACTTTCATGTCAAGTCTTTCATGATCCCTTTTATTATGTTGGGGTATGATCTATATATCTATGATACTGAAATTTTATGATCATATGATGAGAGACCCTATTTGATCTCGTCAAATCATTTTTTGTTGATGATTATGTGACGCCGTTAGTCTGCCGAATTTTCAAAAGAGAAATCTTATTTTTGTATTCCTTTCATGTTCTTCATATCATATGTTATTTATTTAAAATATCACTACCATGTTCTTAAATCTTTTATATTCTGTCCCTCTACTGATTTATGGGTCAATTATGAATTTTGGACCCATGTCCCTTCTCTTTTCAATGTTTTCTAAAACCCCGAAACATAGTCGTTATGCCGCAGAATTTCCGTTTCAAAATGTCTCTCTCTTTTTCTAATGTTATTTTATTTTATTCATTGAATACTCAAAGATATATCTTCTATAGAGGTATTCACATATATACCAAGTTTTTCTATTTTAAATTCTTGGATTTACATACATGAGACCCTCTATCTCTTTCTGTGGGTTTAAAGTAACGTAAAGATCATGCCTTTAAAACAGTTTTTTTTAAAACATTGTGATTATGAAATGAAACCCATTTATTATATGTTATATGTGTTATTTATGAAATGTTTGATGATGATATATGTGGCTAACATGATAATAAAGGAAATTTTAATTGTGTGCCCTGATAGCTCTCCAATGCATTGGGTAATGATGTAACCACTAGAGATTACAATTTTCACAATATCTTGGTGAATAACCTTGGTAATTTTCAAATGACACCTTGGGGATGGACCTTGGTGATATGTTTATGATTGTCTATGTTAAATGATGTAGCCACATCTTAAAGTTATGAAAAATGTTATTTTTATTATGATATGCCACATTGTTTCTTTCTCATTCCTTAAAGTTCTTTTTCATGACATAGTTGATGTATCTCAAGTTCACATGTTAAATGTTTCTCGTGTTTCCCTTACTGGGCCTTATGCTCATCCTTTATTTTGATGTATGTCCCCAGGTTATGAGATGCAGTAATGAACCTAGGATTAACTTAAGGAGAAGCCTTTCAAGTGTTTAAGAAGAATGTATTACGTTGTTTTCATGTATTATGTTCCTAGTTTCCAAGACACTAAACCTTAAAGATCCTCGGTTTTGTGTAATGTAATGAAAGTTTATGTTATAAAAAGGTGGGATGCTATAGTTTGTATCAGATTATGGTTTAGTTATTTGTGGAAATTAGGATATGAAAACATTAGGAAGAAGCCTATAGAAAAGTTTATATATAGGGAATCTTCCTGGTATTTTGGTGAGTATTGAGTAATGGGTTGCCAAGAAAATACATCCCTGTCTGGATATGAGCAGGTAGAGGTGGCTCTGGCCCAGATGTACATAGGGGTAAAACTGGAAATCACCACTTTGAGCTAGACTCAAACAAGAACTGGTACACGACAATGGGCTTTCTGCACTCTTGTTTACGACACTCCTGGGGGATATGCTTTGGTAAATTAATAAGCTTAGTATGAACCATTACTAAAGGTACAGAGATGAAATAAAATAAATATTCACATAAGAATATATGATCATGGATAACCTGGATCGGAACCTAAGGGATCACAATTTAGGGTATACTTTTGTTCTACAAGTTATCCTTCTATGCTTTAAGATCATTTTCATGATTATTGGCTAAGTATTTAAGCCCCTAATTGTACATTCTTTTCTTAGTTGATGGCGGAAAATGGAATAACATGTCCCAACAACCAATGTGATAGAAAATGTGATGATTGCCGTATTAATATGACAGAGATGATTAGGGTATTAAAAGTTCATTATTATTTTGGAAGAAGTTCACTATTTTGGGGACCCTATATGATCGAGGTAAATAGATTACTATGGTATTTTCATTCAGTAGTAAGGTTGAATTATATTTTGAAGAATCGATGAATTAAAGGTGGACTTATAGTAATTTAGGTTACTTATGAAAATGATTAACCTATTATGTGTAAAAAATGTTTAGGTTAGCTACATTTGTTATAAGATTTTAGGAGTGGTTGATGTTGTTTGGAGATGAACAATGAAGTTTATTTTGGAAGGCTATGTTATCAAATCCTTTTTTATTTGGGTTTCAATATTAGTTTGGTTTATTTTGAGGAATTTTCAGGACCGTTATTTATGGAATGGTCTATGATGAACTTTGGGTAGTACCATAGAGCTTTGAATATTTAAAAGTAGTTTCCATTCCTATGGGATTTTTTTTTTGAAGAGTTGTTTTACCTTAAACTTTCTGTTTTTCGGATAATGTTTAAAGATAGAATAAATAAATAGTTAATCATTTGTGGATTATGTGATTATCTAGAAGATGATTCTTGTGCTTTTGATGAGACCAAGTGTTTTTGAATTCTCATCATTTGGGGAAAATATTATTTTTAGTAGATACTTATTAAAGGATGAAACTCTTCTTGAAGGTAGATATATTTTCTTATGTTTTGTTCTATTTTGTAAATGAATTCCTAAAATTTTTGAAAAGGAACGTAAAACAAAAACATTGTTGGATTACATTTTCTTCTAGGTAATCAAAGACCGTTTACACACATCATAAGTTTGGGATTTTCTTAAGGTTAACTTTCTCCTAATCACTTTTTCTATCACTCTCCTTTAGAACGTGATCCATTGTTTTTTTCCTCCATGTCCATATTTTTCTACATGGGATCCTAGTTTGGGTTAACTCGGGTGACCTTTTTACTTCCCTTTCTTTCTTTTAAAGTAATAGTTTTAATGACTCCTTTTCTGGTGTGGGACATTCAATCAAATTTCAAAACCCAGTTTTAAAAATTGCGAGGACACAATTTCTTAAGGGGGGAAGATTGTAACGACCCGAAATTTTGAATAAATCTTGTTTCTGACTTTGGTGTGTTATTTTTTATACTCCACAAAACTGTTTCATTGGATAACATGAGTATAATTAAAATGAGACTGTTTGGTTTTTGACGGTTATATGACCATTGGTCAATATGACCGCTGTGAACTAAACATTTGGATTTTTGTCTCTAAATACAAGTGATCTTTGTTAATTAATATAGAAAGAAGATTTGATTGCCTCACCCAGTAGTCTTGGACCGATCGAAACCCATCTAACAGAACTTGGGTAGGAGGTAGCACCACTGGGCTTTGCTCTGGACCAAACCCAAGCTGAACATCATCGTGTGAAGCTAGAACGGAATCTCCTTTGTGAGAAGTTCAAACTGATAGAAATTACTACTCGTGCGATGTTGGTCGAGCCTCCCTCGGATTCTCTCACCTTAGCACACATTACACTTAGGTCCTATGCTGGTGTGATAAGGGGCTACGTAAGGAGACCGTAACTACCTTGTGTATTCCATTGTTTTAAATAAAAAATTGGGATTTCTTCTTATGATGAAGTTTATTAATTTTCAAATGTCTGGATAAATATAGTATGCATATTTGTGGTGAATTTTAGAGAAAGGATATTTTAAAAATGTTTATGTAAACCTTAAATAATTAAAAATGTGTAATGATTTTCAAAAAGTGGTCTTCTACAAATATGTTCAGTACTCAATTTAGAGTCTAATAAGATCAACATGATTTTTGATGAATAGTAAAATATGAATAGTGATTTTATTCTTAGGATTAGTAATGTGACTAAATGGATTAGTAATCTCACTTAAATAAAGCATTAATATAATCTAGGCACCTTGATTAAGTAATGTGATTCAATAAAATGGTTAAATAATGGTTTCACAAATTATTAGTCAAGTATTAATTTTTTTAGGTGAATAGTGTTTTTAATTAAAAATTTAATTAAAAATATTTACAAAATTATTTTTATAAAATGGATTTCATTTTTGAACTCAGATCATCGATATTATTTTAAGGTAATTTATGGGGATTTTTCTGGAAACAAATGAATTTTTGGTGAGTAGTGTATTTATTTAAAAATTAAATTAAAAGTATTTAGATAATTATTTTTATAAAATGGAGTTCATTTTTGAAATCAGAGCATCGATATTTGGTTAAGGTAAAATTTTTGGATTTTTCTGAGAATGTTGAATTTTTGATGAATAGTGAAAATACAGTTTTTAAGTTACGGGTGTTTAATGACATCATTAAATGATATATTGAGTATGTTATAAATATGGTCGACTTGTGAATAGTAAGATATGTTATGAGGTGTCCCATGTGGCCAATACCATGGGAAAATACAATGGGCAAGCCCATGGTTTTCCCAAAACCACTACTAAGGTGTCCCTTGGCCATTAATGCCTTCTCCCCTCACTTTCCCTATAAATGCCAAGTAATCCTCTCATCCATTCGACTCCCCACTCTCCCCCAACGAAGTTATGTTCTCATTAACTCCCAAGGAGTCCTCCCAAGGTGCCCTCCCAAGGTACCCCCAAGCCCTCAAGGTCCCAGCCTTTGAGTTTTAAGAGTTACGTTTAAGGTAAGGGATCCTGCCTCCATCTTTCATTTCAAGTAATCACTTTTATGTCATTTCTTTTATGCTCCATTCCCTTATGTTGGAGGATGTTCTTTTATATTCATCATAATGTATTTTTCATGTTCATATAATGATATACCCCCTCTTTCTCTCATCATTTCATTTTAAGAATGTTAAAGTGGCGCCGTTAGGCTGGCGAATTTTTAAGGGATTCTTTCACCCTTCTCGTTTTCAAAGTTCTACTTTCATGTGAAGTATTTCAAGTCCTTTTTTATTTTGTTTGAGTATTATCTCTATATCTATCATACTTAAATCTAATTTTAATATGATGAGAGAACCAATTTGATCTCTTCAATTCAGTATTTTGATGTTTTAAGTGGCGTCGTTAGGCTGCCGAATTTTTAAGGGATTCTTTGACCCTTCTCGTTTTCAAGATCTATTTTCATGTCAAGTCTTTCAAGTTCCTTTTCATTATGTTGGGGTATGATCTCTATATCTATCATACTGAACTATTATGTTCATATGATGAGAGACCCTATTTGATCTCTTCAATTCAGTATTTTGATGTTTTATGTGGCGCCGTTAGGCTGCCGAATTTTTAAGGGATTCTTTCACCATTCTATTATTTAAAAGTTATACTTTCATGTCAAGTCTTTTAAGTTCATTTTTATTATGTTCGGGTATGATCTATATATCTATCATACTTAAATTTTATGTTCATATGATGAGAGACTCTATTTGATCTCGTCAAATAATTTTTTTATTGAAGTTTAAGTGACGCTGTTAGGCTGCCAAATTTTCATAAGAGAAATCTTATTTTTGTATTCCTTTCATGTTCTTCATTTCATATGTTATGTCTTTCAAATTTCACTAACTTGTTATTAAATCTTATATATTCTATCCCTATACTATTTTATGGGTCATTTATGAATTCTTGACCCATGTCCCCTCTCTTTTCAATGTTTTCTAAAACCCCAAAACATAGTCATTATGCCGCATAATTTCCGTCTCAAAATGTCTCTCTCTCTTTCTAAATTTATTTTATTTTATTAAGTGAATACTCAAAGCTCTATCTTCTATAGGGGTTTTCACATATATACCAAGTTTTTATATTTTAAATTCTGGGGTTTACATACATGAGACCATCTCTCCCTTTCTGTGGGATTAATGGGACGTAAATATCATGTCTTTAATGCAGTTTTTTTTAAACGTTATGATTATGAAAGGAAACCCATTTATTTTATGCTATATAGGTTATTTATGAAATTTTTTATGATGATATATGTGTCTCACAAGATAATAAAGTAAAATTTAAGGGTATTCCCTGATAGCACTCCAATGCATTGGGTAATGATGTAACCACTAGAGATTACAATTTTCACAATATCTTGGTGAATAACCTTGGTAATATTCAAATGAAACCTTGGGGATGGACCATGGTGATATGTTCATGATTTTCTATGTTAAATGATGTAGACACATCTTAATGTTATGAAAAATGTTATTTTTATTACGATATGTCTCATGATTTTTTTATCATGCCTTAATGTTCTTTTTCAGGACATTGTTGATGTATCTCAAGTTCACATGTTAAATGTTTCTCTTGTTTCCCTTACTGGGCCTTCTTCTCAACCATTCTTTTGATGTATGTCCCCAGGTTATGAGATGCAGTAATGAACCTAGGATGAACTTAATGATAAGCCTTTCAAGTGTTTAAGAAGAATGTTTTATGTTGTTTTCATGTATTATGTTCCTGGTTTCCAAGACACTAAACCTTAAAGATCCTCAGTTTTGTGTAATGTAACGAATGATTATGTTATAAAAAGGTGGAATGCTATAGTTGGTATCATAGGATGGTTATTTATTTGTGGAAATTAGGATATGAAAACTTTATGAATAATCCTATAGAAAAGTTTAAATATATGGAATCTTCATGGTATTTTCATGAGTATTAAGTAATGGGTTGCCAAGAAAATACATCCATGTCTGGATACGAGCAGGTAGAGGTGGCTCTGGCACAGATATACATAGGGGTAAAACCCGAAAACACTGCATTGAGCTAGACTCAAATGTAAACTGGTACATGACAATAGGCCTTGCTGCACTCTTGGTTACGACACTCCCAGGGGATATGCTTTGGTAAATTCATAATCTTAGTAAGAACCATTATTAAAGGGATAAAGATAAAATAAAATAAAGATTCACATAAGAATATATGATCATAGATAACCTAGATCGGAACCTAGGGGATCACAAGGTAGGGTATACTTTTGTTCTACAAGTTATCATTCTATGCTTTATGTTCCTTTTCATGATTACTGGCTAAGTATTTAAGCCCCTAATTGTAGTTTCTTTTCTTATTTAATGGCGGAAAATGGAAGAACATGTCTCAACATCCATTGTGATAGGAAATGTGACGATTGACGTATTAATATGACAGATATGATTAGGGGATTAAAAGATGATTATTATTTTGGAAGACATTCACTATTTTGGGGACCCTATATGATCGAGGTAAATAGATTACTACAATATTTTCATTGAGGAGTAAGTTAGACTTATATTTTGAAGAATAGATGAATTTAAGGTGGACTAATAGTAATTTAGGTTACATATGGGAATGATTAACCTATCTTGGGAAAATATTTTTAGGTTAGCTACTTTTGTTATAAAATGTTAGGAGTTGATGATATTGTTTGGAGATGAACAATGAAGTATATTTTGGAAGACTATGTTATCAAATCCTTCTTGTATTTGGGTTTCAATATTAGTTTGGTTTATTTTGAGGAATTTTAAGGATCATTATTTATGGAATGGTCTATGATGAACTTTGGGTAGTATCGTGGAACTTTGAAGAATTAAAATTAGTTTCCATTCCTATGGGATTCTTTCTTTTTGAAGAGTTGTTTTACCTTAACCTATCTGTTTTTTGGATAATGTTTAAATATAGAAGAAATAGATAGTTAATCTTTTGTGGATTATGTGATTCTCTAGAAGATGATTCTTGTGCTTTTGATGAGACCAAGTGTTTTTAATTCTCATCATTTGCAGAAAAGATTTGTTTTGGTATAGACTTATTAAAAGATGAAACTCTACTTGAAGGTAGGTATATTTTCTTATTTTTTGTTCTATGTTGTAAATGAATTCCTCAAAATTATGAAAAGGAACGTAAAAAAAACGTTGTTGGTTTACGTTTCCTAATAGGTAATCAAATACCATTTACACACATCATAAGTTTGGGATTTTCTTATGGTTAACATTATCCTAATCATGTTTTCTATCACTCTACCTTAGAATGTGACCCTTTGTTTTTTTCCTCCATGTCCATGTTTTTCCTACATGGGATCCTAGTATGGGTTAACTCGGGTGACCTTTTTACATCCCTTTCTTAAATTTAAAGTAATATTTTTAATGACTCCTTTTCCAGTGTGGGACATTCAATGAAATTTCAAAACCCAGTTTTAAAATTTGCGAGGACACAATTTCTTAAGGGGGGAAGATTGTAACGACCCGAAATTTTGAATAAATCTTGTTTCCGAATTTTGTGTGCTATTTTTTATACTCCACAAAACTGTTTCATTGGATAACAAGAGTAAAATTAAAATGAGACTGTTGGGTTTTTGACTATTATATGACCATTGGTCAATATGACCACTGTGAACTAAACGTTTCAATTTTTGTCTCTAAATACAAGTTATCTTGGTTTATTAATATAGAAAGAATATTCGATGCCCTCACCCAGAAGTCTTGGACCGATCAAAGCCCATCTAACAGAACATGGGAAGGAGGTAGCACCACTAGGCTTCGCTCTGGACCAATCCCAAGCTGAACTGCATCGTATGAAGCTAGAGCGGAATCTCCTTTGTGAGAAGTTAAAACTGATAGAAATTAATACTTGTGCGATGTTGGCTGAGCCTCCCTCGGATTCTCTCACCTTAGCACACCTTACACTAAGGTCTTATGCTGGTGTGATATGGGGCTATGTAAGGAGACCATAACTGCCTTGTGTAATCCTTTGTTTTAAATAAAAAATTGGGATTTCTTCTTATGATGAAGTTTATGAATTTTCAAATGTCTGGATAAATATAGTATGCATATTTTTGGTGAATTTTAGAAAAGGAAATTTTAAAAATGTTTATGTAAACCTTAAATAATCAAAAATATGTAATGATATTCAAAAAATGGTCTTCTACAAATATGTTCAGCATGAAATTTAGTGTCTAATAAGATCAACTTGGTTTTTGATGAATAGTAAATTATGAATAGTGATTTTATGATTAGGATTAGTAATGTGACTAAATGGATTATTCATATCACTTAAATAAAGCATTAATATAATCTAGGCGCCTTGATTAAGTAATGTGATTCGATAAAATGGTTAAATAACAGTTTCATAAATTATTAGTCAGGTATTAGTTTTTTTGGGTGAATAGTGTTTTTTAATTAAAAATTTAATTAAAAATATTTAGAAAATTATTTTATAAAATGGATTTCCTTTTTGAACTCAGAGAATCGATATTATTTTAAGGTAATTTTTGGGGATTTTTCTGAAAAAAATGAATTTTCAGTGAATAGTTTATTTATTTAAAAATTAATTTAAAAATATTTAGAAAATTATTTTTATAAAATGGAGTTCATTTTTGAAATCAGAGCATCGATATTTTGTTAAGGTGATATTTTGGGATTTTTCTGAGAAAATTGAATTTTCGATGAATAGTGAAAATACAATTTTTAAGTTACAGATATTTAATGACATCATTAAATGATGTATTAAGTATGTAATCAGAATGGTCGACTCATGAATAGTTAGATAAGGTATGAGTTGTCCCAAGTGGCCAATACCATGGGAAAATACCATGGTCAAGCCCATGGTTTTGCCAAAACCACTAATGAGGTGTCCCTTGGCCATTAATGCCTTGTTCCCTCACTTTCCCTATAAATACCATGCAATCCTCTAATACATTCGACTCCCCACTCTCCCCCAACGATTTTCTGGTTTCATTACCTCCCCAGGAGTCCTCCCAAGGTCCACCCAAGCCCTCAAGGTCTCAACCTTTGTGTTTTAAGAGTTACGTTTAAAGTAAGGGATCATACCTTCCTCTTTCTTTTCAAGTAATCTCTTTTATGTCATTTCTTTTATCCTCCATGATATTATGTTTGAGGATGCTCTTTCATATTCATCCTACTGTATATTTCATGTTCATATGATGAGATACCCCCTCTTTCTCTCATCATTTCATTTTATGAATGTTAATGTGGCGCCGTTAGGCTGCCGAATTTTTAAGGGATTCTTTCATCCTTCTCGTTTTCAAAGTTCTACTTTCATGTCAAGTATTTCAAGTTCCTTTTTATTTTGTTTGGTTATGATATCTATATCTATAATACTGAAATATTATGTTCATATGATGAGAGACCCAATTTTATCTCTTCAATTCAGTATTTTGATGTTTTAAGTGGCGCTGTTAGGCTGCCGAATTTTTAAGGGATTCTTTCACCTTTCTATTATTTAAAAGTTCTACTTTCATGTCAAGTCTTTTAAGTTCATTTTTATTATGTTCGGGTATGATATTTGTATCTATCATACTGAAATTTTATGTTCATATGATGAGAGAACCTATTTGATTTCTTCAATTCAGTATTTTGATGTTTTAAGTGGCGCCATTAGGCTGCAGAATTTTTAAGGGATTCATTCACCTTTATCTTTTTTAAAAGTTCTAATTTCATGTCAAGTCCTTCAAGTTCCTTTTTATTATGTTGGGGAATTATATATATTTCTATCATACTGAAATTTTATGTTCATATGATGAGAGAACCTATGTCATCTCGTCAAATATGTTTTTTGTTGAAGTTTAAGTGGCGCCGTTAGGCTGCCGAATTTTCATAAGAGAAATCTTATTTTTGTATTCCTTTCATGTTCTTCATTTCATATGGTATGTCTTTAAAATTTCACTACCATGTTCTTAAATCCTTTATATTCTGTCCCGCTTCTGTTTTATGGGTCATTTATGAATTTTTGACCCATGTCCCCTCTCTTTTCAATGCTTTCTAAAACCACGAAACATAGTCGTTATGCCGCATAATTTCTGTCTCAAAATGTCTCATTCTTTTTCTAAAGTTATTTTAATTTATTAAGTGAATACTCAATTCTCTATATTCTATAGTGGTATTCACATATATACCAATTTTTTCTATTTTAAATTTTGGGATTTACATACATAAGACCCTCTCTCCCTTTATATGGGTTTAAAGTTACGTAAAGATCATGTCTTTAAAGTATTTTTTTTAAACATTATGATTATGAAATGAAACCCATTTATTTTATGCTATATTGGTTATTTAAGAAATTTTTGATGATGATATATGTGTCTCAGATGATAATAAAGGAAAATTTAAGGGTGCGCCTTGATAGCGCTCCAATGCATTGGGTAATGATGTAACCACTAGAGATTTCAATTTTCATGATATCTTGGTGAATAACCTTGGTAATTTTTAAATTACACCTTGGGGATGGACCATGGTGATATGTTAATGATTGTCTATGTTAAATGATGTAGCCACATCTTAAAATTAGGAAAAATGTTATTTTTATTATGATATTCCACGTGATTTCTTTCTCATTCCTTAAAGTTCTTTTTCATGACATTGTTGATATATCTCAAGTTCACATGTTAAATGTTTCTCTTGTTTCTCTTACAGGGCCTTCTGCTCACCCTTTCTTTTGATGTATGTCCCCAGGTTATGAGATGCAGTATTGAACCTAGGATGAACTTAAGGAGAAGCCTTTCAAGTGTTTAAGAAGAATGTTTTATATTGTTTTCATGTATTATGTTCCTTGTTTCCAAGACCCTAAACCTTAAATTTCCACTGTTTTGTCTAATGTAATGAAAGTTTATGTTATAAAAATGCGGGATGATATAGTTGGTATCAGAGGATGGTTTAGTTATTTGTGGAAATTTGGATATGAAAACTTTAGGAAGAATCCTATCGATAATTTTATATATAGGGAATCATCCTAGTATTTTGGTGAGTATTGAGTAATGGGTTGCCAAACAAATACATTTGTGTCTGGATACGAGCAGGTAGAGGTGTCTCTAACATAGATGTACATAGGGGTAAAACCCGAAAACACCGCTTTGAGCTAGACTCAAACAGGAACTGGTACATCACAACAGGCCTTGCTACACTCTTGGTTACGACACTCCAGGGGGATATGCTTTGGTAAATTCATAAGCTTAGTATGAACCATTTTTAAAGGGACAAATAAAAAATAAAATAAATATTCACATAAGATTATATGTTCATTTATAACCTAGATCGGAACCTAGGGGATCACAAGTTAGGTTATACTTTTGTTCTACAAGTTATCCTTCTATGCTTTAAGTTCCTTTTCATGATTATTGGCTAAGTATTTAAGCCCCTAATTGTACTTTCTTTACTTAGTTAATGGTGGAAAATGGAAGAACATTCCCAACAACCAATGTGATATGAAATGTGATGATTTCTGTATTAATATGACAGAGAAGATTAGGGTATTAAAAGATGATTATTATTTTGGAAGACGTTCACTATTTTGGGGACCCTATATGATCATGGTAAATAGATTACTACGGTATTTTCATTGAGGAGTAATGTTCACTTATATTTTGAAGAATCGATCAATTTAAAGTGGACTTATAGTAATTTAGGTTACTTATGGAAATGATTAACCTATCTTGGGTAAAATATGTTTAGGTTAGCTACTTTTGTTATAAGATGTTAGGAGTGGTTGATGTTGTTTGGAGGTAAACAATGAATTTTATTTTGGAAGACTATGTTATCAAATCCTTCTTGTATTTGGGTTTCAATCTTAGTTTGGTTTATTTAGAGGAATTTTAGGACCTTTATTTATGGAATGGTCTATGATGAACTTTGGGTAGTACCATGGAACTTTGAAGATTTAAAATTAGTTTCCATTCTTATGATATTCTTTCTTTTTGAAGAGTTTTTTTACCATAACCTTTCTGTTTTTGGGATAATGTTTAAAGATAGAAGAAATAGATAGTTAATCTATTTTGGATTAAGTGATTCTCTAGAAGATGATTCTTGTGATTTTTATTAGACCAAGTGTTTTGAATTCTCATCATTTTGAGAAAAGATTAGTTTTGGTAGAGACTTATTAAAGGATGGAACTCTACTTGAAGGTAGGTATATTTTCTTATGTTTTGTTCTATGTTGTAAATGAATTCCTCAAAATTATGAAAAGGAACGTAAAACAAAAACATTGTTGGTTTACGTTTCCTACTAGGTAATCAAATACCGTTTACACACATCATATGTTTGGAATTTTCTTATGGTTAACTTTCTCCTAATCATGTTTTCTATCACCCTCCCTTAGAACGTGACCCTTTGTTTTTTCTTCCATGTCCATGTTTTCTTACATGGGATCCTACTATGGGTTAACTCAGGTAACCTTTTTACTTCCCTTTCATTCTTTTAAAGTAATATTTTTAATGACTCCTTTTCCGGTGTGGGACATTCAATGAAATTTCATAACCCAGTTTTAAAAATTGTGAGGACGTAATTTCTTAAGGGGGTAAGATTGCAACGACCTGAAATTTTGAATAAATCTTGTTTCCAAATTTTGTGTGTTATTTTTCATATTCCACAAAACTGTTTCATCGGATAACATGAGTATAAATAAATGAGACTGTTGGGTTTTTGACTGTTATCTGACCATTGGTCAATATGACCGCTGTGAACTAAACGTTTCGATTTTTGTCTCTAAATACATGTGATCTTGGTTAATTAATATAGATGGAAGATTTGATGGCCTCACCCAGTAGTCTTGGACGGATCGAAGCCCATCAAAAAGAACTTGGGAAGGAGGTAACACCACTGGGCTTTGCTCTGGACCAAACCCAAGCTGAACCTCATCGTGTGAAGCTAGAACGGAATCGCCTTTTTGAGAAGTTCAAACTGATAGAAATTACTACTCATGCGATGTTGGCCGTGACTCCCTAGGATTCTCTAACCTTATAAAACCTTACACTTAGGTCCTATGCTGGTGTGATAAGGGGCTATGTAAGGAGACCGTAACTTCCTTGTGTAATCCTTTGTTTTAAATAAAAAATTGGGATTTCTTCTTATGATGAAGTTTATGAATTTTCAAATGTCTGGATAAATATAATATGAATATTTTTTGTAAATTTTAGTGAAATGGATATTTTAAAAATGTTTATGTAAACCTTAAATAATTAAAAATGTGTAATGATTTTCAAAAAATGGTCTTCTAAAATTATGTTCCGTACGAAATTTAGAGTCTAATAAGATCAACTTGATTATTGATGAATAGTAAATTATGAATAGTGATTTTATGCTTAGGATTAGTAATGTGACTAAATGGATTAGTAATCTCACTTAAATAAAGCATTAATATAATCTAGGCTCCTTGATCAAGTAATGTGATTCAATAAAATAGTTAAATAACGGTTTCATAAATTATTAGCCAAGTATTAGTTTTTTCAGGTGAATAGTGTTTTTTAATTACAAATTTAATTAAAAATATTTAGAAAATTATTTTTATAAAATGGATTTCATTTTTGAACTCAGAGCATCGATATTAATTTAAGGTAATTTTTGGGGATTTTTCTGAAAAAAATGAATTTTCGTTGAATAGTGTAATTATTTAAAAATTAAATTAAAAATTTTTAGAATAGTATTTTTATAAAATGGAGTTCATTTTTGAAATCAGAGCATCGATATTTGGTTAAGGTGAAATTTTGGGAATTTTCTGAGAAAGTTGAATTTTCGATGAATAGTGAAAATACAGTTTTTAAGTTACGGGTGTTTAATGACATCATTAAATGATGTATTAAGTATGTAATCAATATGGTCGACTATTTAATAGTAATATATGGTATGAGGTGTCCCAAGTGTCCAATACCATGGGAAAATACCATGGGCAAGCCCATGGTTTTTCCAAAACCACTATTGAGGTGTCCCTTGGCTATTAATGCATTCTCCCCTCACTTTCCCTATAAATTCAAGCAATCCTCTCATCCATTCGACTCCCCTCTCTCCCCCAACGAAGTTATGGTCTCATTACCTCCCAAGGAGTCCTCCATATGTGCCCTCAATCCCTCAAGGTCCCAACCTTTGAGTTTTAAGAGTTACGGTTAAGGTAAGGGATCCTACCTCCCTCTTTCTTTTCAAATAATCTCTTTTATGTCATTTATTTTATGCTCCATGATCTTATGTTGGAGCATGTTCTTTTATATTAATCCTACTATATTATTCATGTTCATATGATGAGAGACCCCTTCTTTCTCTCATCATTTCATTTTAAGAATGTTAAAGTGGCGATGTTAGGCTGCCGAATTTTTAAGGGATTCTTTCACCCTTCTCGTTTTCAAAGTTATACTTTCATGTCAAGTCTTTCAAGTTCCTTTTTATTTTTTTTGTATGATATCTATATATATCATACTGAAATCTTATTTTCATATTACTAGAGACCCAATTTGATCTCTTCAATTCAGTATTTTGATGTTTTAAGTGGCGTCGTTAGGCTACCGAATTTTTAAGGGATTCTTTCACCCTTCCTGTTTTCAAGATCTATTTTCATGTCAAGTCTTTCAAAATCATTTTATTATGTTGGGGTATGATCTCTATATCTATCATACTGAACTCTTATGTGCATATGATGAGAGACCCTATTTGATCTCTTCAATTCTGTATTTTGAAATTTTAAGTGGCGCCGTTAGGCTGCCGAATTTTTAAGGGATTCTTTCACCTTTCTCTTTTTTAAAAGTTCTACTTTCCTGTCATGTATTTCAAGTTTTTTTATATTATTTTGGGGTATGATATATATATCTATCACACTGAAATTTTATTTTCATATGATGAGAGACCCTATTTGATCTCATCAAATAATTTTTTTGTTGATGTTTAAGTTACGTCGTTAGGCTGCTGAATTTTCATAAGAGAAATCTTATTTTTGTATTCCTTTCATGTTCTTCATTTCATATGGTATGTCTTTAAAATTTTACTACCATGTTCTTAAATCCTTTATATTTTTTCCCTGTAATTTTTTATGGGTCATTTATGAAAATTTTGACCAATGTCCCCTCTCTTTTCAATGTTTTCTAAAACCCCGAAACATAGTCGTTATGCCACAGAATTTCCGTCTCAAAATGTCTCTCTCTTTTTCTAAAGTTATTTTATTTTATTAAGTGATTACTAAAATATCTAACTTCTATAGGGGTATTCACATATATAAAAAGTTGTTCTATTTTAAATTCTGGGATTTACATACATGATACCCTCTCTCCCTTTCTGTGGGTTTAAAGTGACGTAATGATCATGTCTTTAAATCAATTATTTTTTTAAAACGTTATGACTATGAAATGAAACCCATTTATTTTATGTAATATGTGTTATTTATGAAATTTTTTATGATGATATATGTGGATCACATGATAATAAAGGAAAATTTAAGGGTGCGCCCTGATAGCACTCCAATGCATTGGGTAATGATGTACCCACTAGGGATTACAATTTTCATGATATCTTGGTGAATAACCTTGGTAATTTTCATATGACACCTTGGGGATGGACCTTGGTGATATGTTCATGATTTTATATTTTAAATGATGTAGCCACAACTTAAAGTTATGAAAAATGTTATTTTTATGATGATATGCCACATTATTTCTTTCTCATGCCTTAAAGTTATTTTTCATGACACAGTTGATGTATCTCAAGTTCACATGTTAAATGTTTCTCTTGTTTCCATTACTGGGCCTTCTTCTCACCCTTTCTTTTGATGTATGTCCCCAGGTTATGAGATGTAGTAAGGAACCTAGGATGAACTTAAGGAGAATCATGTCAAGTGTTTAAGAAGAATTTTTTATGTTGTTTTCAGGTATTATGTTCCTGATTTCCCAGACACTAAACCTTAAAGATCCTCAGTTTTGTGTAATGTAATGAAAGATTATGTTATAAAAAAGTGGGATGCTATACCCGATTTCAAAACCGAACACGGGTTCAAGAACCTCATGATAATGCCTTCATAGCAGCTGCCCCCCAATCGTTGACCCGACAAGATTTGGCGCGTCTGAAATTTTGGGTCGAAGAACGCTCAAGAACGGTTCTAGAACGGGTCTCGGGTGATGGCCGTGTTCGTTTGTCCATCGACCAAATTCATGAATTATTGAAAAATAAATAAATGATGAAATTGGAAAAAACATGATAAATTGACAAAGGTGCAGAAATTAATCAAAAATCTTACCTAGATCCCCCCGATTGCCTTTAGGGACGCATCCACGACGCCCCTGCTTCGATCCGCCGAGGTTCTTACGGTGGTCGCTCCATGATACGATGAAGGATGGTAAAGAACAGCTAGAGAGAGAGATATCATGTGTGTTAGAGAGGGAGAGAGAGTGAATTAGGGTTTTTCCTTAACCCTAAACACTTAACTCTATTTATAGGGATTCCACTTAGCGTAGAATCTAAATTCAAGGTGCCCTCTCATTTTATGTCGCACCTAGGAAAAACGACCCCTTTCGAACTCAACAGAAGACTCTAATTTCTATTCAAAGGCTTCATTCGGAAGTTATTCCAAAAGAACGCCAGTGATAAAAATCACTAAGTCTTTATTTCAAAATGACGAGTTTTCCCCTGGGAGACATATCTCACAACAAGACCACGCCCGCAACCTTTACACCACTCCTAGGGTAAACAAAAATCTCTGGATGCAACCATGCCTTCAGGTTTCATATCCAAGCTACCTTTTAGGATAAAACACAACCCCACCACATGCATACTATAAAAACACTTAATATATTTATAAAATAAATTTCAGGTATACCGGCCCTCGAAATCGCACGTCATCTTCACGCCTAGCTCTGGAATTATATGTGGAGATATTCCAAAGTCTTATAGGAAAAAAAACGGGTCTCTAAATTATTCCATCATTCAATATTTTCATCCCCGAAAATCATAACTAGGAAAAACAACTTGGGATATAGATATCACACCTATCTCTTCCGCTCCCAAGAAAACACGCATAACACCATGCTGACACAACATACGAACCAATGAGATGGTTCATACTTATATGGTCTTCCACTTTTGATGAAATTCATAGGAACACGCACACCCCTAATCAGCTGTGACATGTGGAATACATCATGTGCCCACTCCTACTATTGGGAGGGTAGGTCAAGATGGTAGGCAACCTCTCAACCACTTGCACAATTCCCGAACGGCCAAAGGAAACTTGGGGGACATCCCCAGCCGACCTTCTACTTTCCACACCATGACCGAAATCACTTTTAGTTCATGGAACATGGTATCATGATTCCCTCCTTCAGAATACCCATCGGGTGTGATACCCGTGGATATATAATCACGCAGTACCTCGTGGTAGACATCCCCCAGCTATGATTTACCACATGCTCTTGGAGCGAAGGAGTTAACACCATCGTTTGCAAGAAATCCGTACCCTCCTGCTCCACCATGGTCAGCCGTATGGAATCTAACTACTATGAAACATCCCGCGCTTGACGATTCTGTGACCTTCTACCAAAGGAACCTGCAATAACACTATAATATTCCGGAACATATTCTACCTCGATGTCTTAGTTTTGTAGGAATTTTCATCCATCACCATCGCCTCAGGTTCAAGTCTCTCTGGGTGAGTGCGCAACTGAGACACTGGTGGTCTGAGCAAACCACAAATCCCTTTCCCAGAATGTAGAGTCTCCACATTCTCAGTGAATGGACTACCACTTCCAGTACCACATAGTGAAGCACGTAGCTCTGTTTATGGGTTGTCCATAACCTCAACCTTTACTTAATAACAATATCATGATTGAAGTTCAGCACGCATGGTGCCAATAAACAGGGCATGCAAGAAAACAAATCCAACCGCCAGAGGCTATACCCAGAAAGCATGTGGAATACCCCATGTGTCTTTGACCCTATTGGTAGGAGAGTAATCCCCAAAACAGGAACTCCGCCAAATCCACTAGTGGCACCTCAAGCAAAGGGATGTTAAGCAGAAAATCCCCACTGGAAAATCCAGAACCTGCTCTGAAGCTCCACCGCACAACCCCGCCATGAATGCACATGTCATAGGGACTCATACACCGCATCTCAATACTATCCCCTTTGGATGGTTCTTATTCTCCCTCAAGGTTTTGATCGCATCACAAAAATTCATCTCAGTGGGGGAATAACCCCTCTTTACTGTGCATTCAAAGCTACACCAGACAACAACACATCATGGTTACAGCAATGCCCTGCGTCACCCTCGGTAACCACTTGAACAAGGAGTTAGACGAAAAGAGTAACTCACGCAGCGTCGAACAAGTTATAATGAGAAAAGTAGAAAAATACACAGAGTGTACCTCTTTCCTTCTTATTTTTTGCAGGATTGTAGACATCTATTGCACACAACCACCTGTGGCCCCGTCTGTCAGCTCCCTGAGCCTAACATGGGCCGCATAGTGATGGTGGAAGGACCTCGAAACATCATCCTCCAAACAAATTATTCTTGCTTCTCTGCCAATACCTCCTCCCTGAGAACCGCTTTGTCTTCACCTGGGATTTCTCTGTTCATGACATTGCCTTAGTCGTAGTGGGGAATCTACCAACTATCTGGAAGACTCAGCACATTTGGTCGGATAGTCTCACGTTACGTGACCTCGCACATCACAACCATAGAGAAAGTCCTACCTGGGTTATCTCGGTGCTCTACGATGTCCCTAACCATGTGCCGGAGTCTCATCAAGGGGATACATCCGGCGTCGAGGCCCTTCCATTACTCCCTGTGGAAGATCCAGCAGCTCTCGAAACCGTAAAATGATTAAGTAGGAGGGGTAATACTCCTCACAAAATAGCTGCTAGAAGGAATCCCACGAGGGTACCGACCCATCGTGCATCTGAGTAACCCTGTCTCTACTAATACCAAACTTCTTAGTGGAAAAATACTATCTATCAAAGACACCATTAACCTCTCATTGTTCGAACAAGTCCAAAGAGGCAAATCACAGACTCTAGTCAACCCTTCACTATTTGGGGGTATGGATCACCATAGAACCTAAGATGTCTATGATGTTGTAACTCACATAGCGTGCCTAGCCTACGATCATCATTAGCCCTCTCTAATAGTACTGTATGCTACTCTATAGGTGGTGGTGCTACTGATTGTCCTCCTAGAGAAAGGGTAATCTTATGATGGATCTTGAACTGAGGCCTTGTCGCTCACGGAGTCGTCTTCACAAACCAGAGCAAGTATTCCGGCTAGCTATCATCACAGAGACATCCTGAATCCAATCAAGGAGTATCGCGGTCAAATGAGCATATATATATAACAACAACGTTGGGGATCTGACTCAAGAAGACAATCAAAGACTCAATCATATATGATGCATGAACAAAATTCCCTACAACAAGTGTCTCAGTGTGCTGAGTCGACAAGCGGGTTGTTAGGGTCCTGGTTAATGGACACATCGGTCGCTGAACCATCACTAGACTCCCTGGCCTAAGAGCTAATCTCAAGACACATTAACAGCATTTCCCCAAAAATGAACCAATTACTTTTTAGTGAGGTCTGAACAATGCCCTAAGGAACGAACAACCTCTGATACCACTTTCTCATGACCCGACCCGTTCTGGGGCTCGCACCGCAACTACCCCAAGCCCGCCTCCATAGGCCTTTGGTAGACGACTAGCACCGAAGGCACAAAATACTAGGGGAGGCATTACCCTAAAAAACTGTACACTCACACACACAAAAAATTCAATGAAAAAGTGCATAGAAAAGAAAACAAGATACAACACTGCTAAAAAAAGGGAAACCAAAATACATGCATCAACCTCTAACCCGTACAAGTAACGTTCTGAAAAGTAAACTGACCAGTAAACTGAACAGTAAAAGAGGAAAAACACGCACCCAACTAGAAAGGATCCACAACCCGGAAACTTGTAAAAGGAAGTAAACAGCTAGTGAGTATCACACCCAGAAAGTCCTACTATGACCATTGTACATAGCACAAGCTTCTGTGTCCTCTACGCTCCTATGTAGTCTCGACCGACCTGTCCTTCATCTACAAGGGCACACCAAGTGCAGGAAAAGCCCAAGCTAGGGTGAGTATAATGATACTCGGTAGGATGCCCCGAAATCCTGAGGGAGAAACAAAGGAGGTACTAAAATGGTGAGCAGTAGAGAGAACAAATAACAGTTCAAGATTACAAAAGAGAAGGTGCAGCTCAACCTGAAAAGAGAAAGGAAGCAAGCATGTCTTACCAAGAGGAGCTAGACACGGAAACCACATGGCATACACCACACGTCTTCGCCCCTCCTAGAAAGAGTGTAACTAAACACAAAGAGGGTGAACAAAAGTAGGGTGTATATATATGCTCAACAAGAAACCCAAACGACTGTGTAAGGGGATATCTATCTCCAAGATCATCCCAAGAGAAAACGCCAATAGTTCAAAGGATATCCATATTTGATTCCCAACAGTCCCGCACACCAAAGAGGCCTCATCGCAAAACCATACAACAAAGATTCATGCTCCGGTAATCATGGGTAAAATTAACTAACTAGCCTCATTGAAGGGTCGAGTCTGAAAGAAGTCTTCGGGTAACCCACTGCCCTTCCCCGCTGGAGGGTAAAACACGATAAGTTGTCAGGTAACCCACTGCCCAGCTCCGCTGGAGGGTAAACCGTGACAAGTCTTCAGGTAACCCACTACCCAGCCCCACTGGAGGGTAAGACACAAGTGGTTTTCCGATAACCCACTGCCCAGCCCCGCTGGAGGGTAACCCACAAGAGGTTTCCAGGTAACCCATTGGCCCAGCCTAGCTGGAGGGTAAACCAAAATAGGTTCTTATGTAACCCATTGCCCAGCCCCGCTAGAGTGAAACCATAAGAGGTCGGCAGGTAACCCACGCCCAGCCCTACTAGGGGGGAAAACCCGGAACTGGTCTAATAACTCAGCATTACCCATGCCATCACTTGGTGTCACTAACACCGCTACTGTGCGTAGGATTGAAGTGCGTCAATGGAACCTCTGACCAATGTACTTTCATGTTTCCACATTTAATATGATCTTGAAAGAGGCTTTTCCCACACAAAAAATATTACACCATTACAATCCTCACGGAAAAACATGCGAGATAGACTACTTACTCACTGGAAACAGGCTCCCGATGAAAAAGCAATTTAACACCGCTTTGTGCCCGTAGGCATCTCATGGGGCCCACACCTCTGTTCCAAAAGTGGTTGGGAGAACTTCCACATTTCAATGCTCTTGAAAAAACACACCAAAACATCTACTCATACGCCCAAAATGGACGCCTGAGGAAAAAGTCGCAAAACACTGCACACAGCTTAAAAGACGGCCCGTGGGGCCCACGCCTCAACTCTGGCTTCAATGACTGAAAACACCGTGGTCAACTTCGCCTCGATGCCAGGATAATAACACCACTGAAGGTGCCTAAAACGGACTTTGGATGCAGAAGATGCAACTCCCCATGTTACATGCAAGCGGGGCCCTGTGAGGCCCACACCTCGACCCTGAAACACATCACACAAATCATACCTTTATGTTCCTTGAAGATAACCACGTAGTGTAGTCTATTTATTTGCCTTGAACGGACTTATGAAGAAAAAGTCGTAAAAAGGCATGATACGTCCGAAAGCCGCCTCGTGGGGCCCATGCCTCGGGCCTGACTTGGCGGGCGGACTGCACTGTTGCTATCCCCACGGAAAACACTCAAAAACGAGTACTAAAACACCACAAAAATATTTCAGGTGAAAAAACTGGAATTTCACAGTAAAATGTGTGAACTAGGCCTTGTGGGGGCCACACCTAGTCTCCAACACGAGTTCTTCAGAAAGCATCTCAAAAATTCCTCCTGAGGATGGGAGTTATGCTTCCACTGACGGCGTGTAAATCAGACATCCCAAATAGGAGTTAGGTATGACACATGAATAATTAATTAATTATTTAATAATTAATTAATTATTCGCATTAAGAGTTTCATGCCACCGAGCATTGAATCCAAACCTCAAGGGTTTTGAACCGACATTGGGAGGACCGTCTCACCTCTAGGGCCACAACACCTCTGACGGCACATCAAACGGACGTCCGGCTCGTGAAGTGTGTCTGTCGTGATCTTTATTAATAATTTAATATTATTAAGGTAGAGCATTCTGGGTTCCCTGTCTATTGTCTCAAAAACTAAAATCCCTGGAATCCACTTCAAATAATCCTTCTCACTGACACGGACCTGTAGTCAAAGACGGCGCGTCAAACAGATGCGTCGTTTTGAAGTTAATCCCCCCCCCGGAATGCAAGGGGCCCCAACCGGGCCGGTTTAACCCAATCGGCCCGGTCCAAACCGCCAGCCTGCGATCCCGCTTCTGGTCTGGCCTGAACCATCGTGACCCGCTGCAGCCACACCGGACCCCTCAGTTCTGGTTCTCCCTAACAGACCAGCCCTTCAGCCGGTCTTCGTTGCATCGCAGAGGACCCGAAAAGTGCAGGTCCATGTTTCCTCCGCACCCCCATGGTCACCGCCATGGGTTCCACCTGCCAAGTGCGATAGGCTGCCTGAGCCGCATCCTCCCTCCAAACTCCAATGCGATGCCGCCGCACACCCGACGCCCCCTAGAAGCCACCCACTCGGGCCACCGCTCTGGTCGCCGCATGCTCGACCGCACCGCGGCCACCAGGCTCATCGCTCCGTCTACCGAGTGCACAAACTGGCCTGGTCCCACGCTCCGCTAAAGTATCCTTGTCTGGAAACCACCGTGCACTGGATGGGAGTCTCCTCTTCACCGGAACCCCTCTGGTTCAACAACACCACCTACACCCGACGACGCGAGCTTGTCCCAACCCCTGACCGAACCCGTCGCCCAACGCCCAACCTCTGGCCACTGCCTTTTCCAGAACCGGGACATCCGAAGACTACCTCCCCTACTCCGGTGGCCCAATTTCAAAACCGAATGCGTGTTCGGGATCCATGGGAAAAGGCCTTTGTAGCTCCTGGACAGATCGTCGATCCGACACGATTTGGAGTGTCCAAAATTTTCTGTCAAAGAACGCTCATGAACGGTTCTAGAATGGGGCTCGTACAATGGTCGTGTTTGTTCAGCCATCGACCCTATTCAAGAATTATAGAAAAAAAATAAACGGTGAAATTGGAAAAAACATGAGAAATTGACGAAGGTGTGGAATTTAATTGAAAATCTTACCTTGATACGCCTGTTTTCTACTAGCAACGTGCCCACGACGCCCCCACTTCGATCCACCGAAGTTACGGCAGTGGTCACTCCTTGATCCGACGAAGGACGGTGAAGAACGGCTAGAGAGAGAGAGAGATTTGGGGATAGAGATAGAGAGAATTAGGGTTTTTCCTTATCCCTAAACACTTAACTCTATTTATATGATCCCACTTAGCGAAAAATCTGAATTCACCACACCCTCTCATTTTATGTCACGTATAAGAAAAACACCCCCTTGCAAACCCAACATAAGTCTTAGATTTCCATTCCGAGGCTTCATTTTAATGTTATTTGAAAAGAATGCCAGTGATAAAAATCACTAAGTCATTATTTCAAAATGAAAATTTTTCCCCTGGGTGACATCTCTCACAACTGGCCTACGCCCGCAACCTTTACACCCTGCCTAAGGTAAACAGCACGCTCCGGACGCAACTGTGCCCTTGGATTTCTGATCTGTGCTACCGTTCAGGAGAAAACACAACTCTGCCACTTGAATAGTATAAAAACACTTAATATTTTTATAAAATTAATTCCGGTCACACCGGGCCTCAGAATCGCACGTCGTCTACGCGCCTAGCTCTAAATTATATGTAGAAATTTTCCAAAGTCTTATAGGGAAAAACATGGTGTCTACAAATCTTTTTCATGTACTTTGAAAAACACATCAAAACATGGGACCATTATATAAATCATAATAACAAATACACAATGAAGGAAAATTATTACTCTTGTTAAAACATGTAAAAAATGAATAATTTATAATAAAGTAATACTTTTCATCTATAAGAAGTAGTAATTACCCTTCACTAAAAATAAGCTCATTTATTACTCTTATTTTAATTAATAGATTACCATAAATACTAGATAAAGTAACACATAACGTAAAATGGTAACTATAGACATAACCATACATAAATGGAATAATCATATGGTCTACTCCCACATATATAACTAAATGGAATTGACATATGGCCGACTAGAATAAAAAATGAATTGATTTTTATAATGTAACCATTTATCCATAGATTATCACGGAACAACCCATCTTTGGTATATCATGTAACAATCCATCATTGGTTTATCACATAACTACTCATCCAATGCCCAAGTACCAAAACATAATCAAGAAAAATAAATAGGCACAAATGAAAAATAACATTTCTACATTGCAATCCAAAGAGATCATTGCATGATTTTGATATAATCAATCTGTTATCAAAATAAATGTCAATACCAAAATACCTGAAAATGTTATATAGAATTTATTTTTCTTTTTAAATTATTATGATTGGTAGAGGTATTCAAATATCAAATAATGGTGGTGGTGGTAGAAAAGTTTTTGTCTCGAAATACGTAAAAAACATTACATTTTTTGTATAAATAAAATATTCATATAAAATGATTACCTTTTGAAAACCATTGAATGAAATTAAAATTAAATGGGTAGATTGTACACCATATAAAATAATAAGGTGTATAATGTAACATCCCAGGTAAATAAATAAATAATACATTTTCATTTTAATTAATGTTTTTTTAATTAAATATTAAATTTACATTTATGGGGTTGCTATGTTCGATGGCGTACTCGATACGCAACTACGAGTTTCTTTGAAATATTTCATTTCACATTAATAATATAATAACATTATTTTAAAGTGTAGTTAACAGCTAGCCATTATATTGATAGGATTGAATATAACTAACTTAACTATGATTATACATGTTTGTTACATGTTATTACATATATCCAATAAAATTTGGACACTTAAAATGTGAGTGAATCTAATTTCAAGCATAATTTATCTTAAATGGTTGATTTACAACCTTTTGGTGGGAACACATGTAAAATATAGTTATAGTCACTTTTATGTATTCTATTTGATGCAGTAAAATTCTTCTTTAGAGTTGGGACATCAAAATTTACTTGGGGTAAATTTTTGGTATTTTTCCGATATAATTCAATTTTTTATGAATAGTGGAAAATACTGTATTTTAATTCAAAAGTGCCTTTTAATCTAATTTATTCATATGGATAGATTATCTTTTTAATTGGTTTTAAAGTTTAATTATATTATTTTATTATAATTTAATACAATGTTGGTCATTGTAATTAATTTCACTTTGAAATTTGATATAAACAGGTATCAATCTTTGGATAATTATTGTTTCTTAAAAACATGCTATTTGTTTTGACAGTGGGAAATAATTTAAAATTAATTAATCCAAGTTCAACGTTTTAAATTTGGTAATATTGAAATTATTTTGGAATTATTAATATCAAATATTGCATAGGCTGAATTTTTGGTAATTTTTCAGAAAAAAATCATTTTTTTATGAATGGTGAAACCACTAAGTCTAAGTTAAAAATAATAACTTTTTCATTTTAATTAAATTTTACCACTTCAACAGATTGAATTTCAAAAATTCTACATACATGGTTGATATTAGTATGTAATTTGTGGTTCAATAAGATGAAAATAATTTTTGGTGAAAAGTAACATTTGACTTTTATTAACCATAGTTAAAGGTAAATAGTGTAATTTAAGGTAAAAAGAATATAATAATATTACAAAATTACCTTAACACATGTCCTAACCTTATTGTATGAGCCCTATACGACCATTGGAATCCTTATGTGTATTTAGGGACCCCATAGAGCCACATGGGAGTGATTATGAGAGTTTAGATTAATTAACTTAAAGTAATGGAAAAAATGACATTAAAAAATTTCTTTCATTAAATTACTTTTTATAAGGGGTTATATAAGTTATATTTTGTACTATAAATATTCATGGGAAATCCACAAATATTTCCTACATAAAGGTATTTTGATTATAATTTTTAGACATCAAATAAATTAAATTATTTATGACATAATAATGATGAAATATTAACCACATTAATAAATAATTTCAATAAATAAGATTATAAATATTAAAACAATATCCAAAACCTGTCCAATTATTATTGAATGATTTTATTTCAACCATTTTACATATTTTCGTCTACTGTAATTATTTTTTGACCTTTACAAACCCAATATAATTATATAATAATATAATATTTTCACACTTTCCTAAAGAGCCCCTCCTCCCCCTTATAAAAGCTATTACTTTTAATTATTTACACACACCTCCCAAGCCACATGTCTTGTCCAAAACCTACCCAAATATTCTCTAACGATGCCTCTAATAAACTTATATTCCTCACCATAGGTATAATACACTTCAAGAAGTTTTTTTGTTTCATACCAAACGGAGTTACCCTTATTAAAGGTAACTATTTATCTTAACTTATTTTCTTTTATTTTACTTCTCCAACAATTAAACTGTTTTTATTCAATTATTTTATAAAAACAACAGTATAATAAATATAATAAGATGTTGTTATGAGACATAATTGAACTACACCCACACACACATCCATCTAATGGGTGAATAACGTAATGTTTTTGTGAGTGGAAAACTAACGCCTCACAAAATGATGATAGTTCGATTATATCATACCACATCTCATAGTGGCCATTAAGAAGACAGTATATTTATATATGATATATATTATTTTTATGTTTTCATTATTTTTCTGTATTTTCCATTTTTAGCCTACCATTATGGTTTCAATTATATGTAAACGCGATAATTCCATTTTCGGAAGTGCGGACTACCACCCCGACAAAGTGATATGACTCGTTAATGCCATATGGTGGTAGAATAAAGGATAGAATTAATGATATTTTATATGATATTATGCTGTAAATATAATATAACTTTGTATAATTATGTTTTAATTCTATTAAAATAAAAACTAAAAATGAATGTAGCGTTCATGCTTATGTATGGCTTACCGTGTCCAGGAACGATGCATTTCATTTTTTACCACAAAATGTTATGTACTATTATAAATACATGTATATAATAGATATATATTGTTGATTCAATAAGGTTTTCCTTATTACTTTTCCATTCCTTCTTGTTTTGAAAATCACAAACACTTTATCCTTAAGAAAATCTGTTTTAACCCTGTTTTACTTCCATAAATAAAATTTTTTTCCCAAAGGAAATTTACCCCTATCTTGTTTTCATTATTCATATCAATATTTTTCTTAAGTGTAAAAATCGTATTCATATATGAAACCTCATAATAATATAATACATAGATATAATGTATTCTGTTTTCTGATCTGAATTCCTGTTACGAACTTTTATGAAGTTCTACTCTAAATTGTTTGTTACGAACTTTTATAATGTTCAACTCTAAATTATGATTACAAACTTACATAAAGTTCAAACTCCGAATTTTGATGATGCATTATGATTATGAATTGTCATTATGAATTTTTACGATGAATTTTGATTAGTAATTCTCATTACAAATTCTGATGATGAATTATGATTATGAATTCTCATTACAAATTTTGATGATGAATTCTGATTACGAATTCTAATTACGAAATTCTGATGATGAGTTTTGAATAAAAATTCTCATTATGAATTTTAATGATGAATTCTGATTATAAATTCTCATTAAGAATTTTGATGATGAATTCTAATGAAAAATTATCATTACAAATTCGAATGAGGAATTTTGATTACGAATTCTCATTACGAATTCTGATGAAGAATTATGATTACAAATTATCATTCCAAATTCTTCTGAGAAACAGAATCCGAATCTCCTTGGATTATAGACTTAAAATTTATTTTTCAGTTAGACTCTGAATGTTAATTTACTTACACTCTGAATATTTTAGTTTTTTAATATAACCATTTTTTTTCTTATACTTTTTTTTAATAAAACGATGTAGTCTATTTTGTTTCTATCTAACCGTTGGCTGAGTGTCACATGAACAAGTCCCTCTGAAATTCAAGGAAGAATATGTATGTTGAAGGAGGAAGCTGACCATTGGATCTTCGCCTATAAATAGAAGCTCATTTGAAAAGACTAAGACACTGGACAAAATCATTGACATCTGTGATTACATGTTGTTGAAGTGATTTCTAGTGAGAGATGCTCGTATAAACACTCAATGCATTATGAAAAAAGTTTGAATGGCTTGTTCAATCTTTTCTTCATGTTGACATGCTTCGTGCGACTCCGATTATTGATGTGTAAAATCGAGGGCTTCCAGGGATAGGAAGATAGGGGTGCCAACTACCTGGTAGTTGAGGGCTTGTGGGGATAGCAAGACATACTTTGATCTTTGTATCGAGGGCTTACCCTGGCATGGGTAATACAGACTTTCATGAATGTATAGATCAAGGGACCTCTTATCCAGGGTTGTTGGATACAATTATTTTTGGGTTAAAAGATTTATTTTTTATTACTAGTGGTGTTACTAATTTGTTTTCAGATGTTCATTTTGTACTATTAATGAAATTATAACGTTATTAGACTTCCTTAATTGTAATCGGATTTCCTTAGATTCTATATGCTTTAAGTTAGAATCTTAGATGTTGTAATCTTTTGTTAAGCTTCATTTCCAGAATCAATTTTCCAGAATCAAGCATGTCTTTAGAACATAGAGGTGTTGTGAGTTTAGGTTATGTAAAATTTCTTTAGGGATTTTTAAATAATAAAATTCAACCCCTATTGTACTTGAGAATCTCATAAATATATATTCTATCGCACATTTGGTATTATAGAGTATATCATACTCACACACCATCTAACAGTTGGTGGAAGAGGAATAGGTACAATCAGAATTAATCTCATTATTAGATTCAAAATACTTTCTTCTTCTTATTTATTTCAGAATTTAATATTTTTTCGGAATTTTATTTTCTGGATTCATATTTTTCAATTTGACATTTTTTGTATTCACCTTATTTGGATTCATATTTTTTGGACTCATAGTTTGGATTCATTTTTTCATAGAGATATTTTTGCTCAATATTTTCTTGCTGAGAATATTTTTCTTGTTTACAAACTTTTTCTACCAACATGTGTTTGTGGAAAGTCTTTTATTAATGATGGAAGGAATGAACGTTGGTTCTATAGAAAATCTTAATCTAACCATACCACCCTTTTTAGATGGTAATGATTACGAATATTGGAGAGATCGTATGAAGACTTTCATTGTTAACACTGTGGTTCAAAATTTTGTTATGCTTACTAGAGGATACAAAATTCCTGATAAAGAAGTAACTGCCTTTAAAAATCAAGAAAATCATGAATATCAATTGAATTATAAGGTAAACAATACATTACATTGTTCAATTACTAAAAATATATATAGCCAAATTTCTTATTGTGAAGCTGAAAATTCTATATGGAAGAAACTTGAAGTTATTCACATTGGAACATCCATAGTAATTGAGACAAGAAGATCCATGATTAGAGCCGAATATCATGGGTTTAGTTTTCTTTATGGTCATCCCATATGCAAAGTGCAACAGAGATTCATGATAATTGTGAATAGTTTACAATCAATGGGTGAAATGGATTGGATGATGAAGCTCTTGTTGACAAGATTATTGACATCATGACGAATGAGTGGGAATCTAAAAGGACAGCAATTGATGAGAATAGAGAGGTAACTCAGATTACCCTTGATGAACTGTTTGGAACTCTTCATTAGCATGAGACTATAATGAAGAGATATGATAATATTGTGAAGAAGAAGAATGGAAATGGCAGGGTTGCTTTTACTAATACATGCAATCATATGAATGCCAAGACTCCTGAGAGATTTACTAGGTCCAGATCTAAGAAAGTTGTTATCCATTCTGAATCTAGTGGATGTGAATCCTCAGAAAATGAATGAGAAAATCTTGCTTGAATGATGAAAAAGATAGCTGGACAGAGGAACTTTCAATCTAAATACATGAAGAAGGAAAGGAAAGAAAAGAATGATTTTGAAGTTACATGCTATGAATGCAAGAGAGCTGGATACATAAGACCTGACTGCCATATTCTCAAGAGAAAAGAACGAAAATAAAGGCATTCTGATAAAAATAGAAAGAAGTATTACAATTCCAATGCTAAAAAAGTGTTAAAATATAATGACACATGGAGTGCCCATGGTGGAGAATCTTCAGATAACTCTTCGGATTATGAATCTTTTGTATAGAAGAATCTTGGTCTTTTAACCAGGCTACATATTAATAATCATTGATTGATGGCTAAGGTACACAATGCTGAATCAATTTCCAATGTTTCATTGAATTCTAAAGATATTAATTATTATAACTCTTCCAATGAAGAATCTTCTTCTGAGGAATATAATACATTACCTCCCTATGAAAAGTTTCTACGTTTTCCAAACTTCATGAAAATGAGAACTCAATACTGATGAAAAAACTAGATAAGGAAAATTCTAGGAATACTATTCTTACTAAAGAGATATCAGATCATTATAAAGATCTTGATATGAAAATTGATGATTTTGAATGTATTTCAAAAAATATTGAGGAGAAAAATAACCTTTCTAAATATCTAGAAAACGTAATTTCTAAGAAAATTTTTTACGAGCCTAGCTATAGTTCAAATTTTTTAGAAGACATGACCGTAGTTATAATACTAAAATATAAAATATTCTCGTTGATGAAGTTTTTGTCAAACTTTACCATAGGTAAGGAATCTTTTGATAAAATGTTTTCACACATCCGACCTCAAAGGAATACTTCTGGTTTTGGTTACACAAGTTCTAAACTGATTTTTAGCAAAAACTACTTTGTTCCTCAATGTGACCCATTCTACACTAAGTTTAAGTGTGGTGGTCACTGGGAAAAGAAATTTTCCTTAAAAAAACCCAATCTTTTCAATTTCATAAGGATTATTTTTCTAAGAAGATGTGGGTACCCAACACTTTTCTTTCTGAAATATCCGGATCAAAGAATGTCTAGATTCCGAAAACCTAACTTTTTCTTATTTTCATGAAAATATGGAAAGTACCAACATCAATACATGGTATATGGATTGTGGATGTTCCGGGCATATGACTGGTAAAAAACAATTTTGAAAAGATTAACAATACGAAAGGAGGAAATGTAACATTCAAAGGTAATGCTCATGGAGAAATTATTGGTATAGGTAACATTGTTCTTCATGGAAAAACATTGATTTGAAATTTTTTATTTGTTAAGGGTCTTAATCAAAACCTCATTAACATAACTCAACTATGTGATGAAGGATACCTTGTGAATAATAGGAATGATAAGTGCTTAGTACACAATTCCAAGGAAAAATTATTTCATTCTACCAATAGGCAATTGAATGTTTACACACTAAACTTAGAAGACCTTAGGTGAAAAGGCATACCTTGCCTTAGTGCAATTGAAGACCATTAATTGTTGTGGCATAGAAGATTAGGACATTGTAAACCTTAAGAACTTATGTAAACACTCTATGAAAGGTTTAGTTAAGGATATATCGGAGCTTATATTTGATTCTTCAAAAGTTTGTGACCCTAGTCAATATGGAAAGAAACCTAAATCATGTTTTAAATTAGTCAATGAAGTCTCAACCACTAATTCATTACAGCTAGTGCATTTGGATCTTTTTGATCCTACACAAATTGGATGCATTGTAGGAAAATATTATGTATTTTTTTTGGTTGATGATTACACTAGATTTACATGGGTCTATTTTCTAAAAAAGAAGTCTGAAGCTTTTTCTTATTTCAAAAGGTTTAGATCCCAAGTCAAATTTGTGAAAAACCTACCATTAAAATCTATTCAATGTGATCATGGAGGAGAATTTCAAAACACTGATTTTGAAACTTTTTGAAGTGGAAAAGGTATTACTCTTAACTTCTAAGCACCCAAAACACCTCAACAAAATGGTGTTGTTGAAATAAGAAATAGAGTTCCTAAATAGATAACTAGAACCATGATGAGTGAGTATTGTGTTTCCAAACATTTATGGGATGAAGCTGTAAGTACTGCTTGTTATACTATAAATCGAGTTTTAATTAGACCTTTTCTTACTAAAACTCATTATGAGTCGTGGAATGGTATAAAACCTAGACTTAACTAATTTAAGGTTTTTGGTTGTAAGGTATTCATTCTGAATACTACAGATAACTTACACAAATTTGCACCAAAATCTGATGAAGGAATTTTCTTAGGCCACTCCACAACTTCTAAGGCTTATAGAGTTTTAAACAAAAACACTTGCACTGTGGAAGAAAAAGTACATGTCAAATTTGATGAAACTACTCCTTTTGTTTTTAAAAAACCTCAACCCTCATACTTAGATATGTTTTCAAAAACTAATTATCAACCATTGTTATAAAATCCTTCTGATAAGGAAAATGTTCAAGAAGATACTTCTAAAACATTTACCCGAGAAGATTTCCTACCCTATCTTGATGAACAGTTTCTTGAAAACCCAAATCAGTCTTTTCTTAAGAATCATCCTCATGATAGTAACATTGGTGATGTGAATCAATCTATAAGGACTAGAAGTTTCTTATGAAATTAAGTAGAACATCTAGCATTCCTTTCCCAATTGGAACCAAAAATCTCTGATGAAGCTTTAGGTGATGATGATTGGATTAAAGCCATGCAAGATGAACTAAATGAATTAGAAAGGAATAAAGTTTGGACCTTGGTTTAAATAACTAAGGAAACTATAGTAATAAGATTAAAATGGGTCTTCAGAAATACGTGTGATGAAATTGGAGTCATAGTTAGGAATAAAGCTATATTAGTTGCCAAAGGATATAATCAACAATAAGGAATAGTCTGTGATGAAACCTATGCTCCAGTAGCTAGACATGAATCTATTCGTATTTTACTTGCCTTTGCAGCATTCGTCAATTTCAAAAAAAATCAAGTGGATGTGAAGTGTGAATTTCTTAATTGTTATGTTCAAGAGGAAATTTTTGTTGAACAACCTTCAGGATTTGAAGACACAAAACATCCTGATAATGTTTTTAGACTTACCAAAGCTTTGTATGGCCTTAAATAATCCCCTCGAGCCTGGTATGATAGACTTACAAGATTTTTACTTCAAAATGACTATGTTAAGGGAAATACAGATCCAACCCTTTTTATAAATAATGATACGAAAAAAAATTTTGATTGGTAAAATTTATGTTGATGAAATTATATTTGGTTCAACTCAGCAATCGTTAATTGATTCCTCTGTGGATCTAATGAAATCTGAGTTTGAAATGAGTATTATGGGTGAGTTAACATTTTTCCATGGTTTTCAAATTTCTCAAAAAATAGAAGAAACTTATATATCTCAACATAATTATATTAAAAATATTCTTAAAAAGTATTGATATGATAACACTAAAAGTATTAGTACTACCATTGATACCTCAAACACACTTGATCTTGATGAAGCTGGGAAACCAGTGGATCAATCATTTTTTATAGGTATGATAGGAAGCTTACTATACTTGACAGCTAGTCATCCAGACTTTATGTTTTAAGTATGCTTTTTGCTAGATATCAATCCAATCCTAAAGAAGCTCATTTAAAGGAAGTGGAAATAATTTTTTGCTACTTAAAATGAACCATGGATCTAGGATTATTTTATACTTCTAGAAATGATTTTATCTTAGTTTTTTTTCATATGCTGACTCTGGTGGGTATAGAATGTATAGAAAGATTAAATCCAGAACTAGTCATTTCTTAAGAGATTCATTAGTTTCTTGTTCATGCAAGAAAAAACACCCAGTAGCACTATCAACTGCTCAAGCAGAATATGTAGTATCTGGAAGTTGTTGTGCTCAAGTGTTGTGGATGCAACACAGACTCACATACTATGGCTTGAATTTTACTAAGACTCAAATTTTGTGTGATAACACAAGTGCCATTCCCTCAGTAAAAACCATGCACACCACTCTCGTGAATAGAAAATAGACACTAGGCATCACATTCTTAGGGATCACACACTAAAAGGATATATTATTCTTCAGTTTATCAGAACACAAGATCAACATGCGGACATTTTCACAAAATCGTTACCTCCTGATAGATTTGAATACATTAGGGATTATAACTGTAAGGTAATCATCCTAACTTAAATTTCAATTGAACCAATAACATTAGAGTAATAACCACTTTTTCGTAGGGGGAATTCATTTTTTTGTGGTCTTTTCAAAAAAAATCATAATGATATTTTCAAAAAAAATTCATAATGAGCTTTTCAAAAGTTTTTCGTACTATGATTTTCGTACTGAGATTTTTGTACTGATATTTTCGTACTGATATTTTCTTACTGATATTGTTGTACTGATATTTTCGTACTATTTTTTTTGTACTGAGATTTTCGTACTGATATTTTCTTAGTGATATTTTCATACTGATTTTTTCGTACTGATTTTTTCGTACTAAGTTTTTCGTGGTGAGTTTTTCATATTAAGATTTTCGTAGTCAAATTTTCTTCAAGAATAATATCACATATTACAAATAATCATCATGGAAATCCTAAAGGTATGATATTATTACTTATATTGTTTTGTAATAATAATTTTCATGCTGGTATTATATTTTGTGTTTTTCGGATTCATTTTTCCATAAAATCCGAATGTTTTTCTTAAAACCTCAAAAGATTGGATTCAAGATTTCCTTGTGGCTAGTATTTTAACCGTTATTTCTGATCAGAATTTTTCACAACCGTTAGATGGGTTTTTAAAGATGAAAGGTCACCTCTTTTTCCTATATAAAGGGGACCCCTGATGGTTGTCCCACATCGAATCCATGCCCTGGCATGTTGAAGTTCAGCCCTTCCTTCTTAAGACCATTCTGAATCTTTCAGTGTTTCTCCATTCTGAATGTATGTAGAAGCCACTTCTCAAGAAATGTATAATGTGAATCCAATATCAAGTTGGTTAGTCTACAGGGAATGGTTGGCCCATCATGACTTTTTTTATAGGTATGATTATCTTATTTTAATGAATATCAAGCTCAATGGATCGGAAGATTTCTACATATCAAATCATGGGGATCAAGTTGTTGTTTATACGGATTTTCTTATAGAATTTTATGAGTCTGTTTCCTTTTATGATGTTGATGGTAGAGAAACATTCTCTTTTAAGAGCTATATAAAGTCTTACAAGCTTTCTTACACCATGTCTGTGAGCTTGGTGGGACTCTCATGTGATGGAGAAGTTGTACTTTTCTCCCATAAGCTACCAGACGTGCAAGGAAGTTTTAGAAAAGTGAATACTAAGGAATGCCATGGACTTAAAGATGAAACGACCGAAAAGATTTTGAACCTGTCTACCAAAAATATGATTCTTCATTTGTGGGTTCAAGGGTTTTTCATTCCAGGAAGAGGTGACAAGGATAACTTAAATAAGAGTGACCTTTACACCTTGAATTTCTTGGTAAATCTAAGAAAGATCAATCTGATGAGGCACATTCTTCTTACGGTTCAAAGCATCAAGAATGAAAATTTGAAAGCTCAAATTATTATGTATCATTCTCTTCTCTCCAAGCTTATTCTTCGGTGTCTTGATTCTTTCAAGGTTGGTTTCACCTCCAAACCAAGAAA
Organism: Viscum album; assembly: GCA_963277665.1. NCBI lineage: Eukaryota > Viridiplantae > Streptophyta > Magnoliopsida > Santalales > Viscaceae > Viscum > Viscum album. The sequence continues at coordinate 1,814,467,748 of OY728147.1, read as the reverse complement.
TTGCAAGGTGATGGTGATCAGTGATGACACTCTGAAGAGAATAAATGTTGGATTCTCAAAATAGTTAGGTGAGTTCTATGATCTGCCAAGGGAGGAGGCAGAAGCCAATCTGGAAAATGTGGAAAAGGTTTAACCCTCAAAGAAGGCCGGTATGAACAGAAAGCTGAAGAAAGTGAAAGATTAAGATAAAACCCCAAAATCAATGTAAGTCCATTCCTCACCCCTAAACCCAAAAAAGAAAAAAACCTACCTAGTTTACGTGGTATCAATGTGGACAGATCTCAAGTAAAACAGGAAATAATGGGATCCAGAGTTCGGCTTGGACCCTGCTGAGGCTAAGGCCTTAAAAAAAGCTGTTGATGAGTTAGAGAAGCAGACCAAGGTGAAGAAGCTCAAGATGAAAATTTATGAGGTACAGAATGTTCAATATGTTTTGAAGGAAAAATAAATTACATTAAAAAATATTCATGTTTTTAAATATTTTCTGATGGAACAATTTCCTGAGACTTTTGGTAAGAGGACTCTGGAAAATCCCAAGGAGAAGGAAATTGAGAAAGAAGTGATAGAGAAAGTTCAGAATGTTGTTGAGGAAGTTCATCAAGATGAGATGAGTGATGGTTATGATGATACAATTATGCAAGTTGAAGAATATCAAGATAAGTGAACCCTATCCGAGAAGATGTCAATCCGGACTTCTCAAGACGGATCTTAAAAAATTTCTACTCCGGGAGTTGATTAGAAAGAAGAAGAAGAAGATGTGAACAAATTGTTAGAAGTGAGTCATAATCATGACTTTATCCATCCTGAGGAAGTTGAAACTGGATCTCAAAAATAAAAACCCGATGAAGAAAAAATAGTACAATTATCCAAGAGTGAGCATGAATCTCTTGATAAAGGGGCCGTTCTGAAAATCAGCAAGGGTAAGAAAGTAATTATTGACACTCAAACGAATGATATCATATGGAAGAAGCATGTTGGAGGCTCTTTTAAAAGAAAGATGGTGGAAATAGAAGAAGAACAATCTCCTAGAAAGTTTTCTGATTTAGAGTCATCTGCTTTGGGACATGATTTTGTTGTGGAGTCCCTGAAGATGTTTGTATATACAATTCCGATATTTCCTACAATAGACTTCAGATGCCATATTCTTCAGCACAACATGAATCAAGAGTCAGAATCCAAATCCATGTGGATGGATAAATGTGTGAATATTGAGGCAGAACATAAGAATTTTCTTATCAAAGATGAGGTCCAGATAAAGTCGTGCATAAAAATCGCTTTATGGTCTAAAAATATTGTTGAAGATATGGAAGAGATTCATCAGTTCTAACAAGATGTTAAGGGGGACTTTAGAATAGAAGATGTCAAAATTAAAAACCTTTCAGATAGTATTCAGGAAAAGCTATGTCTAGAACAAAGATCTCTAATTCAGGATGTGAATGATTTGAATGGGAAGCTTAGTTATATTGTTAAAAGCCTGAAAACAGAGAAGGATCTTCGGATTGAGATGCAAGAAAAACATGTGAAGCAAGATGAATTGCTAAAGGGTAAAGAAGAATCCATGAAGGCTCGGGTATAGGTCCTAATGACTCAAGAAGAAAGGATCACAGCCTTGGAGAAGCAAGTAGAAGATGACCAAAAGAAATAATGAATTTGAAGGCAATTGTCAAGATGCTAATGCCTAAGGAAAAAACAAAATAGACCACTCCGAATTTATTTTGTACAGTTATTTCCTTGTACTGATATTTCCAATCATAATGAAATTATCGATGTTTATCTTGTTTGTATCTTTACTAATAGATTTGTTACCATATTTCTTTTCCATTCCCTTAAACACTTTTTGAAAATTACTAATGGGGAGAAGGAAAAAAGAACTCAAAAGAGAGAAGAAAAAAATCTAAGTAAAGAAGAACTATCCCTAATTAAGGGGGAGTCTATCTAAGGGAGATTTGATCATTATGAAGATTTCTATTTTCTGGATAATGAAAATTCCATTCCGGAAATCTAGAATATGTTACTTGGAGTTTTAAAGGCTAAGGGGAGTTAGTTGTATTCACGATCATAAAAAAGGGAGATAAGAATTAATTTCAAAATCTAGAAATTTATTATATGTTCTTATAATTTTTTTCATATGTATGTTTGATCTTTCCAAAAAGAAGGATATTGTTGAGTCAATAAGGTTTTTCATATGACTTTTCCATTCCTTCTTGTTTTAAAACTCATAAACACCTTACCCTTAAGCAATTCTAATTTTAACCATGTTTTACATCCTTATGAAAAATTTCCTTCCCAATGGAAATTTACCCCTATCTTGTTTTGATTATTCATATCAAAAAATTTCATAAGTTTAAAAATCGGATTCATATCTAAAACCTCGGAATCATATAATACTTAGATATGAATTATTCTGTTTTTTATCTGAATTCCTGTTATGAAATTTTATGAAGTTCTACTCCGAATTCCTTTTTACGAACTTTTATAATGATCAACTATGGATTCTAATTACGATCATACATAATGTTCTAACTCAAAATTCTGTTTATGAATTCTAATTAAGAATTCTCATTACAAATTCTGATGATGAATTCTGATTATGAATTCTGATTATGAATTCTAATGATAAAATCTTATTAAGAATTCTCATTACGAATTCCGATGATGAATTATGATTACGAATTATAATTACAAAATTATGATGATGAGTTCTGATTACAAATTATCATTACAAATTCTAATGATGAATTCTGATTAGGAATTCTCATTACAAATTCTAATGATGAATTTCGATGAAGAAATATCATTACGAATTCTGATGATGAATTCTGATTATGAATTCTCGTTACGAATTCTAATGAATAATTCTGATTATGAATTCTCATTCCAAATTCTTCTGAGAAACAGAATCTGAATCTCCTTATATTATAGACTCTGAATTTATTTTTAGGTTAGACACCAAACATTAATTTTCTTACACACTGAATATTTGTGTTTGCTTATATAACCATATTTTTTCTTATACTTGTTTTGTTATAAAACGACGTCACCTATTCTATTTCTAACAAACCCTTGGTTGAGTGACACGTGTACAAGTCCCTCCAATATTCAGGGAAGAATATGACCGTTGTAGGAGGGAGCCAACCGTTGGAGCTTCGCCTATAAATAGGATCTCCTTTGAAAATACTAATACACTGGACACCATCCTTAACATTTGTGCTTACATGTTGTTGAAGTGATTTCTAGAGAGAGAGGATCTTATAAATTCTCAACGCTTCGTGCAGAATGTTTGAACGACATGTTCAAACGTTTCTTCCTACAGACATGATTCGTGCAACTCTGATTGTTACTGTGTACAAACGAGGGAATCTGGGGATATGAAGATAGAGGGGTCGACTACCTGGTAGTTGAGGGCTTGCGGGGATAGCAGGACAGACTCTGATCTTTGTATCGAGGGCTTACCCTAGCGTGGGTATGATAGACTTTCTTGAAAGTATAAATCATGGGACCTATTATCCAGGGTTTTTGGATACCCTTCTCTTTTGGATAAAAGAGTTATTTTTTGTTACTATTAGTGTTACTACTTTGTTTTCTGCTCTGCATTTTGTATTGTCATGGAAAGTATAAATTTCTTATACTTCCTTACTTGTATTCTGATTTAGTTAGATTCTGTACGCTTTATGGTAGAATCCTAGTTGATGTAATCATTTGTTAAGATTCATTTCTAGAATCACTTTTCTATAATTAGGCAAGTCTTTAGAACTTAGAGGTGTTGTGAATTTGGGTTATGCACAATTTACATAGGGAATTTTAAAGAATATAATTCACCCCCCTCTTGTATTTGAGCATCTCATACTTATTTATTCGATCCTACATTTGGTATTATAAAATATATCATACTCACATACCATCTAACATATATAATATATATGATATCTAAATCCAGAATATCATTTTGGATATAATGATGTTTTGACCATGTGACCAACATGTAATTTTAAAAAGTCAATTTTTACTCATGTACCAAATATCGACAAAATAAACGTTATTAACGTTAATGATTACATAATGTTTATAACATGGAAATTAGTTATATAAAAGGAATAATAAACATGAAAAAGGTTCTTAAGAATGTAGAAATTAACTTTAGTTAATTATTTAGGAGATTAAAGAATGAACGAGTCATGTCAGACACGAGGTGAGGGACATTGTCTCAATCTCCATTCACTAAGGCATATTTTTTCTTAATACATGACTTTCTTTTAAACATTGTACAAATAAATTTGACTTAACATTTTATTAAAAAGGATTTTTTTCAACGAATCATTTTACTAAATGAAAAAAAAATGTTTTTTGACGTAAGCGGTGACAACGACCTCTTCCTCGGCCGCGAGTATTATTTGACCTTTGGCTTCCATAACAAGAAGAAATGTTTTTAAAAGGAAAATAAATATCATATACCCTTATTTTGTAATTTTGTATAGAAAATGGTTTTGATAATGGATTTGTCATGTCAATATATTCAAATGATAAATTGTTATTGAAATGTGGAAATGATATATTTCCTTTATGTATGTTTTATGTGTTATGAATATGTTATGGTTCTTGGGAATTGTTTACACATACTAGTGGTTCCTGGATATACCTATGTAGGGTGAGACTAATATAGATCTCCAATGCATTCAGTAATGTGATGGAGGTAAACATGAATGTTTCTCCTATGATATTATGGAATATAATGTGATGGGTATTCCAACGTAACTCCCTATGTTGTTGTGATATCTACAATGTAAGTATGATAAAAATGCCACAAATTACCTTTATGATTTGTGATTACTAAGTGTTATTCGTAAATCTTATGTTTTCATGAGTTAATTAAAAGAGATTATGTTTTGTATGTATTGATGGACTGATGATTTCTTTCCTATTTTATAACCCATACTGAGCTTTTTATGCTCATCCCATGTTTTGAATTTTTTTAATAGGACATAAAGATGAATAGGGTCAAGGATTGGATCCAGGAAAAGTTATGCTTTCTAAAACAAGGAACTAGACATGACACTTTTTTCAAGAGTTTCTATTTTATGAGAAAATGGATACTGAATAGATTTGTCTATAAATAATATTCATGTTGTTATGAAAATGTTATGACCTAATTCTCTAAAACTCTAAAAGTGAAAATATACTAAATGTGAATTATTTATTTAATTCAATATTAGGTAATGTTTAAGATCAGGTCCTTATAGTTGGTATCACAGGTCGGTTTATATAACTTTAGGAGTTAGATTATTGTTTAATTAATATCTATAAATTAATTTATGTTAATATTGAAATTATATTGCATTTATAGATTGCCATTTGCTTCGCCTAAGATATTATTGTGTTCAGAATGGTTTTCCTCAGAGGAAACATGGAAGCTATATTGGGACGACATCAGGAGGAAGGTAAAATTCCAAATCAGTAACCTGAGATGGTTGGAATCAAAACATAATAGTATGTTGCAGTGATGGCACAATTGAATCAGGGTATAAATGGTGGTGGTTTCCATGCACGATGTCTGCCAGATCAACCCTAGAGGAACATGTTAGTGGTGGAGAATATCATGAGGCAACATATCCTATCATTCAGAGAATCATTTGACCCTGTGTAGCTGAAGGGTGGATTAATGCATTAGAGAAATTATTTCCATCATGGGGTGTTCAAAACATCAAATGGATAGTCTTGATGATTTTCGTTTTGAAGGTGAAGCTAATTAGTGGTGGTCGATGGTGTAAAATATTAGGGATATTTAGGAGACTGTTTCTCTTCATTGGGATTAATTCAATGGAATGTTTCATGAGAAATATTTTCCTAAGGTGGTTTTTCTTAGGATGGTAAAAAAATTCCTAGAATTGGGGCTGGAGGATGACTCACTAGCTCCTTATGAAGCAAAACTCACACAAATGGCAAGGTATACTTCAAATTTCATGCGATATCTTGATTGTAAAATCAACCATTTGTAATCAAGAATAAATCCAAAGTATCAAAGGGTATTAGCTTTTACTGTTTGTTCAAATGTTATGAAAACTTTTTCTGTTGTGTAGAGAAGGTTGAAATGGAGTTTTCCGATGATCAGGTGTTCGTTGACAAAAATAGAATAAGAGGTTGTGGTGGTAGGTGAAATAGAATAACTCTTCGAAAAAGAATGATGGTATGAAACATAGGTTTTCAGCCTTTGAAAGTTGTGGTAAAAAGAATTATGGGGAATGTATTTTGAATTTTTTTTAAGTGCTGTCAATGTGGTAAAATGGGACATAAGGCTTGTAATTGCACTAAAAAAGATCAAGGTAATGGTAAAACCAAATATGATTTATAGTCTGTAAAATGTTTTAAGTGAAATTAAATCAGTCATTATGAAAATGAGTGTCCGATGTAATACTCAATGGAGGGAAAGCATCCGGACTACAAGAAGAAAGGGGTGGTGAAATCCTTTGCAACTACTTTAACAGATGTTGTGACATCATATAAAGTAGTATCTGGTACATTGTTTGTTTGTTCAGATTATGCCAATCTTTTATTTCGTATACATTCTACACATTCATTCATTTATGAGAAGTTTTCTAGTAAATTGGGAATTCTATCTAAATATATGAATCCTTAACTTATGGTAAGAACACCTAGAGGAAATGTTGAGACATAAATAAAAATTAAGTACATTCTTGTCCTTTTGAGTGGGAAGAATCTACTAGAATACCTTATTGTTTTTCCTCTACTAGGGTTTGATGTTGTTTTGGGTATGGATTGGATTTCTGTTTATCATGCTAAGATTGATTATAGAGCTAAAGAGGTTTCTTTTTAAAATGTATTCATTTTATGTACAAGAATGAACCCTTTATTTTGATAACACATTAGGATGCTGAGAAACTATTAAAAGATGGAAATGAATGTTACACTACACATATTGTTGAAAACAATTGAATATATCAGATTCTGATGTGCCAGTGGTAAATGAGTATCTTGATGTTTTTCTTGATGAATTGTCTGGTATTATACCTAATCGGGTAGTTGAACTTACTGTTGATTTATTCTGGCTGCTAAGCCAATTTCAAAAACCCCTTATTGAATGGCTCAAAATGAACTTTTAGAGTTAAATAAGCAATTGTAGGATTTATTAGATAAAGGTTTCATTCGACCTAGAACATCACCATGGGGTGCTTCTATCTTGTTTTTTATAATTATATATGGTTCAATGATACTATTCATTAATTATAGAGAATTGAATAACATCACTTTTTAGAACATGTATCCTTTGTCTCATGTCAATGATTTGTTTGATCAGCTCCTGGGAGCTCAGAATTTTTTAATGATTGATTTCAGATCAGGGTACCATCAATAGAAAGTAAAGGAAGCAGAAATTTTGAAGACCGTGTTTTGTATTTGATATGGCAATTATGAATTTTTAGTTATGCCTTTTGGTTTAACAAATCCACCGAATGTATTGATGGATCTTGTGAATAGAATTTTCAGTGAGTTCTTGGATAAGTGAGTGGTTATGTTCTATAATGATATTTTGGTTATTTTAAATGTAAATCAGAGTATGAAAGTCATTTAAGGATTTTCTTGCAAACCATAAAATAAAAAAAACTCATTGGAAGTTCAGCATGTGTGAGTTTTGGTAAAAAACACTTTCTTTCATGGGTTACATTGATTAAAAAAATGTAATAACTATTAATCTTTATAAAACAAAGGCTGTTTAAGAATAGACAAGACCCACAAATATAACTGAGATTCGTAGTTTTCTTGGTCTGACGGGTTATAACCAGAGCATTGATGAAAATTTTTCACATTTATATTGTCCACTAACTATGTTAACTCGAAAAAGTTGTTAAGTTTATTTGAACAAAAGAATGTTATGATTGTTTTCAGGAATTGAAAGCAATATTGGTGAATGATCTAGTTTTGGCACTACCTTCCAAAAATTGTGAGATTGTTTTTTAAAATGATGCTTTGTTGAAAGGAGTTGGTTGTGTCCTTATGCATAATGATTAGGTAATTGTTTATGATTCAATTCAGTAGAAACCTCTAGAGTAAACTTACTTGATACATTATTTGTTATTAGCTGATGTTGTTTTTGTTTTACAAATATAGAGGAATCATTTGTATGGAGTAAAATGAGAAATATATACTTACCACAAAAGTTTGATGTGTATATTCACTGAGATGAATTGAAATGAGAGAGAGAAGATGGCTAGAATTAATCAAGTATTATGATTGAACAATCCTTTGCAATCTGGAAAAAGAAAATAAAGTGGTTGATGCTTTGATTCAAAAAAGTATTGCTTCATAAACAGGATATGTTTGGAATGAGATACTATAGTTTTTTATTTGTTGGATAGTGGCATAGAAGTTTTTGGTGTATAAAATTCTTCTATTTTGTTTCAGGTTTCAGTGAAATCATCTCTAACAGACATAATAATTAAATGGCAGAAGAATGACAGTGAGTTACAGAAAAAGGTAGAGTCGGTTCAGAATGGTAATTTTCCAGAATTTAACTTTGATAGTGATTGTGTATTGATTATTAGGAAGAGATTATGTGTGCCTTGTGATTCACAGATGAAAAATGAGTTGTTATGTGAAGCTCATAGTTCTCCATGTTCAGTTCATCCTGGCAGTACTAAAATGTACAAATATCTTTGTGAGTATTACTGGTGAGATCGAATTAAAAAAGATTTTTCTGATTTTACTATGAAGTGTTTGACTCTTCAGCAGGTTAAAGAAGAGTGGTAGTCATCGAAAGGGATCTTTTAGTTTTTATCTATGCTAGACTTGAAATGGGAAAATATATCCATTGACTTCATTGTTGTATTACCAAAGATATCTCAAGGTAATAATGCAGTCTTGTTTATTGTTGATCGATTGACTAAATCTACTCATTTATTTTCTTATTCGATATACTTTTTCTCTAGATAAACTATCTCAGGTTTATGTTAAAGAGATAGTCAGGTTGTGTTGTGTTTCCCTCTCCATTATATATGATCGTGATCCCAGGTTTACATATAACATTTGGAAAGGCCTTTAGTATTTGTTGGGTACTAAATTAAATTGTAGTACAGCTTTTCATCTTCAATCAGATGGGCAGTTAGAACGAACAATTCAGACCTTGGAGGATATGCTATGAGCCTTTTCCATGGATTACCAAGGAATTTGGGAGCAACATATTTCATTGGTTGAATTTTTTTAAAATAACAGTTTTAATTCCAGTATACAGATGGCTCTATTTGAGTCATTATATGGAAATCAGTGTTGAACAACAGCTTATTGGGATGAAGTAGGTGAAAGGAAGAAGATGGGACCAAAATTGGTAGATTCTTTGGAAGAAAAGGTTTAGTTGATTCAAAAGCATATGAGAATAGCTTAGATAAGGTAGAAATGTTATGTTGATAACTGGAGGGAGGATCTATCTTTTGATGTAGGTGATCATGTCTTTATCAATGTTTCTCCATGGAAATGTGTGATGCATTTTGGTAAGAAGGGAAAATTGAGTCCGAGGTTCATTGGACCTTATGAAATCCTAGAGAAATTTGTATCAGTTGTATACAGAGTGTCTTTAACTCCATGTTTATCTCAATTACACAATTATTTTCATGTTTCAATGTTGAAAATGTATATTTCCAGATCCATGTCATGTTTTAAGTCTATAGATAGTTCAGTTATAAGTTAATATCTCTTATGAGGAACAACCAGTCCAGATTCTTGACAGTAGAGAGCAGGTGTTGTGGAATAAGGAAATTCACCGGGTAAATGTTTTTTGGAAAAACAATATGGTTGAAGAGGCAGCATGGGAATATGAAATTTCTATGAGGGATAAACACCCCCACTTATTTGATAAGTGAATAAAATTGTGACGACGCAATTCCCAAATTAGGGGAAGGATGTAACATCCCAGGTAAATAAAGAAATAATACATTTTCAATTTAATTAATATTTTGTGATTTAAATATTAATTTTACATTAAATGGGTTGCTATGTTCTATGTCGTACCCGATACATAACAACGAGATTCTTTGAAATCATTCATTGAATACTAATAATATAATAATATTATTTTCAATGGTTGTTAATGCCCAGCCATTGTATTAGTGGGAATGAATATAACTAACTAAAATATGATTATACATTTTTGTTAAATGTTTTTACATTTATCTAATAAAAGATAGAGGGTTAAAATGCGAATGAATCTAATTTAAAGCATAATCTAACTTAAATGGTTGATTTACCTCCTTTTGATGGTGTACCCTCTTTAATTATTTTTATAGTCAATTTTATATATTCTAGTTGACAATATAATATTTTTCATTAGAATCAGGACATCAAAATTTGCGTTGGGTAAATTTTTGTTATTTTTCTGATAAAATTCATTTTTTATGAATAGTGAAAAATACTGTATTTTAATTCAAAAGTGCATTTTAATCTAATTTATTTATATAGTCATATTATTTTGAAATTGGTTTTAAAGTGTAATTATATTATTTATTTACCATATAGTCTAATTTTGTTCAATATAATTAATTTCACATTGAAATTGGACATAAACAAGTATTAATATTTTGATAGATAGGGTTTCTTAAAAAAATGCAATTTGATTTGAAAATGGGAATTATTTTTAAATTAAGTAATCCAAATTCGTTGTATTAAATTTGGTAAAATAGAAATAATTTTTAAATTCTGACTATCAAATATATCTTAGGCTGAATTTTTGGTATTTTTCTAAAAAACGTCAATTTTTGATGAATAGTGAAACCACTGAGTCGTAGTTAAAAAACATCCTTTTTCATTTAAATGAAATTTTACTGCTTTTGTGGATTGAATTTTGGAAACCCGTCATTCATCGTTGTTATTATTATGTAAAATGTACTTCAAGAAGATGAAAACAAATTGGTGAATATTTCGAATCGTTTCCCTTCGAGGAGATGGAGGACCAACGCCCCCGACTGTCGATCTCACGGATTGCTGAGCCCTGCTCGATTGCTAAGGTCGGGTACAACATTATTTGTTTCAAAACACCCCATGGTTCCATATCCAACGATATGTGGACCTGTTTTCCAAAGGCAGGCGTCCGCTAAGTGGTTTGGCCAGTGATGCTTAAGAAATCACATTGGTCAAGAGGATGGGACGTCAGGCTCATCGCACCCTTTTGGGGGGAATTATTGCCTGTTATGGGACTCACTTATATATTTAATGCGTATTCATATGTTCACGAATCTTTCATTTATACCCAAGCATAGTATCCATAGATTACTCCTGGTTGGAAATGGTCAGCTGAACGTAGGGGTTCAGAATAATTTATGGCTGAGGTTTACCATCCCTCGTTGGATTAATGACCCCGAGGAGTCTGGACTCATTGAAGCGGCACTATGGGTGGTGTAGTGAACCGGCATGAAGATAGTCAGATCGACCAGTTGTCGGGCTTGATCCTCTTGGAGGCTTCCTAATTACCCTTCCTAGGAGACAAGGATCAAAGTCCACGTAGTTCATACGGGAGAATCGGAGAACTGACATTGTAACGACCCGAAATTTTGAATAAATCTTGTTTCCTAATATTGTGTGTTTTTTTATTATACTCAACAAAACTATTTCATTGGATAACATGAGTATATTTAAAATGAGATTGTTGGGTTTTGACTTTTATACGACCATTGGTCAATATGACCGCTAAAACTAAACATTTCGATATTTGTCTCTAAATACAAGTGATCTTGGTTAATTAATATAGAAAGAAGATTCGATGGCCTCACCCAGTAGTCTTGGACCGATCGAAGCCCATCTAATGGAACATGGGAGAGAGATAGCACCAATGGGTTTTGATCTGGACCAAACCCAAGCCGAACTTCATCGTGTGAAGCTAGAATGGAATAGCCTTTGCAAGAAGTTCAAACTGATAGATATTACTACTCATGTGATGTTGGCCGAGCCTTCCTCGTATTCTCTCACCATAGCACACCTTACACTTAGTTCATATGCTGGTGTGATAAGGGGCTATGTAAGGAGACCGTAACTGCCTTTTGTAATCCTTTGTTTTAAATAAATATTTTGATTTCTACTTATGATGAAGTTTCTGAATTTTCAAATGTCCGGATAAATATAGTATGCATTTTTTTTAGGATATTTTAAAAAAATTTATGTAATCCTTAAATAATTAAAAATGTGTAATGATTTTCAAAAAATGGTCTTCTACAATTATGTTCAGTTCGAAGTATAGAGTCTAATGAGATCACCATAATTTTTGATGAATAGTAAATTATGAATAGTGATTTTATGCGTAGCATTAGTAATGTAACCAAATGGATTAGTAATCTCACTTAAATAAAGCATTAATATAATCTAGGCACCTTGATTAAGTAATGTGATTCAGTAAAATGATTATATAACGGTTTCATAAATTATTTGTCAAGTATTAGTTTTTTTGGATGAATAGTGTTTTTTAATTAAAAATTTAATTAAAAATATTTACAAAATTATTTTTATAAAATAGATTTCATTTTTGAACTCTGAGCATTGATATTTTGTTAAATAAATTTTTGGGGATTTTTCTGAAAAAAATGAATTTTCGGTGAATAGTGTATTTATTTAAAAAATAAATTAAAAATATATATACTATTTTTTTATAAAATGGAGTTCATTTTTGAAATCAAAGAATCGATATTTGGTTAAGGTGAAATTTTGGGATTTTTCTGAAAAAGTTGAATTTTCGATGAATAGTGAAAATACAGTTTTTAAGTTACGGGTGTTTAATGACATCATTAAATGATGTATTAAGTATGTAATCAATATGGTCGACTTATAAATAGTAAGATAAGGTATGATGTGTCCCATGTGACCAATACCATGGGCAAATACCAGGGGCAAGAACATGGCTTTGCCCAAACCACTAATGAGGTGTCCCTTAGCCATTAAGGCCATGTCCCCTCACTTTCCCTATAAATACCAATCCATCCTCTAATCCATTAGACTCCCACCTCTCACAAAACAAATTTATGGTCTCATTACCACCCCAGGAGTCCTTCCAACTTTCCCCCAATCCCTCAAGGTCCCAACCTTTGAGTTTTAAGAGTTACGTTTTAAGGCAAGGGATCCTACCCCCCTCTTTCTTTTCAAGTAATGTCTTTTATGTCATTTCTTTTATTCTCCATGCACATATGTTGGAGGATGTTATTTTATATTCATCCTACTGTCTTGATCATGTTCATATAATGAGAGACCCCGTATTTCTCTCATCATTTCATTTTATGAATGTTAAAGTGGCGTCGTTAGGCTGCCAAATTTTTAAGGGATTCGTTCACCATTCTCATTTTTCAAAGTTCTACTTTCATGTCAAGTCTTTAAAGTTCCTTTTTATAATGTTGGGGTATGATCTCTATATCTAACATACCGAACTATTATTTTCATATGATTAGAGAGCTTATTTGATCTCTTCAATTCAGTATTTTGATGTTTTAAGTGGCGTCGTTAGGCTGCCGAGTTTTTGAGGGATTCTTTCACCCTTCTCGTTTTCAAGATCTATTTTCATGTCAAGTCTTTAAAGTTCCTTTTTTTATGTTTGGGTATGATATCTATATCTATAATACTGAACTCTTAATTTCATATTATGATAGACCCTATTTGATCTTGTCAAGTCATTTTTGGTTGAAGTGTAAGTGACGCCGTTAGGATGCCGGATTTTCATAAGAGAAATCTAATTTTTTTCTTCCTTCCATGTTTTTCATTTCAAATGGTATGTCATTAAAATTTCATTACCATGTTCTAAAATGCTTTATATTCTGTTCCCCTACTGTTTTATGGATCATTTATGAGTGGTTGATCCAAATCCCCTCTCTTTTCAATGTTTTCTGGAACCCCGTAACATAGCCGTTATGCTGCAGAATATCTGTCTCGAAATGTCTCTCTCTTTTTCTAAAGCTATTTAATTTTATTAATTGAATACTCAAATCTCTCTATTCTATATGGGTATTCACATATATACCAATTTTTTCTATTTTAAATTCTGTGATTTACATACATGAGACCAACCGTCCTTTTCTGTGGGTTTTAAAGTGACACAAATATCATGTCTTTAAATAAGTTTTTAAAACGTTATGATTACGAAATGAAACCCATTTCTTTTATACTATATGGGTTGTTTATGAAATTATTGATGATGATATATGTGGACCACATGATGATAAAGAAAAATTTAAGGGTGCACCCTGATAGCGCTCCAATGCATTGGGTAAAGACTTAATCTCTAGTGATGACCATTTTGACTGATACCTTGGTGAATAACTTTGGTAATTTTTATTGACACCTTGGGGATAGAGCTTGGTGAAACAGAAATGATTTTCATTGTAAAATGTTGTATCCATATCTTCATGTTATGAAAAACGTTATTTTTATTATGATATGCCTCATGATTTCTTTCTCATTCCTTAATGTTCTTTTCATGACCTTATTGAAGTATCTCAAGTTCACATGTAAAATGCTTCTCTTGTTTCCCCTACTAGGATTTGTGTTCACCCTTTCTTTTGATGTATGTCCCCAGGTTATGAGATGCAGTATTGAACCTAGGATGAAATTAAGGATAGTACTTTCAAGTGTTTAAGAATAATGTTTTATGTTGTTTTCATGTATTATGTTCCTTGTTTCCAACATAATAAACAATAAAGATCCTCAGTTTTGTGTAATGTAATTTAAGTTTATGTGACAAAAATGGCAGGATACTATAGTTGTTATCAAAGGATGGTTTAGTTATTTGTGGAGATTAGGATATGAAAACTCTAGGAAGAACCCTATAGAAAATTTTAAATATTGTAAATCTTCCTGGTATTTTGGTGAGTATTGAGAAAGGGATTGCCAACAAATAAATCCCTATCTAAATACGAGCAGGTAGAGGTTGGTCTGGCATAGATGTACATAGGGGTAAAACCCGAAAACACCACATTGAGCGAGACTCGAACGGGAACTGGTACACTACAACGGGCCTTGCTGCACTCTTGGTTACGACACTCCCAAGGGATATGCTTTGGTAAATTCATAAGCATAGTATGAACCATTATTAAAGGAACAAAGATAAAATAAAATAAAGATTCACATAAGAATAAACGTTCATGGATAACCTAGATTGGAACCTAGGGGATCACAAGTTAGGGTATACTTTCCTTCTACAAGTTTATCATTCCACGCTTAGAGTTTCCTTTTAATGATTATTGGCTAAGTATTTAAGCCCCCTAATTATACGTTCTTTTCTTAGTTAATGGTGGGAAATGGAAGAGCATGTCCCAACGACCATTGTGATAGGAAATGTGATGATTTCCGTATTAATATGATAGAGATGATTAGTGGATTAAAAGATGATTATTATTTTGGAAGATGTTCACTATTTTGGGAACCCTATTTGATAGAGGTAAATAGATTACTATGGTATTTTCTTTGAGGAATAATGGTTGACTTATATTTTGAATAATCGATGAATTTAATGTGAACTTATGCTAATATAGGTTACTTATGGAAATGATTAACCTATCTTGGGGAAAATATGTTTAGGTTAGGAACTTTTTTATAAGATGTTAGGAGTGGTTGATGTTGTTTGGAGATGAACGATGATGTTTATTTTGGAAGACAATGTTATCAAATCCTTCTTGTATTTGGGTTTCAATCTTAGTTTGGTTTATTTTGAGGAATTTTAAGGACAGTTATTTACGGAATGTTCTATGATGAACTCTGGGTAGTACCATGGAACTTTGAAGATTTAAAAGTAGTTTCCCTTCCTATGGGAATCATTATTTTTGAAGAGTTGTTTTATCTTACCCCTTGTGTTTTTGGGTTAATGCTTAAAGATAGAGGAAATAGATAGTTAATATTTGGTGGGTTATGTGATTCTCTATAAGATTATTATTGTGCTTTGATGAGACCAAGTAGTTTTGAATACTCATCATTTGGAGAAAAGATTAGTTTTGGTAGAAACTTGTTAAAGGATGAAACTCTACTTGAAGGTAAATACATTTCCTTATGTTTTTATTCTATGTAGTAAATGAATTCCTCAAAACTCTGAAAATGAACATAATACAAAACATGTTGTATGTTAACGTTTCTTACTAGGAAATCAAATACCGTTTGACCCATCATAAGTTTGTGATTTTCTTGTTGTTAACTTTTTCATAATAATGTTTTCTATCACTCTCCCTTAGAACGTGACCCCTTTTTTTTCCTCTATGTCCATGTTCTCTTACATGGGATCCTAGTATGGGTTAACTCGGGTGACCTTTTTACTTCCCTTTATTTCTTTTAATGTAATAGTTTTACTGACTCCTTCTCTGATGTGGCACTTTCAATGAAATTTCAAAACCCAGTTTTAAAAATTGTGAGGATGAAATTTCATAAGGGGGGAAGATTGTAACGACCCGAAATTTTGAATAAATCTTGTTTCCTAATATTGTGTGTTTTTTTATTATACTCAACAAAACTATTTCATTGGATAACATGAGTATAATTAAAATGAGATTGTTGGGTTTTGACTGGTATATGACCATTGGTCAATATGACTGCTAAAACTAAACATTTCGACATTTGTCTCTAAATACAGGTGATATTGGTTAATTAATATAGAAAGAAGATTCGATGGCCTCACCCAGTAGTCTTGGACCGATCGAAGCCCATCTTACAGAACTTGAGAAGGAGGTAGCACCAATGGGATTTGCTCTGGACGAAACCCAAGCTTAACTTCATCGTGTGAAGCTAGAACAGAATTGCCATCGTGAGAAGTTCAAACTGATAGAAATTACTACTCATATGATGTTGGCTGAGCATCCCTCGTATTATCTCACCTTAGCACACCTTACACTTAATTCCAATGCTGGTGTGATAAGGGGCTATGTTAGGAGACCATAACTGCTTTTTGTAATCCTATGTTTTAAATAAAAATTTTGATTTCTTCTTATGGTGAAGTTTATAAATTTTCAAATGTCCGGATAAATATAGTATATATATTTTTGATGATATTTTAAAAATGTTTACGTAAACCTTAAATAATTAAAAACGTGTAATGATTTTCAAAAAATGGTCTACTACAATTATGTTCAGTACAAAATTTAGAGTCTAATAATATCAACTTAATTTTTGATGAATAGTAAATTATGAATAGTGATTTTATGCTTAGGATTAGTAATGCAACATAATTGATTAGTAATCTTACTTAAATAAAGCATTAATATAATCTAGGCACCTTGATTAAGTAATGTGATTCAATAAAATGGTTAAATAACTGTTTCATAAATTATTAGTCAAGTATTAGTTTATTCAAGTGAATAGTGTTTTTCAATTAAAAATTAAATTAAAAATATATAAAAAATTATTTTTACAAAATGGATTTCATTTTTGAACTCAGAGAATCGATATTTTGTTAAGGTAACTTTTGTGGATTTATCTAAAAAAAATGAATTTTCGGTGAATAGTGTATTTATTTAAAAAAATAAATTAAAAATAAATTGAAAAATATTTTTACAAAAAGGTGTTCATTTTTGAAATCAGAGAATCGATATTTGGTTAAGGTGAAATTTTGGGATTTTTCTGAGAAAAGTTGAATTTTCGATGAATAGTGAAAATACAGTTTTAAAGTTACGGGTGTTTAATGACATCATGAAATGATGAATTAAGTATGTAATCAATATGATCGACTTATGAATAGTAATAGAAGGTATCAGGTGTCCCAATTGGCCAATACCATGGGAAAATACCATGGGCATGCCCGTGGTTTTTCCAAAACAACTATTGAGGTGTCCCTTGGCCATTAATTCCTTGTCCCCTCACTTTCCCTACAAATACCAAGCCATCCTCTCATTCATTCGACACCCAACTCTCCAGAAACGAAGTTCTGGTCTCATTACCTCCCAAGTAATCCTTCCAAGGTGCCCCCAAGCCCTCAAGGTCCCAACCTTTGAGTTTTAAGATTTACGTTTTAAGGTAAGGGATCCTACATCCCTCTTTCTTTTCAAGTAATCTTTTTCATGTCATTTCTTTTATTCTCCATGCTCTTATGTTAGAGGATGTTCTTTTATATTCATCCTATGGTTTTTTTCATGTTCATATGATGAGATACCCCCTCTTTCTCTCATCATTTCATTTTAATAATGTTAAAGTGGTGCCGTTAGGCTGCCGAATTTTTAAGGGATTTGTTCACCTTTCTCATTATTCAGAGTTCTACATTCATGTCAAGTCTTTCAAGTTCCTTTTTATTTTTTTGGGGTATGATATATATATCTAAAATACTGAACTCTTATTTTCATATTATAAGATACCCTATTTGATCTCTTCAATTCAGTAATTTGAAGTTTTTTGTGGCGTCGTTAGGCTGCCGAATTTTGAAGGGATTATTTCACCCTTCTCATTTTCAAGATCTATTTTCATGTCAAGTCTTTCAAGTTCCTTTTTATTATGAAGTGGTATGATCTATATATCTATCATAATTAACTCTTATGTTCATATGATGAGATTCCCTATTTGATCTTGTTAATTCATTTTTGGTTGAAGTTTAAGTGACGTCGTTAGGCTGCCATATTTTCATAAGAGAAATCTAATTTTTTTCTTCCTTCCATGTTTTTCATTTCGACTGGTATGTCATTCAAATTTCATTACCATGTTCTCAAATCGTTTATATTCTGTTCTCCTACTTTTTTATGGATCATTTATGAATGGGTGACCCATGTACCCTCTTTTTTCAATGTTTTCTATAACCTCGTAACATAGCCATTATGCTGCAGAATTTCCGTCTCAAAATGTATCTGTCTTTTTCTAAAGTTATTTTATTTTATTAAGTTAAAAATAAAATCTCTCTCTTCTATAGGGTTATTCACATATATACCAAGTTTTTCTATTATAAATTCTGGGATTTATATACATGAGGCCCACCTTCCTTTTCTGTGGGTTTTAAAGTGACACAAAGATCATGTCTTTAAAAATGTTTTAAAATGTTATGATTATTAAATGAAACCAATTTCTTTTATGCTATATGGGTTGTTTATGAAATTATTGAGGATGATATATGTGGCTCACATGATGATAAAGAAAAATATAAGGTTGCGCCTTGATAGCGCTCCAATGCATTGGGTAAAGACTTAATCTCTAGAGATGACCATTTAGATTGATACCTTGGTGAATAACCTTGGTAATTTTTATTAACACCTTGGGGATGGACCTTGGTGAAACGAAAATGATTGTCTTTGTAATATGTTGTATCCACATCTTCATGTTATGAAAAAAATTATTTTTATTATGATATTCCTCATTATTTCATTCTCATGCCATAAAGTTATTTTCATGACTTTGTTGAAGTATCTCAAGTTCACATATAAAATGCTTCTCTTTTTTCCCTTACTGGGCCTTCTACTCACCCTTTCTTTTGATGTATGTCCCCAGGTTATGAGATGTAGTAATAAACCTAGGATGAACTTAAGAAGAAGCCTTTCTCGTGTTTAAGAAGAATTTTTTATGTTGTTTTCATGTATTATGTTCCTTGTTTCCAAGACACTAAACCTTAAATATCCTCAGTTTTGTGTAAAATATTGAAAGATTATGTGAAAAAAAGGCGGGATGCTATAGACGTGAATGTGGACCCGGGGGGTCCGATAGTGATCGGGCTTGATCCTCTTGGAGGCTTCCTATGTACCATGCCTAGGAGATAGGGATCAAAATCCACGTAGTTCGCATAGGATTGGTGCTTACGCTCTTAGGCAGCCCAGAGTAATGGATTGGGGCTTACAGTCGGAGGAGGCCCATAAAAGGATGTCACGGTCGATGCTTAATCTGAGTCCACGTGAGTCATGCTCAGTGTGAGAAACAAGAGGCAGCAGGGACCAAATGGTCACATGATGAAAGGTGCATTCGTGAGAAGTGGATTGGGTCTTATGCATGGAGAGGCCCATAAGGTCGGGGCTTACTCCGGGATGGATACCCAGGGTGACAAAGTGCAGCGGGAGAGGGAAAGATGTTCTCTTGTGCCCGTAACCTCTATTGTTCCCAGGGGAAGTACAGAAGTTCCTGGGGGATTTCTTTTGAGGGGTATTCTGCTACCCCTAAAGAAGGGAGAAATACCCCAGCCCCAAAAAGTAGAGGGGCAGAAAGGGGACTCCCGAGCTCAGACTCCACATTACAGTGGGAATGCGAACCCAGGAATGATTCGGGAACCTACTCAAGGATCAGGGTAACCCATTCAACCCTGCTAACCATGGGTATTAGAACTCAAAACGGTGCTATGATGCGCTTGAGGGTTACATGACACGGATCTGGTGGCTCTGGTGGAGGTCTCGGATCGAGGCCGACAAGTAGACCAATGAGGGAGTCACGGAGGATCAGGCCGGATTGGAGGGATTTTATCTGGCTCGTGGAATGGGAACTTCAAAGGATTCAACGGGCCACACAGGGGTATGGTTTGTGGCACCCTTCATATAGGGAAGTGCTACGTGGTTGTAGAAACCGTCCACGAACTAGGGTGGTCCGCGGACTGATGATCATCCCGAGAACCAAGGAGGTTCACGGCTTCGGGTTTGATCCGCGTACCAGGGTGGTACGCGGAGGGTTACATGTAATCAGCAGTGGCCGAGGGCGGTTCCAGTCAGGGGTTCCTCAGTCGAGGCATTTCCTGCATAGGAGGGTTCTACGTGGTGTGGCGAATTGGAAAAGAGGCATAAACACCATAGTCTGCGGGGAGTGCATCCGTGGAGGGGCCATGGTTCGCGGTCTTCTCTTTGTTATTTTAAGTTCGCGGTTCACGATGTTATTATTCATTTTCGGTAACCTATTAGTTCGTTCCCAGGTTCATACCTACTCGGGTTTGCGAACTGGAACTTCAATGTTTGCGAAATCCTAAGCCTTCCTTCGATATCCTTCCACCCGAACCTGATCGATCTCCTCTGAATCCCCTTCCTTCTTCCCCCACGGTCTCCTTTTATAGAGTGGGGAAAGAGATGTATCTGTGGTCTTGTGGCACCTTTTGTGGAGGCCCATGACCGAAAACTCGGTTCACGACTGACATGGTCAATCTGCGACTCACGGTGGGCACTGAGCGCATCTCCCTCACGAACCGATCGAGCTTGAGGAATTCTTCGTGGCCGTGTAGGGTTCCGCCTCCATTCTGTGAATGATAGTGGATGCAGCTTGAGCCAGGTGACGTGGTCTGTAGCTGGGTCGGTTCATGATGATGAACCAGATCGGAGAATTTCCTACTTCATGCCTGTAGAGGATCCCCGCCTATATTTCGTGAACGACATCGGTCCACAGAGGGGGTGCTCCATGGAACCGGCCGCGTGCTTTTTCCGACAGGTATGTAGACCTGTTCATATTGTGCCTTTATTCTCCATAACTTCCTAAATTATTTGGGGGAAAATTGGGTATGATCTCCCTTGTGTTAAATGGTGATTCTCATTCTCCTTTGTGGATTTTTTAGGACCCTACAAATTCCCCCCATCGGAATGGGGTCCGATCGGAACGAAGAGGAGGCCATTCCGATGTAGAGTGGTCCTGAAACATTGATGGTTTATTGTAGGGAACTGGACACGGTGGGGGACCACACCTATAAATATGGGGGGCCCTTCATTTTTCTTTTACAGGATTCTTCTCAAAACCAGAGCTCTCTTGCGTTTCTGTCTCCACGTGCTCATTCCTTCACGAGACAATTCATCTACGAACCAGCTACCACTTCCGCGAACCATTCCTCCTTCGTGGTTGCCTTCACCTAGAGACCAATTTCCCAACCGCAAACAAATACTTTTAATTAATTTAAAAAGTAAGTCACGACGGGCCGTGGAGGAACTCGCTTCGCGGTTTTGATGGTCTGTGAAATGAAATCTTCTGGAATTTGAAATTTTCTTATGTCTTTCGAACCTAATTATTTAAATCTGGGATTCAGATTCCGCGGAGCAATCTGGTGCGTGGTTTTATGGCCAATGCTCTACAGGCCAAAGTACTGTGGACCCCTTCCATGAAGGCCTGGTTCGTTGGATACAGTCCTTGCAAACCACCTTATGAGGCCTACTTGCGGACCTTATCACGAATGCCTCTCGACTCCATTAAGATACAACTGGTATTTTTGTCCATATTTTATTATTCTAGACTAACCATTTTGCTTGTCTTCATGATGCAGTGATAAAACATGGCTCCCCCTCACCCTTCACCCAGACCTGTTGTCGAACCTCCCCAAATTGGTTCAGGTAGACATCCAGCTACGATTCGTAGAGTAGAGAGCATCAAGGAGGACCCCAGTCAATCCATTAATCCCGATGATGGTGTTTTGAAATACCTTATCTCTCTTGAGCTCCTGGGTTATCCACTATCAAATCAGCTTCCACTTTATTTCTTTGGTCTTAAAGAAGACGTTTATATCCCCTCTACTTTCTACGGTCTTCCATCTCCTCTCTTTAAGGTTTTACCAAAGTGCATTCAGGCGAACCTTACCCCATTGGGGGAGATTATCTCTAATTCCAATCCGAAAGAAACTTTAATCGTGAGAGGCTCTATTTTGATCCAATGTGATCAGTGGGATCAAGACATTTCTCAAGAAGCTGTCCTCAAAAGTTACCCCTCCATTATCAACCTTGCTTGGGTGGATCCTGACACGGGGTGGATTCCTAAGTGGGATCTTCGATCTGGTGGGATCTTCTTAAATGACTGGGCCTAGGCCTTCTGGGTCCATCATCATTTCTAGGAGTCTCCCTAGTCACTGGAAGTAGTTAATGTGTACTCCGTAGTGGGGGGTTCCCAATTTTCTATTTAGCCACCAACCTTGATCCTGCCTGACCTGCTCAGTCACTGGTTTTCAAGCACTAATACGTTCCACTATGCCCATGGTGATATTGGAAATATTCTGTGGGACATCTATCAATCAGGAGGGACCCCGATTATCGATGATATGTATGATGAGTTTCTAACCACTCCTGGTGAATGGGAAGACGTCGAACAAGTTCCTTCTTTTGTCAAGGGATCTACTGGTTATGGCGGAGCAATCTCTTGGTCATGCCTTGTGTGCCCTCTAATTTATTCCCTATAGCACCTGGATAGGGTCATTTCTGAACACCACTTGTCTTGTTCCGATGATCAAGCACCCCAGGACTCCTCCTTCTCAATAGTCACGAACCATCTCGGGTTCCTACTGGGCGGTTCTGGAGGCCGGTGACTACCTTTTAGGGGGTTACGAGGTGCACCCCGGTGTGCCTCTCATGCTTCGGCTGGCAGGTCTATTTTCCACGTTTCTGAGCGGGATTTTATTCCCTTCTCAGGATATCAACCTAGGTGTCTGGTCCCACACCTTGATGATGGCAGTTGAGTTGGTAGAGGGTCGTCCGGTGAATTTGGCCATGCCCACTTTGACTCGTATTTACAAACTACTATGTCGCATGCAGGAGGGCAGGTCACCCTACCATTTGAGTGGGCCATTTCAATTCTTGTACGGCTGGATAGCGGATCATTGTCGTTGTTACGATTATTGTCATAACAAAGTCATCCTGCTTCCATACTCTCGACTTACAATGCTCGATATAGCTGGGTTTCACTTGATGTCCCTCAGTTCTAATGAAGTTATCAAGATTCTGAGTGACTTTTCCCAGTTTCCTTTTACTCCCTACCCCACCCCTTCCGGCATCGTGGTTGAAAATCACCAAGGGAGCCTGGTGGAGCGCTCTTACATGATTTCACTACAAGACCGGTTTTTATCCGCACGAATTAATGAGGTTTCTATATGAAAGATGTATGCCCCACATCGTTTTCCTGCCATTTTGGGTGTATGAAACTCCAAGTTTCTCTTCCTCCTCCTCAGGTTGGAGGACTGCACCAAGACACACTCCATCAATGGTGGTTGATGCTGATGCGGGAGGGATCTGACGCAAGCATTCTATTTCCTGGTATGGGAGTGGATTCCAACCTATCCAAAGAGTATGAATGTATGTGTGTAAAACATTACCCCAATGGGGCCCCAGAGAAGGTTGTCCGACAGGTTCCCAAGTCAGGAGTCATTGCAGCTGCTGTGCTTACAACACCTTTCTCATCGGCTCTGGGGGAGGACCGACTTATGGCTCATCGGGTAAAGCAACTCAGGGGTTTTTCCACTCCCATCCCTTCTTCGGCTGAAGTTCAAACGGACCCAACCTTCTTGGATGCAGATGAGGATGACCCTGTCGCCTTGGGTCAAAGCGAGACAATTCCTGATGTTTTTCCAACTGGTAATGGACTTAGTAGCTTTACTCCCAAACCCAAACCAGGGTTATAAGCTTCATGTATTGCATCTTCGGAACCATAGTCGCCAGAAATTGCACTCATGTCACCTAGAAAGGATACCAAAGATCCTCGTGTCATGGCGGATCATGGGGCAGTGTGCAGGTGGGTCTGGCCCCAGATTTGCGAGATTTTCACTGAAACTCCTCTGGCCGAAATTGCAACTAAAAATGAAACACTCTGACAACTCTTCTTAGGTTTGGGGTCAGGTGGCTTTGACTATTGGCAGTTTTATTTTCTTTCCTGCAAGGTTGTCATCGCCCGTGGGGAAGTTTCCGATTGTAAAGCCCCGACCCTAATTACCTAGAGCAGGTGCATTATTACATAACATTGGCATGATCACGAGAAAGATCAAGTCTCGAAAGACCGATTAGTTTAGTAGCCTTGGAATAACTAGATACATCCATAAATTTTTACATTACATCATAAAAAAACATCTTGTCTTCATATCCCCTCATACTATCCCTGCAGGTCATTCATAAATTACTTCTTCATAATCCTGGGAAAAAATAAAACATTGAAAGGGGTGAGCTCTGATGCTCAGTAAGGATAACATTATAGCAGAAGATTTCATAAATAAGCATAAACACTTAAGGAAATTTATAACTAAAACAAAAGCCTTTTAAACTTGAACTTCAGCATAAAATGGCAAAGGTAAAATGAAATAATGCCATTTACTTACTCACATGGATATTCTACTAGTCGAATGATCACATGCAATATCAATATCCACTTTCATAATGATGGAATACATAATGCCAGACTATTATAACCACATAGCCAAGGCCTCGTGCCAAGTCTACAAATAAGATTTTGCCAAGGGCTTGTGCCAAGACGCTAGATTGTCTCATGAGACCTACCGTTGCATCGAGGAGCTATAGCGGGCTGCACCCGTCACTTATTAAGTCCAATGCATTCCTCATATGAATAGGTTTAAGCATAAAATAAACATTTATATTAAAACTAGCATACGAAATGTCAATACATTAACCACAAACCATGAATGGTATAAAAATAGAACATCCACAGTCAAACATAACTCATTTGATACAATATGGAAGATTTTATTGTATCACATTAACCTCAATCATGAATAATGAAGGATGTTGACATAGATGAAAATAATCATCAAAACTATTTGAGGGAAATATCCCCCTTTTCTTGAAATCAATTAAAAGTCACACTATTTGTCAAGAAGCCATTTAAAAATAGATTTTTGAATAAAAGTGTCCCATACCACTTTGAAACTTTTAAAAGGAGTTTCAATTTTAAACCTTTAATGTTCATATAAATAAATCCTTAAAACCATTTTTTTAAAACATGGACATTAATGAGCAAGATTTAGAAGAATAAGTCTTTAGAACATTTTAAAATGGTATTTTGGTTAGAGATTCTAACCAAAAAAGAGACACTTGAGTACAAATAATTGAGGTAATCAAAACTTTTTAATATCATGAGAATAAAGGGATTCATGATATACTATGTCAAAGTACATTATATACACCACATAAAAGTGATTTGGTGTAAATCAACAAAGAAGTCCCAATTGAATGTAAATTGAGATGGAATCTCTCATAAAGGTCGTATCCTTAGGTTAAGGATAAATCAATGACATAATTATGTGTGAAAATATAAATACACTATATATGATTGAATATTCAGTGTAAAACAATCAAAGGATATTCACACATATTCTTGTAGAAACAACACCAATGAATTGGATGTTTAACTCAACAAATGGT
The DNA here is from genome assembly GCA_963277665.1 of Viscum album. Classification (NCBI taxonomy): domain Eukaryota; kingdom Viridiplantae; phylum Streptophyta; class Magnoliopsida; order Santalales; family Viscaceae; genus Viscum; species Viscum album. The sequence goes on along the minus strand of OY728147.1, from coordinate 1,814,441,748 downwards.
GAAAGAGTTAAAATTACTCTTATCAAATTCATATTAATGACTTGAGAATTATAAATAGAGTGATTATGTGTATCAAAAGTATATCCACAGGAAGGGGAGAGGAAATTATTTCATAATCAAATGAATAGTGATTCCACACATAATCTTGGAGTAATATAATCAATGAAATATGCGTAAAGCCGAATGAGTGGAAATTGAAATGTCAAATTCCCTTATCGATTTGGTAACTTACGAAACATACAACTATGAAAGAAGGATCATACCATGACTATGTAAGTACCCATAAATTAATGTATATTACACAATGAATACAATCATGGGCAGTACACATACACCACATGTAATAATTAAGTGGTGAACAATGGAATTCTCACGAAATTAAGAGTGAGATAAGAAACTCCTTACCACGTTAATCAACTGAGTCGTATGGCCAAAAGTTAATAACCACCAAAATGATTTACAGAATAACATGAATATAAAAAGAATCATGATAATATATATATCAAATGGCCGTACACAATACAGCACTTTCAATAATTTAGTGGCGAACAATGGAAATCTCATGGAGTTGAAAGTGAGATAAGAAAATCCCTTACCTTGAACTTTCCCTTAGTAGATGGTATGTTAACCTCCTGTATAAAAATTAAAACATTTATTAAATTATAAAATAATCATATACATCAATATGATATCATATATGATCTTTTAACATTGCTTTACTAATAATATCTTAGTATTATCGTCGTTTCGGGTGATAATCGATTCGTTCTTCTTAAATGTTTGGTTATTTAAGACATGTTTGTAATGGATATATTATATCTTATTCATAATAAGAATGATATTAACATTATTTTTATCCCTAAAATGAGAATAAGACTTGAATGGATACGATGTAGGATGGATCTCATCGTGTTTGTGGAGACGATAGTCAGTACGTATGCAAGAATGCTACTTCCATTTAATTTTTCATTTTAAAAGAATTGAATCCAAATGATACATAGGTATATTATTATTCCAGTATAATATAATATTTTATATATGTTACTTATGTTCATTTACACCATTCTTTATACGTTCCATGTGTGGTATGACCGAGTCATATCCTTTTAAGGGGGCGGTACTCCGCACTTCCTCAAATGAAATTATCGTACGTATATACAACATGAAATGAATAATGGTATGAAATAAAATGGAATTACAGAAGTTTATATATAAAATATGTATCATTAATATCACACTTAATTACAGTGCCATCATAATGGCCACCATGAGAGGCGGTAAGATGTATTTGAACAATCATCGTTTCGTGAGGCGTTAGTTTTCCATTCACAGAAACATTATGTTCATCATCCATTAGATGGAGGTGTGTGTATGTTTAGTTCTAATACTTCTTATAAAAACATCCTAGTATATTGAGGATACTTTTGTTGTTACAAAAGAAAGGAAATAAAAAGAGTTTGGGGGTTGGAGAAGCAAAATAAATGAAAATAATTTAAGAGAAATCGTTACCTTTAATTTAGGTAACTCAGTTTGGTTGGAACCAAAGGACTTCATGAAATGCTTTCTGCCTAAGGGGAAGCTTCAAGGAGGAGGAGAGGGATGTGGGGAGCTTATTGGGGCAGGGTTTGGACGAGCCAAGTGGCTTGAGAGGTGTGAGGAATGAGTAGAAGTGGTCTCCTTTTATAAGGGAGAGGAGGGCCTCTTTAGGAAGAGTGAAAGTATTACTTTATAATATAATTATATTCGGTTTATAATGGTCCAAAAATCATTGAGGTAGAAGATAAGATGACTCATATTCTAAATAACATCAACCAATACGAATTGTACAGGTTTTAGATAATATTTTAATCATTATAATCTTATTTATTTAAATGATTTATTAATGAGGTAAACATTTCATCATTATTGTGTCATTAATAATTTAAATTATATGATGTCTAAAAATTATAAATAAAATATCATTATGTAGTAAATCTTTTTATCTTTCTAATTAATATTTATAATCGAAAATCCAACATGTATAACCCTATGTAAAAATTGTTCTTCTAAAAGATGTAAGCTTATGCCATTTTTATTTTTATTTTAACTTTATTAATATAATGTGTCCCTACCACATAAAAGTGGCTCCAAGGGGTCCCCAAATCGACCCAAGGATGCCCATGGTCGGGTATGTGTCCACCAATAAGGTTAGGACACGTTTTAGGGTAATTTTTTATTATTATAATATTATTTTTACCCTTATTTACCGGATTTACACTTAACCATGGTAAATAAAATATTTACCACAGTAATTATTCAAAATGTATAAAAATAAAAGTTACCTATTTACACAATTTGGACATCCTGATTCCAAATATGGAATCCATTTTTCTAAATTCAAAACACAGAAGTGGCAGAAATTAATTTAAAATTAATTCTTGCTGTCAAAACAAAAAGCGTGTTTTTAAGAGGTAATAACTATCAAAAGATTGACACTTGTTTATGTTCGGTTTAATTGTAAAATTATGTCCAATGACCAACATTATATTAAATAGTAAAAAACATATTCTAAATATACTTTAAAACCACTCAAATTCACAATTTATCACTATTAATTATTTTGATTAAAAAAGTTGTTTTTAATTAAAATTTAGTAATTTTCACTATTCATCAAAATATGAAAGTTATCCGAAAAGTACCAAAATTTCACCTTAGGCTAAATTCGATATTCCGAATCCAAAAATGAAGTCCATTTTAAAATATAAAATATATATAATTTCAAAATTTAGGTATTACTATTCATAACGGCTAGTTTGGTTGGTTGTGGCGTGTGTTAAAACTCAAGGTTGCGTACAACACACGCTACTATTTTATTCAAAGGAAAGCGTACCGTGGAAGTTTGGGATGTTTCATTTTAAATTTTTTATGTCCCAATTTATTCAGATAGTTTAAAATATTTTATTTAAAAAGGTTTCACTATTAAAAGTTGATAAAAGTGCAATACTGAAAATGAATCTGTTCTTGCATTATGACTAAGAAACTCATAATAGGGATTCTAAAATTATAAGGATTATATAAATTTCAAAATGTATTTAATACTATTCATGACCTCTTTTAATGGCTTTTTTTTGTACGTCATGGTGTGATTGAACTCGGTGTTGCGTGTAGTGCAAGTTATTGAATTATTTTTAAGAAATAACACACTATGAAATCCTGGGGTGTTACATTCTCCCCTCCTTCAATAAATTGCGTCCTCATAATTTGAAATTGTTCTTTGAAAGTAAAAGGTTGAAAGTAGAAAATATATTTGTGGGAAAACCCACATCGGAAATTGGGTTACTAAAATTTAGTCTTAATATAAGGAAAAGAGAAATGAAAGGGTCACCACCAAATTATGATCTCGATTAGAAGAACATTGGTGGCAATTAGAGACATATAATTGGAGGAAAAATGTAAATATTTATAGGTAGTGATTGAGGTCATCAATCACAAACAAGTATAAAATTGAGGTCCTCAAACTCATCAATCTATGAAGATTTGAAATACCATCGGTCCAAGAAAACATAGGGTATTGGGATAACACATTTTTGACGTTTCAAAATATCTTAGTTGAAATCCCACATCGAAAAATGAATTAATGAGGCCTCTATTTAAAATAAAGTGTGGAAAGTATGAAGATTACCGAAAATAACACATACTAGGGATCCATGTAGGAAAATATGGATATGGAAGAGAAATCTAACCATCAATTATCTGATGGAGAGTGGTAGAGAACATGGCTATGAAAAGGCCAACAATCCCAAAGCCATAAATTAGTGATGATTTAATGTACCATCTAGGACAACATTTTTTTTAAAGTTACATTACATAAGGAAGAGGAATTCATTTATGATATTGACTAAGAACATTATGAGATATACTTAAATTTTAAGTAGATTTTCATTCTTTAATAAATTTCCACCACTAACTCAATTTTTTTTTAAACGATGAGTATTCAAGAAGACTTGGTCACACTGGAAGAACTAGAATAAAATTCTATAGAATCACATGATCCATGTAGGATAAACCATATATTTACATTGTCTTTGAAGATTAATCAAAACCAAAATGGTTAGTGAATGATCTAATGATCCCCCAAAAGGAAATTCATTGAGATAAATATGCACTAATCTTAATTTCTAAAATTAAACCAATAATACCCCAAAGTTAAATAGATACCATTCAATAACGAATTGTCCTTACAATCCTTTAATATAATCCAAACTAATATTGAAACCCAAAACATAGAAGAATTTGATTATGTAGTCTCCCATGTTACATTGTATCTCCAAATGACATCAAATACTCTTAAAGTCACATACTTAAAAGTGATTAACATCATCACATATTCTCTGTTATAGGTTAATCATTTCCATAAATAACCCAAATCACTATAAATCAACAATAAAAACGTAGATAAAAATCCACCATTACTCTACAAATGAAACCTCCTTGTATTCTATTTTCCTTGGGCATATAGTGTTCCTAACAAAACGAACATCTTCCAAAATAACATTTATCACTTAATCACTAAATCATTTTCCTATACCAAGGGTATTCATTTGATAAGACATAAGAACCCAAATCATCTTATTATTGATCAATAAAATCATTTAACAAAAAAAAAATAGTCACACTAACCAGGGACTTCATGTAGTCCAGTGGTAGGCGATAAATCTCAATCGCACTTTGGTTCTGGGTTCGATTCCCACAGCTTTGTCCGACGCGATGGGTTGTCACACGGTCTACATGTTGTCCTTTTTCAAAAACTATATTTTATAATATTACCAAAATGAGATAAATTCCTCAAAATAACATAATTTAACCACAAATGTAATATCATACTTTGCATTTTCATCCCAAATTATAATAACTTATCATTTTCTCAAACCCCAATGATCATATAAAACCAAATGGTTTTTTATACCTATATCCACAAGATAAGAGACAATTCTTCCTCAAATATCATTCTCACATGGCAAACTGCGGGGTTACAAATACAAGAGAAAATTATTCCAAAGTAAACCCATCAACAAGGAGTGCTAATACTTTTTAAATTTTTCTCCAACCATTTATTTCCACATAGCTTCTTCTTTGACCAAGAAAATATCCTATAGAATAGGACATTCACTCGGGTAATGGTCAGGTCCCCTACATTTACGGCAAATGACTGTAAATGGACTCTTGGGACCATTTTTATCTTCTTCCATAGTACTCTTCATTTTTCTTCAGCAATTCTTCACTTTATGTCCTTCCTTCCCGCACGTAAAACATTTCGTTGTCCCATTGAGACACATTCCTGGGTGTCTCTTTCCACATTTCCTACATGATGAAAATTGAGGTTTCTTTTCTCCATGGTCTCCATTGCTGTAGATCTTATCATTTATCACCTTTCTCTTCCTTGTTGAGCTTGGGAGTTGGTTAATATATATGTTGTTGATCATATTTTTGGAAAACTGATTTGGTATAAAGACGATATCTTTTACACCTATCAACATTCCATTTTGTTGCTCATTGCCACCACCGTTCCCACCTTGTACATCATTCTCAAAGTCACTATGACTTCCTTGGAATCCAGCCATTGACTAAAACCAGAAAGCATTGTGTGAGTAATAGTAGTCGTAAAATCATTTAGAGATTAAAATGTCACCATATTCTCAATTTTAAACATATTAGGATTAACCAAGGTCATTTACTCTCATCTTATGTATATATTACTTAAATCGGTTTGTAAAGAAAATGTAAATTATCCTAAGCATATCCCCCCGAGAGTGTCGTAACCAAGAGTGCAGCAAGGCCCGTTGTCGTGCACCAGTTCCCGTTCGAGTCTAGCTCAAAACGGTGTTTTTGGGTTTTACCCCTAGGTACATCTGTGCCAGAGCCGCCTCTACCTGCTCGTATCCAGACATGGATGTATTGCTCGGAAAACTCACAAAATCTCTACAATACCAAAATTCTAGGAAGTTCTTTTATACTAATCCTCAAAGTTCATCTTAGGTCTACGTGCTCTAATCAGAGGTTATCTAAATCTAGCTACCAAGGTTTGTACTAAACATCCTCTGATACCAACTGTAACGCCCCGACCCTAATTACCTAGAGTCGGTGCATTATTAAATAACATTGGCATGATCACGAGAAAGATCAAGTCTCGAAAGACCGATTAGTTTAGTAGCTTTGGAATAACTAGATACATCCATAAATTTTTACATTACATCATAAAAAAAACATCTTGTCTTCATATCCCCTCATACTATCCATGCAGGTCATTCATAAATTACTTCTTCATAATCCTGGGAAAAAATAAAACATTCAAAGGGGTGAGCTCAGATGCTCAGTAAGGATAACATTATAGCTGAAGCTTTCATAAATAAGCATAAACACTTAAGGCAATTTATAACTAAAACAAAAGCCTTTTAAACTTGAACTTCAGCATAAAATGGAAAAGGTAAAATGAAATAATGCCATTTACTTACTCACATGGATATTCTACTAGTCGAATGATCACATGCAATATCAATATCCACTTTCATAATGATGAAATGCATAATGCCAGACTATTATAACCACATAGCCAAGGCCTCGTGCCAAGACTACAAATAAGATTTTTACAAGGCCTTGTGCCAAGACGCTAGTTTGTCTCATGAGACCTACCGATGCATCGAGGAGCTATAGCGGGCTCCACCCGTCACTTATTAAGTCCAATGCATTCCTCATATGAATAGGTTTAAGCATAAAATAAACATTCGTATTAAAACTAGCATACGAAATGTCAACACTTTAACCACAAACCATGAATGGTATAAAAATAGAACATCCACAGTCAAACATAACTCATTTGATACAATATGGAAGACTTTATTGTATCACATTAACCTCAATCATGAATAATGAAGGATGTTGACATAGATGAAAATAATCATCAAAACTATTTGAGGGAAATATCCCCCTTTTCTTGAAATCATTTAAAAGTCACACTATTTGTCAAGAAGCCATTTAAAAATAGATTTTTGAATCAAAGTGTCCCATACCACTTTGAAACTTTTAAAAGGAGATTTAATTTTAAAACTTTAATGTCCATATAAATAAATCCTTAAAACCATTTTTTAAAACATGGACATTAATGAGCAAGATTTAGAAGAATAAGTCTTTAAAACATTTTAAAATGGTATTTTGGTTAGAGATTCTAACCAAAAAAGAGACACTTGAGTAAAAATAATTGAGGTAATTAAAACTTTTTAATATCATGAGAATAAAGGGATTCATGATATACTATGTCAAAGTACATTATATACACCACATAAAAGTGATTTGGTGTATATCAACAAAGAAGTCCCAATTGAATGTAAATTGAGATGGAATCTCTCATAAAGGTCGTATCCTTAGGTTAAGGATAAATCAATGACATAATTATGTGTGAAAATATAAATACACTATATATGATTGAATATTCAGTGTAAAACAATCAAAGGATATTCACACATATTCTTGTAGAAACAACACCAACGAATTGGATGTTTAACTCAACAAATGGTGAAAGAGTTAAAATTACTCTTATCAAATTTATATTAATGACTTGAGAATTATAAATAGAGTGATTATGTGTATCAAAAGTATATCCATAGGAAGGGGAGTGGAAATTATGACATAATCAAATGAATAGTGATTCCACACATAATCTTGGAGTAATATAATCAATGAAATATGCGTATAGCCGAATGAGTGGAAATTGAAATTTCAAATTCCCTTATCGATTTGGTAACTTACGAAACATACAACTATGAAAGAGGGATCATACCATGACTATGTAAGTACCCATAAATTAATGTATATTACACAATGTATACAATCATGGGCAGTACACATACACCACATGTAATAATTAAGTGGTGAACAATGGAATTCTCACGAAATTAAGAGTGAGATAAGAAACTCCTTACCACGTTAATCAACTGAGTCGTATGGCCAAAAGTTAATAACCACCAAGATTATTTATAGAATAAAATGAATATAAAGAGAATCATGATAATATATATATCAAATGGCCGTACACAATACACCACTTTCAATAATTTAGTGGCGAACAATGGAAATCTCACGGAGTTGAAAGTGAGATAAGAAAATCCCTTACCTTGAACTTTCCCTTAGTAGATGGTATGTTAACCTCTTTTATAACAATTAAAACATTTATTAAATTATACAATAATCATATACATCAATATGATATCATATATGATCTTTTAACATTGCTTTACTAATAATATCTTAGTATTGTCGTCGTTTCGGGTGATAATCGATTCGTTCTTCTTAAATGTTTGGTTATGTAAGACATGTTTGTAATGGATATATTATATCTTATTTATAATCAGAATGATATTAACATTATTTTTATCCCTAAAATGAGAATAATACTTGAATGGATACGATGGAGGATGGATCTCATCGTGTTCGTGGAGACGGTAGTCCGTACGTACGCACGAACGCTACTTCAATTTAATTTTTCATTTTAAAAGAATTGAATCCAAATGATACATAGGTATATTATTATTCCAGTATAATGTAATATTTTATATATGTTACTTATGTTCATTAACACCATTCTTTATACGTTCCATGTCTGGTATGAACGAGTCATATCATTTTAAGGGGGCGGTAGTCCGCACTTCCTCAAATGAAATTATCGTACGTATATACAACATGAAACGAATAATGGTATGAAATAAAATGGAATTACAGAAGGTTATATATAAAATATGTATCATTAATATCACACTTAATTACAGTGCCATCATAATGGCCACCATGAGAGGCGGTAAGATGTATTTGAACAATCATCGTTTCGTGAGGCGTTAGTTTGCCATTCACAGAAACATTATGTTCATCATCCATTAGATGGAGGTGTGTGTATGTGTAGTTCTAATCATTCTTATAAAAACATACTAGTATATTGAGGATACTTTTTTTGTTACAAATGAAAGGAAATAAAAAGATTTTGGGGGTTGGAGAAGCAAAATAAATGAAAATAATTTAAGAGAAATCGTTACCTTTAATTTAGGTAACTCACTTTGGTTGGAACCAAAGGACTTCTTGAAATGATTTCTGCCTAAGGGGAAGCTTCAAGGGGGAGGAGAGGGATGTGGGGAGCTTATTTTGGCAGTGTTTTGACGAGCCAAGTGGCTTGAGAGGTGTGAGGAATGAGTAGAAGTGGTCTCCTTTTATAAGGGAGAGGAGGGGCTCTTTAGGAAAGAGTGAAAGTATTACTTTATAATATAATTATTTTCGGTTTATAATGTTCCAAAAATCATTTAGGTCGAAGATAAGATGACTCATATTCTAAATAACATCAACCAATAGGAATTGGACAGGTTTTAGATAATATTTTAATCATTATAATCTTATTTATTTAAATGATTTATTTATGAGGTAAACATTGCATCATTATTGTGTCATTAATAATTTAAATTATATGATGTCTAAAAATTATAAATAAAATATCATTATGTAGGAAATATTTTTATATTTCTAATTAATATTTATAATCGAAAATCCAACATGTATAACCCGATGTAAAAATTGTTCTTCTAAAAGATGTAAGCTTATGCCATTTTTATTTTTATTTTAACTTTATTAATATAATGTGTCCCTACCACATACAAGTGGCTCCAAAGGGTCCCCAAATCGACCCAAGGATGCCCATGGTCGGGTATGTGTCCTCCAATAAGGTTAGGACACGTTTTAGGGTAATTTTGTATTATTATAATCTTATTTTTTAACCCTTATTTACCGGATTTACCCTTAACCATGGTAAATAAAATATTTACCACAGTAATTATTCAAAATGTCTAAAAATAAAAGTTACCTATTTAAACAATTTGGACATCCTGATTCCAAATATGGAATCAATTTTTCTAAATTCAAAAAACAGAAGTGGCAGAAATTAATTTAAAATTAATTCCCGCTATCAAAACAAAAAGCGTGTTTTTAAGAGGTAATAACTATCAAAAGATTGACACATGTTTATGTTCGGTTTAATTGTAAAATTATGACCAATGACCAACATTATATTAAATGGTAAAAATATATTCTAAATATACTTTAAAAACACTCAAATTCACAATTTATCACTAATAATTATTTTGATTAAAAAAGTTGTTTTTAATTAAAATTTAGTAATTTTCTATATTCATCAAAATATGAAAGTTATCCGAAAAGTACCAAAATTTCACCTTAGGCTAAATTCGATATTCCAAATCCAAAAATGAATTCCATTTTAAAATATAAAATATATATAATTTCAAAATTTAGGTATTACTATTCATAACGGCTAGTTTGATTGGTTGTGGCGTGTGTTAAAACTCAAGGTTGCGTACAACACACGCTACTATTTTATTCAAAGGAAAGCGTACCGTGGAAGCTTGGGATGTTTCATTTTAAATTTTTTTATTTCCCAATTTATTCAGATAGTTTAAAGTACTTTATTTAAAAAGGTTTCACTATTAAAAGTTGAAAAAAGTGCAATACTGAAAATGAATCTGTTCTTGCATTATGACTAAGAAACTCATAATAGGGATTCTAAAATTATAAGGATTATATAAAGTTCAAAATGTAGTTAATACTATTCATGACCTCTTTTAATGGCTTTTTTTTGTACATCATGGTGTGATTGAACTCGGTGTTGCGTGTAGTGCAAGTTATTGAATTATTTTTAAAAAATAACACACTATGAAATCCTGGGGTGTTACACCGATGGTGAGTGAAAACTTTCTCACCTTACTGCTCCTCATTGCAGGACCCGAACCATAGCGGGAGCCATGATAAAGCTCCATCAGCTGATAGCAGAGGATGTGAGTTCTCGAGATCAAGCGGTCATCCTATCTTCTGATTTGCATGAATGCGAAGTACATGCAGTGATGTTCAGGGACCAATTGTCATCTCTAACTAGTAACATTGAAGCTACCAGGAATGGGATCACCGATCTCTAAACAACAGTGGAGCACACCTGTTTGGTGGTCGAGGATGAGGCCATGGAGAAGGCCATGCTGGAGCAGACTTGCAACAACCTTCGCCACATAGTTTCCGATCTGATGGAGAGAGCGAGCCAGGAACCTTTATGACTGTCAGAGCCATTCTTGTACTCTCTGTTTTGCTTATCCCTCTACTCTCTTTTTTTTTGTTTTTTTAGGGAGAGACCCCAACCTGTGGACGTCCTCCCTTTTTGTTCAAATAGAATACAATCCTTGTCAATATTTTATTGATGTAAAATTTGATTATTACTAAATCAATCGTTGTGTAAATAAAAACTCACTGACTCAGTATTAATCATGACTTATGAAAACAATCTCTAAATTTTTCCCAGACCATCGGATCCAGCGAGAATAGTTTGAATATTTCTAGGGTTTTGAATAAAATCCCCACAAACTTTTTGCCTTTTCTTTTAATGCCCTAATTTTTCTTGGGCCCATTTCGTGTGGACCCATAGGGTATTGACCGACTTTTTCTTAGGTCTCCCTTTTCGGGTTTTTGTCCTAATAGGCTTTTGTGCCTCTTTTGCGAGTGATTTAAAGTCCCTCCATAAAAACTATCATTATTGATCTTTTAGGCTAAACATATTTGACCAAATATAGTGTGGAAAGGGCCCCAATAAGGTTTGGTTGATTAAAAGGTGTCTCGATATCCTTCAGACGAATGTGAAGGGAGTGTGTTTAGACTTGAACAACAAGAAGGTAATGACTCAATGCATGGGATTCGTACCGGCGTGAAGATGTGGAAAGAGAATCTCCAAAGGAAATATAGCCTTTGGTAGATGGGCCATGGGTGATAAATATTCAGAGCCACAGAGGGCATGGTATGCATAGTCGTTCAATGGTGACCCTAAGTCAATGACTCTCCATTTCGGATGGCCATAGGACTTCAGATCACCATGGGTGGCTTGGAGAATTATGAAAACCACTGGGGGTGTCTTGTAAAGGGTATGTGACATCTGAAAGGATTTGAGAACATCTGTATCAATCAGGAGTGTTGAGGCAAGTTTCATGTCCAACTCATTTATCTAGTGTAAATGACGGTTGCAGCTCGGCATAGTTTAACATCATGCAGCTTGGACAATATCTAGAATGGAACAGCTTCTCCTAGTCCTCAGTAATATCTCTAGAGACGTTCTTCCATATTCAGGTAGGATTTTGAAAGAGGCTGGTAAAATGTAGCTTTGAGGGTTTCCAAATCCTGGGATGGACATAGGGGCTCAAGGGACAAGAGGCGTACGCAGTGAAGCATCGCCTAAGGAAATCATTCCTTTTGTAGATGGGCCAGGGGATATCAATATGCAGAGCCTATGAGGTCATGGTATGAATAGTTTTACAAAGGTGTCCTTAGGTCAATGATTGTATTCACCAGATAGGGGAGAAACTTCAGGGAAGTTGAGATTCGGGACCACTAGGGGTGGTTTGTGAGAGTTCGGCTTTTTCTGAGTAGAGAGTATGGTTTATGAGGAGAGGGTTCCAGAATATGGGAGGAGCATCTAGGATAAGTATCCTGAGAATGGGTGAAGTCATTCTTTCTCACGCTAGTCTGAGAGAGTTGTTTGTGCAGGTCTGACTCATGCACTGAGGGACAGAGGAAAGAATCCATTCTTTACTGAACCCATGTCGGGTTTCACCATGTAGTTTAACATCATGCGGTAAGGACTGGGAGCATTTTTAAAGGATTTTGTGCAGTTTACCATTATGTAGTGAGGATGGGGGCATTTTTAAGCCAGTGAAAATGCTTGTAGTGGAAGGAATTTCTCGGGATGTTTAACATTGGGTCTTTGCAACTTTAAGCCGAGTGGCCAAGATGTTCTGTGGAGTTTAACTTCATGTGGTAAGGACGTAGTTGCGAAGGTTGCACTTGATCAGAATGAAACTGGGCTAGAACATCTCGTCATGTTCAAGACATGGAAAGTGGTTTATGGTGTATATCGTGGTTCCAGGGCTTCTTGGATCAGGAAAAGTGATATAGGGGATCTGAGACCGGTAAGCATACGAGGATATGACGAGTATCACCTAAGTAAATCTTGCATTTGGTAGATGGGCTAGGAGATATCAATATGTAGAGCTGTTGTGGGCATGGTATGCATAGTCCTACAAAGGTTTCCATGGGTCGATAACTTTCCACTTACGATGGTCGTGATTGGTTATGAGGATCCGCGATTGTCTGGGCCACGAAGTCTGTCATTTGGTAAGAAAATGTCAGGACATGTCGGGCATATTTGGACCTGATTGCTGTTAAAGCATAGACAACTCCCTACACTGATTTATCTTGGGGGTGGGGGTGTGCCTTCACTCTTATGCAGTTTAACGTCATGTGGTATGGAAGATGTACACCTAGTTTAGCAGTCATAGAGCTCGGACCATTGGGTGACTATTGCTACGGTCACTCGAAGGATAACTAGGTCAACATGCTCTGATATACTTGGAACAAGGTGGGGGATGAAGTTCATAAAATATATCTTGGAGTTTTCTCAGATCAGGAGGTGTGGTGTGGGGGATCTGAGGCCGGTAAGCATACAGAGCTAGGAAGAGTGTCACCCAAGGAAATATTGCCTTTGGTATATGGGACAGGGGATATCAATATGTAGAGCCGCTGAGGGCATGGTATGCATAGTCATGAAAAGGTGTCCCCAGGTCGATGAATTTCCACTTCTGATGGCCGTGAATGATTATGAGAATCCAAGATTGCTCACAGTGCAGAGTTTGGCACGTGGGGATAATGGTGTCTGAGCATACAAGAAACATCTTAACTGCAATTGTCCGTTGAGCCAAAGTAGGCTAGCCATATCTTGATGTTCATTGATGTAGGTCGACATGTGAACCACGGTCAGATACATTAGCCAACCGGGTAGGGGCACCCTGGCAACATTTGGATGTGAAAAGGGGAATGAACTTTCTAAACCACTGATCTATAAATTTTTGGATCGAGATATATGATATGGGGGCTCTAAGGACGGTAAGCGTACGGAGATAGGTAGAGTGTCACCCAAGGAAATATTGCCTTTGGTAGACAGGATAGGGGATATCAATATGCAGAGCCGCTGAGGGAATGGTATGCATAGTCATGCAAAGGTGTCCACGTGTCGATAAATTTCCGCATATGATGGCCATGAATGGTTATGAAGATCAAAATTATCCGGGTCTTGGAGTCTGATGTATGGAGAGGATTCCCCCAAATGTGTAAGATTATTACCATCTCGTTTCGCCGTATATCTTGGGTGTGTCACGACGAATTCTGTGCAGTTTAACGTCGTGCGGTGTGGACGACATCCGTCCAGTTTAACGTCATGCGGTAAGGACGAAGTATATACCCCATTCAGGTGTAGTCCATACATAGGGGAAAGGGAGTATTCTTAAATCTTATTATCTTTGCAGTTTAACGTCGTGCGGTAAGGACGAGGAATACACCCCGTGCAGGTCTGGTTCATACACGGGTGAAGAGGGAATTTTTAACTTCGTCTCAGGGGGTAGTCAAGCCAGGATGGGGAACCCTGGCGTCGCTACATATCCTGCCATGGCAGGAATCAAGCCAAACGTAGTTCTTTAAAAGATGATACACCCCGTGCAGGTCTGGTCCGTACATAGGGTAAAGGGGAATTTTTTTTCTTATCTATGCAGTTTAACGTCATGCGGTAAAGATAAGGGATACACCCCATGCAGGTCTGGTCCGTACACGGGGGAAGATGGCATTTTTAACATTTATTTGGGGGTGTTTGGGCTAGGATAGGGAACCCTGGCATCGCTACATATCTTGAAAGGGCAGGAATCAAGATGTACATAGTTCTTTGAATGAATTACACCTCGTGCAGGGCTGGTCCGTACACGGGGGAATGGGACATTTTTAATTTTGTCCCACCGGGGAATGGCTGGGCCACGATAGGGGATCCCGACATAGCTACCTATCCTGCAATGTTAGGAATCATGCCATAGGTAGTTCTCTTTGAAGTACACCCCGTGAATGTCCGGTCAATACATAGGGGAAAGGGGCATTTTTACCTTTCATTATCCATGTAGTTTAGCGTCGTGCAGAGAGAACGTAAAAATACACCCCGTGTAGGTCTATCCCATACACGGGGAAAAGGGGGAATTTTTATCTTTTATTTGGGAGTGGATGTTCCAGGACGGGGAGCCCTGGAATCACTACGTATCATGCGAGGGAAGGAATAAAGTTATATGTAGTTCTCTGAAATAAGTACACCCTATGATGGGCTGGTCCGTACAAGGGGGAAGGGGTCATTTTTTATTTTATCCCACCTGGGAATGGATGGGCAAGGATAGGGGTTCCTGGCGTCGCTACGTATCCTGCAAAGGTAGGAATCAAGCCGTACGTAGTTATCTTTGAAGTACACCCCATGCATGTCTGGTCCATACATGGTGGAAAGGGGAATTTTTAACCTTCATTTTCCATGTAGTTTAGTGTCGTGCGGAGAGGACGTAAAATTACACCCTGTGCTGGTCTAGCCCATACAGAGGGAAAAGGGGGAATTTTTATCTTTTATTCGGGAGTGGCTGGGCCAGGAAGGGGATCCTTGTCATTACTACGTATCCTGCGAGGGCAGAAATCAAGCCGTACGTAGTTCTATGCTAGATACACCCCGTATAGGTCTGGTCCGTAAACGGGGGAAGGAGGCTTTTTTTTCTTTTTTTTTCTTTTTTTATTTGAGGGGTGGCTTGTCCAGGACGAGGAACCCCGGTGTCACTACGTATTCTGCGAAGGCAAGAATCAATCCGCACATATTTTTCTAAAATCCATGCAGTTTAACATCATGCGGCGAGGACGAGGAATACACCCCATACAGGTCTGATCTGTAAATGGGGGAAAGGGAATTTTTATCTTTTATTTTTTTTATTTTTTTCGGGGGTGGCTGGGCTAGGACGGGGTGTCCTGGTGTCACTACGTATCCTACAAGGGTAGGAATCAATCCACACATAGTTCTCTGAAATCCGTGTAGTTTAATGTCATGCAGTGAGGACAAGGAATACACCCCATGTAGGTCTGGTCCGTAGATGGGGGAAAGTGCATTTCAATGTTTTTTTTTTCAGGGGTGGTTAGGCCAAGACGGGGGGTCTTGGCATCACTACATTTTCTGCAAGGTTAGGAATCAAGCCTCAATTAGTTCTCTAAAAGAAGACACACCCCGTGTAGGTCTGGTCCATACACGGGGGGGGAATTTTTAAAACAACTTGTTCGTGCAGTTTAACGTCATGCGGTAAGGACGAAATACTCTTAGGTTAGGGTCATAGAGTTAGGACCATTGGGTTATTGGCAGTTTAACATCACGAAACCCGGACGATATACTCTTTTTTATTTATTATGCAAAATACTTCATCAGGAATCTCGCATTTGTAGGAGTGGCTGTAAATTGTCTGTCCATGGATATCAGGGAAAAATTTCTGTTGGAGTAGACCATGTGTATAAGATATGGTCCCTCCCACTTGGGATCCTGCATTAGAGGCTTCCTTTCGGGTAACATTGGGGTCCAGAGGACCAACACCAATTCTATTTCCAAAAAAGACCGAAGATGAACCTTTTTGTTGATTGGTTGTGAGATCCGGTTCTGGTATACTTCCAGATGGTGCAAAGTCTGCAACCGCTTCTTGTCTTGTTGTTCCAATTCACCTAGCTTCTTTTCTGATTGCTCATTTTTGGATAATTTATCACAAATGGAAATGCAGAGCGAGGGTAATTTTAGCTCAATGGGTAGGACCGCTTCTGTTCTGTATACTAATGAGTACAGAGTAGCCCAAGTAGCGGTGCAGATTTTGGTTCAATAAGCCCACAATTCATTAGGGAGTTTATCCGGCCCTAACTTCTTGTCTTTGTCCACCATTTTATGGAGAATGTAGGACCGGGTCTTGTTGAAAGCCTCTATTTGTCTGTTGGCTGCCAAATGGTAGCGGGATGAGTGGTTAGCTTTGATACCATATTATTGGTATAACATCTCCAATTCAACAGAGCAGAAGTTGGTGCCATTATCTGTCAGTATAGTATGAGGGTCACCAAATCATATGATGATATTTGCCTTCTCAAAGCTTACAACTCTTCTTTACCAGACTTCCTTAAGGGGTACATCTTCTGTCCATTTGGAACGGAAGTCGGTTGCTGTGGGGATATATTTCAGCTGTTTTACATTAGCAAGAGGATATGGTCTCACAACATCCATTCCCCATATGGAAAATGGCCAGGTGTACTTGTCCGGATGGTGTAACTCCGAGGGCTGGTGAATGAAGTTTTAATGAATCTGGAATGAGTGGCCTTTTGCGGTAAAACACTCGCAATCTCGTGCCACTATGGGCCAATAGTATCCAAGCCTTCGAACCTGGTGCGGAAGCTTGGACCCTGACTGGTGTGCTCCACATACTCCGGCATGCAAATCAGTCTTCGTTGAGGCCTCGTTTATAGAGGACCTCTTGGTGACCCACGCCGCAATATAGGGCAATGTTGATTTCCCTTCTCCGTATTTTCTCTCGTTCAGCACTGTATGATGGATGTTATACCCATTGAAGGTAGTTTGAAATGGGGTTCATCCAACCGGTGGCAGGATCATACGACTTAGAGACAAGACTTACTTCATGGATTTCCTCTGTCTTTGTCTGAACATATTGTAATACCATTCGACGATGAGAAATAATGATGACTATTTCATCTCAGCCTACATCTTCCAGGTCTGTGGCCATATTGGCTAATGCATCGGCCTGGGCATTCTGGGACCGAGGAATATAGGTCAATGTTGGTTCTATAGATAATTCCACCATTAACCCTCGAACATGGTCGAATTGGGGAATTAGCTCCTCTTTTTTTGATAAAATAGTCAAAATTGACTTTCTTGATGACCAGTTCCGAGTCACCATTTACCTTAAGGTGTTGCACTTGAGCCTGGAGTGCGAGCTCCAGGCCTGCAATAAGGGCTTGATACTCTGGATCATTGTTCGTACATCCTTCTGACAGGAGTAAGGAATATGGAAAAACATCCTTCTCTGGAGTCATGAGTTTTATCCCCAAACCCACCTTGTTAAATTTGGGATCTTCCATTCTTTTCCCGATTGGGCTTCGGGATGCACCGTCGAAGTACACTTCCCATGCTGGGAACCCCTCATGAACTGAGAAGATATCTTCATCGGGTAGCTCGACATCCGGTGCAGCGGTCCTTGTTGAGGGGTGCTCTGCCATAAAATCTTCTAATTGCTGGCCTTTAATGGCCTTTTAAGGCACAAACTGGATGTCATATTGTTGCAGGATGACTGCCCATCGGGATAGGTTCCCGGTCAGCATCGGGCAGCTAAGGATGTACATGAGCGGGTTATTTCATGAGACCAAATGTACATTATGATGCTGAAAATAATGTCGCAACTTTTGAACTGTGAAGACCAATTCTAAACTACTCTTCTTGATGATTGAAAATCGAGTCTCAGCATCAATCATGGTTCGGATGAGGTAATAGAGTCTGTTTTCACTGCCCGCATCATTTTTGTGTGCGAGGAAGGCTCCCCGCAACCATTCTAGGTTGGTCACATACATGATGAGAGGCCTTCCTTTGACTGGGGGCATGAGCATCGGTGGTCTTTATAGGTAATTATTCAAGCTGTCTAACACCTCTTAGTAGTCATCTATCCATTGGTATGTGAATCCATTCTTCATTAACCTGGTAAAGGGAAAACAATTTCCTGCCAAGTTGGCTACGAACTACCTGATATAGGCTAGCTTCCCTTGGAATCCCCTCAACTCAGTGAGATTGCGGGGAGGTGGTAGGCTGAGGATAGCCTTTGTCTTTTCCAGGTCAACTTCGATGCCACGATGGCGTACGACGAAGCCAAATAATTTCCCTGAGGTAACCCCGAAGGAACATTTCAAGGGATTCATCTTCAGACTATGTTGTCGAAGTAATCTGAAGACGATCTAAGGTTCTGACAGGTCATCTGAGTGCTATATTGATTTGACAACCATGTAATCGACGTAGCACTCGACGAATCTCCCCAGAATTTTTTTGAAGATATGATGCATGGTGCCCTGATATGTGGCAACAACATTCTTGAGACCAAAGGGCATGACCCTGTAACAGAATACCCCATGAGGGGCCCTAAAGGTAGTGGCTTCTTCATCTTCTTGTTCCATCCTGAATTGATTATACCCAGAATAGTCGTCCGTGAAGGATAGAGCCTCAAACCCGGTTGTTGCGTCGACTGATAACTTGGTGATCGGGATGGGGAAATCGTCTTTCAGGAAATGCCAATTGAGAACTTGGAAATAAATGCAAACGTGGATTTTTCTGTTCTTTTTCTTGATAGGGACAATGTTGGCCAACCAGATGGGGTACTGGACCTCCGGAATGAAGCCTTATTTAATGATCATTTCTACTTCAACCTCTATTTTGGCAGAATGTGCGGGATGTGTCCTTCTGGTGGCCTCTTTATAGCGCTGGTGGTCTTTTGGAAGACCTAGGTGATTCGTCGCCTCTTTGGGATCGAGTCCCGTCATTTCTGTGTAATTCCAGGGAAAACATCCTGATGTTGCTTCATGCAATAGGTATATACATCGTGCTCCTCAGGGGACATGGCTGCACTAATGTGAATAGGCCTCAAATCTTCCACGGTACCCTGGTTTATTTCCATGAGCTCATCTACCGTGGTAGAGATACCTTTCTCAGATGCAGGAGGTGCATCCATGAGATCTTTCTCCTCTTCATCTTCCAAATCCTCATCGTCATGATCTGATGTGGGGATAGCTCCCAGCACATGTTCTTGGGAGTCCGGAGGTAAGGGCGAGGCATCGTGGGAATCCCTGCTCGAGTATTCATCCCTAGATTTTGGGTTGGAGGACATTCTCGTATTGTCACGCTCGGCCGTTGTGGCCGAATTCATGAAAACAGCTGAGTGTGTGTTCAAACTTGAACCCTTGCTCTCAATATGGTTGATGGGCAGTACGTAGTCACTTCCAAGATACCTAAGGGGGTCATCAAGAACCACTTCCAGACCATTTGGAGTAGGGACCCATTCAACACCATCGGCCAAATGATTCTTCTTCTTTTGCTCATAAAATCTTGAATCAATTTAGTGTGACTCGGATAGCTCGAAAGGGTCCTTGTCGGCCTACAATGTCCCACATTTCCCATTGATGCAGTACTTAATACACTGGTGGTATGATGAAGGAATGGACCTATGCTTATGAAGCCACGGACTTCCAAAGAGGGCATTTAATGTTTTGTTCTGTCTAACCACTAGGAATTCCAAGTAGGCCACGAGGTTGCCAAAATGGGTCTTTAGCTTAAATTTTCCCATTGAGTTCTGCTCGCTCTTGTCGTAACCCAATAGAGTTGTGGATGAGGGTACTAAATCATCCTCACTATAGCCCAACTTATAGAGTGTCTATTTGGGAAGGAGTTTAACTCCAGATTCATTGTTGATGAAGACTTTGCGGATCTCAACATCATTCACTGTTCTGGACACATATAGTGGTTTGATGTGTCCTTGAATGATGGAATCTTCATCCTGATCGGTGAAGGAAATCGCCAAATTGAATTATGTTGGGTCAGTCTCTGTCTGGTAAATCTCGGCGGGAGTTACCTTGGTTTGAAACTCCTGGGGGCTAAGAAAGGATTCGATAAGTGCCTCACTAAGGTCGAATGAAAAAATAAGGTCATCCAGGATTGACAACTTGGCTGGTACTGACACCAACTGCTTAAGGATATCGTAATTTTGCTCTAGCGGCTGATGCTTCTCTACTGGTGGGAGATTTCTAGTAGGCGGCTTCGGGGCTGGAGTATGTGACGAGCAGGGACCCGCTGCGGGGTCGAATGCCGACGATGTTCCCACGTTCTAGAGACTTGGACCGACAAGTCTATTTGTGTGAACTAGGCGACTAGACACTTGTTCCTCCTCAGACGGGTATCACAGAATAATGAGGGTAGAGTGGCTGCTTGTAGAGGTGGAGGGGTATTCTTTCTCCAGTGGGGTCCATTGAAGGGATCTCCCAAGGGTTTCTACGATATTGATGATTTGGGCTAAGGTCCAACTGTAGGGTTGGTTTCGGCCACGATAGCGCCTCCCCTGGTATCCCATGCCTCTGCGATTCCTCCTCCCAACCCCTTGTGTCTAGAACTCAGGATCATTACATTACCCTTCATCAGGGGATGATTCCATGAGATGGATGACGTTGATGTAACCAAGGATTGGCTCCTCATCCTCTGACAAGATAACCTGGTTAGTTTTCCCTAATGGTGTCATTTGTTGGTTCAGTGCCCGTGGTGCCAAATTCAAGGTCATATAATCTTCCAGGGAGAGGACTATCTTTGGCCCCATTTCGGACTGCTCCTCTTGCGATTGTTTCTTTCTTTTTTGATTACGCCCGGATGACAGGCTCTTGTAGGGTCGTGAGGCTGATGCTTTCAGCTGTGCGGTGTTAGGGGCTGTTGGCAGCAACATCGGTTGCTATAGTTGAGCTCGGAGTATGCCATGGGCTCGATTGATATTCTTATGAGTCATACAGTTATCAAATTTCTGCCCCTTTTTTCTGGTGAATTTCTGCCACCCCTCCCCTTTGTCGGAGTCAGTGGTATAAATACACTTCACATGTGCTAGGGGTGGTCCCAGCTCGACCTACCCGGAGTCTACCATCCATTGCAGGAGGTATTTTAAGATGAAGCATTCTCGAATATTGTGCCCCAACATTCGATGGTTAGCATAGTAGTCTGTCCTGTCATCGCGGCCGACTTCTTCGTGTTTTCCTAGCTCCGGGAGGCATAGAGAGTTGAAATTTATGGTGTGATGAAGTAGCGCAGACTTCGTCCTCTCAGAACGAGTATGATTTGTTACTTCATTCCTCAAACTGGTTCCGCTTCGGTCTTCTATTATCGTCCTGCCTAGGTTGAGGTGGCCGCTAATGTATAGGGGGCCCTTGAAGATTTGGTGGATGCCTGAGCGGTGGGGCAAGAACAGGGGCCGGCTTGAGGATGACAAAAGATGCTTCACCTCTAGCTGCCCACTTAGTGGGAGCCTGCGAGGTTATTCGGGACTTCAAATAGGTCTGCTGCAGGGAGTCCTCAATCCTCTGGGCAATTTCCGAGAGATGGAAGAAGCCAGTGGCGCACTCAACTGGTATGAGTGGTGTTCGCAGCTCATCTCGAAGATCGTCGATGCATATGGCATGCAGCTCGTCTTGGGGCATTTTCCTATTCAGATAGTAGGTCAGACCTTTCCATCCGATGATGAAATATGAGACCCACTTGTTCTCCCTCTGCTTGCATTTCATGAGGTGGCTGACCATCATCTTAGGCAATATTGAGCTGAAGTGGAATAGGAACTGATTCCGATGGTCTTCCCAGCTTTTGATTGACTGGGCTGGTAGACTCGTATACCAGACGAAGGCAGATCCTTGCAAGGTCCGTACGAAGCATCTGATTATCACTGCTTCTTGTTGTTCCAGAGTTCCCATCATAGGGTCTCAATATGATGCGTAGTGCATCAAATACTGATCTAGATCGCATGATCCATTGAAGATAGGGAATACATGGTTCCCAAAATAGTGTGGGGGAGGCATGTTGCTTACCCAATCCGGGTAGAGCTTCCTCTCTGGCTGTATCGGAGCACGTCGACCATCAATTTCCTCCAATCGAACTGTCAGTGCCTTGATGGTGTTGGTGAGACCCTGGTTTACATCCTGTTGGGCCTGGTCATGGGCAGGCGTAGCCTGAGGCATTTCCTTGGGATTCGGATTGGCCGGCACCATGGGTGCGTATGTCATTTTTGACACCTTCAGAGGGTTCATGCGTACTCGCTCCAGATTCTTCCTGAATAGATGGAATTCTTGGTATTCATCTGAATCTATGTTTATGTAGTTGGACGGGCCAGGCGCCTCATTGGATGGGAGCCCTGACCGTGCTTAATTTGTCGGGGGAAACCATAGTCTTTGACATGAACTTTCTGGGAGTGCATGATGTGGATCCTCCTAGGATGCACTTTCAATGAGGAGGTTCCCCTTGAGTAGCTTGGTGTTAAGCCGCCTCAATTATTTCATCTCCTTCCTGTCGAGGGAATCTCTCTTCGACCGTGAGTGGCTCATTTTTTTCGAGAGAAGGAGGAGGGTTAAGGGTAACCATTCCACTATTAATATCCTTATTGGAAGCTCACTGGGTAAGTGGAGGAGGGTTGGCTGGTAGAACTTTCATATTTAGGATGGCCCTCGGGTTCTGGGTGTGCACACCTGGCGGTTCGTTGTGAGTCATAGCCTGATTGGAACCATCGTCTCCTGATCCATCCGAATTTTCATCATCTCCGGCATCACCCATGGGGTTAGACTCTATGGCATTGATGGATGCATATCATGGGGTGGAGAAGATTTCATCATCAAAATGGGAAGAGGATCTCCCGCGTCTCTTACTAGCCTTCCTTTGAATGTCTCTGGATGGCCTTCAGACCCTCCGACGAAGGGCGACGTAGAGAGTGATTTGATGCGTCCTAATAGTACGCTTTCCTCTCAGAGGTGATGATGATTAAAATGACAGGATAGGATGGTATCTTCCTCTTTTGACTGTTGTCCATAGAAGAGAGAATACTGACTCTCGTTGGCGAGGTTGTTGTTGAGGTGGTAATAATGCCCACATCCCTGAAGTCTAGGGTTTGCTCCATTATATTGACGTTGAGTCTCCTCCCATTTTTATTGGTCTTACAGGGGAATTTGTTTTCTAAAAATGCCCCCAGCCCTGTAGGTAGGGTTTGACCTTGGATTACGATGGTGGCTGGGGCTATCGCTACCTGCTTGATCTTGTGTACCCCCATTCGGGGGGTGAACTGGGTTTGATGTCGAGTTATTCTGGGTACCAATCCATTCTGGGTGGGGGTAGGCAATGACCATTGATTGGCCTCTCATAGGTGAGAGGCATGTTGTATACACTCAGTGGCTTGATTCAAGAGTTCATGAATGGCTTGTTCCCGCCGGGACGGATGCTTATGGGACTTAATCAAGGCCTGACTCTGTTGGGTGTGTTTCCTTTCCTGAACAGGGAGACCACTCGATTGCCGTCTTGACGTGATGAATTTGCAAGACACCATGCCTAACGGGTTCTTCTATGCAGGGAACAAAGTGAAATGCAGAGCTCCATGTTCCCACCATCCCCTGATATAGACTCCCGTCAGAGCATCATCGATGAGGCGGCGCAGCTCGTGCAGTGCACAGAGGCAGGCTATCTCCATGTTTCCTTTATGTCTCTCAGGGCCCTGTCGTTGTGCCAAAGGAAGGTCCTCTAGGTTGATGTGATGCAGGAAGTCTCCTATCATCTTGACATGGTGTACATACCCGTCATAGGGCAAGAAATCTTGATTTCGGTTGGCCGAGGGTTGTCCATATTTTATGGTGGATGCATTGCACGCATTCTTCCGACAACTCTCTGGGTATGTCAAACTGAGAGGTGGTCATGGGCCAAAACATGACTATTATGTCATTTCTGGCTAGTCCATTCCTCATGTGCAACATGTCAACATACTCCTCCACCACTGATTCTTATACCTGGTCAGCCCAATAGAGACGCTCTCCAATAGTGTGGTCAGAGGTAGTGGGACTAGTAGGTATTGAATTGTCATGTGGTCGATTTTGAGGTGGTTCAGAAGATGAACATGCCCCTGGACCATCTTCTGATTGAAGAAGGGCATCGTTAGCGACTAGCTATGAATCAGACACGCTCGATCCCGTCTTTCTGAGTGCCTCTGCATACGAGGGCTTTTCTATTTTCGATTCATCGGGAAGAGGATATTTCTATCGATATAATATGTCATCGCGGGGAGGACCTCTGAAATGGTGTTTGTAAGGGAAAGGACAACCATTACTGCTTGATGCTTCACTCGATAGAGAAATATTTCATTTTACACCCTGGGGAGGACCTCCAAGGCATGTCGCCGCAAGGGGAGGACCTGCTAGCGGCGTAGCGTCGTTACGGGGAGGTCCTTCACAAAAAATGCCATCATGGTGATGATGACCATCATGGTTTGATGTTCGATGAGCATCATGGGGGGGGGGGGGGGACCTTCATGACACACTGTGACAAGGGGAGGACCTTCTTATTTCTTGGGTCCAATGCGTGGAGGACCTTCACAATTGTGGTCGTGGTGGCGAGGACTACCATTCGAGGACTACAATTACAGCTGTCTTAGGGAGAATATCATTGTGATACACCCTGGGGAGAGCCTCCAGAATGTACCACAATGAGTGTAGGGACTTCTCGTTGCTTGACATCTCTACAGGGAGGACCTCTGTTATCAGGGTGGCGATGACTACAACCATGATTTGATGCCCGGCTACGCAGAGTGTCATTGCAACGTAACCCCTAGGGAGGACATTCAAGGTAGGCCACGACAAGGGGAGGGCCTTCTTGTCATGAAGAGACATCACTATGAGGAGGGCCTCCGTAGTTGCGACTATGATAGCGAGGACTACTATCACAGTATGTGGTCCTAATGCAAGGACAGTTTTTGTAGCGTATACCCCCGGGAGGACCATCCGGGTGGACCGCAGCAAGTGGAGGACCTTCTTGCTGCTCGATATTCTGGTCAAATGGATTGTTTCTGTGACTCGCATCAGAAGAGGGGCTCTCTTGATCGATCATTATATGACCGTGGGGGAGGCCCCCACGGATGCTCTGGGGAGGACCTTCAGAGCTGCCGGTAGCAATATTGCGGGGAGGACCTTCGCAACTACTACTACCACTCCCATAATATGGTAATGGGTGGGCAAGGTTCTGAGCCTATGATGTGTGCATAGCGGCGTTTGGAACCCTAGCTTCCAGCAGAGCGGGGTCATGAACCCGATCTTTATTTTTCGGCTTCCTTCGGTGCGTTGGGGAGCTCTTTTTCGAGTAGTGAGGACCGTATGCTGTTGAAAATGGCATCCACCTTGGGTCCCTGTCTCATTGTGTCACGTGATGCTGTCGGGATATGCCGATGAACATCTTGAATTTTAGTAGGGATATATGCCTACTCTGGAGAGTCCACCGTGAAGGACGGGTGTCCCCCTATTGGAACAAGTGAAGATGATTCATCTGATTGCCCTTGTGTTGCAGAATATAGCCAACAACCCACCTGGGTAGAATCAGGGATGCAGATCTGATCCGAGGTGGCTATCTCGTCTCTTAGATTAGTAGTCTCAGTTGGGGAGACGGGCTCACGAGCCCAAATCCTTGCTGCTTCCGCTGATTCAATTACATTCTGGAAAGTCTTCAAGATATGATCTGAGATCGATACCTGCTCGTCCATCATTACCAGGATATGCAGAGAGACATCTTTGGCTGGAATGGGTATGAAGGCCCATTCCAGTGTCAGAGTAGGAATATCCTACTCTGGTCCTCTGGGGGTCAGTGGGCGCTGAAAATTATCCTGTGTCGGGGCAGGTGAACAAATTTTCCTCTGTACTGGGATACTTCGGTTTATGTCTCCATTTTCCACCACATCAGGTACTTGCATCCATAGAAAATTGGCCCTACATTTATTGGTTTCCCACATTATTGAGTTGGTGGCCTTTGATGGCAGGGAGACGTTCCCGCCTATGAGTTGCCGCTACATCTGGGTGGCGGGATTTGTTTATCGCCACCATGATGGGATGGTAGGCGTCAAGAGGTCATGCTAGGATCTGTTCTTGCAGATGTTTGGTCGCCACCACGTCGGGTTGGTGGGCTTAACGACCCTGGGTAGGGAGAGGTGCCTGCCCAGTAAGTGGAATCCTTTGTGAGCGACAGGCTTGATGGACCTTGGAGGGAATGCACGCCTTCTCAAATGATGAAGCCATGTCTGGATGCAAGGCTTTGTAGGGGAGAACATGCGTATGGGCCTATTCGTGATGCATCTCTATGACTGGGTAGCGGAGCACCTCCTCAGGGACAAGGGTGATGACCGGTCCCCGTTTATAAGTATTCTGCCCTCGTCGATTGGTCCGAGGGGCCGGAGCTCGGAGGGCATGGGCCTGAATCCTTAGGGCTACATCCTCCTCAACATGAGGATGTTGAGTCGTGGCGTGACCACGATGACGTCTTCCGGTGGTGGCCTTGGAGTGGAACCCCCATTCGATGGGGATGAAATCCTCAGCGTCGACCTCATCTGCCTCCCTAAGATAAAGGAGGCACATGTTGTCTCGTTCTAGGGATGGACACTCGAAACAGTTGGAGACGACAATATTGGTTGTCTGGATCTGCCTTTGCGGCCACTGCTGGGCAGGCGACCGACGAGTCTTGACGGAGTGGAGGGCATGCATGGTGGCCTCCACCGTTGGGAGAGTACCGTTCATGTGGTACTCTTGGATCAGTGCGTACGAGACCCAGCGTTGAATACGGTAGGTGGGTGATGGGGTCCTCCATTGGTGAGGATGCCCGATCATCGCGTAGCCTTAATTGTGAACTTTCATGTTCCTTTGTGACGCCATTGGATTGAAGGGATTTCTATGTGGTACCTTTAAAACATTTTAACAAATACAACCAACAAACCCGTCAAAGCAGCATCTCCTGATCCCAAGTGTAATTGATGACTTGTCTTGGCCTGACTTGGGAATATAAGTGGGAACATGGTGATATTAGGTTAAATCCATCATGGATGGTTAAAGATTCACATCAGGTTCACCATTTTTTGTTTTGAACTATTTCCCTTTGAAGAGATGGAGGACCAATGTGCCCGACTATCGATCTCACGGATGGCTGAGCCCACGCCACTATATAGGGCAAAGTTGATTTCCCTTCTCCATATTTTCTCTCGTTCAGCCCTATATGATAGAAGTTCTTCCCGTTGAAGGTAGTTTTAAATGGGGTTCATCCAACCGGTGGCGGGATCATAGGACTCAGAGACAAGACTGACTTCATGGATTTCCTCTGTCTTTGTCTGAACATATTGTAATACCATTCGACGATGAGCAATACTAATGACTATTTCATCCCGGCCTGTGTTTTCCAGGTCCATGGCCGTATTGGCAAATACATCAGCCTGGGCATTCTGGGACCGAGGAATATAGGTCAATGTTGGTTCTATAGATAATTCCACCATTAACCCTCGAACATGGTCAAATTGGGGAATTAGCTCCTCTTTTTTGATAGAATATTCAACATTGGCTTGCTTGATGACCAGTTCCAAGTCACTCTTTACCTTAAGGTGTTGCACTTGAGCCTGGAGTGCGAGTTCCAGGCCTGCAATGAGGGCTTGATACTCTGCCTAATTGTTCGTACATTCTTCTGATAGGAGGAAGGAATATGGAAAAACATTTTTCTCTGGTGTCATGAGTATTATCCCCAAACCCACCTTGTTAAATTTAGGATCTTCCATTCTTTTCCTGATTGGGCTTCGGGATGAGCCGTCGAAGTACATTTCCCATGCTTGGAACCCCTCTTGAACCGAGAAGATATCTTAATCGGGTAGCTCGACATCCGGTGCAGAAATCCCTGTTGAGGGGTGCTCTGCCATAAAATCTGCTAATTCCTGGCCTTTAATGGCCTTTTAAGGCACAAACAGGATGTCGAACTATTGCAGGATGACTGCCCATCGGGATAGGTTCCTGGTCAGCATTGGGCAGCTAAGGATATACTTGAGCGGGTTATTGCACGAGACCAACTGTACATCATAATGCAGAAAATAATGTCACAACTTTTGAACTACGAATACCAATGCTAAAAAACTCTTCTCGATTATTGAAAATTGAGTCTCAGCATCAATCATGGTTCGACTGAGGTAATAGAGTCTGTTTTCACTACCCGCGTCTTTTTTGTGTGCGAGAAAGGCTCCCAGCGAACATTCTAGGGTGGTCACATACATGATGAGAGGCCTTCCATCGACCGGGGGCATGAACACCAGTGGTCTTTATAGGTAATTATTTAGGCTGTCGAACACCTCTTAGAATTCATCTATCCATTGGTATGTGAATCCCTTCTTCATTAAACTAGTAAAGGGAAAACATTTTCCTGCCAAGTTGGCTATGAACTACCTGATATAGGCTAGATGCCCTTGGAATCCCCTCAACTCAGTGAGATTGCGGGGAGGTGGCAGGCTGAGGATAGCCTTTTTCTTTTTCAGGTCAACTTTGATGCCACGATGGCGTACGGCGAAGCCAAAGAATTTCCCTGAGGTAACCCCAAAGGCACATTTCAAGGGATTCATCTTCAGACTATGTTGTCGAAGTTTTCTGAAGATGTTCTAAGGGTCTGACAGGTGATCTGGGCACTGTCTTGATTTGACCACCAATTAATCAACGTAGCACTAGACAAATCTCCCCAGAAAATGTTTGAAGATATGATCCATGGTGTGCTGATATGTGGCACAGGCATTATTGAGACCAAAGGGCATGACCCTGTAACAGAATACCCCTTGAGGGACCTTTAAGGCTGTGGCTTCTTCGTCTTCTTGTGCCATCCTGAATTGATTGTACCCAGAATAGTCTTCCATGAAGGATAGAGCCTCAAACCCGGCTGTTGTGTCGACTAATAACTCGGTGATCGGGACGGGGAAATCGTCTTTCAGGAAATGCCGATTGAGATCTTGGAAATAAATGCAGACGTGGATTTTTCTGTTCTTTTTATTGATAGGGACAATGTTGGCCAACCAGATGGGGTACTGGACCTCCCGAATGAAGCTTTCTTTAATGAGCTTATCGACACCAACCTCTATTTTGGAAGAATGTGCGGGATGTGTACTTCTGGTGGCCTCTTTATAGCGCTGGTGGTCTTTTGGAAGACCTAGGTTACTCGTCGCCTCTTTGGGATTGAGTCCCGACATTTCTGTGTAATTCCAGGGAAAAACATCCCGATGTTGCTTCATGAAAGTGGTATATACCTCGTGCTCCTCGGGGGACATGGTTGCACTAATGAGAATAGCCCTCAGATCTTCCACGGTACCCAGGTTTATTTCCATGAGCTCATCTACCGTGGTGGAGATACCTTCGTTAGATACAGGAGGTGCATCCCTGAGATCTTCCTTCTCTTCTTCTTCCAAATCCTCATCATCTTGATCTGATGTGGGGATAGCTCTCAGCAAAGGTTCGTGGGAGTCCGGAGGTGAGGGCGAGTCATCGTGGGCATCCCAGCTCGAGTATTCATCCCTAGATTGTGGGTTGGAGGACGTTCTCGTATTGTCACGCTCGGCCGTTGTGGCTGAAGTCATGAAAACAACTGAGTGTGTGTTCAAACATGAACCCTTTCTCTCAATATGGTTGATGGGAAGTACGTAGTCTCTTCCAACCTACCTAAGCGGGTCATTAGGAACCACTTCCAGTCCATTTGGAGTGGGGATCCAGTCAACACCATTGTCCAAATGCTTCTTCTTCTTTTTCTCATAAAATCTTGCACCAATTTAGTGTGACTCAGGTAGCTCGAAAGGGGCCTTGTCGGCATACAATGTCCCACTTTTCCCATTGACGCAGTACTTAATACACTGGTGGTATGATGAAGGAATGGACCAATGCTTATGAAGCCACATACTTCCCAAGAAGGCATTGAATGTTGTGTTCTGTCGGACCACCAGGAATTCTGAGTAGGCCACCAGGTTTCCAAAATGGGTCTTTAGCTTAAATTTTCCCATTGGGTTCTGCTCGCTCTTGTCATAACCCAATAGAGTTGTGGCTGAGGGTACTAAATCATCCTCACTATAGCCCAACTTACAGAGTGTCTGTTTGGGAAGGAGGTTAACTCCATAGTGGTTTTTGATGAAGACATTGCAGATCACAACATCATTCAGTGATCCGGACACATATACTGGTTTGATGTGTCCTTGAATGATGGCATCTTCATCCTGATCGATGAAGGAAATCAACAAATTGAATTCTTCCGATCCAGTCTCTGTCCCGTAAATCTCGGCGGGAGTTACCTCGGCTCGAAACTCCTAGGGGATAATAAAGGCTTCAATAAGCGCCTCACTAAGGTCGGATGACAAAATAAGGTCATCCAGGATTGACAACTCGGCTGGTACTGACACCAAATGCTTAGAGATGTCGTATTTTTTCTCTAGCGGCAGATGCTTCTCTGCTGGTGGGAGATTTCTAGCAGGCGGCTTGTGGGCTGGATTATGTGACGAGCATGGACCCGCTGTGGGGTCTAATGCTGATGATGTTCCCACGTTCTGGGGACTCGGACCGACAAGTCTATTTTTGTGCACTAGGTGACTAGACACTTGTTCATCCTCTGACGGGTATCACAGAATAACAAGGGTAGTGTGGCTTCTTGTAGAGGTGGAGGTGTATTCATTCTCCAGTAGGGTCCGTTTAAGGGCTCTACCAAGGGTTTCTACGATATTGATGATTTGGGCTAAGGTCCATCCGTAAGGTTGGTTTCGGCCACGATAGCGCCTCCCCTGGTATCCCATGCCTCTGCGATTCCTACTCCCAGCCCCATGTGTCTGGAACTTAGGATCATAACTGTACCCTTCATCAGGGGTTGATTCCATGAGATGGATGGCGTTGATGTAACCAAATATTGGCTCCTCATCCTCTGACAAGACAACCTGGTCAGTTGTCCCTAATGGTGTCGTTTGGTGGGTCGGTGCCCGTGGCGCCAAATTCAAGGGAATATAATCTGTCAGGGTTAGGACTATCTTTGGCCCCATTTCGGACTGCTCCTCTTGCGATTGTTTCTTTCTTTTTTGATTACGCCCAGATGACCGGCTCTTGGAGGGTCGCGAGGTCGATGCTTTCAGCTGTGCGGTGTTAGGGGCTGTTGGCAGCAAAATCGGTTTCTATAGTTGAGCTCGGAGTATTCCCTGGGCTCAATTGATAGTCTTATGAGTCATCAAGTTATCAAATTTCTCCCCCTTTTTTCTGGTGAATTTCTGCCACCCCTCCCATTTGTCAGAGTCAGTGGTAGAAATATACTTCACATGTGCTAGGGGTGGTCCCAGCTCGACCTACTCGGAGTCTACCATCCATTGCAGTAGGTCTTTTAAGATGAATCATTCTCGAATATTGTGCCCCAACATTTGATGGTTAGGACAGTAGTCTGTCCTGTCATCACGGCCGACTTCTTCGTGTTTTCCTGGCTCCAGGAGGCGTAGCAAGTTGCATTTTATGGCGATGATGAAGTAGCCACGGGCTTGGTCCTCTCAGAACGAGTATGATTTGTGACTTCATTCCTCAAATTTATTCCGCTTCGACCTTCTCTAATCGTCCTTCCTAGGTTGAGGTGGCCGCTGATGTACAGGGGTCCCTTGAAGATTTGGTGGAGGCCTGAGCGGTGGGGCAAGAACAGGGGCCGACTTGAGCGTGACAAAAGGTGCTTCACCTCTAGCTGCCCTCTTAGTGGGAGCCTGCAAGGTTATTGGGGACTTCAAATTGGTCTGCTGTAGGGATTCCTCAATCCTCTGGTCAATGTACGAGAGATGGAAGAAGCCAGTGGTGCACTCCACTGGTATGAGTGGTGTTCCCAGCTCATCTCGAAGATTGTCGATGCATATGGAATGCAGCTCCTCTTGGGGCATTGTCCTCTTCAGAGAGTAGTTCAAACCTTTCCATCCGGCGATGAAATCTGAGACCCACTTGTTCTCCCTCTGCTTTCATTTAATGAGGTGTCTGACCATCATCTTAGGCAATGTTGAGCTGAAGTGGAATAGGAACTGCTGCCGAAGGTCTTCCTAGCTTTTGATTGACTGGGCTGGCAGACTCATATACCAGACGAAGGCAGATCCTTGCAGGGTTCGTACGAAGCATCTGAGTATCACTTCTTCTTGTAGTTTCGGATTTCCCATCATAGGGTCGCAATATGATGTGTAGTGCATCAAATACTGATCTGGATCGCCTGATCCATTGATGATAGGGAATACATGGTTCCCAAAATAGTGTGGGGGAGGAGTGTTTCTTACCCAATCCAGGTAGAGCTTCCACTCTGGCTGTATCAGAGCACGTTGACCATCCATTTCCTCCAATCGAAATGTCAGTGCCTCGATGGTGTTTGTGAGACCCTGGTTTACATCCTGTTGGGCCCGGTCCTAGGTAGGCGTAGCCCGAGGCGTTTCCTGGGGATTCGGATTGGCCGGCACCATGGGTGCGTATGTCATTTTTGACACCTTCGGAGGGTTCAGCCGTACTCGCTCCGGATTCTTCCGGAGTAGAGGGAAGACTTGGTATTCATCTGAATCTATGTTTATGTAGTTGGATGGGCCAGGCGCCTCATTGGATGGGAGCCCTGAACATCCTTAATTTTTTGGGGGAAACCATAGTCTTTGATATGCACTTGCTGGGAATGCATGATGTGGATCCTCCTAGGACACACATTCAATAAGGAGGTTCCTCTTGAGTAGCTCGGTGTTAAGCCGCCTCAATTCTTCCATCTCCACTTCCTGTTGAGGGAATCTCTCTTCGACTGTGAGTGGCTCATTTTTTTCGAGAGAAGGAGGACGGTTAAGGGTAACATGTCCACTATTAATATCCTTATTGGAAGCTCACTGGGTAGGTGGAGGAGGGATGGCTGGTAGAACCGCCATATTTAGGGCGGCCCTCGGGTTCAGGGTGTGCACACCTGGGGGTTTGTTGTGAGTCATAGCCTGATCGGAACCATCTTCTCCTGATCCATCCGGATTTGAATCATCTCCGGCATCACCCGTGGGGTTAGACTCTATGGAATTGATGGATTCATATCGTGGGGTGGAGAAGATTTCATCATCAAAATGGGAAGAGGATCTCCCGCGTCTCTTACTAGCCTTCCTTTGAATGTCCCGGGATGGCCTTCAGACCCCCTGACAAAGGGTGACGCAGATAGTTCTTTGATGCGACCTAACGGTACGCGTTCCTCTCAGAGGTGATGATGATTAAAATGACAGGATAGGATGGTAACCTCCTCTTCTGACTGTCCTCCCTAGAAGAGAGAACACTGACTCTCGTGGGGGAGGTTGTTGTTGAGGGGGTAATAATTCCCCCATCCCTAAATGGTAGGGTTTTCTCCATTCTTTTGACGTCGAGTCTCCTCCCATTTTTATTGGTCTTACAGGGGAATTTGTTTTCTAAAACTTCCCCCAGCCCTGTAGGTAGGGGTTGACCTTGGATTACGGTTGTGGATGGGGCTATCGCTACCTGCCTCATCTTGTGTGCCCCCATTCGGTGGTGAACTGGGTTTGATGTCGAGTTATTCTAGGGATCAAACCATTCTTGGGGGGGGGGGGGGGTAGGCAATGACCATTGATTGGCCTCTCTTAGGTGAGAGGCCTATTGTATACTCTCAGTGGGCTGATTCAAGAGTTCATGAATGGCTTGTTCCCGCCGGGCCTGACGCTTCTGGGACTTAATCAAGGCCTGACTCTGTTGGGTGTGTTTCCTTTCCTAAACAGGGACGCCACTCGATTGCCGTCTTGATGTGATGAATTTTCAAGACACCATGCCGAACGGGTTCTTCTGTGCAAGGAACGGAGTGAAATGTAGAGCTCTGTGTTCCCACCATCCCCTAATATAGACTCCCGTCAGAGCATCACCGATGAGGCAGCGCAGCTCGTGCAGTGCACGGAGGCAGGCTATCTCCATGTTTCCTTTATGTCTCTCAGGGCACTATCATTGTGCCGAAGGAAGGTCCTTCAGGTCGATGTGATGCAGTAAGTCTCATATCGTCTTCACATGGTGTACATACCCATCATAGGGCAGAAAGCTTGATTTCAGTCGGCGGATGGTTGTCCATATATTATGGTGGAAGCAGTGCACAAATTCTTCCGACAACTCTCTAGGTATGTCAAACTGAGAGGTGGCCGTGGGCCAAAACATGACTGTTATGTCATTTCTGGCCAGTCCTTTCCTCATGTGCAACATGTCAACATACTTCTCCACCACTGATTCTTCTACCTGGTCAGCCCAATAGAGAAGCTCACCAATAGTGTGGTCGGAGGCAGTGGGACTGGTAGGTATTGAATAATCTTGTGGGCGATTCTGAGCTGGTTCAGAAGATGAAAATGCCCCTGGACCATCTTCTGATCGAATAAGGTCATCCTTAGAGACTAGATATAAATCAAACATGCTTGATCTCGTCCTTCTAAGTGCCTCTGCATACTAGGTCTTTTCTATTCTTGATTCGGCAGGAAGAGGATATTTCAATCGATATAATATGTCATCGCGGGAGGACCTCCGAAATGGTGTCTGTAAGGGAAAGGACTATCATTACTGCTTGATTCTTCACTGGATAGAGGAATTTTTCATTTCACACCCTGGGGAGGACCTCCAAGGCATGTCGCATCAAGGGGAGGACCTGCTAGCTGCGTAGCGTCATTACGGGGAGGGCCTTCACAAAAAATGTCGTCATGGTGACGATGACCATCATGGCATGATGTTCAATGAGCATCATGGGGGGGGGGACCTTCATGACACACTGTGACAAGGTGAGGACCTTCTTATTTCTTGGGGCTAATGCGTGGAGGACCTTCACAATGGTGGTTGTGGTCGCGAGGACTACCATCACAGTTGCGGCAATGGCGAGGAATACCATTACAGCTACCACCGGGAGAATATCTGTGGGATACACCCTGGGGAAAGCCTCCAGAATGTACCACAATGAGTGGAGGGACTTCTCGTTGCTTGACATATCTATAGGGACGACCTCCGTTATCAGGGTGGCGATGACTACCACCGTGATTTGATGCCCGACTGCGCAAAGTGTCATTGCAACGAAACCCCTAGGGAGGACATTCAAGGTAGGCCACGACAAGGGGAGGGACTTCTTGTCATGATGAGACATCACTACGGGGAGGGCCTCCGTAGTTGCGACTATGATAGTGAGGACTACTATCACAGTATGTGGTCCTAATGCATAGAGAGTATTTGCAGCGTATACCCCGGGGAGGACCGTCAGGGTGGACCGCAGCAAGTGGAGGACCTTCTTGCTGCTCGATCTTCTGGTCATGTGGAGTGATTCCCTGACTCGCATCAGAATAGGGGCTCTCATGATCGATCGTTATATGACCGTGGGGGAGGCCCCCACGGATGCTCTGGGGAGGACCTTCAGAGCTGTCAGTAGCAATATTGCGGGGAGGACCTTCGCAACTACTACTACCACTCCAATAATATGGTAATGTGTGGGCAGGGTTCTGAGCCTACGATGTGTGCTTAGCGGTGTTTGGAACCCTAGCTTCCAGCAGAGCGGGGTCATGAACCCGATCCTTATTTTCCGGCTGCCTTCGGTGCATTCGGGGAGCTCTTTTTCGAGAAGTGAGGACCGTATGCTGTTGAAAATGGCATCCACCTTGGGTCCCTGTCTAATTGTGTCCCGTGATGCTGCCAGGATATGTCGATGAACAACTTGAATTTTAGTAGGGATATATGTCTACTCTGGAGAATCCACCATGATGGATGGGTGTCCCCCTATTGGAACAAGTGAAGATGCTTGATCCGGTTTCCCTTGTGTCGTGGAATATAGCCGACAACCCTCCTGGTTAGAAGAAGGGATGCAGATCTGCTCCGAGGCGGCTATCTCGTCTCTTAGATGAGTAGTCTCAGTTGGGGAGATGGGCTCATGGGCCCAAATCCTTGCTGCTTCTGCTGATGCAATTACATTCTGGAATGTCTGCAAGATATGATCTGAGATTGATACCTACTCCTCCATAATTGCCAGGATATGCAGAGAGACATCTTTGGATAGAATGGGTACGAAGGCCCATTCCAGTGTTAGAGTAGGAATATCCTACTATGGTCCTCCGGTGGTCAATGGGCGCTGACAATTATCCTGTGTTGGGGCAGGTGAACAAAATTTCCTCTGTACTGGGATACGCCGGTTTATCTCTCCGTTTTCCACCACATCGTGTACTTGCATCCATAGGGATCTGGCCCTACATTTATTGGTTTCCCACTTTACCGAGTTGGTGGCCTTTGTTGGCAGGGAGACGTTACCACCTATGAGTTGCCGCCACATCTGGGTGGCGGGATTTGTTGATCTCCAACATGCTGGGATGGTAGGCATCAAGTGGTCATGCTGGGATCTGTTCTTGCAGATGCTGGGTTGCCACCACGTCGGGTTGGTGGGCTTAACGACCCTGGGTAGGGAGAGGTGTCTGCCTAGTAAGTTCCATCCATTGTGACCGACATGCTTGATGGACCTTGGCGGGAATGTGCACCTGCTCGAATGATGCAGCCATGTCTGGATGGAAGGCATTGTAGGGGAGAACATGTGTATGTGCCTATTCGTGATGCATCTCTGTGACTGGGTAGCGGAGCACCTCCTCAGGGACAAGGGTGATGACCGGTCGCCGGTTATAAGTATTCTGCCCTCGTAGAGTGGTCTGAGGGGCCGGAGCTCGGAGGGCATGGTCCTGAATCCTTAGGGCTACATCCTCCTCAACGTGAGGATGTTGATTCGTGGCGTGACCACAATGACGTCTTCCGGAGGGGTCCTTGGATCAGAACCCTCATTCGATGGGGATGAAATCCTCAGCGTCGACCTCATCTGCCTCCCTATGATAAAGGAGGCACACATTGTCTCATTCCCGGGATGGACACTCGAAACGGTTGGAGAAAGAAATAGTGGTTGTCTAGATCTGCCTTTGCGGCCACTACTGGGCAGGCGACCGTTGAGTCTTGACGGAGTGGAGGGCATGTATGGCGGCCTCCACCATTGGGAGAGTACCGTTCACGTGGTACTCTCGGATCAGCGCGTACTAGAACCAGCATTGAATACAGTAGGTGGGTGATGGGGTCCTCCGTTGGTGAGGATGCTCAATCGTCGCGTAGCCTTAATTGTGCACTTGCGAGTTCCTTCGTGACGCTATTGGATCGAAGGGATTTCTATTTGGTACCTGTAAAACATTTTAACAAATACAAACATCAAACCGGTCAAAGCAGCATCTCATGATCCCAAGCGTAATTAATGACTTTTCTTGGCCCGACTTGAGAATATAAGGGGGAACATGGTGATATTAGGTTAAATACATCATGTTTGGTTAAAGATTCACGTCAGGTTCACCATTTTTTGTTTTGAACTATTTCCCTTTGTGGAGATGGAGGACCAACGTGCCTGATTATCGATCTCACGGATGGCTGAGCCCACGCCGCCATATAGGGAAAAGTTGATTGCCCTTCTCCGTATTTTCTCTCATTCAGCCCTGTATGATGGAAGTTCTACCCGTTGAAGGTAGTTTGAAATGGGGTTCATCCAACCGGTGGTGGGATCATATGACTCAGAGGCAGGACTGACTTCATGGATTTCCTCTGTCTTTGTCTGAACATATTGTAATACCGTTCGACGATGAGCAATACTGATGACTATTTCATCCCGGCCTGCGTCTGCCAGGTCTTTGGCTGTATTGTCTAAGGCATCGGCCTGGGCATTCTGGGACCGAGGAATATAGGTCAATGTTGGTTCTATAGATAATTCCACCATTAACCCTCGAACATGGTCAAATTGGGGAATTAGATCCTCTTTTTTGATAGAATAGTCAACATTGACTTTCTTAATGACTAGTTCTGAGTCACCGTTTACCTTAAGGAGTTGCACTTGAGCCTGAAGTGCGAGCTCCAGGCCTGCAATGAGGGCTTGATACCCTGCCTCATTGTTCGTAAATTCTTCTGACAGGAGGAAGGAATATGGAAAAACATCCTTCTGTGGAGTCATGAGTATTATCCCTATACCCACCTTGTTAAATTTGGGATCTTCCATTCTATTCCCGATTGGGCATCCGGATGCGCCGTCGAATTACATTTCCCATGGTGGGAACCCCTCTTGAACCGAGAAGATATCTTCAACGGGTAGCTCGACATCCGGTGCAACGGTCCCTGTTGAGGG
Organism: Viscum album; assembly: GCA_963277665.1. NCBI lineage: Eukaryota > Viridiplantae > Streptophyta > Magnoliopsida > Santalales > Viscaceae > Viscum > Viscum album. The sequence continues at coordinate 1,814,403,026 of OY728147.1, read as the reverse complement.
GTGCTCTGCCATAAAATCTGCTAATTCCTGGCCTTTAATTGCCTTTTGAGGCACAAACCAGATGTAAAACTATTGCAGGATGACTGCCCATCAGGATAGGTTCCCGGTCAGCATCGGGTAGCTAAGGATGTACTTGAGTGGGTTATTGAATGAGACCAAATGTAAATCATGATGCTGAAAATAATGTCGCAACTTTTGAACTGTGAAGAACAATGCTAAACAACTCTTGTCGATGATTGAAAATCGAGTCTCAGCATCAATCATGGTTCGGCTGAGGTAATAGAGTCTGTTTTCACTGCCCGCGTCATTTTTTTGTGCGAGGAAGGCTCCCAGCGACCATTCTAGGGAGGTCACATACATCATGAGAGGCCTTCCTTTGACCGGGGGCATGAGCAATGGTGGGATTTATAGGTAATTATTCAGGCTGTCGAACCCATCTTAGCAGTAATCTATCCATTGGTACGTGAATCCCTTCTTCATTAACCTGGTAAAGGGAAAACATTTTCTTGCCAAGTTGGCTACGAACTATCTGATATAGGCTAGCTGCCCTTGGAATCCCCTCAACTTAGTGAGATTGTAGGGAGGTGGTAGGCTGAGGATAGCCTTTGCCTTTTCCAGGTAATCTTCGATGCCATGATGGCGTACGACGAAGCCAAATAATTTCCCTGAGGTAACCCCGAAGGCACATTTCAAGGGATTCATCTTCAGACTATGTTGTCGAAGTTTTCTGAGGAAGGTTTAAGGGTCTGACAGGTGATCTGAGCGCTGTCTTGATTTGACCACCAAGTAATCGACGTAGCACTAGACGAATCTCCCCAGAAATTGTTTGAAGATATGATGCATGGTGCGCTGATATGTGGCACCAGCATTCTTGAGACCAAAGGGCATGACCCTGTAACAGAATACCCCTTGAGGGGCCTTGAAGGCAGTGGCTTCTTCGTCCTCTTGTGCCATCCCAAATTTATTGTACCCAGAATAGTCATCTATGAAGGATAGAGCCTCAAACTCGGCTGTTGTGTCGACTAATAACTCGGTGATCAGGACGGGGAAATCGTCTTTTATGAAATGCTTATTGAGATCTTCTAAATCAATGAAGATGTGGATTTTTCTGTTCTTTTTCTTGATAGGGACAATGTTGGCCAACCAGATGGGGTATTGGACCTCCCGAATAAAGCCTTCTTTAATGAGCTTATCGACTTCAACCTCTATGTTGGTAGATTGTGTGGGATGTGTCCTTCTGGTGGCCTCTTTATAGCGTTGGTGGCCTTTTGGAAGACCTAGGTGATTCGTCGCCTCTTTGAGATCGAGTCCCAGCATTTCTGTGTAATTACAGGAAAAAAAATCCCGATGTTGCTTCATGAAAGAGGTATATACCTCGTGCTCCTCGGGGGACATGGCATCACTAATGATAAAAGGCCTCAGATCTTCCACGGTACCCAGGTTTATTTCCATGAACTCATCTACCGTGGTGGAGATACCTTCCACAGATACAGGAGGTGCATCCCTGAGATCTTCCTCCTCTTCTTCATCCAAATCCTCATCATCTTGATCTAATGTGGGGATAGCTCTCAGCACTGGTTCTTGGGAGTCCGGAGGTGAGGGCGAGGCATCGTGGGCATCCCTGCTCGAGTAGTCGTCCCTAGATTGTGGGTTGGAGGACATTCTCGTATTGTCACGCTCGGATGTTGTGGCTGAAGTCATGAACACAGCTGAGTGTGTGTTCAAACTTGAACCCTTGCTCTCAATATGGTTGATGGGAAGTACATAGTCTCTTCCAAGATACCTAAGGGGTCATCAGGAACCTCTTCCAGACCATTTGGAGTGGGGATCCAGTCAACACCATCAGCCAAATGCTTCTTCTTCTTTTGCTCATAAAATCCTGCATCAATGTAGCATGACTCGGATAGCTCTAAAGTGTCCTTGTCGGCATACAATGTCCCACTTTTCCCATTGACGCAATACTTAATACACTGGTGGTATGATGAAGTAATGGAACTATGCTTATGAAGCCATAGACTTTCTAAGAGGGCATTGAATTTTGTGTTCTGTTGGACCACCTGGAATTCCGAGTAGGCCACGAGGTTTCCATAATGGGTATTTAGCTTAAATTTTCCCATTGGGTTCTGCTCGCTCTTGTCGTAACCCAATAGAGTTGTGGCTGAGGGTACTAAATCATCCTCACTATAGCCCAACTTACAGAGTGTCTGTTTGGGAAGGAGGTTAACTCCAGAGTCGTTGTTGATGAAGACTTTGTGGATCTCAACATCATTCCGTGTTCCGGAAACATATAGTGGTTTGACGTGTCCTTGAATGATGGAATCTTCATCCTGATCGGTGAAGGAAATCACCGAATTGAATTCTGTTGGGCCAGTCTCTGTCCGATAAATCTCGACGGGATTTACCTCAGCTTGAAACTTCTGGGGGGATAAGAAAGGCTTCGATAAGCGCCTCACTAAGGTCGGATGAAAAAATAAGGTCATCGAGGATTGAAAACTTGGCTGGTACTGACACCAACTACTTAAGGATATCCTATTTTCGCTCTAGCAGCTGATGCTTCTCTGTTAGTGGGAGATTTCTAGAAGGAGGCTTGGGTGCTGGAGTATGTGACGAGCAGGGACCCGCTGCGGGGTCAAATGCTGATGATGTTCCCACGTTCTAGGGACTCGAACCGACAAGTCTATTTGTGTGCACTAGGCGACTAGACACTTGTTCCTCCTCTGACGGGTATCACAGAATAACGAGGGTAGAGTGGCTGCTTGCAGAGGTGGAGGGGTATTCTTTATCCAGTGGGGTCTGTTGAAGGGCTTCCCAAGGGTTTCTGCAATATTGATGGTTTGGGATAAGGTCCAACCATAGGGTTGCTTTCATCCACGATAGCGCCTCCCCTGGTCTCCCATGCCTCTGTGATTCCTACTCCCAGCCCCTTGTGTCTGGAACTTAGGATCATAACCGTACCCTTCATCAGGGGATGATTCCATGAGATGGATGACGTTGATGTAACCAAAGATTGGCTCCTCATCCTCTGACAAGACAACCTGGTCGGTTGTCCCTAATGGTGTCGTTTGGTGGGTCGGTGCCCATGGCGCCAAATTCAAGGGCATATAATCTGCCAAGGTTAGGACTATATTTGACCCATTTCGGACTGCTCCTCTTGCGATTGTTTCTTTGTTATTGATTACGCCCGGATGATCGGCTCTTGGAGGGTCGTGAGGCCGATGCTTTCAGCTGTGTGGTGTTAGGGGCTATTGGCAGCAACATCGGTTGCTATAGTTGAGCTCAGAGTATTCCCTGGGCTCGATTTATAGTCTTATGAGTCATCCACTTATCAAATTTCTACCCCTTTTTTCTGGTGAATTTCTGCCACCCCTCCCCTTTTTCGGAGTCAGTGGTTGAAATATACTTCACATGTGCTATGGGTGGTCCCATCTTGACCTACACGGAGTCTACCATCCATTGTAGGAGGTCTTTTAAGATGAAGCATTCTTGAATATTGTGCCCCAACATTTGATGGTTAGGACAGTAGTCTGTCCTGTCATCAAGACCGACTTCTTCATGTTTTCATGGCTCCGGGAGGCGTAGCAAGTTGCAATTTATGGCGGCAATGAAGTAGCCGCAGACTTGGTCCTCTTAGAACGAGAATAATTTGTGACTTAATTCCTCAAACTGGTTCCGCTTCGATCTTCTCTAATCGTCCTGCCAAGGTTGAGGTGGTCGCTGATGTACAGGGGGCCCTTGAAGATTTGGTGGAGGCCTGAGCATTGGGGCAGGAACATGGGTCGGGTTGAGCGTGACAAAAGATGTTTCACCTCTAGATTCCCTCTTAGTGGGAGCCTGCGAGGTTATTCGGGACTTAAAATTGGTCTACTGCAGGGAGTCCTCAATCCTCTGGGCAATGTCTGAGGGATGGAAGAAGCCAGTGGTGCACTCAACTGGTATGAGTGGTGTACACAGCTCATCTTGATGATTGTCGATGCATATGGCATGCAACTCGTCTTGGGGCATTGTCCTGTTCAGAGTGTAGGTCAGACCTTTCCATACGGTGATGAAATATGAGACCCACTTGTTCTCCCTCTTCTTTCATTTCATGAGGTGGATGACCATCATCTTAGGCAATGCTGAGCTGAAGTGGAATAGGAACTGCTGCTGAAGGACTTCCCAGATTTTGATTGACTGGACTGGCAGACTCGTATACCAGACGAAGGCAGATCTTTGCAGGGTCCGTACGAAGCATCTGAGTATCACTGCTTCTTTTTGTTCCAGAGTTCCCATCATAGGGTCGCAATATGATGCGTAGTGCATCAAATACTGATCTGGATGTCCTGATCCATTGAAAATAGGAAATAAATGGTTCCCAAAATAGTGTGGGGGAGGCGTGTTGCTTACCCATTCCGGGTAGAGCTTCCGCTCTGGCTGTATCGGAGCACATCGACCATCCATTTCATTTAATCGAACTGTTAGTGCCTCGATGGTGTTGGTGAGACCCTGGTTTACATCCTGTTGGTCCTGGTCCTGGGCAGGCGTAGCCCGAGGCGTTTACTAGGGATTTGGATTGGCCGGCACCATGGGTACGTATTTCATTTTTGACACCTTTCGGATGGTTCAGGCGTACTCGCTCTGGATTCTTCCTGAGTAGAGGGAAGTCTTGGTATTCATTTGAATCTATTTTTATGTAGTTGGATGGGCCAGGCGCTTCATTGGATGGGATCCCTGATCGTGCTTAATTTTTCATGGAAAACCATAGTCTTTGACGTGCACTTGCTCGGAGTGCATGATGTGGATCCTCCTGGGATGCACATTCAATAAGGAGGTTCCTCTTGAGTAGCTCAGTTTTAAGCCGCCTCAATTCTTTCATCTCCACTTCCTGTCGAGCGAATCTCTCTTCGAACGTGAGTGGCTCATTTTTTTCGAGAGAAGGAGGAGGGTTAAGGGTAACCTGTCCACTACTAATATCCTTATTGGAAGATCGTTGGGTAGGTGGAGGAGGGTTGGCTGGTAGAACCACCATATTTAGGGCGGCCCTCGGGTTCTGGGTGTGCACACCTGGGGGTTCTTTGTGATTCATAGCCTAATCGGAACCATCGTCTCCTGATCGATACGGATTTGCATCATCTCCGACATCACCTGTGGGGTTAGACTCTATGGAATTGATGGATGCATATCATGGGGTGGAGAAGATTTCATCATCAAAATGGGAAGATGATCTCCCGCGTCTCTTACTAGCCTTCCATTGAATGTCCCGGGATGGCCTTCGGACCCCCTAATGAAGGGTGACGCATAGAGTTCTTTGATGCGACCTAACGGTACGTGTTCCTCTCGGAGGTGATGATGACTAAAATGACAGGATATGATGGTAACCTCCTCTTATGAATGTCCTCCCTAGAAGAGAGAATACAGACTGTCGTGGGGGAGGTTGTTGTTGAGGGGGGTAATAATGCCCCCATCCCTGAAGGCTAGGGTTTGTTCCATTCTTTTGACGTTGAGTCTCCTCCCATTTTTATTGGTCTTACAGGGGAATTCGTTTTCTAAAAATGAACCCATACCTGCAGGTAGGGGTTGACCTTGGATTACGGCAGTGGCTGGGGCTATCGCTACCTGCCAGATCTTGTGTGCCCCCATTCAGGGGTGAACTTGGTTTGATGCCGAGTTATTCTGGGGATAAATCCATTCTGGGGGGGGGGGGGTAGGCAATGACCATTGATTGGACTCTCTTAGGTGAGAGGCATGTTTTATACTCTCAGGGGGATGATTCAGGAGTTCATGAATGGCTTGTTCCCGCTGGGCCTGATGCTTCTGGGACTTAATCAAGGCCTGACTCTGTTGGGTGTGTTGCCTTTCCTGAACAGGGAGACCACTCAATTGCTGTCTTGACGTGATGAATTTTCAAGACACCATTTTGAACGAGTTCTTCTGGGCAGGGAACAGAGTGAAATGCAGAGCTCCGTGTTCCCACCATCCCCTGATATAGACTCCCGTTAGAGCATCACTGATGAGGCGGCGCAGCTCGTGCAGTGCATGGAGGCATGCTATCTCCATGTTTCCTTTATGTCTCTCAGGGTGCTGTCGTTGTGCCGAAGGAAGGTCCTCCAGGTCGATGTGATGTAGGAAGTCTCCTATCGTCTTGACATGGTGTAAATACCCATCATAGGGCAGAAAGCTTGATTTCAGTCGGTGGAGGGTTGTCCATATATTATGGTGGATGCAGTGCATGCATTCTTCCGACAAATCTCTAGGTATGTCAAACTGAGAGGTGACCGTGGGCCAAAACATGACTGTTATGTCATTTCTAGCCAGTCCTTTCCTCATGTGCAACATTTCAACATACTCCTCCACCACTGATTCTTCTACCTAGTCAGACCAACAGAGACACTCGCCAATAGTTTGGTCCAAGGCAGTGGGACTAGTAGGTATTGAATTGTCATGTGGGCGATTCTGAGGTGGTTGAGAAGATGAACATGCCCCTGGACCATCCTATGATCAAATAAGGGCATCGTTAGCGACTAGCTATGAATCATACATGCTCGATATTGTCCTTCTGAGTGCCTCTGCATAGGAGGTCTTTTCTATTCATGATTCGGCAGGAAGAGGATATTTCTTTTGATATAATATGTCATCACGGGGAGGACCTCTGAAATGGTGTTTGTATGGGAAAGGAATACCATTACTGCTTGATGCTTCACTGGATAGAGGAATTTTTCATTTCACACCTTGGGAAGGACCTCCAAGGCATGTCACATCAAGGGGAGGACCTGCTAGCTATGTAGCATCGTTAAGGGGAGGGCCTTCACAAAAAATGCCATCATGGTGATGATGACCATCATGGCTTGATGTTTGATGAGCATCATGGGGGGTACCTTCACGGAACACTATGACAAGGGGAGGACCTTCTTATTTCTTGGGGACAATGCGTAGAGGACCTTCACAATGGCAGTCGTGGTGGCGAGGACTACCATCACAGCTGTGGCAATGGCGAGGACTACCATTACAGCTGCCGCAGGGAGAATATCTGTGGGATACGCCTGGGGGAATGCCTCTAGAATGTACCACAATGAGTGGAGGGCCTTCTTGTTTCTTGAAATCTCTACAGGGATGACCTCCGTTATCAGGGTGGCGATGACTACCACCGTGATTTGATGCCTGGCTGTGCAGAGTGTCATTGCAACGTAACCCCTAGGGAGGACATTCAAGGTAGGCCACGATAAGGGGAGGGACTTCTTGTCATGATGAGACATCACTACGGGGAGGGCCTCCGTAGTTGCGACTATGATAGTGAGGACTACTATCACAGTATGTGGTCCTAATGCATGGACAGTGTTTGCAGCATATACCCTGGGGAGGACCATCAGTGTGGACTGCAGCAAGTGGAGGACCTTATTGCTGATCGATCTTCTGGTCACATGGAGTGTTTCCGTGACTCGCATCAGAAGAGGGGCTCTCATGATCGATCATTATATGACTGTGGGGGAGACCCCCACAGATGCTCTGGGGAGCACCTTCAGAGATGCCAGTAGCAATATTGTTGGGAGGACCTTCACAACTACTACTTCAACTCCCATAATTTGGTAATGGGTGGGTAGGGTTCTGAGCCTACGATGTGTGCTTAGCAGCGTTTGGAACCCTAGCTTCTAGCAAATCGGGTTCATGAAACCGATCTTTATTTTCTGGCTGCCTTCGGTGCGTTTGGGGAGCTCTTTTTCGAGCAGTGAGGACCGTATGCTGTTGAAAATGGCATCCACCTTCGGTCCCGGTCTAATTGTGTCCCGTGATGCTGCCGGGATATGCCGATGAACATATTGAATTTTAGTAGGGATATATGACTACTCCATAGAATCCACCGTGATGGACGGGTGTCCCCCTGTTGGAACAAGTGAAGATGCTTGATCTAGTTGCCCTTGTGTCGCGGAATATAGCCGATAACCCTCTTGGGTAGAATCCGGGATGCAGATCTGCTCCGAGGTGGCTATCTCGTCTAGGGGTTACGTTGCAATGACACTCTGCGCAGAGTGTCATTGCAACGTAACCCCTAGGGAGGACATTCAAGGTAGGCCACGACAAGGGGAGGGACTTCTTGTCGGGGCAGGTGAACAAATTTTCCTCTGTACTGGGATACGCCGGTTTATCTCTCCATTTTCCACCACATCGGGTACTTGCATCCACATGGAGCTGGCCCTACATTTATTGGTTTCCCACTTTATCGAGTTGGTGGCCTTTGTTGGCAGGGAGACGTTCCCGCCTATGAGTTGCCGCCACATCTGGGTGGCGGGATTTGTTGATGGCCACCATGCCGGGATGGTAGGCATCAAGAGGTCATTCTGGGATATGTTCTTGCAGATGTTGGGTAGCCACCACGTCGGGTTGGTGGGCTTAATGACGCTGGGTAGGGAGAGGTGCCTACACAGTATGTTCCATACTTTGTGAGCGACAGGCTTGATGGACCTTGGCGGGAATGCGCACCTGCTCGAATGATACATCCATGTCTGGATGGCGGGCTTTGTAGGGGAGAACATGCGTATGTTCCTATTCGTGATGCATCTCCATGACTGGGCAGTAGAGCACCTCTTTACGGACAAGGGTGATGATTGGTCCCCAGTTATAAGTATTCTACCCTCGTCGTGTGGTCCGAGGGGCCGGAGCTCGGAGAGCATGGGGCTAAATCTATAGGGCTACATCATCCTCAACGTGAGGATGTTGAGTCGTGGCGTGACCATGATGACGTCTTCCGGAGGGGGCCTTGGAGCAGAACCCCCGTTCGATGGGGATGAAATCCTCAGCGTCGACCTCATCTGTCTCCCTAAGATAAAGGAGGCACATGCTGTCTCGTTTCAGGGATGGACACTCGAAACAGTTGGAGATAGCAATAGTGGTTTTCTAGATCTGCCTTTGTGGCCACTGCTGGGCAGGCGACCGACGAGTCTTGACGGAGTGGAGGGCGTTCATGGAGGCCTCCATCGTTGGGAGAGTGCCGTTCATGTGGTACTCTCGGATCAGTGTGTACGAGACCAAGCATTGAATACGGTAGGTGGGTGATGGGTTCCTCCATTGGTGAGGATGCCCGATCGTCGCATAGCCTTAATTGTGCACTTGCGAGTTCCTTCTTGACGCCATTGGATCGAAGGGATTTCTATGTGGTACCTGTAAAACAATTTAACAAATACAAACAGGAAACCCGTCAAAGCAGCATCTCATGATCCCAAGCGTAATTAATGACTTTTCTTGGCCCGACTTGGGAATATAATGGGGAACACGGTGAGATTAGGTTAAATCCATCATGGTTGGTTAAAGATTCACGTCAGGTTCACCATTTTTTGTTTTGAACTATTTCCCTTTGAGGAGATGGAGGACCAACATGCCCGACTATCGATCTCACGGATGGTTGAGCCCCGCTCGATTACTAAGGTTGGGTACAACTGTCATAAATTTGAAATTACCAACAGTTCCTTATCCAATGATACGTGGACCTGCTTTCCAATGGAAGGAATCCTCTAGGAGGTTTGTCCAGCGATTATTTAGAACTCACATTGGTCGAGAAGATGGGAAGTCATGCTCATCGCACCCTTTTGGGGGGAATTATTGCCTATTCCGGGACTCTCTTATAGATTTAAGACGTATTTATATGTTTTCTAAAAGATGGTTTATACCCAATAATACTATCCATGGATTACTTCTGGTTGGAAATGGTCAGCTAAACACATGGGTTCAGAATCATTTATGATTGTGGTTTACAATCCCTCGTTGGATTAATGACCCCAAGGAGTCTGGACTCATAAAAGCAGAACTAGGGGTGGTGCGGTGAACCGCCATGAAGACAGTCGGATCGACCGGTTGTTGGGATTGAACCTCTTGGAGGCTTCCTACGTACCCTACCTAGGAGATATGGATCAAAGTATATGTAGCTCGTATGGGAGCATTGGAGAACCGACGTGAATGTGGACTCGAGGGTCAGATGGTGATAGGGATTGAACCTCTTGGAGGATTCCTACGTAACCCTGTCTAGGAGACATGGATCAAAGTCCACGTAGTTCACATAGGCTTTGGGCTTACGCTTTGAAGCAGTCCAGAGCAATGGATTGGGGCTTAAACTTGGAGGAGGCCCATAAGAGAATGTCATGGTCGATGCTTACTCTAAGACCACGTGAGTCATGCTCGGTGTGTGAAAGAAGAGGCAGCAGGGACCATACGATCACGTTGTGAAGGGTGCCTCCATGAGAAGTGGTGTGGGGCATACGCATGGAGCGGCCCATAAGGTCGGGGCTTACTGTAACGCCCCGACCACAGTTACCCAGAGTCGGTGCATTACTTCGTAACATTGGCATGATCACAAAAGATCAATTCTCAAATGTCCTATTAGTTTAGTCTCCTTGGAAACACTAGATACATTCATAAATGATACATTACATCATAAAGTGAAATTCTAAAATAACATAGTCTCTATCTTCCACACTCATATCCCCATCAGACTATCCCTGTAGGTCATTCCTAAAATACTTTTTCACATCCTGGAAAAAATTAAAACATTGAAAGGGGTGAGCTCAGATGCTCCGTAAGGATAACAATATAGCAGAAGCTATCATAAATAAACATAAACATTTATGAAAATGTATTACTAAAACAAAAGCCTTTTAAACTTGAACTTCAACACAATATGGAAAAAGTAAAATGAAATAATTCCATTTACTTATTCACATGGATATTCTACTGGTCGAATAATCACATGCAATATGAATAACCACATTCATAATGATGGAATGCATAATGCCAGACTATCATAACCACGTAGCCAAGGCCTCGTGCCAAGACCACAAATAATATTTTCTCAAGGCCACGTTCCAAGACACTAGTTTGTCTCATGAGACATACTGATGCATCGAGGAGCTATAGCGGGCTCCACCAGTCACTTATTAAGTCCAATGCAATCCTAATATGAACAGGTTTAAACATATCATAAACCATTACATAATCGTATCACATAAAAAATGCATAAAGGAAACATACAATTTCTACATTTCAATTACATGATATCAATACAACAGATTGATATGATAAAAACATTTTCAAAACCATTTTCAATACCAAAATAAAAGAAAATTAAAACATTGTAATTATTTTTCATTAAAAAAAGGTTATGGCTTGTAGAGGAGGCAGAAACTCAAATAATGGTCACGGAGGCGGAGAATCCGTTGTCTCCTCATACGTACAACATGAAAAAAATTCCTTTTTGTCGTTTATTAAAACGCTTCATATAAAAAGATTCCTTTTTAATAAATGTAAAAGTCAAAGGGGTTTATACACCGTATAAAAGAAATTTGTGTATAAAACAAAATATGCCTCAATGAATGGAGATTGAGACGAATTCCCTTACAAATATAATTTTTTAAATAAAATAGATCTATTATGTGTATTCAATATATATACACATAAAGAAAGTATAAATACAAGATAAGACATAATAATATCATGACATAATTTTAAAGTTGGAGATTAACCCAAAGAACAAAAATTGGGTTAAGAAGTTCACTTACAAAAATCATTTTTTAAAAATAAAATAAATCTATTATGTGTATTCAATATAATTACACATAAAGAAAGTACAAATAAAATATACAACATAATAATATCATAACATAATTTGAAAGTAGGAGATTAACCCAAGGAACACAAATTGGGTTAAGAAGTTCCCTTACCTTGTGTCCGACTTGACTCGACCGCTATTTAACCTCCTGAATAATAAACTAAAGTTAATATCTACTTTCTTAAGAAACTTTTTCAAGTTAATTATCCCTTTTATATCACTTATTACAATGTTACAAAAATTATGTAGTCATTTAAGTTAATAACGGTCGTTTTGTCGATCTTTGGTACTTGAGTCAACAATAAACTTCTTAGAATTACAAGTTGTTTATGTGGTAGAATATCCATTATCTCCAGAATTATATCCATGATGTAGATATAATATATATCATATATATCCAATATATACATTAATTCATAATATTACGTAACATTTAGAGGTAAGAAATGAAATGCACCGTTTATGGAGACGGTAAGCCGAACGTACGCATGAACGCTACATTCATTTCTATTTCATATTTAATGGAATGAAGTTATAATTATATAAAGCTATAATATAATTAAATTATAATATAATGTATAATACCATTTACTCCATCTTTTATACATCCCACATATGGCATTAACGATTCAAATCACTTTGAGGGGGCGGTAGTCCGCACTTCCTAAAATGAAATTACCGCGTTTACCCATAATAGAAATCATAAAGGTATGCCATAAATGAAAAAAACAGAATGATAAGGAAAAAACATAATATATATAATATATAAAAATAGTGTCATCATAATGGCCACCATGAGATGTGTTAAAAGAACATTGAACAATCATCGTTTTGTGAGGCAGAAATTTTCCAACCACAGAAACAGTAGTTCTTTAACCATTAGACGAAGGTGTGTGTATGTTTAAAAAAAATCCTTCTCATAACAACATAGTAGTATATAGAAGAAACTGGTTTTGTTACAAAAGAAAGGAATAAAATTAGTTTAAGGGGTTGGAGAAGCAAAATAAAACAAAAGAACACAAGAGAAGACATTACCATAAAATCGGGCAACTCTTTTTTGATTTGATCCAATGGATTCTTTGGAAGAATTCTGCCCAAAGTGAGGCTTCTAGGAGTAATAGAGTGATGTTGGGAGAGTATTTGGGCAGAGTTTGGCCTAGCCAAATTGCTTGACGGTGTGAATAAGGTGGTAGAGGTGGGGGCCTTTTATAAGAGGAGTGGAGGGGCACTCTTGAAAAGTAATGAAATGTTACATTATTATGAAATGATTTTCTGATTATGAAGGTCCCACAATGATATATTTAGAGGATAAGGTGATAAGGGTAAGAAATAGGCTAATAAAATATTTTTTTGACAAGTTTAGTCCTTATATTTTACATTATCGTTTCATTTTTTTTAAATCGTTAATTAATGAGATAATCGCTGCATCATCACGGTGTCATAAAAAATTTAATTTATTTAATATCTAAAAATTATAAAAAAAATATCATGATGTAGTAAATCTTTTTATTTTTCCAATGAATATTTATATTCAAAAATATGATGTGCATTACCCCATTTAAAAACTGTTTTAGTAAAACAACTCATGTTTGTGACATTTTTATTTTAACATTAAATAAAAAGTTTTTAATGTCATTTTCCTACCAATGTGGCTCCATGGGGTCCCCAAGTTGACCCATTGATTGTCTGGGTCGGCCATGACTCATCCAATAGAGGTAGGACATGTTTCAAGGTCATTTAATATTATTATAACATTATCATTACCTTAAATTACACTAATTACCTTTAATCACGATTAATTAAACTTAAAAGTTACTATTCACCAAAAAAATTATTTTAATCCCATTGAACCACATTTTACTTCCTAATGACAAACATGTATGTCATATTTTTGAAAATCAAATCACATAAGTGGTAATGTTTCATTTAAACGAAAAATCTGTTTTTTAACTACCACTTAGTGGTTTCACTATTCATAAAAAATTGATGTTTTTCAGAACAATGCCAAATTTTCACCCTAAGCTATAATTGATATTCCGAATTCAAAAATGATGTCTATTTTAAAAAATTCCAAACATATAAGTTGCATTAATTAATTTTATAATTAATTCCTACTGTCACAACAAATAGCGTGTTTTTAAGAAACAATATATATCAAAAGATTGACAATTGTTTATGTCCAATTTCAAAGTGAAATTAATTATAATGACCACCATTGGATAAAATTGTAAAAATATATTATAATTAAACATTAAAACCACTAAATATTATAATTTATCACTATAAATTATATTTATTAAAAAAGTTGTTTTTAAGTATTTTTCACTATTCATAAAAAATTGGAAATTCTCAGAAAAATACCAAAAATTCAACATAGGATAATTTTGATATTCCGAATCCAAAAATTAAGTACATTTTGAAAGTTAAAATTTATAAAATTTAAAAAAAGTAGGAGTTAATATTCATGACGACAACTTTGATTGGTTGTGGTGTGTGTTAGAACTCGAAGTTGCGTATAACACATGCTACTGTATTATTCAAAGGGAAGTGTACCATGGAAGAATAAGGTGTTACATTCTCCCATCCTTCAATAAATTGCATCCTCACAATTTGAAATTTTTCTTTGAAAATAAAAGGTTGAAAATAGAAATTACCTTTGTGGAAAACCCACATCGGAAATAAGGTTAATGAAATTTAGCCTTAATAAGAGGGAAAGGGAAATGAAAAAGTCACCACCAAATTATGATCTCGATAAGGATAACATTAGTGGAAATTAGAGACATATAATTGGAGGAAAAACGTAAATATTTGTAGGGAGTGATTGCGGTCATCAATCACAAACAAGTGAAAAATTGAGGGCCTCAAAGCCTTCAATCTATGTTGATTTAAAATATTATTAGTTCAACAGGACATAAAGTATTAGGATAACACATTTTTTGTTTTAATATCCCTTTACTAAAGTTTAAGAATTAATTTATTCATAGAAATAGAGATAGGTATATATATATATATATTCTTGACCAGTAGAGTTTCAACCTTCAACTATTTTCTAACACAAACTCATCATTCACTGAAAAAGATAATAGAACTCAAAAATATTATATTTATCCTAATCGTACAAGGTTCAAAATATTAACACATACCATCTAGATTAGAAAAACTATTTTGTAATAACTAGGGACTTCATGTAGTCTAGTGGTAGATAATAATGGCTTGTCGCACTATGGTTGTGGGTTCGATTCCTACAACTTTGTCCGACGCGACGGGTTATCCCCCGACCTACAGGTTGTCCTTTTTCTAAAACTATAGCATTATAATATTCCAAAAATAATATTCAGAAATGTTTTAACCATAAACAATACTATCCATGTTTCAACTTAATCAATTCCAACCTTTATAGTTATCCAAAATATTTCTGTCCAACTCACAGTCCAAATTTTATAAGGAAGGTAAACATAATGAAGATCCTTTTTTCCACGTAACAACATGTGAACACCTTCATCATGTATTCTTTTGAAATACTACAACATCCTGAATTACCATAAATCCTTATTGATTACATTCAAGATCCCTTATTCCTTATAGAATACTAGATATACTCTTTCTATCCAAAATTTATAAAAATCATTAATCAGTTTCAAGGAAGTTAAGAATATCCAATATAATTTATCCATATCAATCATGTATTATTCCAAAATCACTATCTCCGTATCAGAACCATATTATGGTTTCTCTTTCTCTCAAAAATATATTTTCCAAAAATTTAACTTACTATGGAGTCACTTTTCTTGGTTCCACACAATCTCAAGTCCTTGATGAAATAATACTGCAGTCCAATCCTTATATACTCCATAACTATTATAACCAGTACATCATTGATACAACACTCAAATGACAAAACTTTTTAATAACAACATAAGAACGGTAATCATTCCTCCTCATTTGTGGTAGTATCATAACTTGATTATTATCCAATAAAATCATTTGGGTCATACTCTGATGATTTGGACATTGGTTTGCGTAGTGTCCCCACTCCTTCAAGATGAAGCATTGTACATTTGAATCCTTTTTCTTACCCTTGTAGTCACGCACCTGGTGTCCTTTTTCTCCACACTTGTAACATACTCTCATTCCCTTCAGGCAAGTTCCAAGGTGATTCTTCCCACGGATATCACATATTGGAAAAGTCATCTTTTCCCTCGTCCCTTTATCTATCATTCTCTCTTCCATCCATTTCTTCTCTTTCTTCCATTCAAATCCATAAGACTCATAGAATTTTTTACTTACCTTATTAACACATGATACTATTTCTTCATATGTTGAGAACACATGGGAGACTATTACCCTTCTAAATGTTGGCTTAATACCGTGAAATATATGATCCTTCTTACTCTTTGGATCATACGTATTGATGGAGTCCACATTCCTTCTACTGGGAACCATTTCTATACAATGGCATAAAATAGGTTAGTTTATGAATTGCAATGAATAATTCCAAACTTGTAAATTACTTAATGTAAATTGAACGTTTAATGGATATAATCCATAATAATAAAAAATGTTTTCTTTGAGAAATTATATACTCATAACCCTTCATAGTGGTTTGTAAAGAAAACGAGAATTATCCTAAGCATATCCACCGAAAGTGTCATAACCAATAGTGCATGAAGGCCTGTTTTCATGCACCAGTTCCCATTCAAGTATAGATCAAAGCGGTGTTTTCGGGTTTTACCCCTAGGTACATCTGTGCTAGAGCCGCGTCTACCTGCTAATATCCAGACAGGGATGTGTTGCTCAGAAAACTCACAAAATCCCTATAATACCAAAATTCCTGGATGTTCTTCTATACTAATCCTCAAAGTCTATCTTTGGGCTATGTGCTCTAATCAGAGTTTATCTAAATCTAGCTTACAAGGTTAGTACTAAACTGCCTCTGATACCAACTCTAACGCCCCGACCCCAGTTACCTAGAGTCGGTGCATTACTTCCTAACATTGGCATGATCACAAAAGATCAAGTCTCGAAAGGCCGATTAGTTTAGTAGCCTTGAAAACACTAGATACATTCATAAATTTTACATTACACCATAAAGTGAAAAACTACAATAACATAGTCTCCATTTTCCACACACTCATATCCCCTTCAGACTATCCCTGCAAGTCATTCCTAAAATACTTCTTCACATCCTGGAAAAAATTAAAACATTGAAAGGGGTGAGCTCAGATGCTCAGTAAGGATAACAATATAGAGGAAGTTTTCATAAATAAAAAAATACATTTAAGGAAATGTATAACTAAAAAAAGCCTTTTAAAGTAGAACTTCAACATAATATGGAAAAAGTAAAATAAAATAATTCCATTTACTTATTCACATGGATATTCTACTGGTCGAATAATCACATGCAATATCAATAACCACTTTCATAATCATGGAATTTATAATGCAAGACTACCATAACCACATAGCCAAGGCCTCGTTCCAAGACCACAAATAATATATTTTCAAGGCCTCGTGCCAAGCCACTAGTTTTTCTCATGATACCTACCAATGCATTGAGGAGCTATAGCGGGATCCACCCGTCACTTATTAAGTCCAATGCATTCCTCATATGAATAGGTTTAAACATATCATAAACCATAACATAATCGTATCACATAAAACATGCATAAATGAAACATTAAATTTCCACATTTGAATTACAAGATATCAATACAACACATTGATATGATAAAAACATTTTCAATACCATTTTCAATACCAAAATTAAATAAAATTAAAACTTTGTAATTATTTTTCATTAAAAAAACGTTATGGCTTGTAAATGAAGTCGAAACTCAAATAATGGTTATGGCGGTGGAGAAGTCGTTGTCTCCACATACATACAAAAATAAATACATTCCTTTTTGTCGTTTATTAAAATGTTTCATATAAAAAGATTCCTTTTGAATAAACGTAAAATTAAAAGGGGTTTATACACCGTATAAAAGAAATTTGTGTATAAAATAAAATATTCCTCAATGAATGGAGATTGAGACGAAGTCTCTTACAAATATAATTTTTTAAATATAGTAGATCTATTATGTGTATTCAATATATTTACACATAAAGAAAGTATAAATACAAGATAGGACATAATTATATCATGACATAATATTAAAGTAGGAGATTAACCCAAAGAACGGAAATTGGGATAAGAAGTTCCCTTACCACAATCATTTTTTTAAAATAATAAAAATCTATTATGTGTATTCAATATAATTACACATAAATAAAGTACAAATACAATATAGGACATAATAATATCATTACATAATTTGAAAGTAGTATATTAACCCAAAGAACAGAAATTTGGTAAAGAAGTTCCCTTACCTTGTGTCTGACTTGAATCGACTGCTCTTTAACCTCATGAATAATAAACTATATTTAATATCTACTTTATTAATAACCTTTTTCATTTTCATTATCCCTTTTATATCACTTATTACAATGTTACAAAAACTATGTAGTCATTTAAGTTAATAATGGTCGTTTTTTCGATCTTTGGTAATTAAGTCAACAATAAACTTCTTATAATTACAAGTTGTTTATGTGGAAGAATATCCATTATCTCCAGAATTATATCCATGATTTATATATCATATATATCATTTATATCCAATATATACATTCATTTATAAAATTACGTAACATTTGGAGGTAAGAAATGAAATGCACCGTTCATGGAGACGGTAAGCCGTACGTACGCATGAACGCAACTTTCATTTCTATTTCATATTTAATGGAATGAAGTTATATTTATATAAAGGTATAATATAATTCCAGAATAATATAATGTATAATACAATTTACTCCATCCTTTATACATCCAACATATGGCATTAACGATTCAAATCATTTTGCGGGGGCGGAAGTCCGCACTTCCTAAAATGAAATTATCGCGTTTACCCCCAATGGAAATTGTAAAGGTATTCCATAAATGAAAAAAAATAATAATAAGGAAAAAAACATAATATATATCATATATAAAAATATTTTCATCATAATGGCCACCATGAGAGGTGTTAAAAGAATATTGAACAATCATCGTTTCGTGAGGTAGAAATTTTCCAACCACAGAAACAGTATGTTCTTTAACCATTCGACGAAGGTGTGTGTATGTGTAAATAAAATCGTTCTCATAAAAACATACTAGTATATTTAAGATACTGGTTTTGTTACAAAATAAAGGAATAAAAAGATTTTATGGGGTTGGAGAAGCAAAATAAAACAAAAAAACACAAGAGAATACATTACCTTAAAATCGGGTAACTCTTTTTTGATTTGAGCCGAAGGCTTCCTTGGAAAGAATTCTGCCCAAAGTGAGGCTTCTAGGAGTAATAGAGGGATGTTGGGAGAGTATTTTGGCAGAGGATGGCCGAGCCAAATGGATTGAAGGTGTGAATAAGGTGGTAGAGGTGGGGGCCTTTTATAAGAGGAGAGGAGGCGAACTGGTGGAAAGTAATGATATGCTACATTATTATGAAATTATTTTCGGATTATGAAGGTCCCACATTAATATATTTCAATTATAAGTTGATAAGGGTTCTAAATATTCTCATCCAATATGTTTTTGACAAGTGTAAGACTTATATTTTACATTATCGTTTCAATATATTTATATCGTTAATCAATGAGGTAATCGCTGCATCATCATGGTGTCATAAAAAATTTAATTTATTTAATGTCTAAAAATTATAAAAAAACTATCATGATGTACTAAATCTTTCTAGATTTCTAATGAATATTTATAGTTAAAAATATGACTTGTATAACCCCATTTAAATTTTTTTTAGTAAAACAACTCATGTTTGTGACATTTTTATTTTAACATTAAATAAAAAGTTTTTAATGTCATTTTCCTACAAAAGTGGCTCCATGGGGTGCCCAAGATGACCCATGGATTATCTTGGTTAGCCATGACTCATCCAATAGAGGTAAGACATGTGTCAAAGTCATTTAATACTATTATAACATTATCTTTACCTTGACTTATACCAATTACCCTTAATCGCGATTAATTAAACTTAAAAGTTACTATTCACCAAAAAAATTATTTTAATCGCATTGAACCACATTTTACTTCCCAATGACAACCATTTATGTTGGATTTTTGAAAATCAAATCACAGAAGTGGTAATGTTTCATTTAAACGAAAAATCAGTTATTTAACTACAACTTAGTGGTTTCACTATTCATCAAAATTGATGTTTTTCAGAACAATGCAAAAATTTCACCCTGAGCTATAATTGATATTACGAATTCAAAAATGATGTCTATTTTACAAAATTCCAAACATATAAGTTGAATTAATTAATTTTATAGTTAATTCCCGCTGTCACAAAAAATAGCGTGTTTTTAAGAAACAATATATATCAAAAGATTGACAATTGTTTATGTCCAATTTCAAAGTGAAATTAATTCTAATGACCAACATTGGATAAAATGGTAAAAATATATTATAATTACACTTTAAAACCACTAAATATTATAATTTATCACTATAAATTATTTTTATTAAAAAAGTTGTTTTTAAGTATTTTTTACTATTCATAAAAAATTTGATGTTCTCAGAAAAATACCAAAAATTCAACATAGGCTAATTTCGATATTCCGAATCAAAAAATGAAGTCCACTTTGGATGATAAAATTTATAAAATTTCAGAAAAGTAGTTATTATTATTCATGACGGCTACTTTGATTGGTTGTGGTGTGTGTTAGAACTTGAAGTTGCGTACAACACATGCTACTGTATTATTCAATGAGAAGTGTACCGTGGAAGCTTGGGGTGTTACACTTACTCCAGGATGGACACCCAGGGTGAAAAAGCACAGCGGGAGAGGGAAAGAGGTGCTCATGTGCCCGTCACCTCTCTTATTACTAGAAGAATCATATAAGTGCATGGGGGCTTCCTTCTGATGGGTATTTTTCTACCCCCTAAGAAGGGAGAAGTGCCCCAGCACCCAAAAGTGGAGGGGTAGAAAGGGGACTCCTGAGCTCAGACTCCACATTACTATGGGAATGTGATCCCAGGAATTCTTCGAGATCCTGCTCAAGGGTCGGGGAAACCCTTCAACCCTGCTTACCGTGGGTATGTGAACTCAAAACAACACTCTGATGCACTTGAGGTTTAGACCACATGAATCTGGTGGCTCTGGTGGAGGCCTCGGCTTGGGGCTGACGAGTAGGCCAATGAGGGAGTCACGGACGATCATGCCGGATTGGAAGAATTTTATCTAGCCTGTGGAACAGGATCTCCGAAGGATTCGACGGGCCACATGGGGGTATGAGTTGTGGCACACTTCACGTAAGGAAGTGGGACACGGTTGGAGAAACTGTCTGCAAACCAGGGTGGTCCGCAGACTGATTAGCATCCCGTGAACCAAGGAGGTTCACAGCTTCGGGTTGGATCCATGTACAAGGGTGGTACGCGGAGGGTTCCTTGCGATCAGCGGCGGCCAAGGGTCGCACCAGTCGGGGGTTTGTCGGTCGAGGCTTCACCCGTGTAGGGGGGTGTTATGCGGTGCCGTGAATCGGAAAAGAGGCATAAACACCGTGGTCTGTGGGGAGTGAATCTGCGGAGGGTCCATGGTTCGTGGTCTTCTATTTGTTATTTTATGTTCACAGTTCACCAAGTTATATTCCGTTTTTGGTTCCTTATTAGTTTGTTCCCAGGTTCATACCTACTCTGGTTCGAAAACTGGTACTTCTCTATTTGTGAAACTATAAGCCTTCCTTTGAAATCCTTCCACCCGAACCTGATCTCCTCCTCTGAATCCCCTTCCCTCTTCCCCCTCATTCACCTTTTATTGAGTGGTGAAAGAGATGTATCTATGCTCACGCGGCACCTTTTGTGGAGGCCCATGACCGAAAACCCAGTTTACAGCTGACTTGGTCAATCTGCGACTCGCAGTGGGCACTGAGCACATCTCCCCCGTGAACCAATCGAGCTTGGGGAATGCTTCACGGTTGCGTAGGGTTCCGCCTCCATTATGAAAACGACAGTGGATGCGGCTTGAGCTGGTTGACACGGTCCACGGTTGTGGTCATTCATGATGATTAACTGGATCAACGCCCCTCTTTCTTCGCTCCCACGGAGGATCTCTGCCTACATTTCGCGAACGACATCGGTCTGCGAAGGGGGTGCTCCGCAGAACAGGCCGCGTGCTTGTTCGGACCGGTCTGCGGACCGGTTCATCTTGTGCCTTTATTATCCATACCTTCCCAAATTATTTGGGGAAAATTGGGTATCATCTCCCTTTGGTTAAAGGAGATTCTCATTCTCCTTTTTGGATTTTTCAGGACCCTACAGTGAATAATTATTTTTGTCATTTATTTACCGTAGTTAAAGGTAACTATGATAATTTAAGGTAAAAAGAATATCATGATACTACTAAATTACATTAACACTTGTCATAACCTTATTGGATAAGTCATGTCCAACCATGGTCATCCTTGTGTCGATTTTTGGACGCCATGGAGCTACTTGGAAGTGATAATTACACTTTAGATTAATTAACTTAATGTAAAGGCAAAAATGACATAAACAAATATCTTTTAATAAATTAATTTTACAGTGGGTTATATAAGTTATATTTTAGACTATAAATATTTATTGGAAAGAAAAAAATATATTTCCTACATCATTGTATTATTTATATAATTTTTAGTCAACAAATAAATTTAATTAGGTATGACCCAATAATGATTCAATATTTACCTAATTAATAATTGATTTAAATAAATAATATTATAAATATTAAAACACTATCCAAAACCTGTCCTATTCTGATTGGTTGATTTTATTTCGACCATTATTCATCTTATATTCGACATTAATTAGTTTAGGTCCTTTAGAAACTTAATATCATTATATAATAAAATAATATTTTCACACATTCCTAAAGAGCCCCTGCTCCCCCTTATAAAATCCCTCACTTATAATTTTTTCTACCCACATCTCACGACACTTGGCTCATCCTAACCCAGAAAAAATAATCTCTAAAGATCCCTCTCCTTCTCCTAGAATCCTTAACTTATCCAGAAGGCACTTCCGGAATTCCTTTTGGTTAAATCCAAAGGGAGTTACCCAAATTAAAGGTAACTTATTTTCTTAACTTATTTTCTTTTATTTTACTTCTCCAACCTCTAAAATATTTTTATTTCTTTATTTTATAACAACACCATTATACTCAATATACTAAGATGTTTTTATGAGATGGATTCTATATAAATTTACACACACCTTCATCTAATGGGAGAAGAACATAATGTTTCTGGGAATGTCAAACTAACGCCTCACGAAATGATGATTGTTCGATTATCTCCAAACACCTCTCATGGTGGCACTTAAGATGAAAATATATTTATATATGATATATATTATCTTTATTTTTCCTTTATGCTTCTTAATTTTTTTTAATTTCATTCCTTTATGGTTTTCATTATGGGTAAACACAATAATTTGATTTGGTGATGTGCAGACTACCTCCCCCTCAAAGTGATATGACTTGTTAATGCCATATGTGGGACATATAAATGATGGTATTAATGATATTATATATGATATTATACTTGAATTATAATATACCTATATATCATTATGTTTTAATCCATTAAAATACGAAATTGAAATGAATGTAGCGTTCATGCGTACATACGGCTTACCGTCTCCATGAACGATGCATTTCATTTCTTACGTTCAAATGTAATTAACTATTATAAATACATGTATATAATGGATATATATATATATATGATATATATGATATCTAAATCATTAATATAAATCTGGATATAATGAACTATTGACCATGTGAACAACTTGTAATTATAAGAAGTCCATGTTTGGCTCAACTACCAAAAATCGACAAAACGAATGTTATTAAGTTAAATGATTAAATAATGTTTATAACATAGTAATTAGTGATATAAAAGGAATAATAGACATGAAAAAGGTTTTTAAGCAAGTATAAATTAATTCTAGTTTATTATTCAGAGGATTAAAGAACAAACGAGTCAAGTTAGACCTTAGGTAAGGGACTTCGTCTCAATCTACTTTCATTGAGGCATATTCTATTTCAATACATGTCATTATTTAAAAATCTGTATAAATACCATTGGATTTTCATTTAATTCAAAGGGAATATTTTTCTATGAAGCATTTTACAAAATAAAAAATAATAATGATTATTTTTAATGTAAGCGGTGAAAACAACCATTTTCACCGCCACGAGTGTTATTTGACATTTGGCTTCCTTAACAAGCCAAAATGTTTTTAAAGGAAAAAAAATACCTTCTACCATTTTAATGACTTTTGGTATTGAAAATGATTTTGATTGTGGAATTTTTATGTTAATATATTTAAATTATATATGTTGATTGAAATGTGGAAATGTTATCTTTACTTTATGATTGTTTTATTGTTATAAATATGTTATAGTTCTTGTGAATTATTTATGCATATGGGTTTTACCATGGTAAACCTAGGGCATGTGAGCCTTAGATAGATCTCCAATGAATTGGGTAACATGATGGAGGTAAACATGAATGTTTCTCCAAAGAGATTAGGGAATATAGTGTGATTGGTATTTCAACGTAAATCGATATGTAGAAATGATAACTACAATGTAAGTATGGTAAGAATGACATAAGATACCTTTATGATTTTTTATTACTATGTGTTTTCGTAAATATTATGTTTTCATGGGGTAAGTAAAGGAGTTTATGTTTTGTAGCTATATATGGACTAATGATTTCATTCTTATTTTATAACCCTTACTGATCTTTTTAAGCTCATCCCATGTTTTGAAATGTTTTTCATAGGACATAAAGAATAATAGGGTCAAGGATGGGATCAAGGAAAATTCATGCTATCTAAAACATATATCTAGACATGGATCTTTTATTCACGAGTTTTTATTTTATGAAAAAATGTACACTGAGTAGAAATGTATACAGGTAATATTCATGTTGTTATGTAAATGTTATGACCTAATTCTCTAAAAATCTAAACCTGAAAAGATCCTGAATGTGAATTATTTATTTAATTCAGGATTGTGTAATGTTTAAGGCCGGGTCATTATATATATTATCAAAATATGCATCCATGAATGTTGATTGAGACAATGTCCCTGACCATGAGTATGAATCTTCCTGTAAAATAGATATGTTCCAGAATAATAAACTAAAGAAAATTTATACTTTCATGAGAACAATTTTTATGAATATTCTTATATTTATATCACTTATTAACATATAATAAAAATTACAGATTTATTTAAGTTCATATCGAACATTATGTTGAAATTTAGTACCTGAGTAAAAAATAATAATATTTTGATGTAGATTTTCAGTGTGTTAAAAATCCAATCATCTAAAGAATAATATTATTGATTTAAATATAATATATATCAAATATTAATGTATTTAGAATAATCCATAATATTGGGAGATAATAAATGAAATTCCCCATTCATGGAGATGATTGGTCGTAAGTATGCATGATTGCTAATTTCCATTTCATTTCCATATAAAAATAATTAAAAAATATTTCCAGCACTATACTAATTTAATATATGTCTCATATTTTTAATAACATCATATTTTTTACATTCCATGTATAGCGGGAACGAGTCATATTTCTATGAGGGGGCAGTAGTCCATAATTTCTCAAAGAAATTATCATTTTTACACAACATCTAAATCATAAAGGTATGGTGTAAATTAAAATTATCAAATCCTAGAGTCAATATAAAAATAATATTTATCATATATAAATAGATTTCCAATCATAATTTCCACCATGATAGGTGGTAGGGGAAAATTGAACAATCATAGTTGTGTGAGGCAGTAGTTCACTATTCATAGAAACAGTATATTCATTACCCCTGAAATGATGGTTTGTGTATGTTTAGGTTTAAATTATTATCCTAAAAAAATCCTAGTATATATTTGATATTTATATTTTTTTAATATTATAATAAGTGTATATGGAGTGTAAAATGGAAATGAAACTAAAAAGCATGAGAGAGTGTGTTACCTCTTAATTGAGTAACATATTTTGGTTTATACCAAAACATGTCCTTGGGAGGATTTATTCCCTAATGGAGGCTTCTAGGATGATAGTTAATATTCTAGTAAGTGTTTTGGGATGATATTTGTCCGAACCAAAAGGCTTTTAAAGTGTGAAAATTATAGAAGATATGGTCCCTTTTTATAAGATAGGTGAGGGTTTCCCTTGGAATAATAAAAAAATTAACTAAATATATAATAAATTTTATTTCCAAATGGTCCAAAAATCAATTATTTTGGAGGTTTTATTTGTATAGTTCTATATAATATCATCAAAAAAAAATTCTATACATGTATTTATTTTATTTTAAAACTTATATATTCATTTTATCCTTCATTAGTCTCTTTTAAATTTAATTGTGGTAACAATATTTTATATTTTAAGAGGCCATTAATTTTATATATATTTGTAAACTTTCCCATAAATGGGATGATAATAAAAATTTAGACATTATCATTGTGAATTTGTAATTTTAAAAGAATTTTTTTATTTTTAAATAATTTAATAAATTACTATTTTTATAAAACATCACTTATTTCAATTTTTACACTATTCATTTCATTGAATATAAATAACATTTATAAAGATAGATAACATTGAACCAAAGAATTGAATAGTTTTATAAAATTTCATATTCAAATAGAGAAGTCGTCAACAACATATATTTTTTCATATAATATTTATTATAATATTTATAATATCAGTTATTTTAAATTTATCTTAATAAAATAATTATTGTATCATTATTGTGTCAATATTTATGGCAATTATTTAATATATATAAATTATAAATAAATTCAAATTATGTAGATAATTTCACTAGATTTATGGATAATACTTATTTTTTAGATTCATCTTGTTTACTACTATATTAAAAATTTTAAATTCATATAGATAAGAGAGTGAATTGTAGTCACATTGTTTTATTTTAACAATAATTACATCAAATTCATCGAAACAAATCCAATAAGGGAATCAATTTTTATTCATAGGTGTTAATTTTCGACTTTTATTAATCTAATAGGATTCCAGAAGGTGTTAGGGAAATTTTATTATCCTTATCTTGTTATTTCATATCCTAATTTACATGATTTTTCTTTAATCGTGGAAAAAAATTACCAATCATATTACTCAGAATATCCAAAAAGAAAAAGGAACCGATAACAACAATAGAACCTTTTGATTATAAATAGGGAGCCAATTTTTAGGAATGCAAACATAAATGTTGTATTAATTAATTAAAAATAAATTCCGGTTGTGAAAATGGGAAAAAAATTTAAAATGAATCCCATCAAAAGATTTAATTGTGTTTATATCAAATTTTAATGTAAAATAACTACCAATTAACAAAATATCCTTAAATTATTTAATAATCCAATTACACATTAAATAAAATTAAAAGGAAAATATAAATTTATAAATAAATTAGACGAAATGGAAAATTTTAATTAAAAGACCATATTTTTCAAAATTCATTATAATATGAATTTTATCTAAAAAATAAAAAACATTGAACCAAAATAAATTTTGATTTCTTTATTATATGTAATAATTTATTTTTTTTCATATATAACTTCTTAAATTGTGAGAATCTAGATTCAAATTGGGTTTTCCATTGAAATGCTATAAAAATACCTTTTAAAAATAATATAGTATTTTATGATTAAATTTGTTTTTATTCTCATTTTATGCATCTGAAATATTTTTTATGAAATTATAAACATTTAAAAATCATATATAAACATAATATAGTTATGTTTGTTCATTATCTACAATAATACAACGTGGAATTAACTACCATTTAAAATAATAATATTAACTATGTATTGTTTTGATGTATTACTTAGTTTTTTGTGAAATGTATGTTTTTTAAGAAACCCATTTTTGTGTGTCACCTTTGATATCGACAAAGAGTCCCATTTAATGTCTAATTAATATATTATTACTAAAAATTAATAGATATGAATAAATAATATTCAAAAAATACAAGGTATTTTATAGTAATCATTCCTATAGAATAGAAACCCCACCAAAGAATGTATAAATAATCTTTCTGTATTTGAGATCTGAAAATATTATATCATTATATCATGGAATATATTAACAAATGTTTTAAATATGAAACATTAATATTGATATTTTTAGTGGAGTGTAAATGTTAATTTAAAAATATATAATTAATATAATTATTTAAAATAAAATTTATTTCTAAAAGACATATTCATAGATTAATATTTTCTTGTCTTTTTATTATAACCTAAATTTAAAGGGACCATAATTAAATTTTCAATGTTTTATAAAATCAGTTACAATATTAAAATTACTATTTTCATGTAAAGTAATCATTTAATTAATATTTAATATATTTATATTATTATTATTATTTTAATAAAAGTGTATCCATGTTTAAACTCTACACATCAGAAAATGTATAGTATGAAGTTTTTATCTATAATAGATGAATTTTATGGAATAACGAAATATGGTAACTTACTATATTTAACATTTTAAAGAAAAACATGAATTTTATAGTCATTAATGATATCATAATCCATTGTTTATAACTCACATGAAATTTTTATTATAATTAGTCCCATAAATCCTCACTATTGATAATCTAAATCAAAAATTACAATCAAATGAATAAAACAATAAATAACACCCCTCTATTACACTATAAAAACTATTGTCACTACTCTTCCACCTCAAACATTATAATCAAATGATTTTATTATATTTTCACTAATTTTTTTAAAAAACTATTCCACATATTTTGGTCTTTACGGTCTCACCAAAACACCATTTCCATGTTCCTTAAGGTTGTTCTCAATGAGGCAACACTGAAAAGGTAAAAAACTACATTTTCCTCTTTTAATTTTTTATATTTTGAAATATATCCAACTCATACCATATACAAATGGACATGACAACTACATTTTCTTAAATATATTTGAATTTTTTGTCTAAAGTTTATATCAATTATAAATTCTCTTCTCATTTCCTGGTTTTCAAAAAATGAAAACTTCATTCGAGAGGTGTTGATTTTCAACCTTCATGGATGATTAGTATTGGATTTTTATTTTCACCTTCATTGATTGTCATAAAACAATTTTTATCCTTAAATATATAATAATATAAATATCAAAACATACTTAATGTTCTATAATGACAATATAGTTTTAATAATCGAAAATAAAGAAAAACTATTTCATGATGATTGAAAACTTCTAAAATAAATAAATCATTTTTCATTACTTTTTTATCAAGTGAATAATTTTTATTTCCAAGAAATGATATATAATAAAATATATATTCATTTTGGAGAAAAAATATAACACAATTACAATTTTTTTATCTACTATTTGAAAATAACTCCCATAATTAAACTAATGTGCAATTATAATGATATTAATCGAATAAACACTCATAGTAAGAAAAAATTAAAAAATATAACCCAAAATATTTTCATAAATAGACAAAATAAATTAATAATAAATTAAATGCACATTTAAGATATTGTTAATTAAATTTCTAATGAGTATAATTTTTTTATCCAGGAAATTAAGTAAAAGTGCATAAAACTTTCAGACTAATGTTATGTGATTCTCTATAATCCTTCATTTTTTACTTCAACATACGCTTTCTATATCATTAACCCAATGTAATTCATTATTCATATTTTTTAATACTACTACTTCTAAATCTATTTTCCAAAATATCTACACAGAAAAATAATTCATTATTTTATTTGGATGTACTTTTTTTATAACGTTCCATTTTCAATTTCTCCCTATAAGTGTGCCCAATTAAACATAAAGTCCATAATTTACCCATTTTCAAGCATCATAAATAATATGAATTAATACATAATTATAATTATAGAATAAATCATTTTTTCTTGAATTTTTTTTTCAAATATGGTTTTAAAACAACAAGTATTCATTTTCATACTATAAAGACTCATTAATGTTCACCATAAACTGCAATTAAGTGGATAGTTTGTATAGTTTATTTGAAAATATTTTTACAACTACTAAATTTATGTTGGAAATTTTATTAATTATATATAAATAATTTCCCTTAAGAATTCCTATTAATGGTTTCAATTCATTCGTTCATTGAAACATTTATGATACTACCATTTTTTATCCCTTATAACATAATTACTATTCACATTAATTTCCATGGGGTAACACTTATGTTTCATTCTTATGATTTATACTTCATGTAGAACACATATGTATGAACATGTTATGATGGGTGAACCTAGATAGTTCTCAAATGAATTGGGTAATTTTAAGTCTATTTGACATCATGTTGGCATATGGAGTTAACTTTATTCCTTTATGGGACATTTTCAACCATGTGAAGTAGTCTTGGGAGTTATCCTTGACTCATGATTACATTATATTTCATGTTGTTTTCTTGTACATATGATTCCATTATTACATGATCCCATGTTTTTCTTGATATGCTTAATTGTGTTTAGTCATGTTTCATGCCTTTTTATGTCATAAAGTTATTTCTTCCAACCAATGTATTATATTTTATTCCAATTTTTATTCTACTACTAGGCCTTGTAGATCATCCATTTTTTTCATGTATTTCTCATGCTATAAAATAATGATGTTAGGGATTAATGTAAGTTATGATCTCATTATAGGGTTGATATAAAATATTTTTTTATTTTGTTTCATTATATATAATTATGTGTCTAGTCATCTAAATACACTAGACATTATAATCCAAGGATTTTAATTGAGTGATAATTAATCTTAGTGTCTATTAATAAAATTTTTAATTGGATAGGGTAATTATAAAATAAAATGCATGTGAAATTTATGAAGTAATTCAACATGGTTTGATGTTATTTTTCTCAAAAATGATTCCCAAAAATTTCAACATTTAGTTAATATGGATTCCTCATTGAATTATATTAAGAAATAATGATGTATTGTATAATGATAAAAATATTTCAAAAAACCTCACAAGTAGTTCTCTAATTGTTGTAATAAAATAAATGAATGAGTATTTAAATAATTTTACAAGTACTTAAATAATATTGAATTAAAGTATGTGAGATTACAAAATAATTCATTTGAGTATAACTTTGGTATTCAATATTATAATTGAATTTGAAATACTTAAATCATTAATATATCAGACACAATGAATATGAAATATTTAAATAAATAAGAATATACATATTCACATAAACTCTATGTTCATGTAATGTTCATTTGTACATGATTGATAATTTCATTTATGTTGACAAATTAATATAACATTGCTCATCAAAATGATCAGAAACCCATTAGTGACGATGGAAAACACTATTATATGGGTCATACATAATCCCATAAGGTTTAGTGATTATATCATATGGTTTTAATATTATAACTATATTTTATAAACATATAAAAGTAATTATAAAAAAAGAAGTCATATATATCATACATGACACCATAATACACCTAAATATCATCAAAGGAAAAAAATATATATGAAAGGTTAAGATATAAATTCAGTAAAATATTTAAAACTGAATAATAATACATTCATTCAATTATTCCATAGTATGAATAAATCTATATCTCCTATTGATGTTCATTTTTCATTAATATTTTTTCATAAGACATTAAATTTTCATAAGAAAAATTAAAAAAAATCAAAAGTTTCATTTTTCATCTACATGTAATTCAAAATTCATAAAAATTTATTCACACTAGAATAATTAATTAAAATGATATATTTTTTTTATAAAATCATACATAACTGAAGTGTAAAGAAGACAATCAATAATATCCTTTTTAAAAAAGAAAACAAAATATAATTACAAAATCATATATTCCTTTTATATATTATCCAAAATATTAAATAATAAATTATGTAATCATGTATCTCTATTTTTAGAAACATATTTTATCAAAAAATAAAGGTTTTCTACACATATAAAATAAATCTAAATATATTATTAATATCAAAAGAAGAAAAATATAATCTATAAAAATAACTAAACAATATTAAAAAATATAAAAACCATATTAATAAATATAAACACATGTTTAAAAAAATATCAATAACATTGGGATGATAAATATATTGAATAGAAATTTGAAATTACAGAGTAAAAAAATTACCGAAATTACAATATTAAATACAATACAAAGATAATGTGATATATAATAAATTTTAAGGACTAAAAATCATATATAATTTTCTCCCTTATCTAAATTGAATCATCTTCAAAAATTGTTATTCATCATTTTAAACCATTGTTTAAAGAATTTATGAATTTCTAGACATAATTATTCTGAAAAATATTTTTCACAAATTCATGATGTAGTGAAGAAATGTTAACATATTCATATAATTTTAATAGTTAATGTTAAAGATTGTAAATTGTTTCAAGAAAAATAATATTAAAAATTTACATTCTCTAAATTAATAAAATTAAAAATATATTTAATATTAGGGAAGTAAAATAGACAATAAAACCTGTTTTAGAATACATAATTTCTTATAATATAAACTTGTAACAAAAAAAATGTGTTAAAAAATAAAAAAATAATATTATGTGGGATTATAAAGTTATATTTATATTACCCTTAAAAAAGGACACTAAAATCTAAATATTCATAAGATATACATAAATAGATTCATCATATAATATTATATTATACCTTGTTTTTATAGTTATATCTGTAAAAAAACATACATATTTCTTATAAAAAAATTTGATTATAAATATGTGGTAATGGTATTAATTTCTTTACCAATTTTGGGAATATATTATTAACAATTTTTTTTTAATCGGGGTCTGTAATAAAATGATGTCTCACTTTCTTATTCTTTTCCCTTGAATGATGTAAAGTATTCATAGATACCATAATAGATGTTGAGTTATCACCTTTAATAGTATTTTTTTAAATTAATCATCAAAATCAATCAATGTTTTATTAAAATACAATGATCGAGAACAAAATGTTTCTATAAATATTTCTTATAATTTACCTAAAAAATCTAATTAAAATTACTTATTGCACAATGATAATATATTTTTTAGAAGGATATGAATTAAAAAATTTATTTCTCAATTTATTTTATATCCCTAAAAATATAATTTTAAATTCTTTTTAACTCAAAATTTCTTCTTATAGGATAATAAAAATAGGGGATTGAATAACCTTTAAAAAATATTATGATCATTTTGACTCCTTTTAAATTATTTTACTAAGGATTAGTAGAAAATCATAGACATATACTAACTCAATAATGTTAATTTTTATAATAAGTAATTAAATATAATAATATAAAACTATAAAAAAATTTACACAAATATTTATTGATTTATGAAAATTAAATTTACATGATGTAATGAATGGATCCTTTGGAAATTTTCAATTATCAAAATCAAATAATTTAATAAAATCATTATCATACTTCTATTGACTGAGAAAAAATTATTCATTTATTGTTTAAATTTGATTCCCAATGATTAGTTTTAATTATACAATTATACTCATATAAAAATCACATTTCATTAATTCTGAAAATTATTTTCACAATGTTTCATTTGAAGATCAAAAAACAATATCAAAATAAAATTTACAATTAAAATTTTATTATAAATTTTCAGATTAATAATGTAGGATCCTCCATTACATTTATAATACTATTATGAAAATTGAAATAGAATGATGTTTCATAATGATATTTTGTGTCTTATTAAGTCTGTTATAATATTTAGAGTTTTTTAAAACATGATTAATTTACATTTCATTTTAAAACCCAATGAGTTTCCCTTCATGTACAACATTATAATGAAATCGCATTAGAAAATAAATTTT
Organism: Viscum album; assembly: GCA_963277665.1. Lineage (NCBI taxonomy): Eukaryota > Viridiplantae > Streptophyta > Magnoliopsida > Santalales > Viscaceae > Viscum > Viscum album. Next base: position 1,814,369,500 of record OY728147.1, on the reverse strand, counting down.
TAAATCCATGTTAAATAATATAAATACTCGGAAATTATAATTATAAATTATAATTATTACATATTGAAACCTTGAAATATGGGAATATTTTTTATCAGAATATTTAACATTCTCTTGAAATAAACAACCGTATCAAATCTATCCTTATATCTCTTAATATAATGTGGTAAAAATTATATAATGTTATATATGTAGTTTATCTAGGTTTCCCACATTATGTAATGAAAATAGATTTAATTCATCATCCATATAAAATTTTAAATTTTTTTTGTTCAATGATTAATTAATATATTTGTGAATAAATTATGAATCAGATCCATTGTAACAATAAATATTTCCTTAATGATTTTTTTTATTTTATGAATATAAATTTCATATATATTTATATAAAGTATGATCTCTAAGTGATTAACAACACATTTAATATGGGCAACTACCCCCCTTAACATATGAAATACAATTTTTGGTTGAACTTACCTTTAATGAAAATATTTAAACTCTTACTCATGATATTCCAAATAAACATTCATTTATTTGATTTCTTTTGGTAAAAATATAAATGTATTGACTCTTCAACATCTTAAGTTCTATTATTATAAACTCTATAGTCTTTCATGAATTAGAATAACCTAATAATATACCTACATTGGGTTGTTTATTTAATCTTTCTAGGGAATTTTTATTTTTATAAATCAATAAATTTCAAGAAAATATTCTAAAATAACTATATTTATGATTTATTCGTTAAAAATTTCCTAGGATATATTCTTTAAAATACGTCACGAAATAACTCTATAAGATATATAATATGTTTTCTAGAAAAAATTATTCACAATTAATTATTGTGTTTTATAGTCAATTATCATTTTTTATCCACTTCATAGATGTTTATTTATCCTCCTTTTAAGACATTGTTATTGTGAGGTCCTAAGGGTGAATAATTATCAAAATAACACTTTTACTCATTGAAGATATTAAATTAAAGGATTAATATTCGTGTAGTTCTATCACACCAAATGGTTTAGATTAATTAAGCCATTTTATTTTGTTCAAGAATATAGTATATAATAAAATATAAAAATAGACTTCTTTTTATAACAATGATAATAATAGAAGTATATAATCTAAAATAATGAATAATTTCTAAGAAGCTAATATTTCAACTCTTACTAGATTTAATTATAGTCCCAATTAAATAATACTGAATTATTTGTAATGGTATTATATATTTAACATTCATTGAAGATCTAAAACTCCATTTATATTGATTACAATCCATGATAGATTCACAAATATAGGTTCTTTTGAGCATCATTTCAAGAATATATAATAATCATCTGTGTTTTGAAAACTTGTACAAAAGAAAAAAAATTTATGTGTTATAAAATATAATTTACACTCCATAATAGTTAATAACATATCATTTTTCTATGTGTTGTAAAACATTGAATGAATATATGATAATTTTTAAAATTTTAAAAATTATAAAAACCTTATATTTTAATACTATATAGTTATCATTATGAAATTTTACCTACAATCCATCTTAACATAACTATGAAATTAAAATCATGTTATGTTTTAAGTGATATACATTTAGGTCTTTATAAATTTTTACATATTTTAAACAATGAACCTCTATAATAAATGTGAAACTTACTTTTGAATTACCGCATAATTTAACAGTTCCTCTTTTATAAATTTTATGAATTATAATATTTTAGAATAACCTATAATGAGTGTTGAATATCAACTATACTTATACCCTGTATCCTTTTTTTACTTATGTATATAATATATAATAAATATTGACTGAAAAAAAATTCACCCATGAAATCATTGGTATAATTTGTTTAGAAAACCCATTATGGGAAACTCATAATAATTGGAAATAATTTTTATTGGAATTTTGTAGATAAAAATTTAGAAATACAGTCTTTGGATATACCTATAAATTTTTTAATTCTAAAAGAATACAAATTATTGATATATCATTTCATCCATCAAATGGAACATGTTTTTATGAACACACATATCTTTGATCATTAAAATAAATGTATATTATAAATTATGTAATAAATTTTCATTAAAAATGTGAGCTTTTTATTTATTTATATTCCTAATTATTCTAATTTTATTACAATTTTTTATCCCTAAACAAATCTTTATATATATATATATATTTCATTAAAATTTAATCTTTATTTTTATGTCTATTATTTTCATCATAGGAAATCATACATTTTATTTCCTTAAAATTATTATTATCAAAAATATAATACATATGTGTTTTATTATATATTTTTATAATTTTCAAATAATTAATTATTTAACATTTAATAATACATATATTATTCCCTATCATTTAATTTTCTTCAAGTGTGGACTTTTTTTCTTCATGATATGATCCAATCATTATTCTTGAGTTTTTTGAAAAACTCAAAAATTCTAAGAATAAAAATTTTTAAAGCTTAAATTTAAACATATAAAAAAATTCATTAAAAATTAAATTTATATTTTTCAAAGGGAAATTTAATAACCAAATTTCAATAATCTATCTGTTATTGTTTTCTAGATCATTTTGGACCCATATTCCTCACTAGAATTTGAGTCCACAGTATATCTATATATAGCATAAAATAAAATCATCTATTTATTGGTGATATTTTAAATAAATAATTAATTAATTAACATTGTACATTTTGGATTAATTTGACCTTTTATAAAACACTCATAATAGATTACTTACATTACATCAGTTGAAATTACATTACCTTTTGAGCTCATACTGTAACAATCGATGGGATAATAACTTATTGTTATTCATGAATATCATTACTTATATTTTTATACCAAATTTTTAAAATGAGAAACCCCATTACATCTGTTACCCTATAGAAATAAAAAACAATTATTATATTGAAAATAACTGAGAATTAAATTTAATGCATACAATTTTAATGTATTAATCTTTAAAAAATGTATTAATTGAAAATTTATTTAAATGTAATTAACAAAAATATGTTCATCATAATTATATACTTTATTGTTAATTCATTTTTTTAGAAATCATATTTTTATTCCATTTATTAGGTATTCATATATTATCTCTTCTAAAAATAACATTGTTGTCCATTGTTTCACCCAAATAATTCATTCCATTAGAAATAAAATTAAAGAAATGGATTATGTGGTTAATAAAATAAAATTCACATGTTATGAAATATTGATAATTATATCTATGTATACCATGTTTCTGGAATCCATGTTTATTATATCCATAATTCAAATCTTGAATTTTTTTTAATATATAATTTCCATTCTTACATACTGGTAATTGTTTAAAAATATCTCTTCTAATAAGAAAATATAAATTATTCACTACCTTTTATATGAAGGCTTATTTTTTAGAGTCATTTATATACAATATTATATTGACAAATTTTTAACAACTAGTACAATTTTATAGTTTGGGTTCACAGATTAATAATATTATAATAACGATTTTCTTTAATCCCATCATGATAAAAATTAAAACATTTTCATCATAAATATATTCCATTATTTATTCCAACTATCATCATAATTTTATCATTTCATTATACATTGATTTTCCCTCACATGAGTTTTTATTGGACTTGATTTGAAAAATATTATCTAACCATAGCCTATTATGAAGAGGTATCTCGATCATTTATATGTACATAAATACCTTGTGTTGGGTCATTTTAACATGGGTTTTATGTTGGCCTGTGTTGGCTGAAAATGATTGATAAATAGAAGAAAGAGAAATTTTCATGGTTGGTGCAAGATTTGAACGAACCATGTGCCCAAAACTAGAAAATAGTGAAACCCTAGATAGAGGTTCTGTTCGAGACTAGAAAATAGTTTGTAAAAATGTACACCCAGAAAAGTGGAATAGTGATCCCCCTTAGATGAGGAACATGGTTAAGGAACATGATTATGGAAAAGGATGCACATCAGTGCAATAGAAAGTGTTTGACATTTTGAATATAATATAATTTCATGTGCCCCCTTTTTACTCCCAAATCAATCCTCATTCGACCTTAACATTTATTTCACAATTTTTCATCCCCTAAAATATATTTGAAACAATTTAATCCATTTTTCTTCTTGATCGGATTATTATATTGATGATCTACACCCCTCCTAGTAAAACGATCTCAGCTATTATAGTTACCTTCTCTTTCCCATTCTTCATTCATCCATTAAAGGGGTTTTAACTATTTTTTGTTGCGTATAACTCTATTGATGGTTCATTATATAGGAATAATGGATCAATATCTAGAATTAATGGAACTTGATTTTTTCAATCATGAATTTTTGTCTTCGGACCAGATCTCACTCTACGTCATTATTCTATTCATGTTAGAGATTTCCATTAGGTGATTATTCATCATAGAATTGAAGTGGGGGTCTATAATTCCAATCACAAAGATATTATTTAATATAAATTTATATTATTTTATAATTCCTATTACTTATTTATCAATTGAGGACTAGAATTAATTAATTAATTTGTATAATTAATTAATTGACGTGAAATTGAAATTCGGAAGTTCAGAATTATATATATGTATATATAATTGTTCAATTAATTATGAGATATATTGATTGGTTATTTGAGATAATTAATTAAATTAATAATTATGAGATAAGGAGATTTATGATTTGAGATAATTAATTGACGAATTAATTATAAGATGTTATGATTATTGATTTGAGATAATTAATTGGAATTTTTATTCTGACATATTGATATGTGGTTATTAAATAATAAATTTATGAATTAATTGATGAGATTTGTTTTCTTATTTAATTGGGGAATTAATTATCTCGATATATATGAATAAATAATTGTTGTGAAATATTGAAATTGATGTTACTAGTTCATTGTTTAATTGATTAATAGAAATGAAGTGTTTAATAAATTTTTAAATTAATTAATATAGTGAGGTGAATTTATAATAGTTATATTTTATTAATTAACTGGGGAATTAATTAATCAGATTTTCAGATATATGTACCATTGTGATATCTGTGATATTGTGATATTGTGATATATGTTATTTTAAATTGTGGATGTTAATAAGGTCATGGAATCATTTATTTTGAAAATATGAATGGTAATGGTGGAAATAAATAATGAAATGATGAATGGTTATAGTGGAATTGAATCTTATATTGTAAAATTAGAATGGTAACAATATTATTCTATTATTAAATGATTAATTGTGATGTGGATATTAAATCATGGATTATGGAAATATGAATGGTTAAATGGGAATTCAATTATGAAAATATTAACAGTAATAGTGTCATTAAATCATGTATTATAAAATATGAATGGTAACATGGACAATTAATTATAAAATGATGATTATTAACATTGAAATTAGATCATGGATTATGAAAATATTAATGGAAAAAATTGAATTCACTATGTATTATGCATTGTTACATTAAAATTTAGGAATATGATTTGTGTTCAGGACTCCATGGGAACCCTTGAGTTATGTGGTAAAATAAAGAGTGATTTATTTATTGTAAATTTTTTACTTTATTTATTTTATTTATTATTTATACATCCTCATTAAACATATTGACTAGATATTTTTTTGGCACCTTTTCTGGTTCCCTACTATGTTTTTAATCACACCCTACTCTAGTTGTGTGATTCGTACCCATTTAGATTTCATTGTTGAAGAACATGATATGGGAAAATTCCATCGGTTTGATGGATGAGTTAGGATGGATCATGAAAGAGTGAATCTGACATGGTTTTGGGCACTATGTAGGTTTTCTATGCCTTTACTTTTTATTTGATTATGACACTTGACACACACTCTACAATGGAATATATTTTGTTTAGTCTTTATATTGTATTTCTAGTTTTGGTCATCATGTGATACATGATTGTCTTGGTTATGTTATATCAATTTATTATTATTGATTATTTATTTATTCTCTTGTATTACTCTGCTAATGAGGGTATAGTCTCCACATGAATGATATTAGACTCTCACTATATGTTTTATGCCTCTTGTATATGGGGAGGTGCGCTTGAGGTCTTGTGATGATCTGAATTGGGGAAACGAAATGTTGCACCTAGGATGGGATGTTATTATTTGGTATTAGATGATTTTTCTTTTCATTTATATTGTTTTAATATTTTTGAAAGGTATAAAATAGAGTAGGATGTTCCAGGCCTTAGTTGTGAGCTCATTCCTGGGACAAACAAACCAAGGTATGTGGGTGATCCTAATTACACTCGGTGTGAATTTTTTTATCATTATTTGATACTATAGTTGAATATTGTTTCACCATAGGAGACACACTAGATGCGCGTTTTCATTATGTTTTGAGAAAATTTATTCATGTCCCATAATTACAGGATTTTGTTTTCTTCATGAATAATTATTGGCACGAAAGACTATTTTGTGACATGCATCATTTAAGGAATGGATGATAAAACCTAGTTTTTTATGTTGTTGAACATGATCTATTATATATATCTAGTAAAAATGAACTAAAAATATTCATAATATTAAATTTAATAGTATAAAATGTTTTATAATTATAATAAATTCATGTCTAAATAAGAAACATGAATAAATAGAATGTGTTTAGCCATTGTTAACAACGACATATGTGTAATAAGGTTAATAATTATGATAAATAATTGGATTTTATCTTTCAGTGGGGCATGAAATAAAGAGTCCTGCATTATTATTTTGTTTTAGGTCATATAGAATTGTGGAATCCATGTATTATGTGTCTTGAGGCATGTTTTGGAATTATAAATATGTGCCTCCACAATGATGCTTATGGAAAGGTTGACATAAGGATGTGGATGGAGATGATCTACTAGTATTGTAACCTGATTCAGAGATTGTGTTGATTGAGGAAGTATGGGATATAATTTGGAGAAGATATCTCACATCATATAATTAATTGAATGTGACATAGGGAGGATTTTGATGAGCATTTCTATATTGACTTGGGAGTTTTAGTTTCATTACTCTTCTACATTTACTAGGGATATTAGAAATAAGGGAGCTATATTCTATGATCATTCTATCCAAATTACAATCACCCATTTGGCTGCTCATTTATGAATTGGTTCCTATTGGATAAATATATGATATGAGGATCTGTGAAGTGTTTGTGGTAAATTTAGTTGGGGATTGGATAGGCCGATGATATGTTATGGAATGACATATAGGAGAAGTTTATATAGCACTTCAATGATGGGACACTGAAATGTGAGATATTATTTGAGTGCATATGGTTGACTCTATATAGTATATTCATGATGAAATATAATAGAAAAATAAATAAGTTTTTCAATTTTCCAAAGCAATGGTAGGTGATGAGACAACTACTGTGAGATGCTATTATGGTAGATTTAAATGTTTGCTTATGTAAATAGTTAAACAATTCAAGTTTAAATTTTTTGGTGTGATGGTCTAGGTACTAATTGATGAGAGGAACCTGAAGCAGGCTTCTATTTCAATACATACTATTTATAGTGAATGGTGTAGAGGTATATCATCCTAGATTAGGAATAGTAACTATAAAAATGCTAGTCTATGAGGTAGTAAGAGGATTTTCAAGGGAGGTGTTTGTTATAAATGGACTCGATCATGTGATGTTTTACTTGTGCCTTATTTTCAAGATACTATCAGAGATAGATCCCCCAACTACAATTAGAATTCTATCATGAAAACAGATATAAAAATCTACAAAGGTTCTACAATAACCAATGATAGATGGTTATTGATGGAGGATATAGATAGAATCAGGCTACATGAAGGGTATCTATCCCAATATGTCTGATAGGCAGTATGAGTAATACAAGACATAGAGTAAGAGGAAGATGGCATGGAGCTTCAAGGAAATATATCTTTTATAAATAGTGTTGTACATATTAGGGTTCTCAGAATTAATTCTTGGGAAGAGGGACATGAATGTTACATTATATTCATCATATAGTTGGGGAGAGTGGGGTTGGACCATCAAATGTTATAAGTACTATTCTTTTAGATTCTCTGCATTCTGGTTATTTATTTGAAATTACATCCTCTAATCCCTTTAATTCTTCAAAACTTGTGAATGGTTTGAGACCTATATTGGAGTTCATGGGCATAGTTATAATGATAAATTAACTGTTTAGAGTACAATCTATAAACATCTTTTTGTTCAAGGGGTGTTCTCATGAGAATAGAGAGTATAGTTTTCTGTAGCATCTTTACATCCTTTTTATTTAAGAACTTAACTTGATTATGGGTATTTAATGATTTTTATAATACTGAGACAACCTAATTTTTTATGTCATGGGAGTGAATTTTCTATTTTTTAGGGGGAAAACTATATTCATGGTTTATATTAGGATATCTAAACAGGGTGAGCTAGTCTGATTACTCAGTAACTCATATAGCTCAATGTGTAGGTTTGTATTCTATTGATTGATGATGGAGTTGTGAAAGAGGATGAATTTCAAACTCTAATTAAATAGTTTCTAAATGTTTCATATGAACACTTATGAGGGTTTACACGATATTGAAACATATAATTTACTATTGATCTCATGCTAGGTGTTAATCCAAATTCGATTCCACCATAAATAATGGAACAAACAGAGTGTTACTAACATAAGAATAATCTAGAGGAATTAATGTATAATGGAATTTTCAATCCTAGTATGTCCCCTATTGGGTCACCAATGTCGTTTTCAAATAATATTTATGGGAGTGTACACTTCTATGTTGATTATAAAATGTTGAAACAGATGACTATGATGAACTATTATCAACATTCCCATATTGTGGATATATTTGACTAGTTTTGGGTAACATGTGTTCTCTTAATGATTAAGTTGATATTATTGTGTTAATTTAATAAGTATATTTTTTACTTTTCCATTCCATTATGTTTTCAAAATCCCAAACACATTTATTAAGAAAATTATATATCTCTAGTAAATATTTTCTAAAGTGAAATTTTCATTCACTGTGAAAATTTGGGTCCCTTATCCTTGTTTTTCAATGAATAATCTATTATTTTTTCAAAACCATGTTTAACAATATTTTTCTTAATTAAAAAATTATATCTTTATCAAACACATAACTTTATAGTTCCTTCGAATCTTATTTCCCCAAATTTATAAATCTGAATTCCTATGAAATTAGACTCCGAATTTCATACTAATTCCTACTCCAATTACTTCTAAAATCAGAAATTGATTTCTCCTAAAATCGGACTCTGATTTATTCTAAACAATTGCGCTAATTTCACCTAAAATCTAACTCTTATTTCTTATGTAATCAGAATATAATTTCATTGAAAATCAAATTAGAATTTATCATAAATCAAATTTCAAATTCGTAAAAATTTAGTCATTGAATATCTATAATTTTAGAATCCGTTTTTTGATATTTTTTTGACTTTAATTTTCAAATTCCATCTGAATCTGATTAAATTATTTTCTTATATTTACCAAATTTCCCTAAAGTAACATTTCATTTTATTAGATCACAAATATGTCAATCTTTTTTAGGAATAAATTTTTTTCCTTAAATATTTATTTTTGTTTTGGACACATGATAATGATTCCCAAGTTTTATTACATGAAATGACGTTGGAAAATATATTTTTAACTATCCATTTTCTAATTAAAATATGTATAGATCACTCGAAAATTTAAAGAAGTAATTTTCCATTGGAGGAGGATCCAACTGCTAGAACTATTTCCTATAAATACCACATCTATTTAAAGGGACTGAGACTTTGAAACAAGTCGAGCAACAACTAGAGATTACATGATATGATACTATGAAGTTATTTCTTGAGAGAGAGACTCTCATGCTGTGTGTGAATGATGTGAAATTGTTTTCAGTCTACCTAGTTCAATTCCGATAGGATGATAAATCGATGGATTCTAAGGATAGTAAGATAGATGTTCCGACCACCTTATACATCGAGTATTTACAAGGATTTCTATACAGACATAAATACTGTTAAATACGGATTACATTAGTGTGGGTATGACAAACATTCATGAAAGTATAAATCATGTGACCTATATACATGATTGTTGGATACCCATCTCCTTGGAGGTCTGTAAAATATTTATTCTTACAAATTTGTTTTCTTCCTCGTCATTTTATGATCAATAATACTTGTTCATGTTTTTCTTTATGTTTTTTATTATAAAATCATTGGATACTAATCAATTTTTTTAGAACATAATTTTTTTTATAGAATTGCAGGGATGAAATATGGATTTATATATAATATTAATCCTAGAAGAACACCTATTATTTATGATAATGATTATGAGTACTATATAAATAGGATGAAGAATTTCATTATTATCAATTGAGTGGATAATTTTGTCATGCTCACTAGGGAATAAAATATTCCTCACAAATAACTCTAATCATTGAAAAATCAGAAAAAATATGACTATGCACAGAACTACATGGTATAAAATATTCATTTATGCTTCATGAAGAAGAATATATATAGTAAAATATATTCTTGTATTATTTCTAGTAGTATTTGGAAGAAACAAGAAGTTACACCCCTTGGAACTCCAAAAGTGATAGAAACTAGAAGATCTAGGTTAATTGATGAATACAAAGGGTTTTTATATCATTATAAAGAAACATTTTGTGTATTGCAACAAATAGTTTTGACTACTGTCAATATTCATCAATCAATGAGAGAAAAAAGACATAATGATGATGTCTTATGGAGAAAATAATTGATATTATGACCATTGAGTGGGAATATAAAAGAACAACCATTTAAGAGAATTGGAACATATCTAAATTTATTTTTAATGAGTTATTTGGAACTCTTATTCAGAAAGAAACCTGAATGAAGAGATATGCATACATTTACAAGAAGGAAAATAGTAATGGAAGCATTTCATTCACTACAAGATCTCATTCTTAGGGTTTAGAAAGGGGTACTAGATCCAAAGTGATGAAAGAAGTTCTAGTATCCAAATCAAGTGCGGGTGATCTATTTGAGAATGAACTATCCAATAGATATCAAAGAATCAACAAGATTACAAGAAAGAAAGATTTTTATCCCATATATATAGATAAATAAATAAAGGACATGAAATATTCTAAGTTAACTTGCCTATAATGCCAAATGTGTGACCATATCAGTCCCAATATTCTTCTTCTCAAGAGAAAAGATGAAAAGGATAATAATTCTGAAATAAATAGAATGAAGTTCAAAAAATCGAATGCTAATAATGTCTTAAAGGATAATGAACCTTGGAGTTCTAGTGGTGGTGAATCTTTAGATGATTAAATGGAATACAAATCCTCTAGTCAAGGGAATCTAGGTCTTATTGCCATATTTCCTATTTTAAATAATTATCTTATGGATAAGGTACAAAATAATTAATCATTAAAAAATATTTCATTAAATGAAAATTTCCATAATTAATAATATTATTGTTCTTCTAAGGGAAAATCGTCCTCATCTGATGTTAATACCCTACATTCATTTGAATAAGTCTCTAGATTTTCTAAATAACATGATAATGTGTAAAATAATATAAAAAATATGTTATGGAATGAAAATTATATAATTTATATTTTAACAAAAGAAGTATCAGATCTTTCTAAATATACTGATCAGATAATTGTAGATTTCATAAATATTTCTAAAAACTTGGAGGATGTTAATGCTGGGAAGGATAAAATTTCTATGGATCCTGAAAATGATATTTCTATAAAAATTGTTTTAGAGAACAATATAATCTTTAAGAATAATGACTACAAGGATAAGAATATATTCATTATACTAGAATCATAAATATTTTTATTAATGAATCATTTATCAAATTTTACTTTGGGACGAAAAGAAATAGGTAAAATGTATTCACAAATTCTTCCTCATAATAAATATTCATGGAATTGTTTATACTCATTCAAAACTAGTTTTTATTTTTTGGTTACTTCATTTCCCAAAGTTCTCTCATTTTCTTGATGTGTCAATATGGGGGACATTGGGAGAAATATTGTTCTTGGAATAAAACCAAATCCTTAGGTTTTTATAAAGCCTATATTTCTATGAAATTTTAGATTCCTATTATTTTTTTAACATTATCGGGATCTATTAATGTATATATTCCAAAAATCTAATTATTTTATTTTCTGGAAAATAATGTAGGTGCCTACAACAATACATCGTATATATATTGGATGTTCTAAGAACATTACTGATAACAAAAATATCATTAAAATATTATCAAGATGAATGGAGGAAAAGTAACATTTAGAGGTAATTCTATGAGAGAAATTGATGGTATATATAACATTGTTCATCTTGGAAAAGAATTAATTTCATATTTTTCATTTGTTAAATGTGTTAAGAAAAAACTTATATGCCTAATATTATTATGAGATGAATGTTTCATTGTGAATTTTATGAATGATAAATTTTTAGCATATAAGTGCAAGGATGTGTTTATTCTCTCCACCCATAGGCGTGAGAAATTTTATACACTGAACATATAAGTCCTTTGGAGACAGGATCTACCTTTCCGTAGTGAAACAGAAGATCATACATGGTTATGGAATAGATGACAAGGACAATGTATCCATGGGAACCTATGGAAACATTCAATGAAATGAATTTTTATGGATCTACCTGAGCATATATTTGATTCCTCATATGTTTTTAATGATTTTCAATATGGAAAGCAACAGAAGTCTTGCTTTAAATAATCCATTTTTGTCTCAACTTCCTATGCATTATAGGTTGATAAGATGGATCTTTTTGTTCTAACACAAACATGAATTATTGGAGCAACATAATATGTATTTTTTTAGTTGATGATTACATTTGATTTAGATGGATCAATATTCTAGTAAATAAATTTGTATTCGTTTCATATTTTAAATATTTTTCATACAATGTTAAAAACAAGAAAACCTATCCATTAATTACTATTCATAGTGATCATATGTGAGAATATGGAAATTCATATTTTTAATATTTTTGTAGTAAGAAAAGCATTACTCATAGATTTTCAGCTCAAAGAACTCATCAAATATGTGGTGTTATTTAATGAAGATATACAATTCTTTAAGAAATAATGTGAACCATGTTGAATGAATATTTTATTGCTAAAACCATTTGGGATGAAGCTGTAAGGACTTCTTTTTATACTATAAATAATGTTTTAATTGGACCATTTCTTAATAAAACACCTTACGAATTTTGGACATGTCAAAAAACCTATAGTTTCTTACGTCAATGTATTTGGATGCAATGTATTTATCTTGAATACAAAAAATTACTTACATAAATTCACATTCATATCTAATGAAATAGTTTTCCTAGGATATTAAATAACAATAAGTCTTATAGTGTTTTTAACAAAAAAATATTGAACTCCTGAATAAACCAAGCATGTTAAATTTGATGAAACCGAGTCTTTAATTTTTAAAGGAATCCATCCTACATCTGCGAAAGTGTTTTCAAGATCTGATTATCAACATTTGATGGTATATTTTTATAATAAATAAAATACTCTTGAATAATTTCTCTAAAGTATTTACCCCATAAGTGTTTTTAACTTATGTTGAAGACCATATTTTACAAAATCCAAATTTTTAGTTTCTAAAGAATTTTCCCAGTGATAGTATCATTGGTGATGTAAATAAACTTGTAAGGACTATATGTTTTATAAGGAATGAGGTAGAAAATCTATAATTCCATTTACAATTAGAACCTATAATCAATAATGATTCTTTAGGTAATGATGATTGGATGAAAGGTATGAAGCATGATCTAAATTAAGTCGAATGGAATAAGGACTGGGCCTTGGATAAATGAACTCAGAAAAATTCTATAATTTGGTTAAAATTGGAATTAAAAAATAAATGTGATGAAAATAGATTCATTGTAATAAATAATACAAGATTAGTTGAAGAATTCTACAACCAAAAATATGTAATAAACTATGAATAAGACAACGCTCCAGTAGCTGGACATGAATCTTTTTTGTATTCTACAAGACTCTACTACATTTTTCAATTTAAAAAATTTTCAAATGCACATGAGGTATTATTTCGAATGAGGATATGTTCAAGAAGAAGTTTATGATTAAAAAACTCCTGGTTATGATGACACAAAACCTCTCGAACATGTTTTCAGAATTACCAATGCTTCATATGGACATAAACTGGCCCCTTGATCCTGGTATGACTAGCTTAGAGATGTTTTGTTCAAAATAATTTTGTAAAGGGAACTACTACTCAAACTATTTTTTTAATGAAATATTAGAATTTTTGTTATTAAAATTTATTTTTATAACATTATATTTAGATCAAATTAACAATATTTAGCTGATTCATTTGGAAATTTTCTAAAATATGAGTTTGAAACAAGTATGATCGGTGGATTAATATTTTTCCTTAGTTTTCATATTTATAAAAAACTAGATGGAAAATATATGTCTTAACATATGTTTATTAATGATATTATTATGAATTATAGATATGACAACACTAAATGTATAAGTACAAAAATTGGTAAATTAAATTATATTGATCTTATTGATGTAGGGAAACGACTGGATCAAACTTCTTTTAGAGTTTTGATAGGGAGTCTATATTACTTAACATTCAGTATTCCATAAATAATGTATTTAGTATTATAATAATAATTATTTAAATCTAATACAACATAATATCATATAAAAGTAGTGAAATTAATTTTTTGTTATTTTAATGGATACATGGATTTTGGACTTTTCTATTATTCTAGAAATTATTTTGTTTAAAAAAGTTTTACAGGTGCTGATTTTAGTGGATATAGAATGGATTAGAAAATTACTTCTTGAACTTGTCATATATTATGAGATTCATATGTTTCATGGTCATGAATGAAAAAACATTTAGTAGAACATTCCACTAATGAAGGTGAATATATATCATCTAAAAGTTGTTGTGCTCAATCATTGAGGATGCAATACACACTCACAAACTATAGCATCAGTTTTATCAAAAAACATATAATGTTTAACAATAATTTTACCATCTACCTATGAAAAAACACTATACATATATCTCTTGAAACCCACATTGAAAGTAGGAATTACTTATTTAGGGATCACACACTTAATGAAGATACTATTCTTCAATTTATCAGAAATAAAGATAAACTTGCTGACATATTTCCAAAATCATTACCCTCTAATAGATTTTAATACATTAAAAAATCTAATTGGGTTAATATTAAGGTAATAATTAATATTCACCTTTTTTTAAAACTTATCTCCCTGCATTAAGATACTTTTTTTTACAGGTGGAGTACATATTTTTACATTTCTAAACTTCTTTAAAAAATTTCTTAACCAAAAATATTCTTTCTTATTTTTGTTTGTAACCTAAAATTGTATATTCCTAATAATAATATTAAGAACAAATGTTGTATAATATGAACATTATCAATATTAACAGTACCTAATGAGCAATATGAAAGGAATTTAATCTTACTTATGTCTTTATAATTTCATTTATTTATTATATTTTTATCTTAAAAAACCTTATCGGATTCACTTTACTTAAATATGAAATTTCTATAAAACCTAAAAATATTAGAACCAATAGATCCGTATTTAGTGTTGATTTTAATTTTAAGATTAGATCAACAAAATCAAAACCATTAGATGGTTTTGGGAATTTTAATCGTTCTCAGGAAGCCTATATAATGGACCCCATTATCTCATAAAACATCGATTATTCTAGTTTTTTTGGCACTGATTCTCTACCGCCCATCAAATTAGTCATTCACTTTTTTCTATTTCCTTAGGATTTGAATGTCCCTTGATGTTTCCTCACAAAATTTGATTGTCTCTAATAAGGAACTCCATGTATTTTATTATTTAAAGATAATGGTTGGTTGACCTAAATTTATTTCTTAATTATTATTCCCTGAATTCTAAAATAATTAAGAAGAATGGATGCTAAAGTATTTGTGTTGCCATCCCAAAGTATCGGGATCCAGGTTATCCTGATCTCATTATATAATTTAATGATAATTTTAATTTTTATATATAAGGGGAAATAGAATTGATTACATTAATGATATAAGGAAAGACTTATTCATTATCCTTCAACATGGTGACCAGCATTAGGGATATACCTTATGAAAGAGAGGATATCATATTTTCTCACAAATTTCCTAAAAATGATGTTACTTTTTAGATGGATAAAAAAATTGAGTTCCTGGATCCTAAAAATGTTATGTCACTAATTATTAATCCTCACTCAAAAAAAATTAGATTGTTATTCCTATGGATGCATGGATTTTTTATTCTGAGAAATTGAGAAATACATTTCCATAACAAAAGTGATATTTTAAAGATGGATTTCATGGTGAACCTATGAAAAATAAATTTGGTGATGTACATTCTCTTAAACATCAAAAATATAGTGACTTCATACTTTATGTCTTAAATTATAATTAATCAAACATTTATTTCAATAATTATATTGGTTTTCCTAGAATAATCCCAAATTTATAGCAGTTCGAAACCCAATGATTTAATTATATTACTGTAGAGTGATGATTCTCTAAGGAGGATGAAAATTTATTTCAGAATTATGAAATGAGTGTTCTTCCAACATCTTGATAAAAATATTAATGCTATCAGCAAGCTAGGTGAAGCAATTAAATGTTCCAAGAAAACTCGAATGAATATAAATGAATTAAAAACAAGAAAAATATTACTAGAACCATAATCAATATATGCTCCACCAAATCTAAAAAAGAAAAACACATTTTCTGATGATGTTGTAGCCATGTGAAAACAGAAGAAGAAGAAAAAGAAGGATGGAGATGCAGGGTTTTAGTTAGACCCTTCTGAGGCTATGGCCATAATAATTCAAGCAATTGAAGAGCATGAGAAGAATAGAAAATAGAAGATGTTAAAGAAGTTTTCAGTAGAAAAAAAATTAAGACATGCTAAGAGATACAAAGAAGTAATGTGAACAAATAGATGTACCAGAATCATTCTAACAAGAATATGTTCATATTGAATATTAGGTTCATTTAAAATAATAATTGTTTTAATTTTGGAATCCATTGTTGAAGAATAATCACCAAAACCGGAAAAAGAAGAAGAATTAGATGATTAAAGTTAAGATGTAATCAAAATGGTGTAAGAATACCAAGGCAAGGGAAGTCTTTCTAACATGTTTTCTATTAGAATATCCCATGTTAAATCAATCATGATAATCTCAAAATGGAAATATATTCTGAAATATGAATAACTAACTTTGAGTTCAATAAACTTATAGATTATTAAAGTAGTAATCATTATTTAATTCATCATGATGATATTACAGAAGTAGATGATAATGATGGTGAAATTTTTTTTGAGGATTCTAATATAATTATTCAACATTATGAGAGTGAAAATGAGACTCCAAAAGCTAAGAAGAGAATTTTTAAATATGACAAATGAAATCAAGTCGTTGTTGATTATCATTGGAAAAGAGTGGTTGTAATATCTAATAAATATGTTGTTGGAACATCTATAAGGAAAAAAGAATATCAATATAAACATCCCGCACCTGCAAAGAAATCTTATTTAGAATCATCATCTTCCATGGGATTAGATTTTTTATTCATTAAATGAAGAATACTGTGTACTCTATTACCATATATCCATGTATTTTCTTCAGATTCCAACTTCATCACACAGAAAATCATATGTCAGATTCGAATATTTTTCTAATGGAAACCTTTATAAATCATGATGTTGTGTTCAAGAATTTTCAAATTGTTTCTGATTTTTATTCGAGATATTGAAAACAAATAACTATGTGGTCAAATTAATTGATTGATGATATAAAAATCATGGATGATTTCCATTATTTATTAAATTATTATTTTGATAATTCGGATGAGACGATATAGAAATTTTCAACAAGCCTTTAAGAAAAGATCAATCTATATCTTGTTTCCATGATCTAGAAGGATAATGTCATGAATTGAAATATGGTTTCAGTTACTGTAAATTTGAAAATGGAAAGAGAACACTAGGATGATATGGAAGAAAAAATAAAATAGAAAGAAGAGGTGGTAATGCCTGAAGCCCAAATTCATATGTATCAATGGTAAAGAATCATATTTCAGAAAAATCAGGATCATAATCAGCTGCTCAAGAAGTTTGAGGATCATGAAAAAGTGTTGAAAGACATGAAGGTATCCCTGAAAATCTTAATACTTTTAGAGAATTAATATATATTTTTTATTAAATGTGTACTTTTCACAAATTTTCCTTCTACAAAATTATTATTATCATAATGAAATTTTTTTATGATTCCATTGTTTTCCCTTGGAAATTCATATCCATTTAGGTACATTTCTTCCCACCATTCAATTTTGAATATCCCAAAAGGGATAAATGATTGATATAAACTGATATAATGAAAAGCTTTTCACATGTCAAGGGGAGATTCCATAATGAGGGAATTATTAAGGAAAAATTAACATATCTAATAAAGACAACAATAATATCCATACGAATTCTAAAACCTAAGGGTTTATTCTTATTCATTATGAGTCATAATAAAATCTAGATAAGTATTTTCTTTTTTTACTAGAAAATTAAATTATTGTTATTTACATTCTTGTAAGAATAATTGTTTGTTTATTAAAAAATAGAGGATGTTGTTTAGTCAATAAGTATCCTTATAAATTTTCTATTCCTTTATTTTTTTAAAATAACATACACATTTCTTATTTAAAATTATATTTCAATAAGAAATATTTTCATAAAAAAATTCATTCACTAAGAAAGGTTGTGTCCCTTATACTTGTTTTTCAATGCCTTATCTAATTTTTTCCTACACCATGTTTAACCATCCTATTCATAAACCTAATGTTGGATTCTTAGCTAAATCAAAATATTACAGTTCCTTTGAATCTGATTTCCCTATAATTGTGAATAAAATTTATTATTAAATCAAACTCCTACTTCTTATGAAATCATACTCTAATTTATTCTGAAATTAATGCCAATTTTATTGAAATTAGGCTCATATTTCTTCTAAAACAAGACTCTGGTTTCTCCTAAAATATGAATATGATTTTTCTCAAACCAGACTTTGATTTCTTCTAAAATTAGACTCCGATGTCTCCAAAAATGTGATTCTGAATTTATCATAAATCAGATTTATTGTTCCTTATAATTAAGACTCTAATTACCTATTATTTCAAAATCCAATTGTTCATATTTTTTAGACATTGATATTCAAATTTCTTAAGAATATGATTAAATTATTTTCTTACAGGTACCTCATTTCCCTAAATAAATGATTCATTTTTTCGGATCCTAAACCTGTTAATGTTTCCTACTGTTAAAAATGTTTTCCATGTTTTTTTTGAGTTTTATACAAAAGTTATTTTTCCCATGTTTTGTTTCCTAAAACAATGTCATAAAATCTGTTTTTAAATAACCATTGGATGAATGAAACGTGTAAAATTCCCTCCAAAATTTATATAAAAATGTGTCGTTAGAGTTGGAGCTGACCATTGGATCCTTTGTAAATAAATACCCCAGGACATTTGTAAAGATATATTCATTTAAAATGATAAAAAACATCTAGATATTACATGAATTTTTATTGTGTAATGATTTATTGATTTAAATACTCTCATGCTTAGAGAAAATGTTGTGAAAGACATGTTTATAAAGTGAAAAACTTGTTCAGTCTACCTAGTGGGATTTTGATGGGCTGATCAATCAAGGGCTTCTGGTGATAGGGAGATAGTGGTGAAGGCTACCACAAAGTTTGAGGGCTTGTGAGGAAAACAAGACAGACTCTAATACTCTTATATAGGGCTTACCCTCTTGTGGGTAAGACATAATTTCATTAAAATATAACTCATGGGATGTTATCCATGTTGGTGGGATTCCCTTATCTTTGTGTTAAAATATTTCATATACTTATTCTTTCTTTTTTATACTTTTAAATTTTTTTTATTTTTTATTTAAGAAGGAATGTATAAAATTGTTATACATTTTTATTCATGTATACACTGATAAATAATATTCTATATTATTTAAGGTAGAATCATTCCCTATGTTATATTTACTTAAATTTATTTTCAGGATCCATATTATCAGATACTAAGCAAGATAGTTTATATATTAAGAACTAAAGAGTTTTTGTGAATTCATATTGTTGAACATTTTTAATGATATATTTTATTATGTATAAAAACTAGTGTTTTAAAACTTAAAATTCACCCCATTTTTGTAATTGAGATTCAACATCTATATTTATATCCTTGATATTCTTTATCCAGGGGAGTGTTATACTTTCTAATATAAGATATAATGCTTTTAGAAAATGTTATGTGACATAAATGATTATTTTAATTAATTTTTCATTCATGGATAAACCAATATTTTTTATTGAGATGATGAATAGAACCTCCCATCCATAATTAGAATAGATTTATTTAGATGTTTTGGATTTTATATTGGTGTACGCCACTACTAATGGTTATCATGAAAAACTTATTTACATCATATAGAGTGTACTATAAGAGAACTAGCTATATAACTTTATATTAATGTGTTAGTTCTGGATTGGTAAGGTACACATCATGGACAATATCATCGCATAAGAAGGTTTGTGAATAGACCTAGAGATGGTTTGGGTAGTGGTTTCAAGGTACAAGACCATGATTATTTTTCATATCTATGGATTCCATGGGTTAGATCAGTTTTAATGGGGAATCATCCAACAATTATTCCAATTTGAATAATAACATTTAAGCTTGAACATAAAGTGGATAAGGATTTAATCATAGAAAGAAGTTAGTAATTCCTTTTTGGAGATGATGAAGCAATTGAAATTAACAATAAAATTGATCATATCTGAGAAAGGTGAGGATTATATTATGTGTTTTTATGCTTCTAGTATCAAATATCATGTTTTTTTATGTAGGGGGTATATTTCTAGCATATGAGTCTTGGAATTTGAGGCCACATGAATAGAATTACCCTAATGATGACATCAATGCAACATCTATGGATTATACTTTAATGTGTTGGAATAATTACCTATGGTAAACAAGATTACTATGTATATGTATCACAATAGACTAAATTATATCAAATTACAAGGATATTTTAAACTCCAGTAATGTATAATAGTTGAGTATATTCAATTATTTGAATTTTAACTAGTATATACTCTCAGTAATGGAAATAGTTTTGTAGATGATTTGTGATGAAAAAAACATACAAATGTGACCTATGAATCTAGTGTTATGTGGAAAATGATATATTTTCAAAATGATATTAATATTTTGGTTTAGGTGATTCATGAGAAGATAAATTACATATCAATTTTAGAGGATTTTTCAATTTTTATTTGGATTAGAGGTAGGTATTATGAATATGTATGTTGTTTGTGCTTGACAGAATGACGTGAATGTGGGGAGTCACCTTCCTTTTGTAGAATATATGAGGATTACAACAACATTGTTAGGAATTAGGTTTTTGTTCTTACAAACATTGGGTATGAGTTGTTGGATGAGTTTCATGCCATGAAATTGTATGTACATTCTTGTGTGACTAAAATGTACCTGGACCTAGGATGAATGTTTTTTTGTGCGGATTTTAAAATAAAGATAGTAGGGGGTGTGAAACTATGCTACAGTAGTCATTTTGTTAAGGTAGAGAATCAATGAACTAGAGGTATATTAATAAAAATCCTCATTTTGGAATGGAAGTGGGAAAAATATTCCATATTATTTATGTTCCGACATATGAGGAATCCTCAGATGAATAATAATATCTTCGTGATTATGGATAGAATAATTAAGGTATAAAATATATTCCTATATGAGAAACTTTTTAGTTTAGAAGTTGGGAAAATTGTAAGATCGAGATACAGTTTGTCTTCGTGGGTTTCCACATAGTATTGTTTCCGAGTGTATATCATATTTCCCTTTGTTCTTCTAGAAGGGTTTATTAATGTCACATAGCATGTAGTCTTATGTTAAAAACCCATTCCACCCATAGATAGATGGAATGTTAGAACCTTTTAAACATGTTCTGAAGGATATGTTTTGAGCATGTGTGTTTGACTTTGGTTGGTCTATAGAGAAGCTCGTGGAACTAGTGGAGTTAACCTATATCAATAGTTATTTGTTAACTATATATATATATAACCATGAGAAGATATTTATGGTATGTCATGTAGATAAAATCTATGATTGATAAAGGTAGGTGAGTCAGAATTGTTAGGACCGAGTCTCACACATGAGACATCAGAGTAGTTGCAACATATTCAGATGTCGGTAGTTACAACATAGAGTGGATAGAAGTTGAATGTAAATCAATTATTATGACACATTGAATTTAAATAGGGAGATCATGTATTCATTATACTGTTACCATTTTTGGGTCACAACAAGATATACACTACTAGAAAAGGGGGCATTGAAGCCCCCCAGAATCGGGCGACCGCCATTGGCGGTCGCTATAGATATCTAATAGCGACCGCAAATGGTGGTCGCTGGCCTTGCTAAAAACAATTCGAGGCTTCCCCCCCCCCTCTCGATCGAACCCTGCTCCCCCCCACCCCCCATCGCCGCCCACCCGACGCCGCCCTCCCCCGCCTCCCGGCCTCCCCCCCCCCCGCCCCCCCCCCCCCCCCCCCCGTCGCCCCGACGCCGCCCTCCCCCCCTCCTCCCGGCCTCCCCCGTCGCCCGGCCTCCCCCGCTCCCACCCCCCCTTCCCCCCCCCCCCCCACGCCGCCCTCCCCCCCCCCGCCCCCGCCTCCCGGCCTCCCCCGCCGCCCGGCCTCCCCCGCCGCACGCCCTCCACCCTCTGCCCTCCGGCCTCCGCCCCCTCAGCCCTCCCCCCACCCCGGACGGCTCCGGCACCCCCGAACAGCCCCCCCCCCCCCCCCCGACCCCGGGCAGCCCCCCCCCCCCTCACTGCCCGTCCCCCATCCACCCAGCGCCTCCTCTCCTCCAGCTCCCCGCCGCCGCCGCCGCCCATTCCCTCCCTTGCTGCACCACCTTTGGCTCCATCTCCCCTTCGCTGCCTCCTCTCTCTCGCTGCACCGCCTTCAGCTCCCCTCCCTTTCAGGTTTGTAGCTCAATCAGGTAACATGGGATTTTAGTTAAATTATTATTTTATCAATGGTTCATAAACAAATGATTAATATTTATTTTAAATATAGTTGATTTGAAAAATGTAAATGTAATAAGTATTGTGTAAATGTTTATTATACAGATATAATTATGGATAAGAGTTGGATTGCTCTTCCAAATCGAACGTCTAGAGAATATTTCAATGGCCTTATGCAGTTTATTGACTTCACAAGAGGATTTAGAAGTGACTATATTAGTTGTCCATGTAGAAAATGTGCTAACAGATATCAATTCACACGAGATACTGTGATGGAGAACCTTTTCCTTAATGAATTTCTGAAAAATTAGAAGAGTTGGACTCATCATGGAGAAGAATATGTTCGTTGTCAAAATACAGATGCAGCTCAGATGGATGTTGATGCAAGGATGACTGATCCAATGCATGAAATGCTTACTGAAATGGTACGTGGGTTTGATCCTGAAGGCATTGACATCTAGAATCCTGAGACCGGTGAGATAAATCTTCGCTCTGGTGCAGATCGTGATTCGAGGAGGTTTTATGGAGCACTTGATGATGCGAAAATAGAATTATATCCTGGATGTACTTCTTACAATAAACTGTCGTTTATCGTGGAGTTGTTGCATTTGAAGACTTTGAATAATTGGTCAGACACATCATTCGACATGCTTTTGGTTTTATTGAGAAAAGTTCTTCCTGTCAACGCTAAGATTCCTGAGTCGTATTACTATGCAAGTAAGTAGACAGAGAAATTAGGTTTTACATATTAGACCATAGATGCATGTGCAAACAACTGTATGTTGTTTAGAAAAGAAACTGCCCATTTGGATATTTGTACGGTTTGTGGTGCTTCCAGGTGGAAAGAGAACAGGGGAAATAATACTCATCAAAGTAAAATTGCGATACATGGGAAACCGATTGCCGTAAAGAAAATGCGTTACTTTCCCCTTAAACCGAGGTTGAAAAGATTTTTTATGTCATCTAAAGTTTCTAATTTAATGAGATGGCATGCAGAAAAAGTTCATGAAAGTGATATGTTAACCCACCCGGCAGACTCTCATGCATGGAAGGATTTTGATAAGAGACATCCCGACTTTTCTAAAGATGTTCGTAATGTCCGATTGGGATTGGCAGCATATGGTTTCAATCCATTCAAGTCTATCGTTGGTGAAACTCATAGCACATGGCCCGTGGTGTTGGTTCCATATAATATTCCTTCGTGGCTTTGTATGAAGCAACGATTTATATTACATTCCACTCTTATTGATGGACCTAAAAGTCCGGGGGATAAGATTGATGTTTACCTTCAGCCATTGATTGATGAGTTGAATGAATTTGGGGCGATGGTGTGATGACTTATGACTGCGAATCGAATGAAATGTTCAAACTGCATGCTTCTTTATTGTGGACAATCAATGACTTCCCAGCTTATGCAAATTTATCAGCATGGAGTACGAATGGGTAATTTTCTTGCCCTTGTTGCAATAAAAGTAAAAAATCTGTATGGCTCAAACATTCCAAAAAATGGGCATACATGGGTCACAGGTGTTTTCTCCCTCCTCAGCACAGATTCAGAAAGGACAGAGGGGCATTTGATGGTTCTAGAGAGTTCATCCCAACACCAAAGATCATGACAGGAGTCGAAATGTTATCGCAGATTGAGGAAGAAAACATCCGCACCGTATATGAAATTCAGGATTTGGTGGCTCCTCCAGTACGTAATATTCGTGCTGTGGGTAGGCAGCGCAGTCACAATTGGAAAAAGAAAAGTATTTTTTATAGTCTTCTTTATTGGAAAACTAACATGTTGAGGCATAATTTGGATGTCATGCACATTGAAAAAAATGTTTGTGATAACATATTGTGGACCATTTTAGGTGTCAGTGGAAAATCAAAGGACTATGTTAATGCACGCCGTGATTTGGAAGAAATGGGTTTAAGGAAATAGTTGCATTTACAGATAGATGAGGGAAACAAGGAATATATGCCTGCTGTACAGTATACGATGACTACAGAGGAGAAAGAAACATTTCTTTCCATTTTGAAGATGGTCAAGGTGCCTGATGGTTATTCTTCTAATATTTCAAAGTGTGTGACTCTGACGAGTAAGAAATTGAAAGGGTTGAAAAGTCATGACAATCACATATTACTTCAGCAGTTGATTCCAATCGAAATTTGTGATTGTTTATCCCCCAATGTTGTTCAGCCCTTGATTGAGATGAGTAATTTTTTTAGACAGCTCTGTTTAAGAAATCAACGAATGAGTGATTTAAAAAGTTTGTAGGACCGAATTGTACTTACGCTTTGTAACTTTGAGAAAATTTTCCCCCCTCATTTTCGATGTTATGTTCCACATGACAGTGCACCTAACTGATGAATTAATGGCTTCTGGTCCAGTGCAATTTAGGTGGATGTATCCTATTGAACGATATTTGAGTACATTGAAAAGATTTCCACGCAACAGAGCTCGTCCAGAGGCATCAATAGCCAATGGTTATTTGATGGATGAATGTACTACCTTTTGTGCAGAATATCTTATGGATGTTGAAACAAAATTATATAAGCCCTCTTGGATTCATGATGGTCCTGTTGGAGAAGGAACCACATTTGATATGGATAACATCGAGTGGATACAAGCATATCGATATATCTTGTTCAATACTCCATCAGTTGCACCATTAAGGCAGTAAGTATCTTCTCAATGTGCTTGTATAACTTTTACATTTTTTGTTTGCATAAGATGATCTTTTAAACATCGTGTTATCATTTGCAGGAAACACATTAATGAGTTAAAAGAAGAGATGCATCGTGCGACTGAGTTGCAAATTCAACAATCTCATTATGCGTCATTTCATGATTGGTTCAAGGATAATGTATGTATAAATTGATTTTCATTATGAGTGAAGTATTATACTAATTCTTTCTGCATATATCAGTATTGATTTTTATAAATTATGTAGGTTCGTAAGCTGAGGGAGTTAGGGGACCCCACACTACCTGAAGTATTTATCCAACTGGCTGAGGGTCCATCTATAACGGCTCGTCGTTATAAAGCTATTGAAGATAATGGTTTTCGATTTTGCATTAAAGATGTTGACGACAAACTAGAAACACAGAACAGTGGCATCGGTTGTCCCTTTGTCGATTCTGGTTATTACTATGGTCAATTGATAGACATCATTGAAGTTGTATACACACATGGTGTGAAGTACATATAGTTAAAGTGTAATTGGGTTGATCCAGTGCGTGGATGTAAAGTCAATCAATGTCAGTTTTCGTTGGTGAATTTTAACTATATGTTATACAGAAATAATGAACGAGTTGAGAATGAACCTTTAATTTTGACATCACAAGTGGAACAAGTATTCTTTGTTACTTTTCCTTCTGATCCAAGTTGGCAAGTTGTTGTCAAAATGTCTTGGCGAGGAGTGTTTTTATTTGAAGAAGATGAACCCGAGACTGTTCTGTTTGTTTACCAACAACTTGATAAACATACCATAGTTCAACGTGAAGAAGATATTTATTGGGTCAGAGCGGTTTTTGAAGGAAAAACGGTCGATTTGCATGCTTAATGAAAGGTATAATTGTTTTCCCTCTATTCAGTAGAATGTCCTAGGATATCATAAATTATCTAATAATTTTATAAGTCTTTATAAGTTTTAATCCTCACTTTTGTAAGTTAATTCAATCATAAATATTTAGGTTGTTTTTACTCTTGATTTATTGATGTTATGGTCGGTGTATCATCCCTTTGAGGTATTCTTCATCTGATTCATGTGCTGCATGAATTTTTATTAGTTCTTTCTAAAATTTGGCTATGCATTGACTGGTTTTGTACATAATTTGTATATCTATTTTGTTAACTTTTTGATTTTTTAAAATTCATTCACAACTAATTATTCAATCCATTTTTTGTTTGATTAACAGTTGTACAAGTTTGATTTTTTAAGAACAATCCAATTTATCTTTTAAACACTTGGGACTCATTACTGATGTTTGAATGTCATTGTCTATATTTTTTATGTAATTGACATACATATATATATATATATATATAACATTTTTCAATTTATATATAAAATTGTTTTCAACAGGATCAGACTCGGCTGCTTCTTCCTCTCGCAGGAGAGGCCCTGGTCGTGGCATATTATCATGGAATTCCGACACGACGATAGATGTTTCATTTGAGGAGGTTTTTCATCCTATGGGACCGAATACCCCGACATTAGTCTTCAGCTGGGTCATATCATACGTGACCCACATCGATTTCCATTGACCACACGTGACTGGGCTTCTATCCCTCATGACACATTAGATCGTCTATGGAGGGAGGTTCAGGTAAGAAAATCATTTTACTTTATTTTCTATATATAAAGAATACTAATATGTTTGATTATTTTCTATATAAAAAAATTTGAAACTATGCCCTGAAGAGTTTCGGCCCGTGTGTATGAGAAAATTCCATAAGAAGTGGAAAGATTATAAAGGCAAAGTGAAGAGGGACCACTAGGTACCAAATGTGGGTGCCCTAGACATTTTGGAAAAAGTCCCAAGAGGTGTCCTCTCGGCTCAGTGGCGTGACTTGGTTGCATATTGGTCTACTGAGGGTGTTGCGGTTTGTATATTAATTATTTTGGTGTATATATATTTTCATGAATATGTAATTTTTTTGAAATTTGAATGAATTGAATGTAGGAGGTGTCAACACGCCATTCTAAGAATAGAGCATTGCAGGGACCACCTCACAGGCTCGGGACTCGTCACGTGTCTCAGATCCGACATGAGGTATATATTATTCATTTTTTAATTTATTAATTAATATGGTTTTGTGTTTATATTATTTTAATATACAGTTGCGAGAGCATGGTGCAGCAACTGATAAAATGTCGGTGTGGATGAGGACTCGTGATCGCAATGATCCAGAGGTTGCAGAATTGATAGTAAGTGTTTGTACTTACCAATAATTACATAAATCTATATGTTAATATATATATATTTATATATATTTAAATATTTCACAGGCTCAATTTGATGCTGAGTTAGAACATCGCCAGAGGACCAGCGACAGCTTCCCATGCGACAGGATGAGATCTTTCATCGCATTATCTGTCGGGACGTACATGGCTATAGTTTGACCTATGGAGCAGGGATTCCTTGTTCTGTAGTGTCACGTGCAGCAGTTTTCGGTCCTGCTGTTGCTCATATGACACAACAGATGTCAGATTTTGAGGCACAGCTGCGCGCTTCTGAGGAGACAAATGCGCAATTGATAGGTGAGGTTAGAGCACTGCGGGAATATGTGCGTCGAGCTGATGGTGCAGGGGATCATACGATGCAGGTATATACTATATTTATTTATTTAATTTAAATTATTTTTGTTATTAAAATATTTATAATGTTTATTTGTTGTAGGCCCCTGGCCCACCAGAAGGAGGTAGCATTCATGACAACGCGTGACGCATCATATATTCACGAGATATGTTTTTTGTTTTTTCTGGCGGGGTTGACATTGATGTACTGTATGTATTCATTTAATTTAAATTAGAAGGTTGTGTACTTATAATTTATTTTTTTTCTTGTTTATTATATGATAGCTAATATTATCTAAGGCGTGCATTTAAAAACTCTAACCCCCCGCACCCCCGTACATCCCCCCGCACCCCCATACAGCCCTCCCTCCCCCCCCCACCGCACCCCCCGGACAGCCCCCCCCCCCCCCCCGCACCCCCGTACAGCCCCCTCGCACCCCCGCACAGCCCCCCGCACCCCCGTACAGCCCTCCCCCCCCCCCCCCCCCCCGCACCCCTGTACAGCCCCCCCCCCCCGGCACCCCCATACAGCCCCCCGCACCCCCGTACAGCCCCCCCCCCCCCCCCCCCGCACCCCCGTATAGCCCCCGCAGCCCCGTACATCCCCCCGGCACCCCCGTACAGGCCCCCGCACCCCCGTACAGCCCCCCCGCACCCCCGTACACCCCCCCCCTGCACCCCCGTACAGCCCCCCCGCACCCCCGGACAGCCCCCCCGCACCCCCGTACATCCCCCCCCCCCCCCCCGCACCCCCGAACACCCCCCCTCGCACCCCCAGACAGCCCTCGCCCCCCCCCCCCCCCCGTACAGCCCCCCCCCCCCCCCCCCCCCCGCACCCCCGTATAGCCCCCTGCACCCTCGTACAGCCCCCCACACCCCCGTACAGCCCCCCCCCCCTCGTCACCCCCATACAACCCCCGCACCCCGAACAGCCCCCCCCCCCCCCCCACACCCCCGTACAACCCCCCACACCCCCGTACAGCCCCCCGCTCCCCCGTACAGCCCCCCTCATCCCCGTACAGCCCCCCCACCCGGCACCCCCGTACAGCCCCCCCCCCCCCCCCCCCCCCCCGCACCCCCGGACAGCCCCCTGGCACCCCCGTACAGCCCCCCCACACCCCTGTACAGCCCCACCGAACCCCCGGACATCCCCCCCCCTCGCACCGCCGAAAAGCCCCCCGCACCCCCGTACAACCCCCTCGCACCCCCGGACAGCCCCCCCGCACCCCCGTACAGCCCCCCGCACCCCCGTACGCCCCCCCCCCCCCCCCCCCGCACCCCCGTACAGCCCCCATGCACCCCGTACAGCCCCCCACACCCCCGAACAGCCCCCCCGCACCCCCCAGACACCCCAGGAGGATGTGGCACATCCATCGGATATGCGGTGCGCGCGGCACGACCGAATGTGTCGTTTTCAGCAGCACGACGCGCGCTGAAATGGCACGTTGGGTGGTCAAAACCACCCGAACGATGTCCGAATGCCACAAAACCGTACGAAAACAGCCGGTGCGTGAATTGTGAAATGATCATCCAGACGGCACGTCATTCGGATGTGCTGTTTGACCGCGGCGGCCAGAAACGCGTTTCCGGCGCCACAAAACACCAAATCGGCGTGCGGCGGTCCAATTCGGAACAAACGTGCTCCGAACGACCTGAAACCACACGTGAACAATAGAAATATTATTCCTGAGATGCAGGTGGAGGCGGCACGTCTATCGGACGTGCGGTGCGCGCGGCACGACCGAATGTGTCGTTTTCAGCAGCGCGGCGCGCGCTGAAATGGCGCGTTGGGGGGTCAAAACCACCCGAACGACATCCGAATGCCACGAAACCATACGAAAACAGCCGGTACTTGAATTCTGAAATGGTCGACTAGACGGCACGTCATTTGGAGGTGCCGTTTGACCGTGGCGGCCGGAAACGCGTTTCCGGCGACATAAAACACCAAAACGGCGTGCGGCGGTCCAATTCGGAGCAAACGTGCTCCGAACGACCTGAAAACACACGAGTACGATAGAAATATTATTCATGAGATTCAGGAGGAGGCGGAACATCCACCGGACGTGCGGTGCGCGCGGCACGACCGAATGTGTCGTTTTCACGAGCGCGGCGCGCGCTGAAATGGCGCGTTGGGGTGTCAAAACCACCCGAACGACGTCCGAATGCCACGAAACCGTACGAAAACAGCCGGTGCGTGAATTATGAAATGGTCGGCCAGACGGCACGTCATTTGGATGTGCCGTTTGACCGTGGCGGCCGGAAACGCGTTTCCGGCGCCATAGAACACCAAAATGGCATGCGACGGTCCAATTCGGAGAAAACGTGCTCCGAACGACCTGAAACCGCACGATAACGATAGAAATATTATTCATGAGATGCAGGAGGAGGCGGCACGTCCATCAGACGTGCGGTGCGCGCAGCACGACCGAATGTGTCGTTTTCAGCAGCACCGCGCGCGCTGAAATAGCGCGTTGGGGTGTCAAAACCACCCGAACGACGTCCGAAAGCCACGAAACCGTACGACAATAGCCAGTGCGTGAATTCTGAAATGGTCGGACAGATGGCACATCATTTGTAGGTGCCGTTTGACCGCGGTGGCCGGAAATACGTTTTCGGCGCCATAAAACACCAAAACGGCGTGCGGCGGTCCAATTCGGAGCAAACGTGCTCTTAACGACCTGAAACCGCACGAGAATGATAGAAGTATTATTCCTGAGATGCAAGAGGAGGCGGCACGTCCATCGGATGTGCGGTGCGCGCGGCACGACCGAATGCGTTGTTTTCAGCAGCTCGGCGCGCGCTGAAATGGCGCGTTGGGGGGTCAAAACCACCGGAACGACCTCCAAATGCCATGAAACCGCACGACAACATCCGTTGCATGAATTGTAAAATGGAAGGGCAGACGACACGTCAATCGGAGGTGCTGTTTGACCGCGGAAGCCGGAAACGCGTTTCCGACGCCATAAAACATCAAAACAGCGTGCGACGGTCAAATTCGGAGCAAACGTGCTATGAACGACCTGAAACCGCACGAGAACGATAGAAATATTATTCCTGAGATGCAGGAGGAGGCGTCACGTCGATCGGACGTGCGGTGCGCGCGGCACGTCCGAATGTGTCGTTTTCAGCAGCGCGGCGCGCGCTGAAATGGTGCGTTGGGGGGTCAAAACCACCCGAACGACGTCCGAATTCCACGAAACCGTACGACAACAGCCGGTGCGTGAATTCTGAAATGGTCGGCCAGACGGAACGTCATTTGGAGGTGTCTTTTGACCGCGGTGGTCGGAAAGGCGTTTCCAGCGCCAAAAAACACCAAAACGGTGTGCGGAGGTCCAATTCGGAGAAAACGTGCTCCGAACGACCTGAAACCGCACGAGAATGATAGAAATATTATTCCTGAGATGTAGGAGGAGGAGGCACGTTAATCGGACGAGCGGAGCGTGCGGCACGACCGAATGTGTCATTTTCAGCAGCACGGCGCGCGCTGAAATGGCGCGTTGGGGGTCAAAACCAGCCGAACGACGTCCGAATGCCAAGAAATCGTACGACAACAGCCGGTGCGTGAATTCTGAAATGGTTGGCCAGATGGAACATCATTTGGAGGTGCCGTTTGATCGCGGCGGCCGGAAATGCGTTTCCGGCGCCATAAAACACCAAAACGGCGTGCAGCGGTCCAATTCGGAGCAAACATGCTCCGAACGACCTGAAACTGCACGAGAACGATAGAAATATTATTCCTGAGATGCAGGAAGAGGCGGTACGTCCATCAGACGTGCAGTGCGCGCGACACGACCGAATATTGCGCGTCAGGGGGTCAAAACCACCCAAACGACCTCCGAATGCCACGAAACTGTACGACAACAGCCGGTGCGTGAATTGTGAAATGGTCGGCCAGACGGCATGTCATTCGGAGGTTCCGTTTGACCACGGCAGCCGGATACGCGTTTCATGTGCCATAAAACACCAAAACATCGTGCGGCGGTCCAATTCGGAGAAAAAGTGCTTCGAACGACTTGAAACCGCACGAGAACGATAGGAATATTATTCCTGAGATGCAGGAGGAGGCGGCACGTCCATCGGATGTGCGGTGCGTGTGGCACGACCGAATGTGTCGTTTTCAACAGCACGACATGCGTTGAAATGCCGCGTTGGGTGGTCAAATCCACACGAATGACTTCCGAATGCCACGAAACTGTACGACAACAGCCGGTGCGTGAATTGTGAAATGGTCGGCCAGACGGCACATCATACGGAGGTTTCGTTTGACCGCTACGGCCGAAAACGCGTTTATGGCGCCATAAAACACCAAAATGGTGTGTGGCGGTCCAATTCAGAGCAAACATGCTTTGAACAACCTGAAACCGCATGAGAACGATAGAAATATTATTCCTGAGATGCAGGGGGAGGCGGCACGTCCATCGGACGTGCGGTGTGCGCGACACGACCGAATGTGTCGTTTTCAGCAGCGCGGCGCGCGCTGAAATGGCACGTTGGGTGGTCAAAAACACCCTAACGATGTCCGAATGCCACGAAACCGTACGACAATATCCGGTGCATGAATTCTGAAATGGTCGGCCAGACGACACGTCATTTGGAGGTGCCGTTTTACTACGGCGGCCGGAAACGCGTTTCCGGCGCCAAA
The DNA here is from genome assembly GCA_963277665.1 of Viscum album. NCBI lineage: Eukaryota > Viridiplantae > Streptophyta > Magnoliopsida > Santalales > Viscaceae > Viscum > Viscum album. The sequence continues at coordinate 1,814,336,343 of OY728147.1, read as the reverse complement.
AAACACCAAAACGGCGTGCGGCGGTCCAATTCAGAGCAAACATGCTCCGAATGACCTGAAAACACACGAGAACGATAGAAATATTATTCCTGAGATGCAGGAGGAGGTGGCACGTCCTTCGGACGTGCGGTGCGCGCGGCACGACCGAATGTGTCGTTTTCAGCAGCGTGATGCGCGATGAAATGGCGCGTTGGGGGGTCAAAACCACACGAACGACGTCTGAATGTCACGAAACCATACGACAACAGCCGGTGCATGAATTCTGAAATGGTCGGCTAGACGGCACATCATTTGGAGGTGTCGTTTGACTGCGGCGGCCGGAAACGCGTTTTCGGCGCCACAAAACACCAAAACGGCGTGCGGCGGTCCAATTCGGAGCAAACGTGTTCCGAACGACCTAAAACCACACGAGAATGATAGAAATATTATTCCTGAGATACAGGAGGAGGGGGAATGTCCATCGGACGTGTGGTGCGCGCGGCACGACCGAATGTGTCATTTTCAGCAGCGCGGCGTGCGCTGAAATGGCGCGTTAGTGGGTCAAAACCACCCGAACGGCGTACGAATGCCACGAAACCGTACGACAACAATCGGTGCTTCAATTATGAAATGTTTGGCCAGACGGTACATCATTTGGAGGTGCCGTTTGACCGCGGCAGCCGGAAACGCGTTTCCGGCGCCATAAAACACCAAAACGGCGTGCGGTGGCCCAATTCGGAGCAAACTTACTCCGAATGACCTGAAACCGCACGAGAACGATAGGAATATTATTCCTTAGATACAGAAGGAGGCGGCACGTCCATCGGACGTGCGGTGCGCGTGGCATGACTGAATGTGTCGTTTTCAGCAGCACGATGCGCGCGGAAATGGCGCGTGGGGGGGTCAAAACCACCCGAACAACGTCCGAGTGCCACGAAACCATAGGGCAACATCCGGTGCGTGAATTCTGAAATGGTCGGCCAGACAACACGTCATTTGGAGCTTCCGTTTGACCACGGCGGCTGGAAACGTGTTTCCGGCGCCAAAAAACACCAAAACGGCGTGCAGCGATTCAATTCGGAGAAAACGTGCTCCGAACAACCTGAAACCGCACGAGAACGATAGAAATATTATTCCTGAGATGTAGGAGGAGGCGGCACGTCCATCGGACGTGCGGTGCGCGCGTCACGACCGAATGTGTCGTTTTCAGCAGCGCGACGCGCGCTGAAATGGCGCGTTGGGGGGTCAAAACCACCCGAACGACGTCCGAATGCCACGAAATCGTACGACAACAGCCGGTACGTGAATTCTAAAATGTTCGGCCAGACGACACGTCATTTGGAGGTGCCGTTTGACCACGGCGGCCGGAAACGTGTTTCCGGCGTCACAGAACACCAAAACGGCGTGCAGCGGTCCAATTCGGAGAAAACGTGCTCCGAACGACCTGAAACCGCACGAGAACGATAGAAATATTATTCCTGAGATGTAGGAGGAGGCAGAACGTCGATCCGACGTGCGATGCGTGCGGAACGACCGAATATGTCGTTTTTAGCAGCGCGGCGCGCGGTGAAATGGCGCGTTGGGGGGTCAAAACCACCCGAACGACGATCGAATGCCACGAAACCGTACGATAATAGTCGTTGCATGAATTATGAAATGGTCAGCCAGACGGCACGTCATTTGGAGGTGCCGTTTGACCGCGGCAGCCAGAAATGAATTTCCGGCGCCAAAAAACACCAAAACGGCGTGCGGCGGTTCAATTCGTTGAAAACGTGCTCTGAACGACCTAAAACTGCACGAGAACGACAGAAATATTATTCCTGAGATGCATGAGGAGGCGGAACGTCAATCGGAGGTGCGGTGCGCGCGACACGACCGAATGTGTCGTTTTCAGCAGCACGACGCGCGCTGAAATGGCGCGTTGGGGGGTCAAAACCACCCGAACGACGTCCGAATTCCACGAAACCGTACGACAACAGCCGGTGGGTGAATTCTGAAATGGTCGGCCAGATGGTATGTCATTTGGAGGTGCCGTTTGACCGCGGTGGCCAGAAATGCGTTTCTGGCGCCATAAAACACCAAAACGGCGTGCGGCGGTCCAATTCGGAGCAAACGTGCTCCGAACGACCTGAAACTGCACGAGAACGATAGAAATATTATTATTGAGATGCAGGAAGAGGCGGCACGTCCATCAGACGTGCGGTGCGCGCGGAACGACCGAATATTGCGCGTTAGGGGGTCAAAACCACCCAAACGACCTCCGAATGCCACGAAACCGTACGACAACAGCCGGTGCGTGAATTGTGAAATGGTCGGCCAGACGGCACGTCAATCGGAGGTGCCGTTTGACCACGGAAGCCGGATATGCGTTTCATATGCCATAAAACACTAAAACGGCGTGCGGCGGTCCAATTCGGAGAAAACGTGCTCCGAACGACCTAAAACCGCACGAGAACGATAGGAATATTATTCCTGAGATGCAGGAGGAGGCGGCACGTCCATCGGACGTGCGGTGCATGCGGCACGACCGAATGTGTCATTTTCAGCAGTGCAGCACGCGTTGAAATGCCGCGTTGGGTGGTCAAAACCACACGAACGACTTCCGAATGCCACGAAACCGTACGACAACAGCCGGTGCGTGAATTGTGAAATGGTCGGCCAGACGACACATCATTCGGAGGATCCGTTTGACCGCTACGTCCGGAAACGCGTTTTCGGCGCCAAAAAACACCTAAACGGCGTGCGGCGGTCCAATTCAGAGAAAACGTGCTCCAAATGACCTGAAACCACACGAGAACAATAGAAATATTATTCCTAAGATGCTGGGGGAGGTAGCACGTCCATCGGACGTGCGGTGCGCGCGCTACGACCGAATGTGTCGTTTTCAGCAGCGCGACGCGCGCTGAAGTGGCGCATTGGGAGGTCAAAACCACCCGAACGACGTCCGAATGCCAAAAAATTGTACGAAAACATCCGGTGCGTGAATTCTGAAATGGTCGGTGAGACGGCACGTCATTTGGAGGTGCCGTTTGACCGCGGCGGCCGGAAACGCGTTTCCGGCGCCAAAAAACACCAAAACGGCGTGCGGTGGTCCAATTCAGAGCAAACGTGCTCCGAACGACCTGAAAACACACAAGAATAATAGAAATATTATTCCTGAGATGTAGGAGGAGGCGGCACGTCCATCGGACGTGCGGTGCGCACGGCATGACCAAATGTGTCGTTTTCAGCAGCGCGGCGCGCGCTGAAATGGCGCGTTGGTGGGTCAAAACCACCCGAACGATGTCCGAATGTCACGAAACCGTACGACAACAGCCGGTGCATTAATTATGAAATGGTCGGCCAGATGGAACGTCATTTGGAGGTGTCGTTTGACCACGGCGGCCGGAAACGCGTTTCTAGCGCCCTAAAACACCAAAACGGCGTGCAGCGGTCCAATTCGGAGCAAATGTGTTCCGAACGACCTGAAACCGCACGAGAATGATAGAAATATTATTACTGAGATTCAAGAGGAGGGGGCATGTCCATCGGACATGCGGTGCGCGCGGTACGACCGAATGTGTTGTTTTCAGCAGCGCAGCGCGTGCTGAAATGGCCCGTTGGGGGGCCAAAACCACCCGAACGACGTCTGAATGGCACGAAACCGTACGACAACAGCCGGTGCTTGAATTCTGAAATGGTCAGCTAGACGGAACATCATTTGCAGGTGCCCTTTAACCGTGGTGGCCGGAAACGCGTTTCCGGTGCCACAAAACACCAAAAAGGCGTGCGGCGGTCCAATTCGGAGCAAACGTGCTCCGAACAACCTGAAACCGCACAAGAACGATAGAAATATTATTACTGAGATGCAGAAGGAGACGGCACATCCATCAGATGTGTGGTGCACGCGGCATGAACGAATGTGTCGTTTTCAGCAGCGCGGCGTGCGCTGAAATGACGCGTGGGGGGGGGGGGTCAAAACCACCCGAACGATGTCTGAATGCCATGAAACCGTACGACAACAGCCGGTGCATGAATTCTGAAATGGTCGGCCATACGGAACATCATTTGGAGGTGCTGTTTCACCGCGGCGGCCGAAAACGTGTTTCTGGCGCCATAAAACTCCAAAACGGCGTGCTACGATCCAATTCGAATAAAACGTGCTCCGAACGACCTGAAACCGCACGAGAATGATAGAAATATTATTCCTGAGATGCAGGAGGTGGCGGCACATCCATCGGATGTGCGGTGCGCACGTCACGACCGAATGTGTCGTTTTCAGCAGCGCGGTGTGCGCTGAAATGTCGCGTTGGGGGGTCAAAACCACCCGAACGATGTCCGAATGCCACGAAACCGTACGACAAAAGCCGGTGCGTGAATTCTGAAATGGTCGTCCAGATGGCACGTCATTTAGAGGTGCCGTTTGACCGCGGCGGCCGGAAACGCATTTCTGGCACCATAAAACACCAAAACGGCGTGCGGTGGTCAAATACGGAGCAAACGTTCTCCGAACGACCCTAAACCGCACGAGAATGATAGAAATATTATTTCTGAGATGCAGGAGGATGCGGCACGTCGATCAGACGTGCGGTGCACGTGGCACGACCGAATGTGTCGTTTTCAGCAGCGCGGCGCGCGCTGAAATGGAGCGTTGGGGGGGGGGGGGGTCAAAACCATACGAACGACGTCCGAATGCCACGAAACCGTACGACAATAGCCGGTCCGTGAATTCTGAAATGTTCGGCCAGACGACACATCATTTGGAGGTTCCGTTTGACCGCGGCGGCCGGAAACGCGTTTCCGGCGCCCCAAAACACCAAAACGGCGTGCGACGGTCCAATTTCGAGCAAACATGCTCCGAACGAACTGAAAGCACACGAGAACGATAGAAATATTATTCCTAAGATGCAGGAGGAGGCGGCACGTCCATCGGACGTGCGGTGTGCGCGGCACGACTGAATGCGTCGTTTTCAACAGCTCGACGCGTGCTGAAATGGCGCGTTGGGGGGTCAAATCCACCAGAACGACCTCCGAATGCCACGAAACCGCACGAAAACATCCGTTGCGTGAATTGTGAAATGGAAGGGTAGACGGCACGTCAATCAGAGGTGGCGTTTGACCACGGCAGCCGGAAACGCGTTTCCGGAGTCATAAAACACCAAAACGGCGTGCTGCGGTCCAATTCAGAGCAAACGTGCTCCGAAAAACCTGAAACCGCACGAGAACGATAGGAATATTATTCCTGAGATGCAGGAGGAGGCGGAACGTCCATCGGACGTGCGGTGCGCGCGACACGACCGAATGCGTCATTTTCGGCAGCTCGGCGCGCGCTGAAATGGCGCGTTGGGGGGTCAGAACCACACGAACGACCTCTGAATGCTATGAAACCGCACGACAACATCCGTTGCGTGAATTGTGAAATGGTCGGGCATACGACATGTCAATCAGAGGTGCTGTTTGACTGCGGCGGCCGAAAATGTGTTTCCGGAGTCATAAAACACCAAAACGGCGTGCAACGGTCGAATTTGGAGAAAACGTGCTCCGAACTACCTGAAACCGCATGAGAACGATAGAAATATTATTCCTGAGATGCAGGAGGAGGCGGCACGTCTATCGGACGTGCGGTGCGCGCGACACGACCAAATGCGTCGTTTTCAGCAGCTCTGCACGCGCTGAAATGGCGTGTTGAGGGGTCAAAACCATCTGAACGACCTCCGAATTCCACGAAACCGCACGACAACATCCGTTGCGTGAATTGTGAAATGGACGAGCATACGGCACATCAATTGGAGGTGCCATTTGACCGCGGTGGCCGGAAATGCGTTTCCAGAGACATAAAACACCAAAACGGCGTGCGACGGTCCAATTCAGAGCAAACGTGCTCCGAAAACCCTGAAACCGCACGAGAACGATAGGAATATTATTCCTGAGATGCAGGAGGAGGAGGCACGTCAATCAGACGAGCGGTACGCACGGCACGACCGAATGCGTTGTTTTCAGCAGCTCAGCGCGCGCTGAAATGGCGCGTTGGGGGGTCAAAACCACCCGAACGACCTATGAATGCCATGAAACTGCACGAAAACATCTTTTTCATGAATTGTAAAATGTTCGGATAGACGGCACGTCAATCGGAGGTGTCGTTTGACCACGGCGGCCGGAAACGCGTTTCCAGAGTCATAAAACACCAAAACGGCATGCGACAGTCGAATTCGGAGAAACGTGCTCTGAATGACCTGAAACCGCATGAGAACAATAGAAATATTATTCCTGAGATGCAGGAGGAGGCAGCACGTCCATCGGACGTGTGGTGCGCGCGACACGACCGAATGCGTCGTTTTCAGCAGCTCGGCGTGCGCTGAAATTGCGCGTCGGGGGGTCAAAACCGCTCGAATGACCTCCGAATGCCACGAAACCGCACGACAACATCCGTTGTGTGAATTTTGAAATGTTCGGATAGACGGCATGTCAATCGGAGGTGACGTTTGACCGCGACGGCCGAAAATGCGTTTCCGGAGTCAGAAAACACCAAAACGGCGTGCGACGGTCGAATTCAGAGAAAACGTGTTCCGAAAAACCTGAAACAACACGAGAATGATAGGAATATTATTCCTGAGATGCAGGAGGAGGCGGCACGTCCATCGGATGCGCGGTGCACGCGGCACGACCGAATGCGTCGTTTTCAGCAGCTCGGCGCGCACTGAAATGGCGTGTTGGGGGGTCAAAACCATCTGAATGACCTCTGAATGCCACAAAACCGCACGACAACATCCGTTGTGTGAATTGTGAAATGGTCGGAGAGATGGAACGTCAATCGGAGGTGCCGTTTGACCGCGGCAGCTAGAAACGTGTTTCTAGAGTCATAAAACACCAAAACGGCGTGCGACGGTCGAATTCGGAGCAAACGTGCTCCGAAAAACCTGAAATGATAGAATTTCTTAAATGGGGGGTTTTAAATTATTATAGCACAATGATTCGATATTATACATATATTTAATATTATATATATTAAAACACTTAAAATATATTATATATATATATATATATTTAAAATATTGTATTTAATAGTATATATGTGAATATTTTTTTTAATATATATATATATATATATATATTTATTTATTTTAGTGGACAATTTTTTTTAAAAAAAAAATCTATAGCGACCCCCAAAAGCGGTCGTTGGAGGCCGAAAGCCGGGTCTCCTATATCGACCGCCATTGGCAGTCGCTATAGGCCTCTAGCGACGAGGCTAAAGCGACCGCTAGAGCCCTAAAGCGACCGCTTTTGGCGGTCGCTAAAGGCGGTTTTTTAGTAGTGATAGAGGTATGAAATATTGGCATGCAAGTTTGTTGAAACAAAGGTGGTTGTGGAGAGAATCGGGTTGATGATGTACATGTCAGATATTTCGCTAATATATTGTGTTATGCATGGCCATTTTTATGTTTCAATACTTCAGTGGTAACACCCAAACCCTTTTTAGTTTGACCGATGAGGATGATGTTGATCTAGAGATAGATGTTTCCATTGAGGATAATCTGATATGGGTGTTGGATCATTATCATAAATTTTTACATGGAATGATTTTTCAAATAGTTCATTTATTATAGAAACATGTTCAGTTTAAAAAGGAAATATGGTTTAGGGAAGAAGATATATGTGTTCAATTTCCCATTATTTTTAACATGGAATCATATATATTTTAGGGAGTAAAACATGAGGTTGTACTGTTATAAGATGTGGAGATTGTAAAACCTCACCAAGTTTGGTATATTCATCAGGCTTTTTTACACGTAAAATTTATCATTGTGATGATTAAATTTAAAATTTTATTTTACATTGGACGTTATAGTGAAAAAATTTGACATAAATGGATGCAAAAGGGTCGTCCACGATTGTTAAATTATCTTCCATATCCATATGCCATGGCCCAACAAACTGTGAAACCCTAGAGAGAGTAATTTTTCATAGAAGGATCAGGTGTTTTCAAACCCTGTACCTATAAAGAGATATTTCAATCCACCTATAGGAGGATAATTGTTAAGGGAAATGGTTTTGGGAAACCATGTTCCCCAGTCCATCTAACCATGTGTGGGTTTATAATTCACCTGATTTTAAAAAAAATCATGAGCCCCCATTTTAAAACCAAATCAACACCCATTCGAGCCTACAATTGATTTCATGATTTTGGATCCCTCTAGACAGATTCAGATCCATTCTGATGACCGTTATTCATGATTCTAAGAATGGATTGAAAATATGCACCCCTATGGGTAATAGGATCTCATCTGTTATAGTTTCCTCCTCTTTCCCATTCTTCTTCCATTTATAGTCGGATGTTCTTCATTGTTTTGGGGTGTGTATATATATATATATATATTGATCTAGGAATGATAGATATAGTTCATGAATTAGCGGATCCTGATTTTCTCAATCTTGAATTGTTGTTTTTGATATAGATCTCAAGATACGTTGTTATTACGTTCAAACTGGGGATTTTTGTTCTGCGGTTTTCATCAACGAATTTAGGTAGGTGGCCTATCATTCAAATTCTAAATTCCTGATTTAATTTATGTGCATTGAGTGATAGAATTTATATTAGGTGTTTATCAATTGGTTTTTTGTTTTAATTAATTAATTTTGGGAATTAATTTAATTGGGAGAATGTGAAATTATGGATTTTTGCATTATAGATTTGAATAATGAATTATTGAACTAATTATGAGATATTGATATAAGTGATTTGAGATAATTAATCAAATAAATAATTATCATTTGTTGATATTTTTTTATTTTATATAATAAATTGATGAATTAATTATTACATATTGATATTGATTATTTGATATAATTAATTGAGAAATTAATTATGCGATACTGAGATATGGATATTCATTAATTAAATGATCAGTTAATTAATGTGATAGGAGTGATTTATTAGTAGGGTATTAATTAATCTAATTCATTGGATGATCTATTTTGTCAATATGTAATGAAGTCGATGTAATTATTTAATTGTTTAATTCATTTATAGAATTACATAGATTAAATATTTTTTGAATTAATTTATGGAATGATGTGAATATGACATTTTAATATTTGATTAATTAATTATCCAGTTAATTAATGTGTAGTTATGATATATGTATCAGGTTAATATAGGTGCAATTTTTTAATTTTGTTATATGTGAATTTAAATAGTGAATGTTAATAAAGAATTTTAATAATGTATTATGATAACATGAATAATAATAATAGATTAAAAATTTTAAATGATGAAAAGTTAAAGTGGCTTTCAAACATGTATTATTAAATATGAATTGTATCTAGTTAATTACGTTATGAAATGATTAATGGTCACATGGACATTTAATTGTGGATTATAAAAATATTAATTGTAACAATTCCATTAATTGATGAAACGAAGAATGGTAACAATGGAATTAAATCATGCATTATAAAATATTATAGGTAATATAGTAATTCAATTATGAATTGATGAATGGTGACCTATAAATTTTATTATGGATTATGAAAATATTATTTGTATTAATTAAATTCAATTTTGAATTATACATGGAAACAATTACATTTAGGTATACAATTTTTGTTCTACTATCCTTGGGAACACTTGTTTTATGTGCTCAAATAATGAGTGAATGAATATATAAAAACTACATATAATATTGATTTTATTTATTATTTATACCACAACATACACAATATATACTGATTAATTTTCTTAAACACCATTACTGGTGGACTAAATATTTTCCCCACACCCTACTCAGGCTTCCAGATCGGTACTCGAATAGATTTCATGGTTACATGAATAGATTATGGGAAAATTCTTTTGTTAGATGGGTGAGTTGGGATTGATCATCCATCAGGGAACTAGACTTGGTTCGTGAACCTCTTATGTGTTATTCATGTCTTTACTTATGACTTTCATTTTATGCTTTACGATTACTCTAGCATATAATATCTAATATTTTGTCTTTATAATGAATTTCCATTTTTTGTCATCTTGAAATATTGTATTATCCTAGATAAATTAAATAGTTTCGTTATTAATTTTCTTATTTATTTACACTAGTTTACTACTCTTATAAATAGGGTATAGTATCACCATGACTGATAGTAGACCCTCACTACTAATCGAGAGCCTATAGTATACGTGGAGGCATGCTTGAGGTCATGTCGTAGTCTAGCTCGGGGAATCAATCTGTGGAACAAAGGCCAAGATGTTACATATATATTAGGGATAAAAATCTATTAATAGAAAAATATTTAATAAACAATGTCTAGTAATGATAGTAATAATATCAATAGTGAATAGGGATGAATTTATTAAATTATAAATTTTTAAAAATAATTAATGTTAAGTTATTTGACAATGGGAAATAAAATATTTGAATAAGCATGTTTATATAAATTTTTTTTCAAATTGATCATATAAATACACTTAATTCTCCCCAAATTAGGGTATGTAATACACTAAATTGGAGACATGAATTTCAATTGTGATTCATAACATGTTTGAACTTTCATTTAAAAACCTTGAGTCATAACACAATTTACTTAGGATTTTTCCACATAGAGGAACAACCTAAATTGTTCATTGATTTTATCAAAAAACTGGAGAACAAAAGACCTACCATTATCTATCATTATGAATTACCTATGATGTCCCTTTTGGGTTAGTATCACCAAACACTATGGTCCCGTTTTATAATTCAAAATCCAAAAACACTAATTATGTACATAAATCTATTTGAAAATCTTAAAATCACCAAAAAATAGAAAGATTATGAGTGATTGAATGTTGATGTATCATAGATCAAATTATTATGAGAAGTTTAATTGATCCTGTGGAATCCTATAAAATGTATCAAATCCTCAGTAATATCAAAATGGTATAATAACGTTCAACATGTAGTAACATTCCTCTAATTTTCTTAGTATATAACATTTATATCTCCCACAATTAATGCATCATCATCACATACATTCATATTTATTGTTTCCATCAAATTCATTTTATATATTTTCATTATGAAATGAAAATTAAAAATATGTCACATATTAATAACCACATTAAATGTTCTTGATGTTTTAATTAATCTTTTTTGAAGCCTCACCACACATGTTAAATTTTTAAACCACATAAATGAATTTCAATGCTAATGATCAGGATATTTATTCTTTTAGATTTAATTATTTATTAAACATGACTGGTTCATTTCATCATTAGAAAAAATGTCTAGTGTAGTTGTATACAATAAAATTAAAATCAATCTTTATCCTTATTTATATAATTAAAATATGAATCAATTTTTAAATCGAATAATAAATAAAAACTGAAATAATTATAAAAAAAATATAAAATTCAATATAATAAATTTCCAGTAATTTCTATAGAAAATTAATTATCAAATGATTTTCTAGATTTTCATAAATATATTTTAAATTATGTACTCATTGGAGCGATTGATAGTTTACAATTATCAAAAAATAAAATATTTTAAATGATTCACATGATAGATTTAAGGAGAAAAACCCCATCAAAAAATTTCTAATATTTGAATCCATTGAATGAATTTGAATTCACCATTTAAAATCTAATCATATACAAATTTCATTAATATTGAATAATAAAAAAATATTGTTCAATTGATATTAAAAAATATATGATGTAAATTTTTGTTTGTAAAACAGTTTTTTAAAATAAAAAAAATTATCTTTAATTAAAATAATATGAAGAATAATTATGTTCTTATAGAACTTTAGAGGGTTTTGAATCAGGATTTTGATGATTATAAGTTTTATAAATAGGGGTTATCTTACTTATACTTCTTCAGAAATAAATTCATTATGACACCAACTTTTTTCCTCCATTGATATTTCTTATATCTATGAAATAAATTATAAGATAGTTTAATTCAAATATAATATAACCCCATAATTAGGGAATATTTTTTTAACATAATTTATAACTTATTCATGGAATTTTTTTTAAAACAAATTTGGATTTATAAAAACAATTTTTCCAGATTTGTCATGTTTAATTTTACCAATTAATTGTTATTATTTAGTGAGTTCATCTTAATAACATAATTTATTTCTTATAATAAAATTAAATTCAAATTTTATATGAAAATTAAATTATAATATGTAATAACATAATTAAGAGTTTATAGAAATGATTAATTAATGAATTAATTATTTGTAGATAAATTCTGTAATTAATTTTTAGGCTGATTTTGGAATACCATTTTCTCTTCAATATATCATGAAGACTATTACTATATGTTTTAGCATATTTTTTATAGGTTTATCCACCACATTCAACAAGTTATATTTAATTTCTGGGTAAAACATTTAAAATTTTAAAATATCTAAACTCTAATTAAATATGGGTAAATTCAAATTTTTTTTATTTCAATGAATATTCATCAATATTAAACTCTATAGACTCAACAGACACCATGGTTCACTTATTATATATTTTATGGGTATTATAATAATGTAAAAATCTGAACATATATCTTCATCTTAATTTTCATTAAACTTATGTTGGGAATATTTTTTCTTAAAAATTATAAAATTACCTCAAAATATTCAAATATATATTTACTGGTTTTCTAATGTTCTAATATTAATATGATATACACATTGAAATTCATACAGAAATAAATATATTATACACAATAAATTTTGTGTTAAAATAGATTATCTAAAAATATATATGTTTATGAAACTCATGTAGAATTGTAATATCCTTTTCATTTAAATTCAAATAATTTCCTCTCTATAACACCATGGTGCTTTTCTATTGTAGGGGATGATTTTTTATAAAAAAAAATTTATGTATTAAAAAAATTAAATACTCGATTTCTAAATTATGTGACCATCCCACATATAATTAATAATGTTAAATAACAAATTTCATATTGTAATTTTCAATTTACATTAATTTTCTCAAAGTGTTTCATATTTATGGGAATAAAACTAAACACACTTTTATCTGATAATATAATTTAAATTAAATGAAAATTACATTAATAGATGGAAATATATATTAATGTTGAATTTATGAGTGGGGGTGGTGAATTTTATTCATTAAAAAATAATTGCAAAAATAAAAAACTACAACTATTGAACATTTATACACTACCTTTCCTCTTTTTTATAAACAAAATATACAGTGTATGATAAGTCATATAATAAAACATTTTTTGTGGATGAAGGAAAAATACCCTATAGTATAGTCCTCCAAAACCCACTTCTAAATATTGGTTATTTTCATTATGGTGTCCTTTTCCAAGTGATTTAGATAGTTGATTGAAAGAAATTGTATCATGTTACATATTATTTTACAAGGAAAATATGTATAACAAACACATTTCTTTAAAATAATCAATACATGTGTTTTTAAAAAAGTTATTTAATTAATATTAAAAAATTACCTTTAAAATAATTTAGACATAGATACTAATTTAATCATATTATGTGATATTTAATAGAATAAGTATGTCACTGGAGTGTATTATTTATAATGATACATTTATTGACTATAATTTATATTACTATATATTAATTATTGTGGAGTGTAGCTTTTTATAGATGTAATATAAAAACTATAATAGATATACCATGTCTAAATCAGAATTATATTTCAATATGATTAAAATAATATAGAACATATATCATAGGGTACAATAACATCTAGTTTTTTTTCTTTTAGTGATTAAAAATGTCATCCCAAAGCTTTAGATCAATATGTTATAGCAATAGATAAAGAAATATCTATTGTAATCTTGAATATTCAGCCATTATTTCCAGATGAAGATATCAAGAACATTAAGGATCAAATATTCAAGATATGTCCCTTTAAGGATATAAGAAAATATCACAAATTACTTATGTCCAAATAGATCAATAAAACATTTCCATATAAATCATGAATCAAACATCTCAATATAACTAATATTTAAAAACCAGGAACATTATAAATTTAATACATCCCATATTGATCAAGGTGGATATTTATGATTTTTTATATATATTAACATTTTTTAAAATGTATATATAAATGTCTACTCCAATAATACTTCTATATAGTCAATAAATAAATAAAATTTTAAATACCAATGGAAATTTGATCAACATAGAGATCAATCTACTTGATTGAATCAAATTTTATGGAATCGAGCATATAGATTAATCTAAACACAATGTAAATTGATATTATTATTTATTTATTTTTTTCTAATTTGAGCCATATCACCTTTTTAGGCCACTTACATTAGGTATGTAACAACGACCCATCAATAATAGCATGATTTTCCATCAAGATAATCAATAAATCAATACACCTATTTTTTTTCTAGAGTGATGTAAAAACTTAATTATCAAATTTTATAATCTTAATTTAATAAAATAAATAAATTAAATTAAATCATAATATTAAAAATTAACATATGAATATATTTATTTATTTTTATTTATTTATATTTATTAGGAATACTAAAAAAATACAATTTCTCAAATACTTTATTTCTTTTCATCAAATCAATCAATGTACAAGACTACATATATTATGTATTTTCTCTTAATGAGACATAATCTAAATTTTATTTATAATCCCACAATTAATATTTCCTGAATCATAAATTTTAATGAGTTTATTATAAGTTAAATTATATTCTTATAAACACATTTTTCAGTGAGTATTTTTTAATTTCATTGTATTGAATGATATTAAAATAAATTTCATCCATTTTGATAAATTTCATCATGCAAAATATAATCAATATGTGGAATGTAGAGGCTCAAATTTCAAAAAATAGAAGCTGTTAATTTTTATCATTATGAATAGTAAAAGAGGTAAATATTTGTCACATCGTTAAGGATTAAATTGGTAAAATGTGTTTAAATCCATGAAATAGGTTCACAATTCAACCCAAAGCATACATAAATTTTCTTGGACTGAAAAAATAAGATTTATCCTCTCAAATTTTAATATATTATTTAATAGTGAGATCTTACCTTGATACATCCAATTTTATTATTTTATGTATTTAAAATAACAAAATATGACTCTCTTGAAATTAAAATCTCCAAAATATTCACATGAGAATAAAAATTGGATACATTTAGTATTAAAATTTTATATTAAAATTTTATTAATTAATTACCCAAAATTATTTTTTATAATTTAATGAGAAAAAAATTACCACAGATTATTACTAATCCCATACTCAATGATTGTGAAAATATTGAAAAATCACGTTAATGTTATTAGAAACACAAAAAGTAATATTATCTATGTGAGTTATATATCTCCAGAAGAGTTGTATATGATTAAATAATAATATGTATGTGGGAATGGTATCAGTGGAAAATATATTTATCTATTTATGAAAATAATGTAAAATTAATAAAATAGTTTTACATGTGACATTAGTGATATTTTATGAAAAATAACTTTTTATTATACTATATAAGAAACATAAAAAATTAAAAAATGACAATTAGGATGATTATTATGTAAAATTTAATAACTTTTACTTTTATGATCCAATTATTACATTATAAATATAATTATATGCATTTAATATTGAAAAATTCATTATTTTAGTTATGATTAAAAATGGTTACCAAAAGGGTTTTAAAAAAGATAATACTTTCATTGATAAATAAAATGATTAATCCCCATTTTTTCGATTTATTTCAACCATAAAATTATAACGCTAATTTATTATTCATTCATTTTTCCTTATTCAATGAATGTTACATAATACTATTTTGAAACCTTGAAAAATATATGTGTGCCACTCACCTTAATTATAGAAGGGAACCTACTTCTCTCATGTCTTCAAACAATTGATGACATTATTCATGAATATAACCTTATTATTTAAATCCATAATTTCTTTATACTGATTCACGTGATAAATTGTTTCCCAAAATACAATGAATATGGGAATTAAAATGGATCTAAAAGAGGTTCCTCTAAATGACGGTAATCGTCTAAACCTCACTCTTTAACTTTTTTTATTTTTCTAAAATAATTTCTTTTCCAATAAATAAAATTTTTATAAACCCAATATCTAACATACAATATAATTTTTTTATTTCTATAGAATAATATATAGGCATATCATTCTCAATAATATGGAATATGGAAGTATCGCACGTTAATATGTGTGGACTACTGCTTCCACTTAGTGATAAAATTAATTTATCATCAATATATTTCAAATATTCTAATAATGACAAGGTTGAAGTATATATATGATATATATGAAATAATTATTATTCTATATTTATAATAACATATAAACCATATTACCGACTAATATGTTGGAAAACGATAACGTCTCTTATGCATATGTGTGGACTACCACCTGCACGAAGTGATATAATTATTTTAATTAATACAATTCATGAATGGTAAAAATTAATTATTTAATTAATATATATTATATACATGACATTAAAATTATTCTATATTGGTGAATTATTATTCTTCATTATTGTTTTTCATCCGTTGAGAAAACGAAACAATATTTATGCATATATATATAGCATACAATCTCCACAAACACTTTAATTCATTTTCTATATCATCCTTTCATGATTTTTTTAAAATATGAATATATTTAATATAAATATAATTTATGTAATTATTGAAACCGTTATAATTATATAAAAATCTGAAATATTCACACACTGAATTTTCTAACAAAAACATTCGTGAAAATAAAAACACATGACACTCAGAAATGAAAATTTAGATAATGAATTATTAATAAATATTTATTTATTTTTTATTTGTGCATATTAAATGATATTATATGTATTTATTGTTTTATTTTTCATAAGTTTAATAAAATTATATTTAATATAGATGAGTAAAAAATTTTATATATTGAAATTAAAATTTATGGTACGAGTTTATTCACAATCTCATCGACCAATAGGATTATTTATATCTATGTTTTGAGGATATGAATTATATGATATTTTTATCATAAAACCTGAAAATTTTCTTTCTTAAATTTAATTCTATTTTTAATGTACTATTTCTATAATTACCTTCTTATAAAATCAAAATGACTAAATTAATGTATTCTGTAACATCCCATTTAAATATGGAATAATTTTTTTTCATACTTATTAATATTTTTGAATTAAATATTTATTTTACATTAAAGGGTATGTTATGTTCTATGGCGTACCTGATACGTAACAATGAGTTTCTTGGAAATCTTATATAGCACCCAACATTGAGTTATACAGAAAAATAATAGTATAATAATATTATTTTAAATAACAATTAAATCCTAGATGTTGTATAGGCAGGACTGAATAGAACTAACCATATTATGACTAAATATCTTTCTTATATGTTTTTATATTTATCCAATATATTTTGGAGGCTTAAAATAAGAAAGAATCTGATTTTGATACAAAATACTCCAATATTCGTTAAAAGAAAAATTTACCTCTATATGAAGGGGAACACTTTTAAATATATTTTTGGTAATTTTATATGTTATATTTTAAAATAAAAAATTCTGCTTTTATAATTGGAACATCAAAATTTACTTTGGATTAAATTTTTGTATTTTTCTAATAATGATCATTTTTTATGAATAGTAAATAATACTGTATTTTAATTCATAATTACCGTTTAATATAATTTATTTATATGGTTGTATTATTTTTATAAATATTTTTAATTCATAATTAGATTATATTTTTACCATTTAATCCTATTTTTTTGGAAATAATTTCAATTTAAAATTGGACAAAAACAAGTGTCTGTCTTTTGATAGTTATTATTTCTTAAAAACGTTATTTTTTGTTTTGAAAATGGTAATTAATTTTAAAATAATTACTTATATATATGTGTTTTGAATTTAGAATAATATTTTAATGATATGGAATCCGGACGTCCCAGTTGTGTAAATATACAACTTTTGTTTTTAGAAATTTTAAATATTTACTTCAGTAAATATTTTATTTACCACGGTTAATGGGTAAATATGATAAATAAGGTAAAAAAATTATAATAATAATAAATTTACCTATCATGTGTCCAAATCATATAGGATGATAACTTTTAGACCATGGGAATCCTTGGGTTGATTTTGGGACCCTAGGGATCCCCTTAAGAGTGATAATGACACTTTATATTAATTAATTTAAAGTAAAGGAAAAAATGATTTAAACATATATATTTTTGTAAATAAATTTTTACATTGGGATATATAAGTTATCTCTTCAACTATAAATATTTATAGTAAAGATAATTAAATTTCATACATCATGTTTTTTTATAATTTTTAGATTTCAAATAAAAAAAATTATGACACAATAATGATGCAGTGTTTACCTCTTTAAAGAATTATTTAAATAAATAATATTATAAAAATTAAAACAATATCTAAAACATGTCCAATAATTATTGGATTATTTTTTTAAAACTACAATCATCTTTTCTTCAACATTAATGTGTTTTGGACCTTTAGAAATGAAAAATCATTATATAATAACACAATATTTTCAAACTATCATAAAGAGCCACCCCACCCCCTTATTAAAAGACCTCACTTATAACCCATTCCTCACACTTATCAATCCCAAAGGCTTGTCCAACCCCTTCCCAAATAAATTCTTTTGGATCAAACCAAATTGAGTTACCCGGTTTTAATGGTAACGCCTTATCATAAGTTCTTTTGTTATATTTTCCTTCTCCAACCCACAGAACACTAGTTATTTCGTTTGTTATATAACAAAAAAAAGTATCTTTAATATAATAATAATATTTAATGATAATTATTCTATCAACAATTCCACACACCTCCATCTAATGGGTAAAAAATATACAGTTTTTGTGGACGGTGAACTAATGCCTCACAAAATGATGATTGTTCAATATTATCCTGCCACCTCAATTGGTAGACATTATGGTGGCACTGTATTTATATTTGATATATATCATATTTATGTTCTCCATATGACTCTTTAATATTTATTTAAATACATATCATTATGATTTCTAATGTATGTAAACACAATAATTTCATTTGAGGGGGAACAAACTACCACCTCCTTGAGGTGATATGATTTGATCATGACATACATAAAATGAATAAAGTATATATTCAATGAATTTATGAAACATATATATCATATGACATAATATTGGAATTCAAATATACCTTTTTATCATTCAGACTCCATTCCTTATAAAAACAATGAAAGTAGAGTTCATGAGAACGTACGACTTACCGTCTCTGTGAACGATGTATTTCATTCCTTATATCCAAATGTTATTTACTATTATAAATATAAAAAAATAATGAATATATATGAAATATATGATATTCAAATCCGGAATATGATTCTAGAGAAAATATAATTTTGACCAAATGGACAATTTGTTACTATAACAAGTTCATTTTTTGAGTCAAGTTCTGAACATCGACAAAATATCCTATATTAGAACAAATAATTAACAAATTATTATATCCAAGTAATAAGTAATATAAAATGAATAATAAACTTAAAAATTGTTTTTAATCAAGTAAAAATAAACATATGTTTGTTATTCAAGAAAAATAAGGAACTAATGAGTCAATTAGGACACACGGTAAGTGGTTTTTTATCTCACTTTTAATTCAGCGAGATTTCAATTGTTCACCACTTATTTATTTCATATGGTGTATTGTGTGTGGAATTTTTATATATATTATCATGTTTATTTTTAAATTTAATGTATTCTGTGATTAATTTTGTGGTTATTAACTTTTGGTCATATGACTCGATTGATTACATCTTAGAAAGGGGATATCATATCACTTTTTATTCCCATGTCATTCATGCGATATTTTCCACTATTAAATTTTATGTTGTTTATATACTAATAATTATTTTATTATCTGTGTAATATATATTAATTTATGGGTATATACATATTTATTTTATGATCATTCTTTCATGGGGTGTATGTTTCGTATGTTACCAAATCGGTCAGGGAACCTTTCACCTTCCTCTTCTAGTCAAAGACTTATATTTTGTTATGCCTTTTAATTTATATCATTTTATGTTGGGATATGTTCTTATAATTCCTCATTGCTGTAAATTTCATGTCCATGCGATATGGTACCCTTAATTATTTAATCAACTAATTTTCATAATTTTAATGTGACGCCGTTAGGCTATTGAATTTTTATAAGGGTACTTCTTTACCAAAATTTATTTCTTTGGGTTAACCTTATACATCTTCATTGAAACATGATATAAATAGGTGAGAATGAACTTTGACTATTTTAAAAATAATATAAAATTATATTGGGTGTACTTTTATTTTTTACACTTAATTATGTCATTGATTTATCCTTAATCCAAAGATATGATATTTGTAAGGGATTTAATCTCAATTAACATTCAATAGAGACTCCATTTTAGTTATGAACAAAGTCACATTTATATGATATATATACTGTACTTTGGAATATTATACCATGAATCCCTTTATTCTGAGTTTAAGCATAAATACTTTAATATTCTTTAAATGGCTGTTTTATCGCCTTTTGATGGAGAACCCTATTTAAATATATTTTTTTTACTTTTATATGTTCTATTTGTCGAAATAAAATTTCTACATTAGAATCAGGACCTCAAAATTTACTTTGAATGAAATTTTGGTATTTTTCTGTTAAAGTTCATTTTTTATGAATAGTGGGAAATTAAGTATTTTAATTCGAAAAAACCTTTTTATACAATTTTTTAATATTGTTAGATTATATTTATTAATATTTTTAATGTTTAATTAGAATATATATTTACCATTTAATACAATTTTTGTCATTAGAAGTAATTTCATTTTGAAATTTGATAGAATCAAGTGTCAATCTTTTGAAAATTATTATTTCTTAAAAACACACTTTTTTGTTTTGATAGTGGGAATCAATTTTAAATTAATTTCTAAAACTTCCTAGTTTTGAATTTAGAAAAATTTACTACATATATGGAATCAAGAGGTCTAAATTGTGTAAATATGTAACTTTTATTTTTAGTCATTTTAAATATAACTATAGTAAATATTTTATTTACCATAGTTAAAGGGTAAATATGGTAAATAAAGGTAAAAAATAATATTATAATTAAATTAAATTAACCTCACATGTGTCCTAATACTATCGGATTATAAATATTATACCATTGGATTATTTGGGTCGATTTTGGCACACCATGGAGCCACTTAAGAGTGATAATGACACTTTATATTAATTTATTTTAAATTAAGAAAAAAATGACATTAACATATGTCTTTTAGTAAATAAAATTTTACATGGAGTTATATGTGATATTTATTAAAATATAAATATTAATAATAATAATAAATATATTTCCTACATCATGTTATTTTATTTATTTCTAGACATCCAAAAAAATTATTTATGACACAATAATGATATAGTGTTTACCTCATTAATGAATGATTTAAATAAATTAGATTATAAAATTTTAAAAAAAAATAAAACCTATTTAATTCTTATTGGATGATTTTATTTCGAACACAATCCAACTTATCTTAGACTATAATGAGTTTTAGACCATGAGAAACCAAAAAATATTTATATAATAAAATAATATTTTCAAACATTCCTAAAGAGAAAATCCACCCCTTATAAAAATCCCTCACATCAAACCCATTCCTCACACTTTTCAATCCCATTTAATCATAAAAACCATTACCTAATATGCTCTCAAGATATCTATATTCATCCTAGATGTTTTAACCTAGCCAGAAGGAACATCAAAAAATATTTTTGATTCACACCAAAGGGAGTTACCCTATTTAGAGGTAATGTCTTCTCTTAAGTTCTTTTTTTTCCTTTTCCAACCCCTAAACTAAATTTATTAAATTTTTTAAGAAAAAAGGTATATTCAATATACTAGTATTATGTTTTGAGAATTATTTGAACTATTATTCCACACACCTCCATTTAATGGGTAAAAAACATACAGTTTATGTGGACGATGATCTACTGCCTCATGAAACGATTATTGTTCAATATTCTCCTCCCAAATATAATATTGGAAACTATGATGGAAATGTATTTATATATGATATATATTATTATTATATATTCTTTATTCTTCTGTAATTTTCATTTACAAACATACCTTTTTTCCTTCCAATATGTGTAAACACGATGATTTAATTTGAGAAAGTGCGGAATACCACCCATCAAGGTGATATGAATCATTCAAGAAATACTTGGAACATATAAAGAATTGAATTAATTAAATTATACTATAATTTCATTATTTTTATGTATCATTCAGTTTCTATTACTTTTAATAATGAAAAAATGAAGGTAGTTTTCATTCGTACGTACGACTTACAATCTCCACGAACAATGAATTTAATTCCATATATGTAAATGTTATGTACTATTATAAATATATATATATATATATATTGAATATATATTATATATATTATATTTATATCATGAATATTATTATAGAGATAAATGACTTTGAACCACATGGATAATTTGTAATTATAACAAGTTTATTTTTTACTCAAATTCCGAACATTGACAAAATGTCCAATATGAACTCAAATAATTAAATAATTGTTCTATTAGGGTAATAAGTTGTATAAAAGGAATAATAAACTTTAAAAATGATCTTAATCAAGTATGAATTAACTTTTGTTTATTATTCGAGATGAACAATGAATAAAAAAGTTATGTCAGATAAAATGTAAGGGGTTCCTTATCTCACTTTTAATTCTGTCAGATTCCCATTGTTCACCACTTCTTTATTGAATGTGGGTATATTTTACTAATAATTACTATATATTATCATGATTATTTTTATATTCATGGAACTCTATGATTCGTTTTATTTTTATTAACTTTTGGTCACATGACTTGATTGATTACAATGTGGTAAGGGTTTTACATATCACTTTTTATTCCCATGAGATTCATGCTATATTTTCCACTATTTACTTTTGTGTGGTCTATATAATTACTATGATTTTATTCTATATTTAATTTAATTTAATTAATATGTACATAAAACTTCATTGTTTTATTCTTATTTCTTGGGGTTAATGATTCATAAGTTACAAAATCGATAAGGGAACCATTAACTGTCCATTTTTAGTACAAAACTTCTTTTTGTCATGTTCTTTAATGTAAATCTTATTTTCTTGGGATATGTTATTCTATATCCATATTTCTGAAATTTTTTTGTCAACTTGATGAGATACCCTTTTTTATCTCATAAACTCATTTTCTTAATTTTAATCTGACGTCGTTAGGACTTTGAATTTTTGTAAGGGTCTTCATTACCCAATTTCAATTCTTTTAGTAAAATAACTACTTCTGGAATATGAAAAGCTACAAATATGGGTGAATTAACTCTAATTGTTTTACCCATAATATACACTTATATAGCATGTATTTATATTTTTCACACTTAATTATGTCATTTATTTATCCTTAAGGTAAGGATGTGATATTTGAAAGGGATTTCATATCAATTTACATTCCATTGAGACTTCATTGTTGTTAAGAACCAATTAACTTTTATATGGTGTATATACTATAA
Source organism: Viscum album (assembly GCA_963277665.1). Taxonomy (NCBI): domain Eukaryota; kingdom Viridiplantae; phylum Streptophyta; class Magnoliopsida; order Santalales; family Viscaceae; genus Viscum; species Viscum album. Next base: position 1,814,312,739 of record OY728147.1, on the reverse strand, counting down.
TTTTTCATATTATATCATGAATCAATTTATTCACATGATATTATAATGTTTTGATTAAATTTTATTCCTCAATTATTTTCATTCAAGCATATGACATTTCGTTAAGAACTCTTTAACTAATATATTGTATTACTGATTAATTATTTTAAATAATTCTCATTAATGCCTATTATTTCCAAATGGTTCCAATGATTTATTTATGTGGACATTACTGTTTTAAAATTTTAATTCCGTTAAAATATTCAAAGTGTTATGGGACACTATAATTCAAAAATCCCATTATTAAATGTTTTAAATAGTTTTGAAAATAGTTTGATATTGCATTGATTACGTCAATATCTTGGAATAATATATTGTGATTACAATGATATATTGTGATTACAATGATCACCCATATGGTATCATGTACCCATGAAATTCATGGCAATCTTATCACTAAGCCTATATATATTTTAAACCAAATCCATTACAACACCACTAAGGAGTGAGTTAATTTTTTTGGAACTACGCACTCAGCCATTACTTGATGTCATATAAGTAATCAAGAAAATAAAAACTTATACATTCTTATTCATCCCTATCCACAATAAAATAACATTATTGTCCATGAAAATATTCACCAAACCAAGGTGTACTGCAAATTGGGATTTATGTACCTCTCTTATAACCTCCTCCTATAATGCTACAAGTACAACAGTGTGTCACCATAATGAACAATGTGCTCCCCACCTAGTGAGTATCCATTAAGAGCATTCCCTCTAGACATTTTAGCACATAAGGTATCACAGTAGGTATCCCCATTACGTTCCTCCTTAATTAACTGTATGAGTAGAGGGGTGACAAAAATTTATTTGGGGTAAGATGAATCATATACATTCATTAAGGATAAATATAACACGATGAACTGCTATGGCACCACGTTCAACAAAATTATACTATATCTCATACTGATAGAATACACCACTGCATTTGCTTTACTAGGAATATATATAATATAAAAATCATAGTCGTAGATGATCTCTAGTGATTTCCCCAGTAACATGTTCAGATCATTCTGTGAAAAGATATACATGAGACTCTTATGATCAGAGTAGATGATACATTTTCTCAACCATCCAGTAGTGTCACCACATCATCAACATAAAGACTGTTGCTTCCAACTAAATATCATGGGCCATGTAGTTCTTACCATGTGGACTCAATAGGAATGAACCATAAGAAATCATTGATTTATTCTCCGTCAACACACATACAAGTTCAGTGCCCGATTCATCACAGAACAGTACATGCTCGACACCCTCATCAAGAAATATCAGAACTAGAGTGTTAATCGAAATCTACATAAACTATTCAAATTCCAACTAGCACTTCTCGATCAACACAAAAGGCTTATCATTTCAAGTCAAATATGTATTTTGTGTTGATATATGGGAGAAATCTCATATGAATCCTTGGTAATATCCTTCCTAAAAAAGGATGCTCCATGAATCTATCATGATATTTTGTGGCTCATTGGATAAAACTACATCCACCTCAGTCATGTCCACTACTACTCCATATATTGAGATAATAGGTCCCTTAATTCATAACTTAAAAAATCGATAACTATATCATTTATAGTTTTATATAATAATGGTTCTCTCAATATACATTTGGAACCATCCATAGGTGTCTTGAGTGCTCCTCTCCATCACGTAGTACACATGGATGTCTCCTATGAAGACCACTACGAACCAGTCTAAGGTTGGTTAGAAGAACTGATTCATGAGTTCCATGAAAACTTTTGTGAATTTATTCCTACTAAAGGGCCTCACCAAGTACTCATAATTATCGTAAAAATATTTAAAAGTTACCTTTGTTATATTCTCATCCCATAATCACAACTTGGGATAGCCTGATCAAAGGCCAAATTTCGAGAAACATTGAGCCCCTCTCAACTGATTGAAGTAGGATACATGTTCTTTAATATCACTAGGTTCACGCACCATTAATCCATTCACCTCCTCAATATCTCATCTACCTTTTTGGAAAAACGTTTGAGATACCTTGGGTGTAACATTGGGACTCACGAAGCCCTTCCTCTGCAAATACTCCAATTGCAGTCTCATCTTGTGAACCTATATATAATCCATTCGATATTCTGATTCTGATATCTATGTCATCCTAGGCTGTAAATATATATAGAAGTTGATCTCCTTGCCTAGAGGTAGTATTTTTTCATCATTGGGGAAGACATCCTCACACTCCACCACTACTAGTGGGAACTAGATGCTCACAGTATTTGGTGCTCAAAGTATAAGGCTATCCAACTCATGATAGATAAACTAGACCCTCCGGTGAATGAGCTCATATTGTGCTACCTAGGATTCCATTTCACTCACAATGTAGAACCTCATCCCATTGCTATGGACATACTGTACCCATTTCCTCAAATAGTTAATCTAAGCCTGGAAGGATGAAAGCCAATCCATACATATATTGACATTGTAAGGACTCAACACGACAACCATGTAGTTTCAACCAAAACACTCACCCCAAGGGTAATATCACACTTTAGGAAAAGATTTGTCATCATCGAGACCCCTCCCATAGGTGTCTCCAATTTTATGGTTCGAGTCAATTGTTCTACTAGAATCTCAGGGTATCAAACAAGATATGTGGTGAGGTATGAATGATCGGAACTTGTTTCTATTATTTTGGTAGATATGGTACAAAATAAATAGATCATACCTTAAATCATCTGTGATGATCTAGGGGTGAATGCCCCGACAATATTTAGCTTCCTCTATCCTTCTGCTATTTGATCCAATAATGGACCTCCTAGGGGAGGTGGTGGTAGTATGTAAAGATGTCTGCCACCTCCTGTATCTCTCCTTGATCCTTGGACATGTTTTCCACCTGGATGATCTTCCTACTCCACTCATTTTTCTTCCTTGGTGATTCATTGATAGCTTCCCTATTATTAGCTCGTCAGGTGGGAAAATATATAGTGATATGTCTTATATTGTTGCATGTGTAGAATCACCTCTATCTTGGCTAACTAGATCCATTATAAGATCCCTCTACAATATATCTCTTGTCATAGGACCTCTTGATATATCTCCCATGTCCCAATCACTATGTCTGATGTCAGATCCACACTACTGTGGTCTCCACACCTACCTAATTGATGCAGACTATACCTGGATATCTCTACTCAGCCAAGAAGCTCTCGAACACCAATGATTTCTCGATAACTCCAATATATGTTAAAATTAAATGAGTCATGATGTGGGTTCTTATGTACCACCGTAATACATGATAGATATTCTGAGACCTAATGTACTAATACCTGGCCATATCAATCAAGAACATAGAATGATTGGTGAAAGTCAATGAATAATCATCAATTATCATAAAGCACATCTAGAGCTGATGAAGATCTTGTGTATGCATATAATATCATTGTAACAATTAAGAACTCCTCTAAAAAATGATGCAAAAATTCATCCCACAAAAGGGATGCGTCAACGTGATTCTACATGGTCATACTCTAAGATTGACCAACTGAACCCTGAAGAAGGCTCACTGTTAGAAACACCGTCAAGTCTACTGCTGTCCTCACAAGATGTAAAACTATGCTCACTGCCTTAATATTGTCCCTAGTTACCTAATGTTCAGGCTCCCCATGGATTCCAAATGGGTCTCTATCTTTGAAATTCATGGAATGTGATCAACATCTGATCCTCATCGACATGTACTTCTTGGACCACATGCTACTCCAATATTGGTGTTATAGCTAGTGAACCAATGGAGGTAAAACCTGGGGAACTATCCCATATTTTAAAGACTCATCATTGATAGAGACATCTTCTTGATCAAGCTACTAAATCCAATATGAAATGCATCATTGATTAATCCTATAAGGAAACATGATATAACACAGTTTAAGAGTATATCCAAAGAGCTAACTCTAGCTGGAAATGGAAACCATAACCGATTATGATATGATGCATGTACCATTTTTTTTGTTTCCCTACGACTAGTGTTCTCAAGTATAGAGTCAAAAATAAAGTTATCAGAGTCCTGGTGTATGGATAAATTGGCTACCCACACCATCACTGGAGTCCCTAAACAAAAATCCAAAAATAAAGCACATAACACTATTTTCCAAAACCAATCTAACAGACTATAGGTCCTAAGTTAGAACCAAAATAATCTAATACAACTCTTCCATAAACCGTATTAGTGGAGACTATTCAACCACTCCCCCAATACACCTATAACTTTCTTGGTATTGTTGACAAGAATCAAGTTAGTAGGTCACTATCATGGGAGGAATTCACTAAGAACCATTACACACACACAGATAGACATCTCCAATCCCATAACAAATGAAATGTAAAAACTACTATGGAACAAACTGAATCCATACTACTAAACCCAACCCATATAACACAATGAAACAAAAATTGTATAAATGTAAACTAGCTTAGAATACAATCCAATTAAAAATAAAGAGTCTACCAAATAGAAAGTACATCTTATAAGAAACAAATATTGGTACAAGGGATACCACTCAAAGATATAGAAATACCTCATCTGATCAAAAACTCAGTAATATATGTCCGGTCCTTGTCCCCCAAGACTCTATAAATTTTTTTCTCATCTACACAATACATGACATGTGCGAGCAATGATCGTTCATGGGTGAATATAACAATACTATGTTGGACAACCTGAAATCAATATGTAGTACACAAATTATAGCTATAGTCATATCTATAATGTTTATGTCTACAGTATATATAATAAAGAAAATATCTTGATATAATCCAAACACCTATATGTTTTCTGGAGGTACGTAAAAACGATTGCATACCAACGATAGGGATTCTGTTAGAAAATTCCACGAAGCACTTATACTAGAGAACTCGCCCAAAAATTTGAATATCCTAAATGACTTCCACCCAAGAAATACATTTATTTATAAAATTTCATGATATAGATGTGCTAATAGATTTGTAAAGTTTATAAAATGCACTCCCACTAGGAGATCAACTTTATGAATGGGGGAGACCATGATAAGTGGATCATGATCACTACTAGGGTGATGGAGTATACCACAGCTAATTCAGAGTCACCTTCTATGTAGAGGACCAAAAATTTATAGTATTTGTTTCATAAATTACCTATCCATACCTACAAAACATGAATGGATATAAGATTGTGGTATATTCCTCTCAAAGGGGACTCACGACTTTATCCAAGAAATTCTTACCCAAGGGGGTCAAACTCATAGGGATATGAAATGACACCAACTGACCATCAATGGAATGAGAAAGATGAATCCAACCCAAATGAGGAATTTCAATGCTATAGTGGACAAGGATATCACGCTATGTATAAAATAGAACACTGCATATAGAAGGGTCACACGTCATGTCCCTTGACCCAGGTTAATGCCCGTGTATAATGGCTCATGTCAAAAGAACATTTCATGATGGAAAAATGGTATAAAAAATGTTTAGAGGGACTCACACTCCTTGTCCAACTATCTGAGGTCCATTCTGTGTATGTTGGATATTTTCCAGTACACAAATTCAACCCGTGTTTTATTAATTCAGTACCAATACACGGCGGGGCTCTTGTATCTTGTTGGGGTTTGGCTATGTGATAGAGTTCATTTCGTATAATCCACCCTATGTTTTTTACCATTCATGATACACATCGACATCCATGTAATGTCCAACATGCCAGGTGACAGCGATTAGACGTCGTGTTCCACCTCTCTATTTCCCAAAACCCTAGTCATTGCTGGACTGGTCCACCATGGCATGTATTTTAAGATACACTCCATTTTTATTAGGTTTTATTTAACTTTAGTATTATTTGACTAGGGAATCAGTTGGTCTTCCAGTGTTCTATTCGACGATTTTGATCTCTTTGAAATTGAACATCCTGTGTCTTATTGTATTTTTAACACTGATTTGGTATTATTTGGGACATCGATCGGATTGAAAAACAAATTTGGATCATCCGCACGAAGAACTCTTGAAGAATGATATCACACGAAATACATAGATAAATCAATCTACATTTCCTTCAAAACACTTTTAGGTCGTCACAAGGTCAGAACTAGGATTTGTGATTGTTGCGCCGCAAAAAAAATGCAATGATCCTTCTTTCATAAACCCTCGACGAACAAGGAACACATGAGAATAAAGGGGGAAGAATTCATGGAGAAACAACTTGATGAAAAATCATCAGACGTTGTTTGTTACATCCATGATATGTTCCTATTATGAGGATACAGAAAATAAATTGAAAGAGAATCAACTCCTAGAATCAATCCTGCAATCTCCCATCCTGTAAAAAAAATGAATTGCAGTTCAACATGTTTGTGGGTTAATCTGAGTTTTACGTTTAATCTATAAATGATAAATAAAGAATGAAATCACATGACATACCTCAAGTTAGTTTCATACATTTAATAACAACTATTTTCCAGCCATTTCTGACGTGATCCCCTACTCTGATAGCGCAGAAATTCATGATCGTTTGATTTGTGGTCATTCGACATCGCGATATTTCTCCAAGGGTCTCCTTTCCTATGCTCAATTGAATTAAATTTTAATTCTTATAACCCTATAAATTATACTTAAAAATATATTTAATAGAATATTTCATTGAATTATTGAAACAAAGAAAATAAAATTTATTATATTTCATTGACCATCTAAAAACTCACTATCAGACCTGACCTGCACTGACCAATATTAAGAATCCCTTAAGGTAAAGTCACAACTTTGAATGCAATGGTGCCCTCATATTTATAATCAAATAACCCATTTAAAAGTTATCCCACGTTTTATGGAGAACCGTTCGTGTGTTCTTTTTAAGAGATAAAAATATTTCAAATATATCATAGAAGTGTATCTATGGTAGTGTGTTATAATAATTTTTGAGAAAGGAAGAATGACCCCTATGTACATTGAACAACAAAATATTAATGAAATAATTAGATATTTTTTATTCAATTTAGAAATGTAACCAAGAATATGTAAAGTACATGATGTGTTATATATATCTATATAGATTTTGTAAATTATAGATCCAATTCATATATATACATAATATAAAATTGAAATAGATATTAATTTATTATATTGAGAAGACCATGTTTAGATTCTTCACACTAGAGAACAATTGTTGACAAATCAGACAACTCAGTAGGTATAGATAATACAATGTTATTAATAGATAGAAGATGTGATGTGGGATACTAATTATATTATGATGAAGAAAAAACCTATCCTTATTCATAAGGATAAAATATATAAATTTTTTGGATAAAATTTTCTGGAGGGATGAATATAACAAAAGTGATTAAATTATAATAATATTTTCTTTTTAGAGAAACAAAAAAATATGTATGGTTTTATTTAATAAATAGATTAAAATATGAATTTTTTAATTTTATTAAAATTATTGTACTTAATTAATTTTATTTCTAAATGAACATATAAAAATTAAATTAAGTTGAAATTTTAGGATTATTTTAAAGGACTAATTTTACAGGAAAAAGTGAAAACTAATATATTTAAAATATTATAAAATATTTTCATTAAAATTGTTTCATTTTATTTATATTAATATAAAAAATTACTTTTGAATTATTAATTTTTATTAGTATTATATATGCTGACTTATTATGTATTAAAAAATATTTTCCTATGATATTTTCTCATTGTAATTAATGAATATATATTTAAATTAATTTAATTATCTTATAGAATTTGAATCATGAATAATAGAATTTCTTTTTGTAATTATGAGTTTCATATTTTTATATATGTTTGATTTAGTTTCGGTCAATCTTAATTGTGACCATAGTAATTATTTGTTACTTTAGTAATGTTAAAATAGCAAAAACATGGTTGAAACCATGTATGGAGATCTCTAAATCATCCCAAAATATTCAATAATTACATTTTAATGGGTAAATATAACCATTTAAATACCAAATTCATATATAATGACTTATAGTTTTCTTTTACATTGATAATAATCGTTATATTTTCTTGGTAATGATATTTCTAAAATGCTCGTGTCTTGACTTCAATATGAAATTTTTTTTAACATAAAGTTATAATAGAATAAAAATTGCCATGAATCTCTATTTTAATTCTAAATTAATTGTTTTTATCATTGGTTTTGTAAAATTACGCGACCTAACAATTAACTTAAATTCTTAGATAACTCTAACATAATGATTGTGCAATCATCATAAAAATGAAGTAAAAAAATAAAAAAAATTATTTCATATAAGTCATTTATAGTTCCCCATGAATTTCATAGATCAATATTACATAATAGGGGTGTTTTAATAATTAACATTCCAATTAATTTTCAATCATGTTTTCTTTAATTTCTGTTGAATGAATAATTTCAAAATTTAAATTATAGATATTTAATGGAATTTTTTTTATTAAATTATTTTAAAAACATAAAATTATTGTAAATGAAAAAGTAGAATTATTCATTGTATTGAATATTATTTATATTATATATCAGGAAATAATTTTACCTTTTATGTTTAATTATATTTCAATATTATTAAAAAATTCATTTCTCTAGTTAAGGATAGAAATGGTTAATAATGGGGTCAAACTAATATATACATATAAAGTGACATAAAATAATTTTTAACCCTCATTGAGAATATTTATTTTTATCATAAACTTGTTTCCTTCTAATATACATCATTTAAACTCGTTTTCCATGAATGTGACTTCAATAAATTATAAATATTTTAAAATTTTCAAATGTGACATTGAAAAAAATTATAAATAGGGACCTACACCCCTCACATCATCACACCCATGATCAATATATCATTTCTAATCCTTGAATGAATTACTCCATAAAAATATTATCCTCATTTTATAGGTTCTTGGGTTATAAAAATATTGTCCCTATGGTTCTTAAGAAGATAATCATATGATGTTTCTCTAATAGATGTTAATCCTCTTAACTGGTCTCTTTATTTTTTACAACTTATTTTATCACATTCAAGTATGTAGTGAAAATTAAAATATAAAAACAATTTTATATCTAATATAAATAGTTTTTATTTTTTTATTAGAATAAAAATTATCTATATCCATCTCAATAAAATATGTAGTGATAGCATTTCTTCTACACCCTTATGGGCTACCATATCCACATAACGATAAACCTAATTTTCAAAAACAATCAATCTTATATTGTAATTAATATAGTTTTAAAGTATATATATATACATATGAGATTTAGGTCATTATTATTCTTCTAGAATTACATTACACTCATAAATTCTTAAATCCAGTCCATTGGAAAGTCATAGTGCCACTCATGCAAACATGTGGACCACCATCTCTATGAAAAGACATTATTTTTAACATTTCTAATTTACATGAATTTTAATAAAGGAATATTTATTTATTGTAAAATATGTATAAAATTATTAATTGTTTTTAATGGTTAATTATTGTTTTCAATTCGTTCTTTTCATTGGATAAAAAATGAAAACAATGTTTATGCATATATATATGAGGCCAACCATATTAATTAATAATGTAATACATTTTCTGATCTCAACATTTTAACAATAATTAAAAATATGGTAATGAAATATATATATATTATATCTAGAACATGATAAACATACATGATATGATGAAAAAAGGATTAATATTAATCAAAAAAAACAACTGATCCAAAATATTCATGACAAACATAACCTTATACACTCAGAAATACTATGTTTAAAAAATAATTTTTCATAAATGGGTATTTAACTGATTTTATTGTATTATATATGATATGGTTAGGATTCATACAGTTTTGGTATAAAATTTTAAAATATTTACAGTTATTTTAAATTAGGATAAAAATATGTACAATCAATGTTATTCTTGAGCTAATAATTTATTTAGAAATCCAATTCTAATTTGGGTTTCTATATTTATTGATTTACATTATTAAAACGATATTGATTCTCATATATTAATAGGAATACAAATTATTAATTTTTTTAAATATGTTGTTTTCATGTATTGGATTCCTTTTTACCTTGTTGGCTATTCACAAAATCTAAAATATTGTTTTTAAGGAAAAATGTAGTTATTTTTCTGTTCGGTCATATATGTTATTATCCCATTTAATTATTTTACTTAAATTGATCTCTAAAATAATTTTATTATTATACAATGTTTTATTAATAAAGATACTACAAATTTTTTCTTTTTTAAAAATGGTTTAAAAGGATTATTCAGGACATTTCCAAAATATGATGCATTTTACTAACAATATGACCAAATATTTTTGTTAAAAGGCATCAGAAGAATGTATATTCAAACGAAATTTTAAATTTATTACTTTAATGATTGAATTTAATATTTCTAGGGTTCATTTCATGTAATATATTTTTATTAATATTTTGGAATATGTATATTTAATATAAGTTATTTGATAATTAAAAGAGTTTCATCTTTATGAAATCATCAATGGATCTTTTTAAAAGTTCCTTATTATAAGCTCACATTAATTAGTGAATATAATAAATTACATGGGAGATACTATTTTGATATCATCACTCATATTACATTGTACGAGTTATTATTATAAAATATTTATTTTTTTTGTAAAATGTTGACATTTTATATATTAGTATTCTATAAAAATGCTTAAATTGATTATATTTAACACATTTCACTAGATGAATGAATTTCGTATTATTTAGTGACGTTCAAGTAGTATTATATCTCCATGATACATTGGTAGGTCCTCATGATACAAACTATTTTTGTTATGTGTTATATTATCTAAATGTTTTCTTATTTTTTTAAAAGAACATGAATGTAATATTATGAAATTAATCATTATGAATTCAATGTATATGTAAAATATTTTTTTATCTCTTTGATTATTTTTTAGTTATGTAATCCATGGATTTAGTACCCTTTTATGGTTTTATTTATTTAGAATAATTGAGTATGGTATTTTCTACATTATTAATATTTTTCTATTTATTTATGATATTTTATATTAATACCCATACCTTAATGGGAACCTTATCTCATCCTCTATTATGATTTCTATTCAATAGGTTATTGAGAAGGAATCGATGAATGACATTATGTTATTACTGGATGAAATAATAATGTTACTATTTTAATTATAATACTATATTCAAAGTTTTCAGATGAAATGTTTAAACCATATATTTATTCTCCCAATTAAACTAAAATATTATAGCCTTTATGATGAAATCCCATTAATTCTATGCCATTATAGTAAATTATCAATCATCTCTATCATACTATTGTAAGAATTTTATATTGTGTATATAATAAATATGACATTCCAAAACCTGACGTTCAATAATATAATATTTTTCACAAACATGGAGTTCAAAATGTGTTGTTGGGAAACAACATTACGCTCAAATACTATTTCATAACAGTGATAACAGTCCTGTTTTGATGGTTAATAGTACTCAGTAGAATATTCTACAACATAAATAACCTGCAAAAATTAAAATACATCTATATAATGATAACAGATATTAACATCAATGAAATGTATAAAAGAATAAACAAATTAATTTTAAAAAAATGGTGGGTTTTTTGACCATCAATATCAGTAAAAAAACATGTTGTATCAATAATAAATTTCATAAAAAACTCCCATTTAGATGATAAAACCCCTATAAAACAAAAAATTACCATTTTTTGATTATCAAGAAATAATCTTATTGAGTATTCAATATAGCTAAATTTATGCTTATTTTTATATTTTCATTTTTCAAGATTTCTCCCCATTTAGTTATTATAAATAAAATGTATTAAATTGAATATAAAACTATTACTATTAAAATATTTTGTTATTTAAGATTAGAATAATCTGAAACATGTTAGATTATAATAAAATTGAACATATAATAATAATTAATAGTTACTTTTAGAATATATTTTCATAAATAATTATTCATTGCAAAGAGATGTGAACTCCAGAAAAAAATCCAAGTTATAACGGTAGAGATAGGAAAAGAATCATGTTTATCATATGTTGATGATTATGCTATTGTTTTGAATTCATGAATAGTCATATAAATTTCTTGAGTCTCTTGTTCAAAATTATTGTAATAATGATTTATTATGGGATCTTATTTTATGACATGATCATTAGGATACAAAAATAATTTTAACGTATAATGGAGATTCAGTTTTCAAAATATAGATACTATCCTAATGATATTAAAACGAATACCAACAATCTAAAAAGACTATTTATCATACCATTAATAATTTAATTTTTACAAACCAAATTATTGATTAGATAAATCTAATTTTCTCGAAAAATGTTTATGGGTACACTGTCACAATGTATATTATTAATATTTATATCCATGAAACTAAGATCAGTACAAAAATGATCTATATTTTGAAAAAAAATGTTTAGAACCTATCCTAAAAAAGGTCGATGCACAACTTTAACTTGAGATGGAGTTATTCATAGAATTAATCAGGGAAACTAAAACCATTCTCATATAAATAATAAATTATATAGATAATATCTCGCTCTTTAACATCCTAAACTAATAATTTATATTTATCTTAAATGTATCAAATTCTTTCATTGAAACCCAATTTTATTTTAATTACTTAATTATATTTTTAATGGACACATAATCTACTTTTATAATAGAAAATATTTGTATAAAGGGAAAATAATTTCTTGAACTATCATATTCTTATTGATTCATTTCATCTTTAGTGTCCTATGGTTTTGAGTGATTGTAAAACTCAAAAAACTATATGAATTATCAGTTTTGTGGTTGTTCCATCATTATTTTGATCTTTAAAACCTATGATCATGAGATTAATTGACCGATGGACTTGTTTTTAGATCTATTTTAAGGCCAATCAAGTGAATCATAGTTATGGGAGAGTTTTGGTTGTGAAAAAAAAACCTATACTCATTTTTGAAAAATCATGGTAAGGGAGAACAATTTCAAAATTACATGAAGCCTCCAAGTAGAAACCGTGTCATTATTAAATTTCAATGAAAATTGTCTGGACTATTGTGTACTTTTGCGTTCATGTCTATGCTGTAGCACTGCAGATTTTAGAAGAGGGTATTATCATATTTTTAATATGGATTTGAAAACTATTCACCTAAACATATGAGCGGTGTCATAGATAGTAGAATCATTATATGGTATGAACTATTTGGTAAACAATTTGTATACGAATGTGACTGGCATTTTCTCTAGACTGTGAGTGTGAGAAATTGGGCTACGATATTCCAAACCCTACACCTAAAATAAAGTTAATAATTTATCCAAATTCCCCTCATCCCATTATATTTTATCCCTTTTTATTTCCCTTCGCATCCATGAATAGTAGGTGGATTCTCCCATTCCAATTTCAACTATTGTTGGATGTAAAATATCAATCCAAACTTTGATCACATATCTATTAGTGGTTATGGATTCTTCTCAATGTGAGCATAAATCTACGACCCTTTTTCACTTTTTTATTTCACCACATGGAATAATATATATTTATGAGACCATTTATCATTTTTCTAGATTAATCATCTGAAATTCTATTTTCCTTCAAAACATCTCATGTTTGAGGCCGAAATAAGATTATCGATAGCCTACAAGTACAAGGTATGTGGTTCCTAGATTTCCCAATTTTTTCTTTTATGAAAATCTCTATATGCATCATGTGGTACAACAAAGAGAGACCATAATAAATTAAATCCATAATTTAAAATTAAACAAAGGACCTTATGATATCCCTTTTGGAATACCCTATATTTTTTATTCATTATATGTGGGGTTAGTTTCTTAGAACACATAGGAATGTTAGGTTCGGTGGATATTTTTTAATTAAGTATAATTCTAATTTGTAAGTTCATGGTTACATGGTAATGTACATATTTTTTCTCAATGATAGGGGGGATTCAAACCACCAGTAACATGGAAATGTTATTCTTTTGGATGGGAGAGCCCTAATATATGCATTCCATCCATCAGCCTATAGGCCTTCTACTTTTTTATTATTAGAAAAGACACCCTTTAAAGGGAATAATAGGAGAACCCAGACATCAAGGACATAAGACATTATAGACCCAAAGGTCAAAGAGATAAAATCCCCACAAATAGCATGGAGATGCCCCACCCCAACATATGATCGAAATGAAGTCATCCACCTTTGCATGACAGTCTAGCGAGGAAGTGTCCTTTGTCAAAGGACAGGCCCGATCCGACAGCTAACGCCATACCCTCTCAAACAACCAAATCCGAAAAGCCCTGCAAAAATGAACAGCCTACATTAAATCCTCATCTGGGGTCGTTCCATGCGGTAATTCAGCTGGTACAAAACCCTTCATAGAGAACAGAACAGTAACCTCCAAAAAACTTGTCATGTACCAACCCTTAAAACCACCTCATTTACTCTCCACCGCAGGCATATAATCCCAAAGGACAATCCAAATAACATGATTTCAAGCCAACGTCACCTAGGACTAGATGGCCCAAACCCGCGCCAAGGGACTGCCACCAATTAGGGAATAAAGGTCATCCTGAAACATAAATTCCACTCTGGGCATGGATCTGCTCCGATTAGAACCGAAAATGCACCCTCACCAGATTCTGGCCAAGCCATGACGACAAGAACAAGAAGGACCGTCATGCCGCAGCAGAACAAAAAAAAAATACATCTAGAGAACAAATCCACAAATCACCAAATAAACAACCATTAAAAACTCACAAAATCTGAAAATAGAGAACCTCCCCTCTCCGTAGCACTTAAAATATGACCCAATGCCACATTGTAAGTTCTCTAAATGAAAACCCTGTTGCCGGACAAGACAAACACCCGAACCGGTAGATCAGGAAACCCCATACATCGATGTCGTCGGAGGAGGAAGACCATGCCAGGCCAACCACCATAGCTCCACTATGATGTGGTAAAGCCATCCCATGACAACGTGCGATCTTCCCTGAGCTGGCCACTGTATAACCTTCGAGATGCACCACTACAACAGACATTGCACCACACCGAGTCCATCCCGAGCCGAGCCGACCGCCGGAGCTCCTCCGAGATGTGACGCCACTACACAAACATCCACACTCATGCCGATTCGAACCCACCGCCATCACGATTAGATCTTTTCTCAAAGTGGGGAGGAGAAAGAAGCCACAAGGAACCCTAGATCCATGAGATGGGGAGGACCACGCCGCTCTGAGGCCTCCCTAAATATATTCATTTATATGGGTGATCTTGATGAAGGGATTAAGTAATGTGGCTGTCTAATTGAGGGGATGTGGTCATCATGATGAGGACATAGACCACAGAATTTGATATGGTGTTGACCATATTGATTATGAAATATGATCATAGGTGCGAATGGCCTTGGGATTAATGGAAATATGTGGAATTACGGTGATTTCCACACAATGTATGATGTATGATTCTCCATTGGAATCATTTGTAGATATATTGGACACAAATCTTTGTTATTTTGACCACTCCATATAGGATGAGTCCCCCATAATTTTTTAGGATTAGATGACAATGTTTACCATAATATATACTGTGGTTCCTCATTGTAGAAATACACATACATATTGATGGAACATCGGTTGATATTGTGGAGACCATCCATTGGGTGTTGAGGCATGGTGTGATTCTTGATGTTGCGGGCCTTTATATTGAGAGGATAGATATCACTATTAATTTTAACATTAAATGTTTTGTTGATGATGATTATTATTAGAGGGAAAATATCAATGTGCCTAAAAATTTCTAGATTCATATTTACTTTGGTATATTGATGTAATGTCCAAGGGGAAAGAGACTTTTTAGGACTACTGTTTATATGAAATTTTGGAGATTGATCGTATGAAGTGTTAGTATATGTATTTATATAGTGAATATGAAGGTTCACTATGATTTATTGCATCACAGGATGTCATGTGTACTATTCGATGGATTAACACCGCTATATTGATATATACACACATAGATTTTGTATTCCATTAATATAAATGAGGGTACATGTTTAGATTTAATGGTAGTGGATGATATGGGTGATAAGTTCCTTGTTAATTTTGAAAACATGGAAGAAAAGATATCTGATGAATGTATCTTTTATTCCATTATATTTGTATTTACTAAAACCTGATTTTATCAGGGATGTAAGTTAGAAGCATGTTGCTGGGGGACGAATGAGATTCATTCAAGCAACTAACATGGACCCCGCATGATGTGTATATAATTTATGACTCATTTATTCATTAGGGGATCAAGCATAGGATGTAGACCCTAATGATTGAGTGTTTAAAATTTAAATGGAATGATGTAATGATAAATTTGAGGTTATTAAAATACTTTAATATTACATTTTTAGTTTCACAAATATTTATATATGTATATACTGACAATTTTCCATGGCGACACTTCTATTTTATTAATTTTTTATTTCCTTCAATAACATTTGTGTGTGAAAATTTTATGATAGAGAAACATTTTAATTACTTATTATATCGGTTTTTTATTCAATTTCTTATTATTTCATCTTTTCAGGGTTGTTATTCTTTATCAATATTTTGTGTGTATGTGTGTGGAAATCTATCATATTAACCACCTGAGGGTAGAGATGCCACAATGTGACCTCTTTCACGCTCACTATTAGTCTACAGACATTGATTAAGGGGAATGTGGGCTTAAGGACTAGTGAAAAATCACCAGTGTGTACTATTTATAAGGAAAATAGGGTCTGGGTGAATTTAATGGTGTCATATGTGATTAATTATCTCTATATGATCTTACTATTTATTCTATGGCTAACTAGAGAATAAGATAAAGTCAAAAATGGGTATAGATCTTCATTTTGGGTGCCTACAGCCCCATGCATGGGGAGATACCTTGTTTCTAAGGGTGGTAAATATTTTTTCTTAACTATTTTGTAGTGGATTCGATTTACACCATGAATGGTACACATTAGTGTAATGTTTATTTTTATGTTACATATTGAACTTTTCCTAGTATGGAATGAAATAAATTATTATGATTCATTTTAGTAATGTAGGTTATATATATGTGTGTGTGCCTATGAAAAAATTGCTTATGATTATAATTTAGAATCTAGAATGTGAAATGATGGGTTGGGCTGTTTATTGTGTAATCATTGAAATATAAAAAAAATATTGATTATATTCTTTTTATTATATTCAACATATCCATATGAATCATGTGGTCATGAAATCTTTTAGGAATTTTATTTCAAAGATACATATTGGAATATCTCTAAAAACTATATAATGGGATAATCATTGCGGTTTGTCTAGTTAAATTCTCAACAAATATGATACATAGTGTTTTCCAATATAGCCTTTTTGGTGGATTTAAGGTCAGCTATAACAGATTGATACATATGATTCGAGACTACGATGTGGGTAAGAAAGAGCCACAAGGTTGATTTATACATCATACCTAAACATGATATGGTTAGTTATGGGTCCCTGAGGCTGGATATCATGGGACATGGTTCATTAGTGGAGTCTAAGGGTAGTTTCATGTTTTCCATATTATTGCATTCAACATATGTGATATTTATATTTTCATATAGGGATATCTAGAAAAGTTGTTGTAATTTAGTGTGATTCCAACTAAATGGGATTAAGGTGAGTGTTTGTGGATGTGGATTTTGATCGGCATGATTTTTCCTGATATGAGCCCCCTAAGAGTTGGGATGAAGACCTTGAGGGTTGACAAAATCTTGGGTCACTGATACATTCACATGTAGATGTTTTGGTATAGGTGGGGCTCCAACATAATATGGAATGCATTAGGACATGGCTATATAATGATATTAGGTTTTTTCTGGTCGTTCATTAAGGGTATTTACCATTCAGATCAATGAGCTGAGCCATTTTTTGAAAATCCGACGTGCAAGTTCCAGTCAAAGAACCCACGACTATCTTTGGGTGAGGTCGGTATATAGGTCAGATATGACTAAATTGAATCGGTCCATACCATCATCAACAGGTAGTAAACACCCATGGATAGAGGGAAAAGCTAGTGAAATACATGCTAATTAGACTACAAAAACATGTGGGAAATATTGGTATAGATATGCATGTATTTGGAACTCTATTGGAAGGATTTTTAAGAATGTATCATCTATAAACTTTTTCCAAAAATAATGTGGTCGTATAGAGACGGTGGGTTCATGAAAATTCAATAGGCATAAAAATACATCATGGAATATGACTAAAAATTCATGGATCTATTTTAATTTTCACACGGTATAGTGGATAATGACATATCTAGGGTGAGGCATTTTGAGGATAGTTTATGGTGTGCTGTTATTCTGTAGGTAAACGTCTCCAGGTCATCCTCGCTCACATAAGAGGTGAACCATGAAATGTTAGTCAAGGGGAAATTGACATACTATTATTATTCAATTTTGGTGATAGTTTCTAGTATACATATTGTATATGATTTAGGTAACATGGATATAGGGTGGGTTGATTCTCAGTCAGTCATTTAGACTGATGATTCCAGAAGACAACCAATGAGTGGGCCTCTATCCATGTTATTTTAATTCAAGAGGATGAGACTTGTCCAAAGACTTTGAATGTAGTGTCCAACGGAATACCATGAATGTGGTAAGATATGCCATATAGGGGGTCCAACAAGAATCTTTCTTAGAAAATTAGGAGGAAGGGACTTGGGAAGAACTAAGAACATAAGGTTAGACAAGGATCAATACCTGGTGCTTATGGATGGTATTTTTACGCATGTAGATTTCATGTCAAATATTTTAGAACCTAATAGTGGGGTTAGTGTCCAGTAATTGGGGCAACTCCTTGTGGAGGTAGGTTATAGGTAGATAGACTATATAAATTATTTTTGTAGTTTTTATACTAGGTCTAGAGTAGGCTGGGAAAAAGGAAGAAGTTATAGGTACACTATTCAAAGGAATAGTTATTATATTTTTTCGATTTGGCCAATTTTTTAATTCATGTTCTTTATGTTTTGATTTTGGACTAACCTGTAAGTAGATAGTTTGTTGGAATTTTTATGATGTTATATATATATATGAGGTGTGTTTTATCTGATTTTTATGGGAGTCGATTCGATTTTGGATCTATATGAGTTGAATAGGAATTTGGTTATTGATGTAATGTAGGTTCTATATGAGGTGAACAATTATCTGAGCATCAATGTGATTCAAATATCATATAAGGTTGATTGAAATCTATTTTTTGATTGGGAATTCATATGCTAAAATTAAGTGAGAAAATTATTAAGAATCAATTGAGATGTCAGATTTATGAGCATCAGATGGGATTTTTGTTTTAATGGGTTCTTTTTGCGGTAGGGGAATCATGGGAATATAATTATATATAAAACATGATAAGTGTTTGAAAATAATATGGGTATCAATTGAGATGATGAGGTGCAGAAATGTGGATGAATCCTGGGAGGAATATTGAGTCCATGGATATTCAGTGGACCATCAAAATTGCTTTTTTTGTGTCGAGAAGTAACCAGGTAGGTAACTACTATGGTGGTTGGTTCCCTTAGTGGAGTTGGATTGTGATTAATTGCAGATGAGGACCATGTATGTTTAAATGTGATGGGTATATATGGACCAATCTATGACTAATTATTTATATCTCGTGGATGTGCTATGAAAAGGTAGTGATACATTAACATCCATGTTTTTTTTCTTGTTCATAAAATCCTCCACAAAATTGATTTTTTATTTTGTTGGTAAAAAAACACATATTTTTAAATAAAAAAACCAATTTATAGAGTTTAATTGACAAAGAGACATGTTTTTAGATTGGGATTAAGGCTTAGAAGGTTCCATGGGATTCTGGATGAGTTTCAGGTTTGATGAACCAATGAAACATAGTTTCATGAATGAATTTACAAATGGAACATGGTTTGGAAAAACTGTGTGGCCTACCATGTGAAAAAAATCCACTCATCCATAACGATAGAAATAGTTTGGAAAATGATTCAGGTTATGTAATATGGTCATGCAACACCTCAGTTGTATTTAAAAGAGGGGATTCATTTACTCAACCAATGGTGTGGAAAATAATGCATCTATTCCTAATAGGTGGTTTCCTTAAACATTTGAATTTCCAAGGGATGGACATAGATTGGTATATCATGCACTTATATATGTGTGGGGTGATACCTCTTGATAGTGAGTGTGCAGTTTTGGTGAATGGTTCCAGACTCGTGCAGACTAACTGTGTGTATCATTTAAAAGTGGGAAATTATGATGCATCCCCTCCCCCCTTCAGCTTTTCTTCTACCGTTTTAACCATTTACATGATTGAATAAAAGGGTAATTAACTCTTTACTATTACACGTAGGTTTAGATCGAACATATTTTTATTAACTGTGATCCTTGATCGGTTTGTGGATGTGAATTTATCTAAATAATACATTAAGTCTATTAACATATATTATATATTTATCTCACAACATATAAAGAAATATAATATGGAGACCATTCAACTATATTTTAGGGTGATATTATAAAAATATGATTTCTTTCAATTCATATCGAGATTAAGATGATAAAATATAATTAATAGTGGATGAATAAAAGGTATATTATTCATATCTTTCTCTTTTTGTTTTGTGAGTTTTGGGAGTACAATCTATTTTCAACACATGGGTTGTTGGAGAGAGAATCTAATAAATTGTTTCCGTGATTTAATATTAACAAAATAACCTTACAACACACTATTGGGTATTCACTAGCTTGTTTATACATGAATAGCCAGGTTGGTGGAATGAACCTCTTGTGTATGTAATGTAGGGTGGGTGATTTTTATATTATCTGAATTGTTTAAATATAATTTCTCAGTTTAGAAGGGATATGATGGGATTGGTTTGATGATTGAGGTGATTATAACCAACTATAGTAATGTGATGTGATTCATCATGATTGTAGAGGCATGATATATATATATATATATATATATATATATATATACGTGGGTGATTTTTTATTAGAGGTTTAGGTAACATGGTCACCAGGATGACGGAAAGGCATGTTGAATTTTACATGGGGATGACCATTTGGATTTAATGACATAATCACTAGTCAATGAGGTTAAAAGATGATTTGACTTAGGAAATTTTGGATGATTTCCCCTCAATGTATGTTATCCAACACATAGTTTGAGTTGTTTTCAATTAGATATAAATCAAGTCAAGATGATGCTTACCAGTCGTTGTGAGTGGATGCCACCATAGTTTATTGATATTAGGTGATGGTTTCACCAATAAAATAATATGGTTGTAATAATAATATAAATCCAAATATATAATGATGGATGATCAGTTGATAATGTTGAGACCTTTGGTTGGGAATTTTTAATCACCATAATACTTGAGGCCATGGCCCAATATATTAGGAAGAAAGATATTTTCGTTCCTCCCGACATTGGTTGTCGATTCAAGGGTCATTATAATTTGATAATAGAAATAATTGTGCTTTTAGACATTAGGCATTGAGGAAATGGGGATTTCTTATTTTGTTCTCTGAGGGTCTAAGGACATGTTTTATAATGTTGTTCAAAAGATAGTTTTGAGATTTATGGAATGAGGTGCAAGAGTTTATATTTTTTGGAGGAAGCCAAGGGTTCACCTAGGTTTATTTATTAAAATAATTCATTAGTAATAATTATATTGATCCACACCACTATAATTATACATTTTCACATAGATTCATTATTCCATTTATAAAATTGGTGGAGCATGTTCATACTTATTATTGATGGATGATGTAGGTTATCAGTTCATTGTGGTTGCTGAGCACAAGGGTAGTAAGTTATTTATTGACTGAATATTTGATACATTTGTATTTCTATTATGAATTTGTTTCCTTTATCATTGAATTAATATATAAAAAAATATGGTTTCATTCAATGATTCATTGTCATACATTACAAGGACCCCTTGTTATGCATTAAGACTATATGTCTCTATGATTATATAAGAGATCGTGCTCAAGAGCTGGAACCTATTGATAGAGGGTTACCTTTTAATGAAATGGATGGTAAAATACATTAGATGTTATTACATCATATGTATTTTTATTTATTTATAATTATTATGATTTCTATATGTTTTTAAATATGGTCACCCATTAGAGAACCATTTGGATATTATTATTCATGAATTTCTATGACATGTGTTATGAAAATTATTTGTCTGTGCAAATTGTTTATTCCTTATTTTATCTATTTATGCTTCTTTTATTTCCTTTTGTTATTTTAAGGAAGCATGTTCTTTATTAATAGTATATATATATATAAATGATGAACTATCGTATTCACCAATAGTAGGTATAGTCTCCCCACTATCACCTCTTAGAACCTCACTGCTAGTAACCATCGGTAATCATATGGGGTGACACACCTATGGACTACAAACCAATATATTCATATCACTAATTAGGGGGAATAATAGTTCATTGAGATACAAATAATCATCCATTATAATTTAAAATTTACAAATTTTTTGGATGAAAATTGTTGGCCTTATTCCTAAAAAAATAGTTACTTATTTTTAATTTCAGAGTTTCCACTCATCCTAGATTAATGGGTCCACCTATTACATCAGTATAACAGACTGATCATTTAATCATTTACAGGACTATAAGAATAGGTCCCTAATTAAAAATTCACATTCAAAAAAATATTCAATAATAATATCTAATGAGTTATCAATATAAAAAAGAAAACTAATTCTTAGTCAATTTTGTTTAATAAAAAATTTGAATACAAACTAACCCAGTAGAATTTGATTCTACTACTAAATTATTATCATAAGAATGATTTGTAGTTTCACCATGTTGCTTCTCAACATGTGAAATTTATTTAACTATTTCATTTTCATATTGATATATATTTTCAAATTATCTTACAAAATAGTTTTACAACTACTCAGATGGTACCTGTTTATCCATCCACCAATGTCTCTAAATTTACGAACCTCCACCATCTATCAAGATAGATAATACATAATAAAACATGGATAACTATAGATCACTCCAAATTTTTGAATAAATAATTTTAAACCATATCAATGTCATTCATCGACTTAATGTAAAATTTTAATCAACAATAGAATGTTCTTATGTAATAATTGTTCATCCTTAAATTCAAAAAACTATAATTTTATGGAAAAGGGATTTAACAGTGTGACCATTAATTCTCAATTCACCATCTTCATATTCTACAATTTTTGTAGTCTAGTTTGATTATTATTTATTTTATCTTAGAAATAAAAAACATCAAATATATTATATCCTTCAAATATAAATTTCATGATCATTCCATTATAAATGATCCAAAAAATCCAAAAAGCCACAATGTTCAGGATGTCATGATGTTTCAATGATAATGTATGGTATCTTTCGTGAAATAAGAAACAAGTTTTTTCTTATAGATTAAAAGTGAAATCTTTCTTCTATACAAATTAAATGTAATCCTTGTGTCTATATAGATATAATGGTCCATGTATATCTATATATAATAAAATAAATTAAAAATTATATAATACTATAGGAACAAAAATATAAAAATTTCATGAAATAAAATCTTCTATTGTTTCAAAATAATAAGTACGATCTCATTTATAAATAATATTACAAGATCATTCTGATCATCTTCATGTTCATTCAATAACATTTTATTAATTTGGGGAGTTCCAAAGGGAAAATGTATGATGTATAAAATATTTTTGAATGAAAAATATAATCTATCTCAGGAAAAATTGTAATTCACTTCATTAGGAAACTAATAGATATTATCCATCTATATAGATAATATGAAAAAATTTAATTTAAATATTCAATGATTTTTTTCAATATTTATAAACGTAAATTGAGAATATTCGAGGAACTCAATAACATGTATTTTAAGAATTTTTTAATGTCCACTAAAAATAAAAAACATTGTAACATAACACTTGATTCCAATATATATTTGTTTTGAAATAGAAATAATTGATTGCAATACTTTCTGGTAGCAAAAAATGGTCCAAAATAAATCATTTTCATATTTATAGTAATGATTTCATCTATATAGATTCTCATTTTTTCTACTATGAATAGAACTTGATGTTTTCAGATTTAGACATTTAGGATTCAAGGAATGAAGAGGTCATATAATCATGTGTGTGAATGAAGAAGTGATATGAAAATTTATTATGCTTTTTGACACTAGTATTCAATCTCCAGTATAAATCTCTATTTATTGGTTTTAATTTTAATGAAGAAATGAAAAAAACATATAAATATAATATTAATATATTTATAAATTTTTATTAAATAACCCCAGTAATAGATGTTAATAAATGAAACATTTATTAACTAAAAGTAGATATTTTAAAAATTAAGGAAAAAATAAATTATTACTAACAAATACATGATTAATTATATATAAATTAGTTATATTAAAATTTTTTAAACCTATATTCCCATTAATAAAATAGAAACGAGTAGTAGGAATATGTTTATTAATATTATCTACAAAATGGTATTCTATGTTATCATATTATAAATAAATATTAACCATTAAATTATGATCTCTCAAAAAATGATGTTGAATATGAATATTCATATTTTTATAATGACAACCCCTATTTTTATAAATATTCATAGAAATCATATTATATCTTAAAATAATTACATTATCACATTTCTGTAAAAAAGGTAAATGACTGAGTTCTATAAACAGTAACTACCAACAATAACATATTATGTCTCCAGCGTTAACAATAGAACCTTGTATTGCATCTCACGTGACCATGAAACCATCTATTTCCCTACAAATTATTAGTTTCTAAGGTATTCTTGTAATCAATTCTAATAACTCTATAATCAAAATTATATAAAAAATAAAATTTTTTATAGTGTTTAAATATATATTTATTATAATGAAATGTTTCATATTTAATAAATTCTGATTTATTAAACATATTCTAAATGATAAACCTGTGAATTTTATAAATATCTAATATATAAAAAATCATCCAAAATAATACCTGGATGCTGATAGTAGGAAATAAATAACTACTGATCATACCTCTATTTAACTTATTTTATACTAGTTTACCTTCCTCAATTAAATAATTATTTATATTTTCACACATACGAGTTCAATATTAATTCTAATATTCAGGTTTAAACATTGTCAATAAATCAATAGTATATTTTTTATGAAATTTATTTCCAAAAATCAATTATAATTTTTAAATAAATTAAATAAATTATTTTATCATATCATAGAAATTTCAAAACTATTTTTTCTATTTTTTTTTTAAAGAAAAATTATGATAGAAACAAAACTTAACATCATATATACATTTATTTTAGTTCTGGATAACCTACAGAAGGAGAAGATCTAATAAAAATAGTATAATGAACCAAACCTATAGAAACCCCATACTCTAAATTAAAAAGAGCACAATCATTCATACTAATCCATTTATTCAAGTTTCAAACCACCAATATCTATAGTATAGTTAAAACAAAATATGGAAAAATCCATTATTTTAAACTTAATGGGTATTTCAATAGAATCTCCCTATATATAAATCATTTTATAAAATTACATTTAGAAACCATCTAGTATATTTTATAATCATTAAAGGATGAAGAGGGTCAAATCCTCATAATAGATTCATGACTATAAAAGGGAAAAAAGTGTTCTCATGATTTATACCATGTTACATGTTGTAAACATTAGAGACTATAATTGAATTATTTATTATTAATAAACCATAATCATTATGTGTATTTATAATAATCCATTTACTTTTCTATTAGAGGATGGTCTGAGGAACTATGAAGTAACTACCAAACATTTTTTTATATTATATATCTCCTTTGGAGTTTTCATTACCCAAATCACATCATTCAATTTTTTCTGCATACCTAGGTTCCAAATAGTATAGGAAAGTATCTAAATAATATAAATATTAAATATTCCTCTTAGTCTAATCACCATTATCTTGGCCTCTTAAAACAATCATTGAAGGTTGTTTATTTATGATTTTATATATTATAGGCATGCTAAAATCAACATTATCAATTTAATTATAATAAAACGAGTTTTTTCATGACCTTTTTGTAATTTATTATTACATTATACATAAAAAAATTTCATCTTATTTCAAGCAGAAGTAGCTTTATATATTTCTATTCTATTTTGATCAATGGGATCCCTCCCATAAAACATCTCATGAGCTATTACATCAATAGTCCTGTAATATTTATTCAACACACTTTGAGATATATAAGTTACAGAATTCCCAATAATGATTCTTTCATCATATTATGGATAAAAAATAACATGTATTTCCTTTTTATTAATGATTTAAATGTTGTATCTAAAAACTATAAAATTTAAAACATTTTGTTTAAATATTGGAAATATCATAAATCAACATATTCCATGATTTATTAAAATATTATACAACATTTTAAGTATTTATATTTTACTAATTTAACATTGTTGTATCCATTTGGTGAAGTTTTATATTCCTCCATTCTATAATTATATTTAGTTTAACTGTACTTGGAGTTGATAATTTATGTTTTATACCCATATTTGAGAAAATAATAATTGAATTTATGATTCCGAAATTACCCCCATGATGAATATTTATTGATAAAATTTTAAAATATATTTCTTTATAAAAAATTTAAAATACAAACAAAAAAATATAAAGGATTCAATTTATAATTTATAATTGTAAGTAAATGTAACACTCAAAACATTATTAACAAACAAATTTATTAATGAATGTGTGATACTATGTAATGAATAAAAAAATCAATTTGGATATGTTCTTAATGATTGTGTGAAAAAAAATTGATTATTTATTTGAAAATATTATATTCTAGTTACCTATTTTAAATTTATCGATGATTATTATATGAAGAAATTTGAGACAAGGTAGATCATAGACATAGTTAATCTTAAATAAATTTAATTGGGAAAATATATTATAGTATCCTACCATTCTATAACATACAATAGATTCAATGAAATCATTATTTAAATGGTTCACATGTTTTTCACACAATAAACTAATATGTAATATATAAACATGATTTTTTATAGGTTCATTACTCAAAAATCCTTTAATATTCAGACATTGTATGTCATTAAATTGAGAAAGAAACTATAATACCATCATCATAGAGTTAAAAAATACATATCTCATTGTGATGAAACCATTTAACATTGGGGATCTTATTAGTTAGAATATATTTTTTATCTCAGATAGACCCAACTCCCTTGATAATCAATTTATCATTATCACAAATGATAACCAAACATCCATTTTATTTTTTAAAAAATGAAAATTCAAAACATCAACAATATTTTTTCTTGAAGAGATGATATCAATATATTATATATAATATCATTCCATTTTTATTTTCACCCAATATAATATTATGAAATTATTATTTTGGTACAAAAATTATTTTCATTATTGAAGTGTCTGCAAGTAATAATCTGGACATCCATTTCTATTTATCATCATTAGGATCCCAGAAATATAAACAAGAAAGATCAGTAAAATTATATTCATTCAGGACACAATTTTAATGAGTATTTCTAACGATAAAATTATTATCCTAGTGTACAATAATTTAATTATAAATACATGTATATTTAGATAGTGTATGAGTCTTTGTTATTGAATAAGATATCAAAATAGTATATGATTCACACTATTACTACCAATTATGTAGAATTTTATCTTAATTTTATTATTTAAAAGAACGTGTCTATATAATACCCTTATTAGTAAACATAATAGTAATTTGTTTTATCTATTATACTTTTGACATAAAATAAATAATTTTACTTTAATTATAATTATAACATGATGAAGATTTATGTTGTTTTGGTTAATTCCACAATATGTTTTTTAAATGGATTCCTTTTATTAATTAAAAAAAATTATAATTATTTTTAAGGGTTTTTATGTTTTTTCTCAATGATTACTTTTTATATTTTATCATTGAAATTAATTTATTTTGTTCATATGAGTATTTTTTGTTTCTAAAACATATATAGAGGAATAATATGTATTTTACTTTTCTTGATGATCTATTAAACCCTTGTGAAATTTTTGTATTTCATTATTATTATTTATATTCAAAAATAAAATAATTTATTGAATATTATGACACACATTAGGTATCATTTATTTCTTTATTTTTTTATAATTAAATTGATTTTTTTCTAAATCAAGTTCCCCTTATTTTCATGTTTTCCTCTATCCATTATAATTCAAAAATCAGGATTCATATTTCCTATTTATTTTTACCAATAAAAAATTATTTCATTTGATCTATTGTTAATTTTATTTTAGTCATTGGATGATTTAATTAAAAATTTATTCCCATTACAAATAATATTTAATATTATATCAAATTTTGCAATTTATTCTCCTTAATTTGAATAATTATACCCCCAATCAGTGAATATAGAAGTTTCTAAAAATATTATTTCAAATATTTGAAGAAATAAAATTGATTACTGTCATTTCATTTATTATAATTTTGTAACCCTGAACATCTATTTTTATCAAAACATTATACATAATTAGATAATGGATAAAATATATAATATCAGTTTTATTAACTATGGTTGACTATATAATTTCCATTTAAATTCTATTCGAAATAGTTGGTAATACTCTAAGAAATGTTAATTCTTAATCAAGTTCATTGGTACGTGTTACATGAGATTCTATAACATCAACTATCTCATTCATTCATCAATTAAATTGAGTGATACCTTTTATTTTATACATTCAAATGTTAAAAAATTTCAAACTAGTATTATTATATCTTTATTTACTTATATATGTTTATGCTACAAATGATTCATATATTTTTTTTACATTTCAAAAGTAGTAGTACACTAAAAGACATGATTAAAATCATCTGTTCTATATCTATAAATTCTTACCATCATGTAATTGAATGTTGATCATATTCACTATATATAGTAGAGTCTACTTCTTATGGATCATATTAATATATTTAAATACACATGAAATATTTTAGATAAACAATAAATCAAATATTATTCATGTATATTATCAATCAAGATTTCCAACATCTATTACATACCGAAATAAAATATGAATCTTCGATCATATAAATTTTTTCATTAATACTTGAAATTAACATCAATATTATTCTTCATCATTCTCCCAATATTGTAAACTATAAAAATATTAAACATTTAATATCTCCCTTATATACCAATTGTTTGATGGAGATAACAAAGACAGTGACACATGATGGGTAAACTGTATCCTCTTATATTCACTTAATTAAATTAAAAAAATTAACTTCAATTTTTTTTTCTATTCCTACGATATATTTTAAATTAATAAAAATCATA
Source organism: Viscum album (assembly GCA_963277665.1). Lineage (NCBI taxonomy): Eukaryota > Viridiplantae > Streptophyta > Magnoliopsida > Santalales > Viscaceae > Viscum > Viscum album. Next base: position 1,814,283,218 of record OY728147.1, on the reverse strand, counting down.
TAGATCAAATAAAAAACTATTAGTGTGGTTCAATGAAAGTTGAACCCCAACTCCACTCAAATAAAATTTTTTATATTAACTAAGTGATTATCTATAGAAGATCATTTCCATGGGATCTCTATAGTTAGGTTGAAGAAAATATAAACTATTATAAGAATGTTTACATAGAATATATTTTTTAATAAATCCATTAACAAAAATACTCAGTACTAGTGTTTTCAAATACAAATAACGATTGAATTTTGATGGAGGAATATTTTTTATTGAATTTATATGTTGAAACCATATCAAAAAATTGTATGTGGTATCCAAATGATCATGTATATATCAAAAGAAATTCCATTACAAAACTCAAAGAGAATACACATAATATTCATTTTTGATAGTTGTATATAAGTCTTTATTTTTGTAAATGAAGGATTGACATAATGGTAGATAAAACATGAAAATCTATGAAGTACCGTCTTATGAAATTCAACATAAAATAATATGAATATATATATATATATATAATATTCTTATATAAATGAGTATTATTTTTTTTTAAACCTTAAAAACATAAATATAGAGCATTTCATAATAACACATAAATGTCATATAAAAAATCTTCAACAATTTTGAAATTGTTCATGTTAATTTTGTGTAATGGGATTTAGAATATATATGATCTAATAATCTAGATTCATCTATTTAATATTTAATAAATAATAAGTTCAATTTAAATCTACTAAAATCGACCAAAAAATTACTCCATAATTTTTTTTTCAAGTCGATAAGAACACTTGAATTTTGAAATGAAAAGTCATTATAAATTCATATCATCCCCCAAAGTCCAAGATAAATATATCCATTGATTTAGATATTTAAAAATGTATTGAATAATTTTATGGATATAATGACTCCATGAAAATAATAACATCATATTTTCCATGATTGACATTTAAAATATAATAGATTAGTAGAGAAACATAGAGAAAAATTTGTGGGAGAATTAATTAAATAGTATTATAGTGAGATTTTGGTTCAATAAAAATGTATACTAGTAGAATGTGTTATAAAATACGATCGTTTTGTTCATAACATGTAGTATATCACCATTCTATGTTGACATAAGTTGTTATATAGACAATGTGATGTTTCTTAACAAATTTTTTATCCCAAATGAGGGGTTCTATACTTGGGGTTTAGCCCCATGGTTAGGTTTGACAACTATTACTAAATAGTGATTCCAAAACCCTTTTAAATGACTCGAATAAATAGTAAAGTATTCTCACACCAAAATTAATTACAAAAATAAAATAAAATGATTCATGAATTTTTATATATAATATAAAATTTAAAATAATATATACCATAAATCAACAAAATGTTAAATTTTATTTATAAAAAATGAGGGTTTTTTGAGTATCCAATACAATAAAAAAAATTATTTGTTTTGTATTCCTATGAAGAGTAGTTAAAAAAACATTATAAGTATTCATAAATTTAAATTAGCTTAGATACATGATATGATTATGTTTTATAGTTTTCATTTCATTGAAAAATATAAAACATTATTTATGTAACTTACCTTTTAAGCAATAATAACAAATGTTTTTGTTATCCATATTCAACATAGGAATATGAAAAATTATTTGTGTTTATTAAGAATATAATGAAGCCTAAAATTTCAATTTACATGGTTCTAATTCCATAAAATATAATCTCTATGTATAATGTTCAATCATATAACATTTTAATATGTTAATTGACAAAAAGTGATAGAATGTATTTTATATTTACGAGTTTCATATATCATTAAAAATCATCAATAAAATTAATTTGAATAGAATTTTTAAATTTAACTTGGATTACATCATCAATTAAATAATGAAAAATATTAAATTTTAAATGATTTAAATTTAAAAATATTATTAATTATTGAATATTTTTGAAATCTAACCACACTAATGTAATTTTAAAATCATTTTGTATTATCAAAAAAATTATAATTCCTCCGTACCATTAATGAATGATATAAAATTTATAAGACCAACATTCAATTTCATTGAAGATCTGTAATCCATGTAACATGATTAATTTTCAAACTAATATGGATTTTATCAAATTTTGATTGATTCACGACAAATTTGGTACCCATTAAAATTTGTGTCCAATTGGGTTTGTAAAAGAAATCACATAAAGATATAATTATTTTTAACAATTATTAAAATGAAATATTCAGTTTAATAATTTAGAAATATAATATTTATTATGAATAGTAGATTACGTCAATCTAAAATAAAACACAGTAACATATTTTCCATTAATCAAATATGTTTAAAATATTTATATATATATGCGTTTTAAATGTTAATAAAGATTGTATAATATATTTTTTATAAATTGATTATAACATTTGATTTCAGTATTGGAATTATTTATTTTCTATATTTATTTCAATAAAAGAATGAATTAACTTCTATGAATAAATTTGAAATTATATTTCATAAAACATTCAACATAATTTTTCAATTTGATGATTCCTCCTAAGATAGATTAATATTTTATTTTTCATCCTATGTATTTTTATATTGATAATCCATCCTTTGTTTAATTACATTAATTTAAAAATTTGTATTATATTTTTCATTAGTTTTATAAAAAAATTTCATTAAATTCAAATTTTTTATTTATATAGATATTAATTTATTTATAAAATTTATTATTTTTAATCTTCAGTTATTTTAGTATTTGAAAAAATTGAAGAATATAATTTTTATAACATTTAATTTCATTAAATAAATAATAAAACAAATATTTTTCCAAATCAAAAAAAATGATTTAGAATAAAATTCTATAATTTTATTTGGGGAATACATTAAACATTTATATACCATTACATTCATAAAAATGTTCTTTAGTACAATTTGATTCCTTGGTAAAACTACATATAACTACATGTTAACTTTTATAGTTATTTTTTATCTTTATATTCATTCATAATTTATGTAACATTGGTAATTCAGGATTTATATGACATATTCTCATGTAATAACAATATATTATTTACATAACTAAATTATTAATTATATTACATTTTTATAGTTTTTTTAATTCATCCATGGGATGATAACCATTATTTAATTTTTAATATACTATCTTATTTTCACACTCCTTTAGAAACATGAGAACCTACTTCACGTTCATTTTATTGTTACTAAAAATCTAATAAGAAGGTATAGATAGTAAAAATAATAAATTAAATGCCATCATTTTTAGAATACTTTTGTTCAATAATATTTTAATTATTGAATTAATATTGATGTAAATATTATATTTTTCATTATGAGTATATTATTTAGTTTTCATTCTGGTTATATAATAGTAACTTCCCATATTTTTCATTTGGTGAACATATATGATCTATTTCAATATGAAAGGTTGTATTCATTGATTCTCTAAAAGCAATCATTTTAGTTACACTAATAATAAATATTGGGAACATTTGACTATTTGTTTCATTAGTACATGTAGAAAAATCATTATATTAAACTCCAATCATCTGATTATTAGTCAAATAAATATCTTTTGAGATATAATATATGATTTCAAGTATTGTCATTATACCAAGATTGGTTTTTCATGTTGAGATACGAATTGTTTTCTATTGGAATAATATAAAACATTCATTACCTAGTAGTTTATGGCATAATAAAGATCGTCATTGTGGATGATAGTTTATGCCATATTTTGGGTATCTTGTATTTTTCATCTATATGGTTCATTTATCCATGATAAAATATATATATTAAACATCAATCGTTTATTGGTAATTACCATAATATATTCAATAAAAAGACATAGGTTTTTTGGAGTTTGACCATATTTATAATTTACAGATGTCTTCTTAGATTAATTTATTTCATATTTGGTTATGTATATGATATGTTTTGGAAAACAATATTCAAAAAATTGTGTGGATAATTCTTTCATTGTCCATGAATTGATACTATTTATTTTTTTCCAGATAGTGAGATAGTTTAATAGTCAACAATGTTATAAATTGAAAAATATATAAATCTTATACAAGTTATCATGGTTCTGTTAATTTTCAATGAATTTTATATTATGAGTGAAATTATTTTTATTGTAGTTAAATTTAATGTGTTAAATCATATACACATGACACAATTAATTTTAATGTATTTATAATGACCTATTTTTTCCTACGTAGATATTATATCTTTTTAAATGAATATTAATTAAATTTCATAAATAACAAGTTTAGATAATTAAGGATTAGGGTATTTGCATACTAGATACAATATATTATTATTTCAAGAAATATTTTCATTATTTTCCATATGTATATTAGCACCTATTACATTTCATATTAATATCAACGAGAAACCAAATATTCACAAAATGGGGAAAAGAAACAGAAGAACATGTTAGTTCATTTTTTTATTCAGGGTAAATATATGAGATATCAATATTCTATTACTAAAAGGTAATGATAACATGAGAATAAGATTTGGTAATAATACCCTACATATGATAGATAATAATCACGAGACATTAAAAAATCATGGATGTTTAAAATCCATTGATCATACTGGAATCAAAATACATAATCCATTTAATCATAAGGATGAACTATATTCTTGGAATACACACAATCATAGAAAAAAATTTACATTCTTATCATTTCCCAATTCCAATACTATAATATGATAATGGGTTCACTCACCATAAAATTAAAGTAGTCGAGCTTTACTCATGGGATAATAAAAGAGGTAATCTTCCCTTACTAAAAAATGCATCACTACTATCTCCTATACTGTTTATCTCATGAGATATTAGTCATTACAAAATGCATTAGGGGTATATATTGTTCCACCCATTCTTTTTTATAATTTTACCACTTTAGATACTTATAATGTAACCACAAAAATTGGTTATAAAAAACCACTATCACATAATTAAAAAAATATATATGTGTTTTAAATAATAATTAACTCTCATCATATAAAATTACATGAAAATCATTGGGTTTCATAAACATTTAAACATATAATAACACATCGAAAAGAAACTGGTTTCATAAAAATAATGTCATCATAATAATAAATCATGTTGACAAATAATAAGGATCGAATCCTTGGATAATATATATAGTAAATCATACGTAACAAAACATTATATCAACAAATATAGAAAATGATTTGGATAGATCACATGGCACATTTATCAATGAAAAATAAACATTTAACATAAGAAATAATCACTGTTAAATTCTCATATTAGATATAATTATGATAATTCAGTTATTTTAAAATAATATTTTCATTTAGTAAGGGAGTATATGACTAATTGAGTGTTTTTGATAGTTTAAAATACCTATCATTTCATTCACATGGAAAAAATATTTAATTAATTTTCCTATTAAAATTCAAAAAGGTACCTTTAAAAAAATGAAAAGGACATTATTATTTAATTATTTTATAAATATAAATATTTCAAAATAAAATGTATCAATAATAATTTATCAATAAAAAATATTTTCTGATTTTTTCATAAAACATCGACATAGAATAAAAGGGGTTTTCATTTGAAAAGTGATATGTTGTTATTTTTCATATAAAAATTATTTTTGGATATTGAGAACATAAATTGATGAAAAATGATGTAAATGCGTTTATCTAGATTACATAGCTATTAGGGAACAAAATTATTGAGTTTCATGAGTTTATGATCTTATGATATCCTTATTGGAAGCATATAATAGAAAATATTGATAAATAATGATATTATAAAATTAAACCATTATGACATTGGTATCTTTTCAATCATAATTATTTTTAAATAAATAAATGTATTTAGATGATTATATCATGTAATTATCATTATATGAATAATAATACATTAGTGGCCATTAAAATACACCACACAAATGATATAATAGTTTATAGGTTTTGTCTCCAATAGAAATAAATGGGTGACTAAAATCCTTAAGCACATTAAATATTATTGTATCATAAGACCCATTAATGAATAAAGTGAATTAGAACATGAAAAATACTAAATAAATTTATTTTAATTAAATAAACTCCAAAAGAGTATGTATATATTCGAAAAAAATGAAGCAACTTGAGAATTTTGTGACATTATGTTTCCCAGAAAACAATGTGACACTAGAATACCATTACCTTAACTATTCAATACAATCATAAATTATTGATCTTCATGTATAATATATATAAATTTATTTTAAATATATTATAAAATCATATTTATATATCATACGACGTATGATATATATATATCATTTTATTAACCAATTGTCAAAATTCTCTTATTAAAATCTCATTTTAGGTAAATACAAATTCATATGTCATGTATGATTCGTTTTGGTTATTTTAGAACTTATACTTTGACGATGGTTACATCAACTCTATAATTTTAAAAATTATTCACATATAAAATATTTTCATTGTGTATTATATTATTTTATTTCATTAATGTTATAGATACAAAATGATATACAATAATCATACAGATGATAATTCAAAAGTAAACAAAAAAATTGATTTCATTTTATCGACGAGTGAAATAAATTAATAGTAAATAACATATATAATATCAAACATCATTACTTTTTTTTTATAAATTACAATTTTTTATTAAACATATCCACATCACCCCCCATGTAATGAGTATGTGAAAAATTATTCACATCACTTCATGAGGTGGCAATCTGTTGTATACATAGAGATGGAATTATAATTCGATGGAATAGATTGTAAGATGTTAAAAGTGAAATTATAATTCTAAAAGAATAATTATTTCATAAATATGATATAGAAATATAAAATCCATCATTCTATATATTTGAGAGTGGTGATAAGAAAAAACAATTACATAATTTGGTGAGGCAGGACTTCACTGTACACATGATCGACTATTTTGTTTCCCATTTTATATATTGTAAGTTACATGTAAGTTATTATTTTAGAATAATATAATATATTAATATAAGAGATTTTTTTGATATTATTTTATCAAATATGAATAATATTTTATGAGTTATATGACGAATTACAATGAAAATTTAGGGTTAATAACATTACCTCTTTTTTAGGCACCCTATTTAGGTTTATGCCTAAATCGTACAATTATTTTATATATGGTCATAAAATGAACCATAGTATGTTTTCACAAATTTTTGGATGATATTTTTGTAGGTATTTGAAAAACAAATTTTTTTTATGAATTTTGATGAGGAGAGGGTACAAGGTTACATTTTATATTTCCACATGAAAACACAGTTCAGTGTTTTTAATTAATATAGGGTACCCCCATTTTACAGATTCCAAAATTCCCGAAAATGGATCATTATACAATCATAAATGGAATAATATTGATATAAGGATATAAATTTTAGTTGGAAAAGTTTTTATTTCATTTTATCAATTATAAATTTAGTTTTTCCTCATATTAAACCATATAAGGTAAGATATTGATGAAAATATATTTATTTGGTATAAAAAATTTCATAAAATAAGGATATTACATTTTACCACATTTAAAAGTAATTTATCCCGTAAAATTTAACGACTTTTATTTATACAATTGTGGATTGTAATTTATCATTACATCATAAGTTTTTCAAGTAGCTTTTTGATATAGGTGGGTTTTCCACAAAATATTTATTAAGGGAGATTTCTTGTTTTGTAGCACATTTTCTTTATGATCTGGAATCTAAAATGGTAGTTCATCATGAGTAAGATCATTCTATATTGGTATGAAAACTTATTTAATTACATTTTAAAGATCATATGACCACCCAATGTTTTCATACATATATATTAAATATTTTTAGTTGAGTATTTATTTAATTATACAAAACATGTTTGGGGATAGTAAAGGTGTAGTGACTTTGTAAACTAGGAAACATAAAAAACTAGTTCATAAGGTTTCTATATCTTCTCCCACTTATTTCTTTACAATCATATTTCTCTTAAAATATTATAGTTAACAAATTTAATTATATATTGTGGAAATGAACTATTAGAAAAGGGAGAGTTTAAATGATTAGTATGGGTTAACATGGAAGATATAAATTTATTATCTTATTAAAGAATAAGATTAGGAAAATGAGTATTCTATTACGAGGATAACATATAATGTTTATAACCATGTTGTTTTGAATCATAAACATGAGTAATTGGATAGATATTTAACAATAACCATAAGAAATAAAATTCATAATAACTCACTCTTGAATAATATGTTCATGTCATATATGTGTGTGGATACATCATAATTATAGAAAACAATTACATATGTTAATTTCAACTACCATGACAATTTGGTCATGCCTTATCACATATTTCCTTTAACAGGTCACGAACATCTACTTCGTTCCCATTACAAGTCATGCACATCTAATTGATTAATTTAATTATGTCATGAGATATGATTCACTAACTAATATTGCGGAGGGAGATATAGGTCCCAACCATCACATAATGAAACACATAAAAATTTGTCCTTATGAACAAAATTCATTCATCAATTCAGAACCCCTGAAAATAAATAGGTTTTATAAATACCATTCAATCATAACATAACCCATGGAAGGTAATGGGATTCATTAATATCATTACAATATAAACATAAACCATTTAGACAATGAATAATAATTATATCCTTGGGATATATCCCCAGTACATCATATGTCACATCATATAATTTCATTTTATATGGAAGATATTTTTTTATTGATTAATTTAAACAAATCTTGAGGAATATATCATTTATTTAATGAATTAATTTTGTTAAATAACCATGAAATTTTAGTGGATTTATTTTTTTTAAAAACTATCCTTATATAATTGAAAGTGAATAATCAAGTCATTAAGGCATCATTAAATCTTAAGATTTCTCCCATACAATATATCTAAAAAATACATTCCTTTCATACATTTTCATGACATGTCACAAATTACATCATTTGGAAAATGGAATAAAATTCCTTTAAATTATGTAATTAAAAAAGAACAAATTCCATTTAATATTATAAATAAATAAATAACCCCAATTTTAAGATATTTCTAGAAAATATTTATGCAGAATATAAATATTCTTCAACTGAGATTCATAATGAAACAATCTCGTCTGTTGATGAGAATGTGAAATAAACACATAAAACATGATAATCAGAAATATAATATTCCATATTGAATGATGAAAATTATATTGATATTAAAAGACCTTATTATTTTCATTAATATGCATAAAAGACACTTATATGATCCATTTATATCATATACAAGAAATAATAATTGTATAATAGATGTGTCCCACATAATTAAAATTTATACATAAAATCTCTTACCACAGGTCCTACATATATATATTATCATTTAAAAGTCATGTAAAATAAATATGGATTTATTATACATATATTCCATATCCATATATCAATAATACCATGTATTATTTTTTTATCACATCTTATCACCAATTAATAAATAATTAAAATCATTGGAATATGTGATATAAGCTTCATTTAAAAATCATGTTTTGGTTCTCCAGTCTTGGCCCATATACATTGTTCATGGTATAATAATTTCTATAACTATCAGTATGCTATATATATCATATTTAAATTTATTATTCATCTTTATTAGAATATATGTGAAATATTGACAATAAAGGAATCACATCACATCCTATAGATATTATGTTATACGTACGCGCAAGTGGTGCTATTATTTCACAATATAATATATATTAAAAATAGTGGATATGTTATTATCACTATAAAAGTGTAAATATTTTAAAAATATCATATATAAAAAATATAACTCTCATAATTACTACTCATAAAATTTGGGGATAAAAAATTATTTGTATCATTTTTTGGTGATGATAAGTTGTACATACGCACCACCCATACATTCTTTTATAATTAGATTGGAATGTGGATGTTTGATGTTCTGCTCCTAATAATAATAAAATTTCACCCGATTTAGGATGATTAATTATTTATATAATCATATATTCCATATATTTATATTACGATTATATGATTTGTTAAATAAAGTTATAGGTTACAGGGATTACCTCTTCTTCAAATTAGATTCTTTAAATATTGAATAATAGATTATAGAGTTGGGCCATTAGGAGTTAAAAAACATCTAGAATTCATATAGGTAGGTGGACATGACAAATTTATACAGTTTTGTGTAGCTATAATACTCAATGTTGTGAAATGAAATAAAGGATGGGGTTTCCTTATATAATAAAGGGAAGGGGTACTCAGGGATTATCCAAAAATATTATATTATAATAAATACAATAAAAATTAAAATACCTCAATTTTTTGAATATGAGTTGTTACAGGGATTTAGTATCATCCTAAAGTGTATTTTTGATATGTTTTGATAATATATTTTTTGATATGATTTTGATTAACCCTTTTTTAAAATTGTTTAATTTTAACTACTATAACAACAATTTTAATATTAAAAGGAGGATATTTTAATATATAAATTGTAAAATGATATATAAATGATCAACTAATTATATTTTCAACCAATATTTTTTTTTCATTTTTTTTATAATTTAATAAAATTTTATGTTCATAAACAATTAATTTTTGTCAAATTTGACACTATTCATTTTATTGACATTAATAAAATCATCAAAAATTGATAAATTATAGAAAATTAATTTAATAAATCTATTAAATGTATTTTATACCTATAAAATTCTTTTATCACCTTAATAAATACAATGTGAATTTATTTTCAAATTTTTCTATATCACATGATAGAATTTTTCATTAATTGAATAATTTATGCATCATCATTGTGTAGTTATTTATGAAACTTATTTAAGAATTAATGTTTAAAAATAAATTTCCATAATCTAAATAATACTTTTAAATTTTTTAATAATATATATAGTCATACATATCATGCCTTTATCCCCATATTAAAATTATTATACTATTTATAAGTAATAATGTGACAATCTTTCAATCTCATTGATTTTAATTATATTAATGCCATTATCACTGAAATGTATGGATTAATTTATTAGATTATAAAAATAACATGTTTTGGGTCTAATAAACATCTTCCAATATTATTTTGGAATTTTTTTGGGTATGCTTCTAATATTTTTAATATTATTTGTAACCATAATTACATGTTTTTCCTCTAATTGTGGTAATAAAAATTTATAAAGTTACTATTCGTATTTTCTAGAAAAAAAGGGAACCCAGTAAATAAAATTTGAACATATGACTATAAATATATTATTTTTCTCTGAAATTCAATTCACATAAATTTCACAAGTTAATATAAAATTATTCTTGTACATTGGATGAAAAAACAAGGTTTTGAAGTAAAAATATTCACAATTGATGAATTTTTTATATCCAATGTCCTTTTAAAATTCAATAAAATTAAATATATAGGAATAAATGATATGAAATTGATATAAATTAAATTTATAAATAAATAATAATATAATTTATCCCAATAAATTATTTTGATGATAATATTGTTTTCATTGAAAAATCACTATTTTTTTGTTATTCAACAAAATAGAAAACATATTCGAAAATAAAAAAAATTCAATTAACGTTTATTTTTTATCCTTATTTCAATGAATAATTTATTTTAAATATATTATTTAAAATTTTAAAAAATGAAATTTAAAACCACTGTTCCTCCAAAAAGAGGCCAAATATTTTTTTTTGAAAATTAAATTTTTATTTCATAAAACTAGATTTATTCTTATATCATGTCTACAAAAAAATAAGAATAATACTCATTATATTAAAATATATATATATATATACATATTACAAATATAAATCAATAATAATTATTTTATTGGTATAAATCACAATTTTGTGCATTTAAATAGTTTTTTCAAATAAAGTTCATATTAATTTATATAAGATTTTACATGTCTAAACCATACACTATGAATTGAATTAATACTATTAATACATTCCATTATTAAGACTAATTTATAATTTCCCTATTTAAATACTTACAGTTATAAAATAATTATTCACAACAACTCAATATTTTTTTAATTATAATCTATGACAATGTTGTGTATTAGAGTTTCTTAACATGGTGTTGTGTATGATACAAGATATCAAAGAAATTTAATTTATTCCAAAAAAAATTCATAAAAACATGGTTCAATACATGTTACCACAATATAATTAATTTATCCCATAAAATTTGTCACTTTGATACAGAAATATGTGGATACATCTACATCATCAAATTATAGAGTTTTAATGTATCTCACTCTAAAAGAGGGTTTCTCAAAAAAATAGTGAGCAGGTGAGTAGTCTTTTTTTGAATAAAATTCAATGTATGATACATATATTCAATAGGGTTTTCCTCATAGTAATGATCATTCTAAATCATCATGTCCTCATAGTTTTGAACATATGAATTTGGAGGTATGTAAATCATCAGGAGAGTTAAATAGAACCCAAAATGAACTTGAGAGAGATTTGTAGGAAGTTCCAAGACTCATTCTACCATTATGATACAATCAAGAATATCAAAGGGATAAATTTACCATGGTCATAGTGTCCATTTTTTCCCAAATCTCATATACTTTTTACATTTAGATATTTATATGAACATAATCTCACTAACATCAAATATTCGATCACATAGATGATTATTAGTATAAAGTTCCTATTGACATTAATCTCCATTGAAATTCTCATTAATGGTTCTATCCATATAGAAAAATTCATCTTGTAACTCATGTCCGAATATTTTTCATTCTCCATCTTCCTCCCAACATGTTGAAGATCTACGTTTATTACCAAATAGGGCTTCATAAGGTGTCACATGAATTCTTGATATAAAACTATTGTTGTTTGAATAACAAACTAGATGAAGATATAGATACCAACCAAATTTGAAATCAGGATGAAAAGGAAATGAATATATATTATAGGTTTGAATTATTCTTTCATACTGACCATCCTTCTTAGGTTGATAAGTGGTGATGAATCATAATTTTTTATATAGTATTTTTTGCAAGATATTTCAAAAAATTAAGTAGACCTCTAATCTTGATCAGGTACTATAAAAGCTGGAAATCCATGAAAAACCTTCACATCTTTAATATATATCCTAGACTGTTTATCTAGGAATAATTCTTCTTTTATATAACTTACGTTTGCTGATATTTTATATAAATTTACTACCAATCATATAGCATTTAACACATTACTGGTTTTTGGGAGACTAAAGATATAATCTATATTGATCTTCCTAAATATCCATTTAAGAATAGTTATTGGTCGTAACACCCCATTATATTTCTATCTCTATTACATAACTTGTTTCCAAACCAATAACTATCAAACATACTCTACAATAACCCTCTTTATTCCATCCCAACAAAAATATTATTTTAGGTATATGTACATATATGTACTTCCATAAAAAATATTGAATGTTGAACTATGAGCCTCATAAAATAGTTCCTTCATAAAATAATCTCTAAAAGGACCACATACACGATTCATGAACCTTATTATTCTATCACAATCATGGTTTATCTTTGGAAAAAATTTCACCTTCTTTTTCAACTCTACATATTCATTCTCTGTATCTTTAGTCAACAATTGGACAAATTACTAAACATTAATATTTCATATATAAAATTTTTCCCCTAATAATGTGATCTCAATATCCATCATTTAAAAATATTTAAATATTGTTTATTTTTTTATTCCCATATTAGATACGATACATTGGAAATTTGTACTCAATGATTCTTCCTAGTTGTTAACTTTCCAAGGGTGGTAATGTTTTTAGAAATAAGAATGATTAATCTATTCAAACCAGCTTCTTTTAGAGATATTCAGCTACTTCTATTTGAATATTTACTATAGTGTATTTGGTCAGTATCTATATCACACTTTTCTCCATAATGGTAATCTATCTATATAATTAATGTAAATATTACAATAAGAAACCCCAAATCATGAGTTGCATAATTTTTACCATGAACCATCGGTTATCATTAGTCATATTCTAAAACCATTAATTATTCCATTGAAAACATCCCAATCCTTTTTGGCATTACTATAATTACATATACTTATCTATTGTAGGGTAATGTATTCACATTGGAACTAACTAATATTATCCTCAGTTCCATAAATTTATTTTCACAATCATCCATCTAGAAGAACATCACAGCCTTCCGAGTTAACATGGTGAATGGATTAGTTAGTCAAGAGAATGTATCAAAAAAGTCACAAAACATCCAAAAAACCAAGAAAACTATGAAATTTAGTTACTCTAGTTGTTCTAGTAAACTTCTCAATAACATTTATCTTGGAAAGATCGGATAATATTTCCTCATATGAAATTATATATCCTAGAAATGAAACATTCTATATCCTAGATTCATAGTTGGTAAATATTTCATAATGATTATCCTTTCATAGTTTCATAATCATAATCATCATGTGATATTCATTTTCATACATAATTATTAAATATTAAATAATATTGTCTATAATGACTACCAAAACTTGATCATGATAATCTAAAAATACGTTATTCATCATGATTATAAAGGAAAATTAATAATTCGTAAGACCAAAAATATCAATATCAATTCATAGTGTTCATTCCTTGTTTTGAATGTCATCTTGGTTGTATCCCCATTCCTGGTACTCAACTGATAATATTCAGAATGAAACTCAATTTTAGAAAATTATTAATCTCTCAATATTTCATCAAATAAAATATAGATACATGGAAGATGTCACTATTTCCTGAATATAATTTTTCAAAGCCCTTGATAATCACTTCCATGATGCATTGATCAATATAACATCATAACAAATAGAACATGTGCTCCACATGGTGATATACTAGGGAATGTGAATCCATTATTTTGATTCTTTAAGAGTTTATTATTTAATTACAACAAATAAATTGGGTCAACAATATAAGGAGTATTATAAATAAGAATATAATTATATATGAGTGTTATTGAGAACATAACTATAAGATTCAGTGGATGGTCTTGAATATATTCTAGAAAACCATCAAGAATTTTTTTAATAGTTGTATACTAAATTTTGAGTTTCTCCCCAAAAAGCATAGATAGATAACATTCATGTATAAGAATTATGACCCACATGAGAGAATCAGTTTCTATTGGACGTTCATATTCATCCAATTCATTGATAAATGATTAGGATTTCATTTAGAATATGGAATTTAACATCAATTCCATCGTAATTAATATGAGGATCATATAGAAAAATCCATTTTGTGCTATGAATCACATATAATTCAATAATAAAGAGAATCATAAGATTTACATTAAATATAATCCCACTAACATCAATCAATGAAAAATTAAATTTGTGAGATCCAATAGGTTTTTATTACGAGTCATTTCAACTATATAAATATATAATTATTATTGTGATATAGTGATACCATTATCATATTATTAATAATTATATTGGGGATGGATCCAAAAACAAATAACCCCTGAGAGGATCTAGAGTGGATGGTATGTGTACCATTCAACACTTAATTCTCATAACACATATCTCCAGTTTTGATTGAATGATATTTAGACTTTTTATTGGGAATTTGAAGTTGATTTTGTTGATCATTAAAACCACCAAATTCATGTACTGGTTGTATTGATTTCTATACTCCATTCACATGTATCATTAGAGTTTTGATGGTGCATTAGTATGCATCTTCTTTCCAAAAATTATGTAAACTAAACTGTTCTTTATGTTTCTGACATTCATGGTATTTATGATCCAAATTTATACATTTAATAAAGATCTGAGATACATTTCAACAAATCCCATGATGTTTCTTCTGATATTTCATGCATGAATATGGATGGTATTTCATCCCACCCTCTTATATATTCAAGTTTTCATTAGTCTCGATCATTCGTTTTTTATCAAATCCCCAGTAGTGGTGGGTATCTCTAATTACCATTTCAATCTTAAGAGAATAGAATTTTTTTTGTCATAGACACATAGGTCTCTTGTGGAGAAAATACTTTGGATGCTTGGTTTTAATCCTCTAAGGAATCATTAAATCATACATTATAGTTGGATAATAAAACCATATTCATAACATGAAATTTCTATAAAATTTTCCTTGTAGGTGCCAACAGATTCATCATGCTTTTGATTTAGCTCAAGGAACTCATTTTCAAAATTTATATTAATAATAAGAGAATATTACTTATTAAAAAATAAGATCTTGATATCAAACCATTACATGGATTAAATTTAATCATTTTTCATCATATTATAGACAAGATTCCACCATTTATATGCTTCACCTTATTGCTTGTATATAGTTATGAAAAAAATTTATCTCCAATGAATTTATTAATATAAAATATTTTTCTTAGGGTTTTGACCCATCTCGCAACCACTACTGCATTTGAAAATCCACAAAAATATAGTTGATGTTTCCTCTTGAAATAATCAACATTTTTTCCCTTATTTGATAATTTATAAAATTCATATGACTAATATCTTGAGAATTATTAGTTTGAATCTAAGAAAGGTTATGCATTCCATCCCCCATAACATTTTGTTTGGTCCGGTGGATAATTATTTCATTGTTTATCACAATCAAGATAATCAGGATCCCAATGGGTTTCAGACACTAACAAAACCCAAAATAAATAATTTAAGAAATAAAAACTGTACTGAGAAATCATGGAAAAGAATTTATAAAATGTCTTAAATCTAGGAACCATATATCAAACCATGGAGAATCATAATGTTCTATTGCATTTTTAGTCATGGAAACATTAACTACTGGTTCATAAAATATAAATATCATCTCCCACTTATTGATTAAATATTATATTTCGTATATTATATCACATTTATCATATTTCATCATACCATTTGGAATGTTATCACTAGAAAATGGTGACCTCAGATGACAAGTAAGGGTAAAAATGGAAATTATCAACTTAATAACTTATTAAATCATTATATAATAAATATTGGAATGTGATAATGATCATAACATACAAAGATCATAATGAATATTTCCGGAAGAAAAATAATCATGCGTTGGGTCATAAAACATCATCATGTACAATAAAAATTAAAAGCTATCATAACTCACTCATGAATAATGATTCATGTCATTAATTTTTTTGGCATCTTCATAGGAGTAGAAATAATTTTCAAATTTCAATATTAACTACCAATTCTCTCTAATTAGGCCCTATCACATATTTCCATTAATAGATCAAGAAATTATACCAGTATTTTAATAATGATCATGAATAAAGATGTGATTATGTTAGTTATATAATGAGTTATGTGTCATTGAACATTGATTTATTGGGAGATATATATTCCACAAATCATGTAATGAACGTCTTAAATTATTCTTCAATAATTATTAATTTTATTCATCATATCAAAACCAATTAAAATAAATGGATTTCATAAACATCATCCAATCCAAACATATCCTCTATAAAGAAATGGGTATCATAAATATCGTTACATCCTAATAGTAAACGATTCATATAAATAATAGGAATGGTATCAATATTTCATATCACTAGTATTGAATATATAACTTCATAAAATTTCAACATATATGGAAAAATAATTTTTAATGATTACTACAAATTATTTTTAATAAAAAATATCCACTCTTTTTTGAAATAATTATATTTAATTCATGGAGAAATTTTACATGAAAAAATGTTCCAAAAATAATTAAATGATTTTAAGGGAAGATTAAATTAATTAAGGACTCTAGAAATCATAAAAATATATTTATTCTATATAATAAAAAACATTCATTTCTAACTTCTTTCTTAATAGTAACAATGTTACTAATTTGGAAGACAACAAAAATGACTCCTTTAAAACCATTTACTAAAAAGAAAACAATACCATTAAATATTTTTCGAAAAATATTATAAAAAGTTGAAATCATTTTTATAAAACACAAATGTTGACGATAATTATTCCACCTCAATGATTTTAAACGAAAAAAATCCATAATTTTAATAAGAATGTAAAATAAACACTTACAAATTTAAAATTAGTAAAATAACATTCCCATTTAAATAATGATAATTTTTATATTATATTAAAATACAATAGTATTGATAATAATACATATAAAATAAATTCATGTGTATTATATACATTATATTGATCAAACAAGAACTATATATGGAATGTGTCCCCCAGAAATAAAAGGGTGATGAAAATACCTTACCTCAACTCATGTCTTTCCTATTTTTAATTTCAACCCCCTATATAATAAATATGGATGTATTATTAATTTATTATATAACCATGTAAAAACATTACTAGTTATGATTTGTTTATTACATAGTATCACCAATTTATTTATAATTGAAAACACTATTTGTTGTGGTGCCATCTTCATTTACAAGGCATTATTTTGTTTCTCAGTCCCAACCCCTATACATTGACCATAGTTCCATAATTACCAAAATATTTTTTTAGTATATATATCATATATATTTATAAAATTAATATTTATTAGCACCCATGTGAATTATATATTAAAATTTAGTCATAATGCAAGGTGAAGATGGTAATCCATACCTATACACAAGTGACATTATCATTTCCCAAATGATTTAGTGAAAAAATGTTTTATATGATAATATCAGAAAAATTTAAATAATGAAATAAATATCATATATAAATATTAAAATCATAATTATTCACACTCATAATATATGGTGAGGAAAAATATTTTATATTTCTACACTGATATATTATGTCTAATATATGCACTGGTAATACGTCCATTTTATGTTTGATGGGATAAGGGATGTGTAATGGTATGGTCATAATTATAATAAAATATCTCAATATATACTATTATAATGTTACTAGTTTATGACATATATATATTTTTTATAGGTGGTATATAATAATAGAAAAATAGGGTGATCGGTTAGAGTGATTATCATCTCTTCGAAATATATTATTTAGATATCCTCTAATGGATTCTAGAGTATGCCCAGTTAGAATTTAAGAACCTATAGAAGGTGTATATAGATTTTTAAAATAGTATTACATAGTTTTTGTTCAATGAAGAAGACATAATTAACATAAATTAGATGAGTGAGTAGGTTTCCTTTTATAATGAATGTGTGGGGTACTTTTGGAGTCCCTTAATATATTAATTTATAATAAATTAAAAGTGAATAATCATTATTGCAATATAAAATAAATTGTAATATATGATGAGATAGAATTTCATAAACAACATACAATATAATTTATATTGTTTTTGACGTTATTTTAATCCTTATCATTTTGTTTAATCCTTTTTTAACTTATTCTAATTTTAAATATGGTAACTAAATTTTCAATATCAAAAAGTAGATATTTTAACATATTCGATTACAATTGAACTATAAATGGTCCATTTTTTATATTTTATCCCATTATTTATTAGTTCATTCATTTAATTTGGATTATTAGTAGGTAAAATAATTTAATATAATATTATTTTTTACAAACTATCAATTGTGTGAATTTTGACACAATTCATTAAAATGAGTTGAATAAAATTAGTCTAGCAGTATAACATCAAAAAATAATAATTTAATGCACCCTAACATGTCCAATTAATGTATAAAAATATTTTCTATCCTTATGTAACTCAAATTATATATATTTCCTTTTTTTAATATCACTTTTTTATGTTTTTCATTAATTAAATAATTACTACATCATCATTATGAAATTATTTATGAAAAATATTTCTTCACTAAAAATTTAAAAAAAAAATCTTGTTGTATATAGTCTTTTTATACTTCATAATAATATATATATTCTAAAATACCTATTACTTATACTTATATTAAAAATATTATACTTATTAAATGTAATATCATGACATTTTTTCACTCACTTTCAATTTATTAATATATAAGTCACTATCTTATGCATGTGTTCATTGTATTATTAAATTTAGAACCTTTTGTCTCTAGGGGACATATTACATTCATAAAATAACATTTTATCTGGTTTTAGGGTAATTTTATAATATTTATAATTTTATTTTTACCATTCATTACCCATTTTACCCTTAGTCCTTTAAAAAAATCTAAAGTTTCTATTAATATTTGACTTAAAAAATGGGACCTATTTAATAAATTTATATATTCTGATTCCAAATATGGAATTAGTTTTTTCAAATTAAATTTACATATTTTTTATTCATTAAATTGATATTATTCCCTTAGATTGGACGAAACATCGAGTTTTAATGTAATTATATTCATATGTTTGGAATTTTTTTATATCAAATTTAAATGTGGAATTGATGTAAATTACCAAAATTGGATTAAATGATATAACATTGATCTATATTTACCATAAAAATAATGAAAATTTCAATTTAATAATAAGGATTATTTATATGCAAAAGTAATTTAAAATTTAAATTCATTAATCTTTCACTAATCATCAAAAAATGAGACTTAGATGAAAAATTAAAAAATATTAACCCATGTAAATTTAGATATCATTATTTTAATGAAGATTTTTTTTCAATTAGAATTTATTAAATTCTCAATATCTTGATTTAAAATAAGTGATCCATCAAAAAGTGAAAGAATATTTTATTAAAAATTATAGTTATATAGGAATAAAATTTGATTAATTTCAAATTAACGTTTATAAAAAATATGAAAATTGCAAAATATTTATTGAGGGTATATTATATTTAAATATATATATATATTCTGTTAATATAATCATATAATATTTATTTTATGGGTATAATACACAATTTTTCACATTTGAATAGTATTTCAAAAACATTTTTAATTTTATTTTCTTATTTATTCTACTTGAAATATATATATATTAAAAATTGTGTTAATACTAATCATATTTTTCATTATGATGGTTAGGATATAAATTTATTGTTTAAAAATTACAATATCAAAATTATTTTTTGTAGAAAATCAGTATTTCATGTAACTCATTAAATGTCGGTGTATAATATAGCTCAAGTGTAACTTGGTGTATCGTATAACACAATACAATAATTAAATTTAATTTAGTCCATAAGATTTCAATAAAATCAAGGTGTTTAAGATTATTTATTTAATTTTTCTCCAGTTTTGTATATAACAAAGTGTGCACTTGATGGAGGATCGATGTATATTCTAATCCATAAGCAACCATCCTATTATGATCAGTATTGTCAAAAGTGACTGATATACCTTGGGAAAAGTTTTACCTTTTTGTGATTAATATTAATTTATTCCATGGAATAATTATATGAAAATACATTGAACCAAATTCTAATTCCAAATAATTGTGATGATTTTCATCCTAATGTTTCTTCTGAAATTTTTCCCTTACGAGATAGTGAATGTCTATAAAAAGCTGCAATTTTTTTTATCTAGATAAACATCCAAAAGTATCCATTATCACAATTTATCCCAATATTTTTTATGTATATTTTTTATTCCATTTAGGAATTCATAATGATAAATATTAATTCTACTATGAAAGATATTGTTGAATTAAATCTCAACTAGCAGAGAGTGTTGTTCCAAAATACCTTTGAAAACCAAGGAATGTGATCATTGAATGTCATCTAGGGTTTTATTTTTTTTCTCAACATGATCATTTACATATGGATGATATACAGTTTTGAAACTAACCATAATATCATGTTCCCATTGAAGACATCAGCAAAATTTAATGGTTACCCTTAGATCCCAATCTGATTCAATAAAATGTGTTACAACATAAAACATTACCATTTCATTAATGTATATTCTAGAATGATGATACATATAATATTCATATTAGATAGTGATGATGTTTTATCATTATGTAATGTGATCGACTAAAACCCACATAGCCTTATTCCCGTTATATATTTTGGTCAGTATAATTAAAAAATCTCTAGTGTTAGTCTCCCAATTCTATTCTAGTATGGTTAATGTTTGTGAAATCACATTAGACTTTTGTCTACCAGCCTTAAAATTCTAACACTTCTAGAAATACGATACATAATATGTGATATATATTCTTCCATCCAATCATAAATACATTGTTAAATCTATATATATAAACTTTCAACCATTATTATTATGTAATAAAAATGTATGAGCTTCTTCTAACATCTCATTATTCAAATACAGTGTTGATTTAAACTATAGAAGGTAATGGAATCTATACATCACAAAATAATAAATTTGGAACATAAGAACAATTATTATATTTTTTTGAAGATCAGTATAATTGTTCTATTCTAATATTATCCTCCCAAGGATAAAAGGTTTAACACTGATTTCAAAATGATAATATCTGTATACTTCATTCATGATTTCAAAATATCAAACATTTTCAAATCTACAAATGTGTTTACCTTTTCATGTCCTCATCCGATTTAATCTAGAATGATCCATTTATCTAAAATAAATTTCCACCATCTGCACCTTCACATGGTGGAAAAGTATAAAAAATTCTTAAACATTAATCATTTTCATCCATTTTCTATTATTCTTGATTAACTCTTTCTATGTGAACATACATGTTAAACAATTATGATAATCAAATGTAAATTCATAATTTCCACTATAAATATAATTCTGCTATATAATTAACTCAAAAATTAATAAGCTACCTCTAAATCATGAATTGAATTATTTTTCTCATCATATATCGATTTTAGTGATGTATATTCAATTCCCATATAATATGAGACATTCATAGTTATTAAAATGATAAAAATTTTCAAAATAAAATTAATATATATTTTCACATCACTTATAACAAACAATACATCATTTAGGCAGTTGGTATGAATTTCAATCTTAAACCACTTTAGATAAGGTTTAAATCCCCACAAAGTCTTTATATTTGAATGTTTTTCCTTTTTAATGAATAATTTTCATATAATTCATATAATGTCTTGAAATTACTATAATCATCATTAGAAATAAATTTATCCTCAATGTTAATATTAAAACAAAATATGATTGGTATATTTAAACCTATGAAGATATATTGTTTTGTTAAATAATAAATTGGTTTGACCCAAATTGTTATATATAATTTATTATACTGAAAAACCTCCCATAAAGTCATTACTAATAAAAAAATTGTATCACATAAAACCTAAAATTTGGTGTCTAATATATATAACGTTTTTTCAACCATAAACTCAAAAACCAATTATAGTAGCCAACATTATTAACATAATGTAAAAACAAGATATATATTCATCAAAAAATAAAACAATTCATAGATGTTTCATGAATCCTATAACCAAAATACCAATGGTGAAATAATTCGAAATAATAATTCATGAATCCATGATGTAATTACATCAATACATTTTCACAAATTAGTTTATATAACATATGACCTTACATGGTCTAGGATGTAATACTTGGTTAATAAAATTGTCTCAGATAATTACTACATTATTCAAATATAAGGCATCAAATTCCATTGAAATATCTTCCAACATGACTTTCACTTCCACCTTGAAAACATCTTCCAATGTATTTCACTTCTAATCCATTACCACATTAATATTTAGAAAAAATTAATCTTCTTATTACATGGCATGTTACAAATATCACTTTTGATCATGTTGTTAATCACATGTCATGATATATGATTATAAATAATCACATTTATCATTATCTTCAGTCATCAACCATCATGGATTCTTCTAATCACTGAATTTTGCATCATATTTAGTGCTAAAATGATCACTCATAGTTCTATCCTTTGACTAATACATGAATGTGTAGTTTGAGAAACAATTATCAAAGTTAAAAACAAAATAATTAAGAAAAAATAAATTATAGCATATCTAAATCATAGTATATTATTATAAGACTGATAACATTGTATTATAATAAGTCATTATTGGTCATTATCAGTTAAAATAATTCTTGGTGATTCATATATATTATGTAGATTTCAAACGTATATCTCCTTAAGTTTCAATCTACACATTTAGCTAACCCAATATTTGTATAACAATGGATTATTGAGTCCAAATCAATAGAACCTTTTCATTGTTTTAACCATAGGTACATCATTTCATGAACCACATCCCATTTTAGTATTCCAAAAGGGAAATAGTTTCATGGAAAGAACACTCTTTATTCTTCATTAATATTAGAAGAAATATTTTATATTAAATGACTTCTATGTAGTCTTATCTTTAGATAAATCAAAATACATATGCCTAGATATATTAAAATATATTTCTCATTATATTTTCTAAAGCTAAAATAAACCATTTCTCTCATACTAACAATAAATAACATTCAAATTCATATATATATATATATTATTTATCTTTAGTATAATATTAATTATGTTACACAAATACATGCTGGAGGGCCATAAAGGATTAGTGTATTTATATAATAGATACAAAATCACAATATTTCAAGAATTATAATAAGATTCTTGTACAAAGATCTTCTCAAATAGTAAATATCATATACATACCATACATAAAATCATTATTTATAATATAGGGAATGGAAACATTATAAAGGGTTATAAAGTTTAAACAATATGGGAAAACATGGGATATAATTACATATAATTTGAGCATAAAGGGTATAGAACACCAGAATAACATTTTAAAATCATAAATTGCATATCATATATCATAATTCTTTTTCATGACCTAAATAATGGTTTTCAATAACTCTAGAATAATGTAGTAATCAAAAAACTTATTCGATGGGAGAAAAAAAAATTGGGATAGATTTGTGGAATAACATATAAATATTAAATCATTTCCGTAGTAGACATGGAACATTCCAAAAAAATCATATCTTAATGTGTTTGCCTTGTATTGTTGTAGTAGTCATGATTCACTCCTATGACTATTAATGGGAAAATAAATCCTCTTATGAATCTTCGTTCCGTACTAATTTCATTCCAATTTACCTCATGTAATATCAAAATTTAACTAATTCATTATATAAGGATATTGGTGACATCCATGGTTTTAAATTAACATGTATACATGGTTATAACTCAATCACTATCAAATAAATAAAACCATACATATGTTTGACACAAGAACTGAAAATATCAATCATGTCAAAAAATGAAAATAAATGTATTTTTAAACATTTCATCATAGTATAACCCATGGAAAATAAATAGAATTAATGATCATAAATTCGTAATAATCAATAATTATCTATATATTGATATTTATGGTATCTTTGGATCACATTCCCAATAATTTTCAAGTAACATAAAATAATTTCATATTAAATAGAAAATTATTTTGAAAGATCATTTGTGACATTTATTTAGAAAAATATACTTTTCACATTGAAAAACATTCAAAACTAAAGGTAAAAAAACATATGAGAGTAATCTTTATTCAAAAAAATTATTTGGAACTTATTAATATGTTTAGAAACATTTAGTTTTCATGATAGTGTAAATTAAATTTCATTCCATGATTGTTAAAATAAAAAATAATTTCACATTATTTGTTAGAAATTAAAAATGTAAACCATTTGGAAATTTAAAATAATATCACATTAAAAACATTATTAAAAGCCTTATGTGGGTAAAATATATTTTCTAAAAATTTAAATAAAAATAGACGCAGCTTAAAATTGGTTTTAGACCGAAGAGTGAAATGAATTAAATTATTATTAAAAAATTATTTAGGATTCATGAGTACATTATGATAGGAAAATTGAAGTAAATAATAATATAATTTTTTAAAATAACTACTAGTGAATAGAGAACATGATATTATGGAATGTTATATATTCATACATTTTCGTTGGAATATTATCATAAACAATCAAGATAAACAATAATATCATAATATTAAACTTTTACCACATTGTAATTTTTTTATTCCTACATTAAATGAAATAAATAAAATGATATTTATATATTAATCACCAATTTATTTTTATCTTTATTATAAAATAAATTCATCAAAATTATAATACACCACCGAAAATAAACAAATTGTGTGTATGTCTTTTTTCACAAGAAAAATAAAATTTATATTAAAATCATTTACCACATTGGAATCATTTTAATCATAACTACCATTAATGATTTAACTAAATAAATCATAAAATATAATTATTTTAATTATATTCTTGATGAAAAACATCAAAGGGTAATTACATTAATGAAAAAATTATATGTCATTATGGCATTTGTCTCGCAAAAATAAAAGAGATACTAGAAATCCCTTACATTATTTCTTAAATTCCATTTTACCAATTGAATAATCTGGAATATTAATTATATGTTTAATAAAAACATATTATGAAACCATAATTATATGTCTAATATAATAAATAATTAATTGAATATTTATTACTAGTTTATTAAAAATTCATTTTTTAATCATTTTTTATGCCATAACATTGTTATTTTTTATATATGTTTTTGTTTTGTATTTTCGATCCATAATTTTGATTACGGTTCCATAATTTCCATAATTTTATATATTATATAAATAACTTATAAAATGAATATATATTTATTTAGTATGATCCAATAATGCTATAGACTCAGTATTAATTACAATGTTCAGGGAGACTGTAGTCTGTACATAAACATAAACATTGCATCCATTTTATCAAATGATGAAATTATAGATTGGTAAATAAAATATACCCATCAAATAATAATTGTTATTTCATATATATATATATATATATATATCTCAAATTTTTTATACAATATTCTTATTACCTTCCATTTAAATTGTATTTAAAGAACAAATCGCATCCCATTGCAAGGCAGTAGTCCGCCGTACATGCAATCAATATTATCATGTTCCACTAGAATGGAATATAAGAAATAATATGTGATATTATAATTTCAGAAATATAATGTTTTAATAATTATAATATTAATATGATAAATAAATCATTATATCGAGTATATAGGGTCAGTGATGGAAAATAAATTACATCAGCACATGAGTAGGTAGTCTGTCATACATGAAATCGAAAGTTTTGTTTCCCATTTGTTGGATGAAGAAAAATATATAGGTTATTAATGTACAAAAATATAATAAAATTATATATTATAATTATGTGTTAATATTTAATTATGTTTGCTTAATACTTTATGGTGTTATATGAACAAGTAAAATGAAAACACGTGGTTTAGAACATTACATATCCTTCAAAAACCCTATTTAGAATTATAACTATATCCTTTTAGATTTTATTTATAAAAAAACTCCAGTATGTGGGGTGGTTTTTAGGAATTATATTTCTGTATCACTTGGATTAATTTTTTTTTTATTTTTTAGTGGAATTTGAGAGGCATTTCCTTTTTAAAAGTGGGAGAGTAGACACACAAGGTATTATTTAGAAGAAAATAATATACCCTAATTTTAATAATTCAATGTGGATTGAAATCAGATCATTATATAACCTAAAATGATATAAGATTGATATATTTTAATAAAATTCATTTGGGACACGTTTTTAAGTCTTTGTTACCATTATTTTTTTAGTTTACCCCATAGTGATCATATTTTATCCTTAACTATGGTAATTAATTTATAATGTTTTTACTATTCATATTGAACAAAAAATAAGTTGAACTTATTTTAGAATATTAATGATTTCAATTAACATTTTTTAATTCATTCATCTAAATTAAATTCAACAGAGAGGCTAAAAATATTGTAAAATTAATCCTAATATAGTGATAAAAATGAGGTTTTCTAATGAGAAAATGTTCATAAGAATATGATGTTTTAATATGAAAATTAAAAATGTAATTGATTCCAATAAAAAAAATTATATTATTTAATTTATACAAGAACTAATATATGCACAATATTAAAATAAAATGGATATTATAAATTTTTTTAAATGAAATGTATGTTTTTTATGTTAATTAGAAATTTATTACTATTCAGTGAATGAATAATCATTCATTTATATTCTAAACAAATTCACTAAAAAAAAATTACTGTATATTGAGAAAATGATGTTTAATTTTTAAAGTAAATATTATAAATGTTTCAAAATTTAAAATTATTATTTGTCGACAGGAAATAATAAAAATAAGTTTTTGAAATAAAATTATATTTGATGAAATAAATGGTTGTACCACAACATAAGTAATAATTTTTTAATATATTTTTTTATATCTAAAAGTATTAATAATAATTTCAATATTTTGTATTTATCTTAAAAATTACAAATTTAACTGTTTGATTATAATGGCAATTATTAAGTAATAATATTAACAGTATATCAAGTTTCTTTAAAACTCGATGTTTCTTGTGACAGAATGTGTAAAAAAATTAAATTACATTGAAATATAATTTTATTAAAATATCAATGGGTTCCAATATTTAACCACTAAATATTTTACCGTCCATTTAAAAGGGGCCCATAAACAGTAAAATATTATCTTTTTCACACCTCTAGTTACAGTCTAAATCATCTTGCATTTTCTACATAAATTCACTTGAAAAATATTTTTTAAGATTTTATGATTAGAGGAATAACTCAATACATGCCTTAATTCTACCAAGAGGGTCAACCCAAGATATAATCACTATAGGTGTAGTATAATATGAAACTACATTGACTATTTTAATTATAAATTCATAAAAAAAGAATGCATATAAAAGATATTTAATGAATTTGACACAATAAAAAATGAACGTCAGAGATAGATTTAGTGGTGATGAAGTCTATACCTCACTTTTTTAGAACTATAATATATGTAAGCGATGTTAATCCCAAATGTATCATATTATAAGTGATGTCAAAACTGTACAGGGAGGTTCCACATGTACCAGTTATCATTTATTTTTCACATTGTATATAATGTACATGTCTCATATTTCATGTATCCATAAGAATTCAATTCATAATTTATACTCTATAAAAATATTTTGGCTTTGTTTCATGATATAATGTGGCATAAAAAATACATTAATCTTTCATGGATACATAAAATGACATGTAAATGTTGTCATTATTTTTATAAGAATAATTATTTATGTTAAATCAATATACAACATCATTGTTATTATGAGAATTTACCATATAATGCTTCAGATATATTTCTCCATTTAATGAGCTTTCAAACATCAACTAATTTTATCAATAAATATCTCATTTATATATTCAAGAAAAACTACTTCAAAACATACATCACCATTATTTTCATAATTATTCTTATAATAAAATTGATTCATTAATTAAATAATTCAACAACTGCTTAATTTAAACTTAAATAAAACCCATTAAAATTCTCTTAAAATCATGACATTAAAAATTTGATCATATATTCCATTCATGATTTTGTAATAAATTATTCAAGGTTATATCTGATGTAATTAATAAAAAATAAATAGATGTATATTATCTAAAATTTTCTAATAAGAATCCTCTTCATGGATGGTTTTTTTGATATAGATCATGATATATATATGGATCAATTACCTCATAATGTTTATCATATATGATTCATAAAAAAACATTTGTCTGGTAGGATTTCACCATCAATTTTTTTTGATAAACTATCTTAAGGATGAAAGAGTATATCATGAGGTATATACATATTTTTCATAATGTTGTTTCATGTAATATTATAGTTTATATGAGTATTGGTAAGTCTTATGCCTAAATACCAATGGTTTATTCAAATTATTTTAATTTAAATAATACCAATCATAAAAGGAAAGAAAAAAAATCTGTAAACAATTTACGGAATGCTATTAATAATTTTAGTCACTTCAATCAATGAATTCTTCTTTTCACAACATAGAGTAAATTTTTTCAGTAAACTTAGTAGGTAATATATAAAACAATCCGGAATTCCAATTAAAAAAAAGAATCATTGATCATTTTATTATACATTTTGTTAAATATTAAAAAACATTTATTCATCCATTTTAGAGGTAATACAATGATAGTTTTTATTATATATACATAATCAAGTGATGTGGAAAATATTCACTCCAAAAATAATCTAATTATAATATTGTATCAATTATGACATGAATTTTTTTCATTTTAATGTTATATTAATTCTCGATCAATTTATGAAAAGAAATAGAAATTTTCAGGATAAGATATTGACTTTCGTTACCAAATTCATCTATGAAAATTAATAATTCAATGAAATATTTTTTTTTTCGTATTTTGTGATTTTTTATTATTAAATATAATCATGTTCTATTTTAGGAATATCTTTTTAGAATATTATAATTATAAAAAGTTAATAATTTGTTGAAGATAAAAATATAAATAGTCTCTATCTCATTGGTGATTAGGCATCACATGACAATCATTTTTTTCTCAATGTTTATTTTTAACACCACCATAATGAAGGAAATATAAAACATACAAATTGGTAAAATAGGGAGGGATTTATGTTTAAATTCCTCTAAAGTATATTAAAATTAAGTAAAAGTTATTAGGTAGAGTCTTATTTCTCTTAGAGGGTGAAGGATAATTAGAGAAAGGGTAGATGTATTGTTATTTATTTGACAATAAATGGCACCACTAAAATCCCATCATATTAAAAAAATGTAGCCATATTATAATTGTAATTAATAAAAAATAATATTAGATAATAGAACCATCAATTCCATTTCGTTTCCACTATAGAATATCTCTTCCCAGCCATTATAATATGTCCCACTTTTTTAAAATATATTATCATAGTTAAAATGATTATTTATTTCAAATTTTATTAAGCCATATAAGTTTTAATTATCATTGTTTGATGAAAATATTTTTTAAATATATTTTACTATGAATGTAACAAATTCATGAAATAACAATATAATTACAATTTTTATTCTAGACTCTTTTTATGAGTTATTATATACTTTCATGCATCTAGCTAAAAATTATATATTATTAATTTTGGAAATCACATAATGATAATTTATATAAAAAAATGTACAAAAAAGTTTTTTAAAATTGATAATGACATTATTAAAAAATATTTAGTGGCTACATTCTCACTGCATTCAATTATTTTCAACTTACAAACACCACTCATTCAAAATTTATAAGGGCATTGTTTTCATAACTTAAACATATGCTCCCATGATCTCCATTAATGATTAACCTATTTCCAAAACATAAAATATAATGCAATCACTCATACATAATAAATAATGTCCTCCCAATACTCGATATCCCATGAGTAATCTATAAATAATGTATCTACTTCATCATATCACAGACTCTATATGATAATGTTTGATAGAACTTTCCAAGACCAACACAGTTGTCGCATGTATAATATATTTTACACCTGGTTAATTAATACTGTAAACTATTTGGTATAAAAATAGTCCGCATCAATAATAATGATATATAACATTCCAATGAAAATTTGGGATAGTTTTATACCTTTTCTAATCCTCCTAAAACCAATAAAAGTCAAGATATTCACAAATACATGGTCTTCATCAATAGAAATTATTGTTCTTCTTCATATGTCGTCATAATAATTTTTATGGATGTAGGAGACTCTCTTATAATCCAGAATCACATAATAATTCTTAATCATATATCACACCTGATCAATCCCAATAAGATATAAATTTCTAATTGTATTCTAGTAAAGGGGTGATCCATAATGTCCTGCATACATGGTCTCAAAAGGTTACATTCTAGTAGTCGATTGATATGTGGAATTTTATCATAACACCCCTAAGTGGTAATGTTTTATTGAAAACCTTCCAATATAAGTCAAACAAGATCACATTATATCTTGATGAACATGGATATCTATTTTAGTATTAAATTATATATAAAGGTGAAAACCCACACCCAAATATGACTAGGACACAAAATCTTTTTGTATAATATTACTGAATTTTGAAATGGAATGATAATTTTTTTATCGAGATAATAATAATAGAAACTCTATTAAATTACATAATATATTATCTATATATAAATCAACATATCTTTCATGAAAGATAATAAAAAATGGGATGGAAGTATGATTAAATGGTTTTCATGATAATAATAACATAGATATTGTGATTAGAATTGGATGATAATTGAAGAATTATAATGAAATACATCATTCTACTATCCCAAAAAAACTATGGAAACCCACAGTGATGGAAAAAACATGTGGGAACATATTTATTCCTTCAACAAAAGACAATTTAGGACCAAAGAAATTTACTTATCTTCCTATTATTTCATATAGGGACTCGAAAACTATTTCCAAATTCCACTACAAATAAATATCACACACTCATGTTTTTATAATTGAGAGGGATATAATTCCCTAAATACATATTCATCCATTGATGTATTAAAAACTATTAACCCATGGATGTGGATTTCATGCTTTAAGAAATAAACATTATGAATATACAACAATCAGCAATTGAGAAATCAATAAAACATTTTCTCTAAAAGCAATTCTCAGATAATATATAGATTCATGACATGTACCTTTTTAATTCATATAAATTCATATTCTAATGATGAAAACCATCATGAAAATTTCCATATATATTTGGTAAGTCAAGAACAGGATTCCAATAAACACATATAGACCATAAATTATAATTTAAATATCTTTGAGAATATACATTAATCCTAATAACACATGAAAACTGTCTTTAGGATATCCTTCCCAAATCCGTAATGTTGTTGGCACAAAATCCATAGATAAATAATTGGATCACACCCTTTACCATTCAATTTGATCATTATGATCATTAATCTATACGAAAGGTTTAATATTATTTACCATCACCCACATCATGAAATAATAGTCAATACAATGACTCGCTCTAACCTCATAAAAATTATAAAAAAAACATAATTAACCTAGAGTTATATATTAGGTCTAATAAATAAATAATTTTAATGGCCCATGAATGATACCATCATATCATATAGAATATATAGAAAATATTATAATTTCTAAAGGATATTGGATTAATAAGTCAAGGAAATTAAATATAAAAAATTGAAATCAAGTCATGGGAATCTAAGAAAATCATATAGAAAAATGTACACAAGGTCCTATAATTCTATGGAAGTATACTCTAGGAAAACATCAGTTTCAAACATTTTTAGTCTCTGCTAATTATGTGTAATCTATATGAATCCCCTAATGGTTAACACTACTCATCCCATCTATTTTTCATATTCATAGGTAATGTTAAACATCAACCAATCATCAAAATGACATAAAACTGTAAATCATTAAAAATATATCCAATAATATAGGTTAAGGAACTATTCAATGAATATTATGATTTTAATGTCCCATATATTAAATTATGGGGTTCTCAGATAATATCCCTCTATCAAGAGTAAAAATTCAGTAGAAGGATATATAGGAGAGATGATGACCACTACCAAAAGAGTCTATTTACAATGATGTTATTAAATTTTATATAATATAATATATTTGTATTGTACATATGATATAGTATGAATCCAATGAATAAAACTTGTATCTATGAGGTTGAGTTCTATGGTAGTGAAAATTAAAATCGTATAAATAAACATATTATTTGTTTTATTTATCAAGGTCCTCCATTGAAAAATTTAATCCTAAACCATGACATTAACACTGATAATGTGGTGTTCCACTAGGATTTAATTGTGGGAGGAGTGGATAAAATCATTACACCTTCATACATTGTACTATTATATGGATGTCTCTCTTAGGGCCACCCATTAGACCTCATGGAGGTCTTAGGTGGTGTTAATTCCATCTGGGAGGTCCACTAGTGTTTCCTCAATGACAGAAATTTTTTCTTTCATAATCCATAATTATATAAACATGTGAAAATGTCAAACATATGAATTATGGGGACCACACCACTGATGGTTGGACCTCCTTTTGGGGTCTGTCTTCATCAAAACACCTGGATTGGAATCATGAATATCAATTCCCTTAATGATTAGATCCTAGTGCTTATTATTGACTATTATAAAAAAACATTTCATCGATATGTAAAAAACCATACCATGTCCATTATTGTTCACAGTAATTTATGAATCACTAAGGCACTCTTCATGAAATAATCAAATGTGGGATTAAATAGATATATAGTTCAATCTTGAATATCACGTTTAAGTCCATAATCAACTGATTAATATCATATATATCCATTATGAATCAATTATAGGGAATAAAATATGAGTTATATGAACCATACTATTTACTAATATATTAAAATAATACTATTATTTTCTAAAAAAAACTCATAAACTGATACCATCTTTTTGAAAAGTGGATTATAATTTTATTTAAACAACAACATGGACTCGACAGATAAAAGGGTGAATATTTATTGACTCTTGAAGGGGGAAAACCACCAATGGACAATGGTTTCATTCAAAATCCTCATTAAAAATTTATTGTATTATTTTGTGATCCAAAATAATTATATTAGGATCATACATTGTAGTGTCACATAATTCATGTGGGTGAATATCATCTTGAATCATAAATGGTATATAGTCATAAAGAACATATTGATTGTTAGTTTTATAATAATTCCCTATAAAGACTACCATCAGTATCATGAGTTAGATGATCCTATTATCATATAGTGGGGGAATAACCCCATAGAAAATTCTTGAGGAAATTTCCTACTAATTAGGTACTTCAATTCCATCATCATTTCCCAACACATCCTAGTTTAATGGTTGAATCACTTAAATGAGACCAACACTTCTGCACCTATGAATCTATTATTGATAACATGAACGTGTAATCATATATTTTAATAGATTAAATAATGATTATTTATGAATTTCATGAAATTATGATTCAAAAATCATGAATGAGTAAATAATTCACACTCAACAAGATACATGTACATTCCCATTAAATAACACAATTGATTCCTTATAACCTTAAATGATATTCTTGTTCTAATCTAGATATTAATAGAATGTGTGGTATCTCTCGTGATCTAGTCACTCAATGATAGAAATTAAATTACCATTAAGATAGTGTAATAGGTTTGGAAACATTTTTCATTGGTACCCCTCTCTGACAAGTCTCAAAATGAGCATTGGTTGTTTATAAATCATGTGTAATGCCTCGACCCCAGTTAACTAGAGTCGGTGCATTATTACATAACATTGGCATGATCACAAGAATGATAAAGTCTCGAATGACTGATTAGATTAGTAGCCTTGGAATAACTAGATACATTAATAAAGTTTTACATTACATCGTAAAAATGAAAATTACAACAACATAGTCTCCATAGTCCACACTCTTATGCCCTCATACTATCCCGACAGGTCATTCATAATTTACTTCTTCACATCCTGGGAAAATAAAACCTAGAAAAGGGGTGAGCTCAAATGCCCAGTAAGGATAACAATATAGCGGAATCTATCATAAATAAGAATAAACCTTTAAGGCAGTGTATAACTACACCAAAATCCTTTTTAAACTTGACCTTAAACATAGTATGTAAAAAATAAAATGAAATAATTCCATTTACTTATTCGCATGGATATTCTACTAATCGAATAATCACATGCAATATCAATAACCACTTTCATAATGATTGAATGCATAATGCCAGACTATCATAACCACATTTCCAAGGCCTCATGCCAAGACTACAAATTAGATTTTGTCAAGGCCTTGTGCCAAGACACTAGTTTTTCTCATGAGACCTACCGATGCATCAAGTAGCAATAGATGGATCCACCCATCACATATTATGTCCAATGTATTCCCATATGAAAAGGTCTAAACATAACATAAACATTCGTAATAAAACTAGCATACGAAATGTAAATACATCATCCATAAACCATGGATGGTATAAAAATAACACATCCACAATCAAACAAATCAAAAAACCTTCAATACAATATAGAAGTTTTGTATCATAATAAATTAACTTCAAATAAGCATAAAATCCCTCAAAGGATGTTGACATAGATGAAATCAAAACCCTTTTTAGAGAAATATCTCTTTCTATTTTGAAATCATTTATAAGTCATATATTAATAAAATAAAACATTTTCATTGAAAATATTCTTATAAGCTTGTAAGGTAAGCTTCGATGATTTTATTATGGCGTAAAATAGCCGCACCCGCCGTATAAGTTAAAAAAAACATTTTTACCTTAATTATGCCGAAAAGGATAAAAATGACCTTGTTTGGAAAATGATGGAATGATTCCTTTATAAACCCCTTATAAAAGTCAACAAGGGTATAAATTACTTTAACCGACATTCTAGTAAATAGTAAAAATGTTTTGAAATACATTTATAAGAAACATGGATGTGGATGATAAAGAAGTCCTATTAGGTTATTACGTATAGACAACCTCAGATAATGAAGAGATTGGGAAATAAACCCTTAACTTGTACATTTCATTGGTTTGGGTAGGTTAACCTACTGTATAATGGTGAAATAATTGTTCTTAAATTATACAAGAATCATATATATTATTATGTTATCATATTTGATCTTTTAACATTTCTTTGTTAATGATATCTTAGTATTATCGTCGTTTCGGGTGTTAACTTAATCGTTTTATTTAATATGTTTTGTTACATAAGCCATGTTTCTCATGGATTGGTTGTATCTTATTAATATCCAGAATGATATCATGTCCTTAATTTTTTTTTAAATCATCAAATGATAATTATACTTGAATGGATACGATGGGGTATGAATCTCATCATGTTCGTGGAGACGGTAGTCCGTACGTACGCACGAGCAATAATATCATTCATTTGATATTAAAATAATATATAATTGGATATTATATCATATATACATAATCATTGTCATGTTATATCTATTATTTACAAGAATTACAAATCATTATTATACCCATTCAAATAATAATGTTTTGAATAACAATTACACCACAACGTGGAGACGGTAAGCCGTACGTACGCACGTATGGTGACATGTCATTCAAAGGATGGATAGAATACTGAAATAAGGTTGTACCATGTTTATAATAACATCAAATTATATATAATAAACTGGAGTTATTATTTTATAATGGTAATAACAAAGAAAGAAGAAGTGGAAGAAGAAATGAACATGAAAAAGGTTGGTGAAATCGTTACCTCTTCTTCGGGTTCTTCCTTTTAATTTGATCAAAAGGGATCCTTAGGTTGGCTTTCTGACTAAAGGAATTCCAATAGGATAAATTTAGGGAAGTTTATAGAGTATTTGGGAAGGGGTTGTCCGAGCCAAAAGGCTTTGAAGGTGTTAATTAATGAGAAGGGGGAGTTCCCTTTTATAAGAGGGGGGAGGGGCACCTTTGGAAAAGCTAGAAATATTATTTTATAATAAATTAATATTCGGTTTATAATAGCTCCAAAGTAGATTAATTAAAGGTAAAGGTGGGTATAGGTCGAAAACCACTCAACCAATAGGATTTAGACACGTTTGGGTTACTATATTAAACTTATCTTTAAGTATTAACTCTCAGTTAATTAGTTTCACTTTTACAATGTCTCTTTGTATTTTTATATAATATGGTTAATAAACATACTATATACATCCAAGATACCCCCAATTGGTCCATTAATGATACACCTATCAGGATATAAGTCTCTTGGACGAACCTTAGATTTTTAGGAATTGAATATCAATTAATAATTTAATATTTGTTTTAAAAACACTTTTATGTCAATTTTGACACTATTCAATAGTTGATTTTTTTTAAAAATCATAACATAATGATTACTTCAAAAAAAGTTAATTAAATCATTCCTAACATGTCATATTAAACAATAAAATTAGTTTAATTCATAAAAAGTCTAAAATTATATTTATTTGGGTATTTATAATATCAATTATTTTAATATTTCACTATTATGGTAATTACTACATCATCATTGTGTCATAAATAAATTAAATTATATAATGTATAAAAATTATAAATAAAATATCATTATGTAGGAAATAGTTTTATATTTCTAATTAATATTTATAGTCGAAATTACAACATATATAACCCTATGTAAAAATTGTTTTTCTAAAAGATATATGCTTATGTCATTTTTGTATTTATTTTAACTTAATTAAAATAATGTGTCCCTATCACCTACAAGTGGATCCATGGGGTACCAAAATCGACCCAAAGATACCCACGGTTGGACATGTATCCTCCAATATGGTTAGAACACGTTTTAGGGTAATTTAGTATTATTATAATATTATTTTTTAACCATTATTTACTGGATTTTCCCTTTAACCATGGTAAATAAAATATTTTCCGAAATAATTATTCAAAATGTCTAAAATTAAAATTTACCTATTTACACAATTTGTAAATCATGATTCAATATATGGAATCCATTTTTTCAAATTCAAAACACAGAAGTGGAAGAAATTAATTTAAAATTGATTCCCACTTTCAAAACAAAAAGTGTGTTGTTAAGTTTTAATAATTATCAAACGATTGATACTTGTCTATGTTCGGTTTAATTTTGAAATTATGTCAATTGAACAACATTTTATTAAATGGTAAAAATATATTATAAATATACTTTAAAACCACTAAAATTCAAAATTCATCACTATTAATAATTTTGATTAAAAAAGATGTTTTTAATTAAAATTTAGTAATTTTCACTATTCATTAAAATATTAATGTTATCCGAAAAGTACCAAAATTTCACCTTAGTCTAAATTCGATACTCCTAATCCAAAAATGAAGTCCATTTTGAGAGATAAAATTTATAAAATTTTAAAAATTAGTTATTACTATTCATAACAGCTTGTCTGATTGGTTGTGGTGTGTGTTAGAACTCAATGTTGCGTACAACACATGCTATTGCATTATTCAAAGAGAAGCGTACCGTAGAAGCTTGGGGTGTTACATTATCCCCTACTTCAAATAATATCATCCTCAAAATTTCTAGAATACTATTTCATGAAAAGACTCGGGTGGTTCTTCATCATAAGTTCCTCGGGTTCCCACGTTGCCTCTTCCATCTTATGGTTTTTCCACAAGACTTTTACCAGAAAAGTCATCCGGTTTCTCAGTACTTGTTCTCTAGTATCAAGAA
Organism: Viscum album; assembly: GCA_963277665.1. Lineage (NCBI taxonomy): Eukaryota > Viridiplantae > Streptophyta > Magnoliopsida > Santalales > Viscaceae > Viscum > Viscum album. The sequence continues at coordinate 1,814,244,086 of OY728147.1, read as the reverse complement.
TCTTGACGGGATCTTCACAATAAGACAGATCGGGTTCCAGTACTAATTCCTCATAGGTGAGTACATGCGTTGGGTCAGGCATGTATTTCCTCAATAGTGATATGTGGAACACATCGTGAACTTTGGAGAGACTTGGCGGCATTGCCAATCGGTATGTTACAGCCCCAATTCGTTCTAAAATTTTGAATGGTCCGATATAAAAGTGACTCAATTTTCCTTTCTTACCAAAACGTATGACTCCCTTCCATGGAGATACCTTTAGGAAAACATGATCACTGACTTGAAATTCCAAATCCTTCCTTCGATTATCTGCATAGCTCTTCTGCCTACATTGAGCTACTTTGATGTGGTTTAGGATTACCTTCACCTTTTCCATCGTTTCCTCCACCAGTTCTGGTTCTACAAGTTTTATTTCACCAACGTCATCCCAACAGGTTGGTGTGCGACATCTCTTTCTGTATAATGCTTCATATAGTGCCATTTGAATACTCGAATGGAAGCTATTGTTATAAGAAAATTCTACCAGAGGTAAATATTGATCCCACATACCCTAAAAGTATAGTGAGAAGGATCTAAACATGTCTTCTAAGGTTCGAATAGTTCGTTCTGATTGTCCATCTGTTTGAGGGTGGTAGGTAGCGCTCAAATGAAGTTCAGTATCCAAGGATTTCTGAATACTTTTCTAGAATCTTTAAGTAAAACAGGGATCACGATCAGAAAAAATCAATAGGGGTACTCCATGTAGTCTCACAAATTCATCAATATATCAGCTTGCTAGACATTCTAGTGGTAGATCTTCTCTTATAGCAAGAAAATGAGCTAACTTGGTAAGATGATCAATAATAACCCATATTAAATCGTTCCTTCTAGGATTATTTGGTAGTCCCATGACAAAGTCCATCGTGATATTATATCTTTTCCACTTAGGTATGGGAAGTGGGTGCAATACTCCAACAGGCTGTTTCCTTCCAGCTTTCACTTGTTGACAAACCATACATCTTGACACAATATCAGCAATCTCCCTCTTCATGTTGTCCCACCAAAATTGTTCCTTCAAATCTATATATATTTTGGTGCTCCCAGGGTGTATAGAGAAATTGGAACTATGAGAATCATCCAGCGATTCCCTTTTTAGATCAAGTATATCGGGAACACAAAGTCTCTTCTCAAATTTCAAAATTCCATCTTCATAAACAAAGTTTCTCAATATCCTATCATTCATAGCTTTAATCTTATTTTGAAATTCTTCATAATCGGTCTGAGAACTATTAATCTTTTCTAGTAAAGATGGTTTGCCAACTATTTGAAAAATAATTGATATTTCACCTTCCCAGGTTATTCCCATGTCCATCTTCACTTGATCCATGAAAATTGGATCCCTTTCAATTCTCATATTGTTCAAAACACCATGATCTTTTCTGCTCAAAGAATATGCCACCTTGTTTGCCATCCCCGGGTGGTAGTGTATCGTGAAATCATAATCCTTGAGTAATTAAATCCATCTCTATTTCCTCATGTTGAGTTATTTTTGTGAGAAAAATATACTTCAAACTCTTGTGATCAGTATAAATCTCACATTTATCACCATAGAGGTAGTGCCTCCATATCTTCTGTTGACCTCACATGTTTTGATAATCCCAATCTTGTATTCATATGTTTTCACAATCCCAATTATGTGTTCATATATTATGATATTCACAACTATTGTTGATCTACACTTTAATACCTTCAAATCGATGATCAAGTTAATAATAATGTTAAAATAATTTCTTATTTAGGATTAATCTCGATTATCCAGGTTTATATAAGTTTTGAAATGATTCTAAGTGAATTAGATGTGTTTTGCATAAGACAGTCAAGTGTAAGTATCACTGACCTGAATAGAGCTACTGATGTGCATAAATGCACAGTGCTACCGATGCACAGAGCTACCGATGCACAGAGCTACTGATGCACAGAGCTACCGATGCATAGAGCTACCGATGCACAGAGCTACCGATGCACAGAGCTACCGATGGACAGAGAGCTACCGATGCACAGAGCTACCGATGGAAAGAGAGCTACCGATGCATAGAGCTACCGACATTCAAGAGGAACCAATGGAACTAAGTTCATCAAGCTACCAATAAGAGCTACCGATAAGAGCTACCGATAAGAGCCACCGATAAGAGTTTGAAGAGCTACCGATGGAAGATCCTGCATAGAGTAAACTGTACACGTCAACAAACAAACGGATACCTATAATGAAGTGCGGAGTCAAATCCTATATCCTCAACACTATTTGTTTATTCCACTAACGGCTACATTTGTTACTTTTGATGCATTTAATGATATTAAATGATTTATGTTTCCATTTCAGGAAACCGTACCAAGTACGATTTAAAAAGTATAATCATTCCTTCTTCTTAGGATAATAAAGGCATACAAGACAACCTGTATGACGAGGTGAATCAAGACAAGAGACTAGAGGAGATTCAGCAAACTGGAACACTCTTGCGACCAAGCTCAAACGTGCCAAGAACAACTGGAGAACTTGCACTCACAAGACTACTACTACCAGACTCCAGAACACAGAGCATACATCGAGAAATCTATGCTAAAGAAAAACTACACAGAACACTTCATTTTCTGAGCCAATAACCAAGCTGAACCTGGAAGCACTGAAAGAAGAAACGATACTTTGTTTTTCAGTCAAATACCATAGAAGGACTCAGAACCATTTCTGGTCAAATTCAAAGGAGTCTAGAGCTACACTACAATCACTAGAGCCATTCTAAACTCTTTATCCTGCTCTAAGTGATTCATTATTTGTATTACGAGCAGTGTGTGTTGCCTGTTAATTATTACACACACACTGTCTCCTGAACCTGAACTAGAGGATTTGTAAATCCTCACTCACAATCTTTACATTCTTTATTTCCCACTGTGGATAGTGGTAGAGGTTGAGTGTGACCTGGATAGCTTTGAGTTGTTGTTTGTTACCCCACGTATAACTCTAGTAGAGGTCTCTTGACCTGAACAGTGTGATCACTATTGTTTACCCAGATCCAGGGTGTGGATCACTTTATATAAATTTTGAGAGGACTAAGTCTCGGCTTGAGACTGAACCTCTTGGTTACCTCTTGTGTTTTTAGTTAAAATCTATATCCATAGTATATACATTTATTTCATATTCCACTGCTATTACTTTGAAATCTAATTTATTTTCAAAGCTACTTTGATAGTTAAACTCGGAAATGTTTATATTTATTATAAACCAGTAAGTTAGTTTCAAAAGTTAATTTAATCATAAGATTAAGTTAACTGAGAATTAATCAATCTTTTAAAAACTAATTGAACCTTTATAATCTGTATAAATTCACTACATTTTAATTTGTTTTTGAAATTGGGGGGATTTTAATAGAAATTGTTTTTAGCAGAAATTTTAATTGGAACTCAATTCACCCACCTCTTGAGTGTCCACTTCGACCAACATTTGGTATCAGAGGTTGTGTGTTTTTCAAAACTTCTTATTTACTCTCTTCTTTTCAACTGTGATTTTAGTTGTATTTTAAAGTTCTTAAAATTTCTGTTATTTTTAAATTTTTATCTCTTTAAATTGTGTTTATAATGTATAATAGACTTGAGGGTTTTTCTAATAACCGGACACCTTTCATTAATCGAAATAACTATGCTTAGTGGAAACATAAAATGAAAATTCATCTAGAAAGCATGAGTTTTGATATTTGGACTGCTATTGAATCTGAATACAATATTCCCAATACTGATAGATCTACTTGGGATGAACCTATAAAGACCACTTATAATAATAATAGAAAATCTATGAATTATCTGTACTGTGCTCTAGGAGATGAAGAATTCAACAGAATTTCGGCATGCATAACTGCTTTTGAAATTTGGGATACCTTGGCTGTTTCTCATGAAGAAACAAATAATGTTAAAGAAATGAGATTGAACACTTATACTATTAAGTATGATAATTTTAAAATGAAGTCTGATGATCCTATTTCTGACATGTATCTCAGGTTTAATGAGATAGTCAACATGATGAATTCACTTGGAAAAGCTGTTCCAGCAAAGGAAAAAATTATGAGAATCTTGAGATGTTTACCAGACCGATGGAGAGGCACATCTGTCTCAATCATAGAATAATGTGACATTGCTGCTCTACCTATCAAAGAGCTTATTGGAAAATTGATGATGTATGAAGAAGAGCTCAAGGTAAACAAAGAGGAAGATGATGAACCGAAAAGAAAATCTGTAGCTTTCAAGTCTACTTCTTTGAAGAGTAAGGAGAAGGAAAAAATACAGATGGAGGATGAGAGTTCAACAAGTGAAAACTCAGAGTATGACAGTGATGCATAAATGGCTCAGATAGCCAGGAGATTCAAGAAGTTTTATAGGAAAAAGAAATTCTTTAGGAAAACAAATTACAAAGGAAAGTATGATCAAAAAGGAAAATGGAAAAAGGATTGGATGAAAGCTGACATGACTAATGAAGTTGTCTGCTATGAATGCAAGCGAAAAGGACATATCAAAGAAAACTGTCCGAAGTTAAAATTCAAAAAGAACTATTATTATAAAGACAAGAAGTACAAGAAATCGATGAAGGCTACCTGGAGTGCTTCAGAAGAAAGCACAAGTGAATCCGAATCTTCGGACTCTGAAAGGAATCGAGCCAACATGTGTTTCATGACAAATACTTCTAAGGTAACATCTGACACTCCGGTTTTAAATTCATATTACTCTGGAGATGATTCTGATTCGAAAAACATGTCAAAATATGAACTATTTGAATACTGTGATATGTTAGAAGAAACCGACAATGAGCTTAAAGACAAATACAAAGGTTTAATGAAACAGTATGCTTTAAGTGTTAAGCATAAATCTAATCTTGATATAGAAAAGGAAAAGAATGCTCAACTATTAAAGGAAAATACAGAACTAAAACTGTCAAATGAGAAACTCAGAAAGGACTTAGAAAAATTCACAAATGGAAAGGATGATCTAACTCAAATGCTAGGAAATAATGTTGCACCTAGATATGCTACTGGTTTAGGATACCAACCTGGACAGAGACAGTTCACCAGAACCTGATTTATTCCTATGTCTGAAAAAAATATTGCTAGTTCTAGTTTTGGAAATTCATATGCTTCAAAAGGATATTCATATGGTTATAGACCAAATAATGTTTATTTTTCAAAATCTTTTACATCTGTTAATTGTATGAAACCAATAAAACAAATCTGGGTACCTAAAGCCCTCATTGCTAACCTATCTGGACCCAAGAAAATCTGGGTACCAAAGTAATTTCCTGTTTAAATCTATTTTATAGGAGACCTGCTTGAAGATATTTCATAAGAAGATATGGTATTTAGACAGTGGGTGCTCAAGACACATGACTGGAGATTATTATTACTTCAAGAGCTTAATAAAGGTTGATGGAGGTCATGTCACATTTGGTGACAACTCTAAAGGAAAAATCATCGGCCTAGGCCAGATTGGTAACACTGACTCAGTATTAATTTCTAAAGTTTTATTCGTTGATGGACTTAAATATAACTTTCTTAGTATATCTCAATTATGTGATGATGGTTTCAATGTCAAGTTTGAAAATGATTCCTGTGATGTTTTTAACTCCAGAAATGCTTTAGTATTTTCTGCTATAAGGAATGAAAATGTTCATGCTGTTGATTTAAATTCGTTATCCAAACAAAATATTCCCTGTTTGAATGCTTTTCATAAAGAATCTTGGCTATGGCACAGAATATTAGGACACTGCAACATTCACACTCTTAGAAAACTGGCTAGGAAAAACTTAGTTAGAGACTTACCTAAATTAGAATTCCCAAATGACAAAGTGTGTAATCCCTATCAAAAGGGAAAACAACACAAATTTTCTTTTAAATCAAAGAACGAAGTCTCAACTTCTCAACCACTTGAGTTGGTTCACATGGATTTGTTTGGAACATCAACAGTTTCTAGTTTAAATGGGAAGCACTATGTCCATGTTTTAGTAGATGACTTCTCTAGATATACTTGGGTATATTTCTTAGCTCACAAAAGTGAAGCTTATTCTTCCTTTGTTAAATACTCCAAGTCTGTAGAAAATCTTAGTGGACTCAAAATTAAGACCCTGAGAAGTGATCATGGCCGTGAGTTTGAAAATCAAGACTTTGAATCTTATTGCTTACACAATGGCTACACTCATAAATTTTCAGCTCCTAGGACACCTCAGCAGAATGGTGTAGTAGAAAGGAGAAACCGAACCACTGAAGAAATTGCTAGAACCATGCTCAATGAATATGAAATGCCTATTTACATTTGGGATGAAGCTGTAAATACATCTTGTTATGTTATCAATAGAGACTTGATTAGACCTGTTCTTAAGAAAACCCCATATGAGTTGTGGAATAATAGGAATCCTAAAGTTAATTACTTCAGAGTTTTTGGTTCCAAAGACTTTATTCTTAACACAAAGGATTATATGGACATGTTTGCTTCTAAAAGTGATGAAGGAATTTTTCTGGGTTACTCTACTTCAAGTAAAGCTTATAGAGTGTTTAATAAGAAATATAAACGTGTGGATGAATCTGTTCACATCAAATTCGATGAAACCGATCCACATGAGCCTAAAACCTCTTTTGAGAATCTTGAAGAAGATTTGTCTGTTCTGGACCTTAATGATAAATCCAAAGAACCTATTATAAAAACTTCTAGTTCTGGACTTTTTCCAGAATCTGTTTCGGTCGAACCCGAACCTACTGATGCACCTGAAGTGTCTAGTCCTACTTTTACTAGATCAACAAGAATTCTAAAGAATCATCCTTTGGATGCTGTTGTTGGTAATCTTCATAGAGGAAAACAGACTCGAGCTTCTCTAAGAAATCAGGTTGAACATCAAGATTTTCTCTCCCATCTAGAACCCAAAAATATTAATGATGCTATCGTTGATGAATTCTGGTTAATGGCTATGCAGGAAGAGTTAAATCAATTTAAACGAAATAAAGTCTGGGAATTAGTTGACAAACCTAAGGACACACTATCAATAAGCACTAAATGGGTTTTTAGAAATAAAGTTGGAGAATCAGGAAACATAGTTAGAAACAAACCTAGGCTAGTTGCACAAGGATATAGTCAAGAAGAAGGCATAGACTATGAGGAGACATTTTCACCTGTAGCTAGACTAGAATCCATTAGGATTTTACTTGCATATGCTGCACATCTAAATTTCAAGTTATATCAAATGGATGTCAAAAGTACATTTATAAATGGTTTTATAATTGAAGATGTTTTTGTAGAACAACCTCCTGGATTTACAAACCCCCATTTTCCAAATCATGTTTTTAAACTTTCTAAAGCTTTATATGGCTTAAAACAAGCTCCAAGAGCTTGGTATGATAGACTCAGCAATTTTCTTATTTCAAAAGGTTTTACTAAAGGGATTTTCGATCCAACTCTTTTTATTAAAAGAATTTCTATAGATGTTTTAGTTGTACAAATCTATGTTGATGATATTATTTTTGGATATTCTAAACATTCTTTATGTACTGATTTTTCAAAAAGTATGGAAAATGAAATTGAAAAGATTTTAATGGGAGAACTTAAATACTTTCTTGGATTTCAAGTATTTCAAAATGAAATTGGTATTATTTTCAATCAAAGTAAATATAAAAAGGATCTTTTAAAACGTTTTGGTTTGGATAGTATTAAGGAGAGTGAAACTCCTATTAGTATAATCTGTAAATTGGATACAGATGAAACTGGGAAACCAGGGGATCAAACCAATTATAGGGGTATGATTGGTAGTTTACTTTATCTTACTGCTAGTCGACTAGATATTATGTTCAGTGTGTGTATGTGTGAAATATTTTAAGCTAACCCGAAAGAATCTCATTTTATTGCTGTTAAAAGAATTTTCGAGTATCTCAAACATACTGTTAACCTTGGTTTATTTTATCCAAAAGGACTATCCTTTGAGTTAATGAGTTATTCAGATGCTGACTTTGTTGGTTGCAAATTAGACAGAAAAAGCACTTCAGGAACATGTGATTTATTAGGAAAATCATTAGTATCTTGGTGTAGTAAAAAACAGAATTCTATAGATCATTCTACTACCGAAGCAGAGTATATAGCTACTGGTAGTTGATGTGCACAAATTATGTGGATGAAAAACACTCTCTTGGACTATGGATATGTTTTTAAGCATGTTTCGATTAACTGTAACAACACTAGTGCAATAAACATCTTGAAGAACCATGTATCTCACTCAAGAACCAAACACATTGATGTAAGGCATCATTTTCTGAGATATCATTACCAAAAGGGTGACATTTCTCTTGAATTTATCGGCACTGAACATCAATTGGCCGAAATTTTCACAAAACCCTTAAGTGTGGATACGTTATGTTACATTAGGCACGAGCTGGGGATGTTTAATCTTCACCGATAGAAAACCTCACCAATAGAAATCTTCACCGATAGAAAACCTCACCGATAGAAATCCTCACCGATAGAAAACCTCACCGATAGAAAACCTCACCGATAGAAATCCTCACCGATAGAAAACCTCACCCATAGAAAACCTCACCGATAGAAAACCTCACCAATAGAAAACCTCACTGATAGAAAACCTCACGGATAGAAAACCTCACCGATAGAAAACCTCACCGATAGAAAACCTCACCGATAGAAAACCTCACCGATACAAAACCTCACCAATAGAAATCCTCACCGATAGAAATCCTCACCGATAGAAAACCTCACTGATAGAAAACCTCACCGATAGAATACATCACCGATAGAAAACCTCACCGATAGAAAACCTCACCGATAAAGCGCTGTTTTAAATCCTTTTTTTGCCGTCAAGAATCTGAACCGTTTTTTTCTCTTATTTTATTTTTATGTGTTTAACTTATGATTCCTAAATGATAAAACTAAGTATAAGCCACTTCTCACTCCACCGAACCCAAAACCTTTTACCTTCGAACCTTAGAACCCGAACCCTCTACAAACCTGAGATCCCTCGAACCAGCGATGGAAAAACCAAAATTCCTGTCATCCGAGAAGACTGTGTTGAGCCTAAAGCTAAAAGGCAGAAGTCCGAGCCAGAAGCAAGTAGTGCTATTAGAACTAGGTCAGGAAGGAGACCATTAAATCCTCATCTGAAAAATAGAGCTGTTGTGATCGAAAAAGAGCTGTGTGTAGACTGGTAGCTGCCCAGCATGTCCTTGGTGCTCGAAGTTCTGGAAGCTCAGAGATGGGTTGACTACATTTCAAATAACAACGGTCCCTACTACCCAAAGTTGGTAAAACAGTTTTACGAATTTGTAAGCTTCGAGAAGCTAGAGAATGAGAACCGAGTATCTTCGTGTAACACCCCGAGATTTTATGAAAAATATTATTTTAATTTCATTAATGTCTTATGTTGTATTCTACACCAAGATTACCTTGCGCTATACGCAACACCGTATTATCTTGCAGTATACGCAACACTATTCTTGGACCGTGTTACACACAATTTTGATAATAGTTATTCTACGCAACATTGAGTATATATATATATATATATATATTTAATGTATAAATGAAATTTGGTTGGATTCTGTTATACGAAACAACGAAGGATTCTTTCACAACACGGAACCCTGACTTGGCTTGCATTACACGCAATCGTGACCTTCCTCGATAGCGTGTGTTGTACGCAATACCAGGTTTTAATAAACAATGTTATATTATTATAATATTGTCATGAACTAGACGTTATGAATAGTATTAACTAAAATTTTAATTTTATAATATTATTATTCATCTTACACATTTTCTAGAACATGATATAAGAACAAAATAAATTTTTCGTGTAAAATAAGTATTTTTAAAAAAATGCAGTTCTGCCGCCTTTTGATGGCGCACCCACTTTAAATCTAGTTTTTGACATGTTTATAAGTTCAATTTGACAAAATAAAATTCTTCTATGGAATCAAGAAATAAAAATTTACTTTGGATAAATTTTTTCATATTATTCTTGTAACATTCACATTTTAATGAATAGTAAAAACACGCTATATTTTAATTAAAAACAACTTTTTTCATCGTAATATCTTATGTGGTTAAATTATAATATTGAATGGTTTTAAAGTATAAATAGAATATATTTTTACTATTTAATATAATTTATGTCATTAGCATTGATTTTACCTTGAATTCTTAGGTTAAATCAATTCAATCTTTTGCAATGTTTTAAACAAAAACCCGTTTTTATTCGACAACGGGATTAATTTTAATTTAATTTCTGCAACTTCTGTGTTTTGAATTTTAAAAAATGGATTCCATATTTGGAATTAGTGAGTCCAAATTATGTTAATAGGATACTTTTTATTTTTGGTAATTATGAATAGTAACTACGGTAAATTTTATTTACTATAGTTAAAGGTAAATCGGGTAATTAAGGGTAAATATAATATTTTAAAATTACCCTAACAAATGTCAAAATCCTATTGGATGACTAAAAAACGACCGATATCACCTAAGGGTCAGATTAGATTAATTTAATTAAATTTTTTCAATGAAAATAATTTAATTATTATTAAAACCATAGAATGTGACAACATGTCACTTTCTTAAATCTTATACGTATAATAATTTTAATCTAGTGATAAACTTCATGAAACTTAGAACATGAATAGTCTCCAGAAATCTAATACAATTATCTACATCATAGTAATTTATTTAGAATTTTTAAGGATTAAATAATTATCATTTATTATGACACAAAGATGATGCAGTAATTGTCTTATTAATGAAATATTGACATAATTGATGTTATAAATGCCCAAATAAATGTAATTTGAGACATTTTATGACGTAAAATAATTTTCTAGGTTAATATGACATGTTATTGTTTATTTAAGTAACTTGTTTCTAACTTATCATTCTGTTATAAATTTCATAAAAATCATGTACCAAATAGTGTCAAAATTGACATAAAATAGTTTTTAAAACAAATATTATATTATTAATTGTTATTTTATTCCTAAAAATCTATGTTTCGGCCAAATGACTTTGATAAGATTATATATATTAATAATAAACAACTTGGGGTTCTTTTGGCTTGATATAGTAATTTTATTAACCATATAGTGTAAGAAAACAAAAAGACACGGTAAAAGTTAAATTATTTAACTTAGAGTTAAATCTAATTGATAAGGTTAAAATAAAAAACTAAACTTGTCTAAATCCTATTGGTTGATAGGATTTTGACCCATCCCCACTTTAGCTTCGAAATAAGTCCCTTTGGAACCATTATTAACAGATTTTGAATTTAATATAAAATAATATTTTGAGATATTCCTATGGTGCCCCTCTCCTCCCTTATAAAAGGGCACCTCCTCCCTCTCTTCCTCACACAAATTTGAGCCTTCAAGCTCAGACAACCCCTGCCCAAATCACTTCTCCACTTCCCTAGAATAATCCTAGAGGTCCTGGTCTTCTTCAAAGACCAATCTTAGTTTCCTAAGTGGAGGATTCAAAGAGGCGTTCCAAAGAAGAGGTAATATCCATTACCGATCTTTTTCAATTTCTTTCTTCTTCAACACCTTCTTCTTTAGTTGTTTCATGATAAAGTAATAACATCAGTATTTATTATATACTGATATGTTATTATAAATATTAAACAACTATAATTAACCTTCTATCCATCCTATGGAAAAATGAAATCACCGCGCGTGCGTACGTACGGAATACCGTCTCCACGCCGTGGTGTAATCTATTTTCCACCACCACCTTAATTGGATGGGTATAATGGTTTAATGAGTAACTATATATGATTATTATAAAGTAATATTGATACTGAAATAGTATACATACACTTCAACACAATTCCATGACCATGGGAACGATATCATCGCTCGTGCGTACGTACGGACTACCGTCTCCACGACGCGATGAGATTCATTCTCAATGATTAACCATTCATGAATGATTATAAAGTATATATAATAAGTACTAATGAAATATATGACATAATAATTATACTGTAATTATTTATATTTATATTTATGTCATCTACTTAATTCCATTCAATTCAATAAGGAAACGAAAACAACGTTCATGCGTACGTACGGACTACCGTCTCCATGAACGGTGTATTTCATTCCATTTACTAATTTATTATATATGTATATTCTGAATATATATATAAATCATGTTTTATATTCTGGAATTAAGTAATGATGATCTAAGTAATCATATGAATAATTACAAGTTAAAAACACGAACGACAAATGAGACGATTTTACCCAAAATGCTACATTAACATGAATTTACAAAAGAACGGGTAATATAAAGTCATAAGTGGACCATATATGATATAATAACAATGAATATGATTCTGGAATAAGTCAATAACATGATCTAAATTATATACAGGAGGTTCAGACACTCACAAAGAGAGTCGGACCTAAGGTAAGGGAAATATCACAATCTCACTTTTATCCGAGATTGTTTTTACTTTGGTAATTACTGGGCTATATTTTATCATCCACATCCATGTTTCATAAATATGTAATATTATTTCCATCCACCTACAATTGTTTAAATCCATTTTTACCCTTCGGTGAGTTTTTAGTAATATGTATGAAAGGAATCTTTTGTCGTTTTTCGTACGAGGTACTTTTTTGACTTTTCCGACAAAAGTACGAAGAATGTTTTTTTAACTTATACGGCATGAATGGATTTTTTAAAACATTATTTCCAAGAAGCTTCCATTACAAGTTTTCAAGTTTATTTTTAATCAACTTCTTTTATTTTTAAATTTTAAGACATGTTAAGAAATGAAAATGTTTTTGAAGTAGAAAGGATATTTTCCTCAAGAATGGATTTCAAGTGTTTTATCAAAATTATTTTCCATCTAAGATAATAAAGGGTTTTTTTTATATCCCTATTATTACATGGATTTGATTATGTTGTGATGGAAATATTTTTATGAATTCATTTATCTTATATGAATTGTTTTATGAGGTCATGTTGTTTAAGAATCCCATTTTTATTACATGGGTTGTGCAATGATGTATGATTTATGGTTTTGTGGCACACATAAGAATGGTATCATTATGAGATGGGTGGGACCTATATCTCCCTCCAATGCATTGGGTAAAGATTTTATATCTCATGAGATAGACATGGCTGGAATGGTAGATTATACCGGTTCAGTGAAACAGGACTGATACGAGGGTTACTCGATTCAGAAAAGGGACTTTGTCCACTAAGATAGTCTTGGAAATGAGTCTTGACTAACAAGAAATGATTCTCTATGATTATGTGTGAATGCCACAAAGTTTCATGTTTTAAGTTATGATTATCTTGATTATATTTCACTGCCATGATTTACCCCATGTTATGAAATTATGATATCTTTTGCATGTTAAGATTTCCAAAAGTTATGTTCTTATGTATATGATGTGATTTATATTTCTTTTGTTTACCCTTACTGAGCATTTGAGCTCACCCTTTTATGTTTTCTTTTCCCCAGGATATAAAGAAAGGTTTTAGGTAAAAAAAAGGGGAAGATATTTATGGGAGATATTGAAGATGTTTCACCAGGATTAGAAGATTATATTCCGAGTTTCCAAAGACACTAAACTATTACGGTCCTTGTGTGTGTGTTTTTGTAATGTACTAAGTATTCCGCAAATGTAATGTAATGTCCATGTAAGTCAGGCTTCGGGTCTCTACAGTTGGTATCAGAGGAAAGGTTTAGTCAACCTTTGGAAACTGGGATGCGAGAACTTTAGTGAGATCCCTAGAGATATTTCTATGGTATGTCTAGGGATGTCCCTAATGTTAAGTATACGTATAGGTTATAGTACTAGAATTACGCTAAAGATCATAGAATTAAACCTAAGATTTTATATATTGAAGGTACTCCCCCTTTATTATGTTGTTTTCCCTAGCATGATTTTTGCCTCTCATACTATTCTTTTTGGGTTTTAGACGATGGCTGGAACCCGAAGGAACCGTGTTGATCAATGCAATGGACAATGCAATGATTTCCCTCATGAACAAACAAATGTTATGGGACATGGAGTGCAAAATCTTATTGCTTTACTTACACAATCTATGAATCATTCTGGACTTCCAAATGAGCAGAGAAGGGAACAATATTCTATTGAGTCCTTCATGAGGCAACGTCCACCTTCTTTCAGTGGGTGTTCTGATCCACTTGCTGCTGAACAATGGATCAGTACCACTGAAAAGATATTTTTAGTTCTTCAATGTTCTGAGCATGATAAAGTCATCTTAGCAGTATATCGTTTGGAAGGTGAAGCTGATCAATGGTGGAATCTTATCAAGAATATGAGGCAAAGAGATGAAATTGAGTCCATGGAATGGGACGAGTTCAAGAACTTGTTTTTCAGTAAGTACTTCCCTCGTATTCTTCGAACAAAGATGGAGAAGGAGTTTCTTGAGCTGAAGCAGAAGGATGATGAATCTGTTGGTATATACGAAGCAAATTTTACAATACATGCAAGGTATGCATCTGTCATTATCAACCAACCTGAAAGTAAAGTTGATCGATTTTTCAGTGGCTTAAAACCAAGTCTTCGAAGGGAATTAGCTATAAGAGACTTCAGTAGCTATGAAGAAATTTTGCGTTGTGCTATCAAGGTAGAAATGGAAGTTGTTGTTACATATCCATCTCATGGTTTTGACAAGAAACGAAAGATGGAGTTCAAGGAGAAATCTCAGAATAATGGTGAAAAGAAGATGAATGTTTCCTTATGCACAAAGTGTGGAAAGAAGCATGGTGGAGATTTTCTTAAAGGGACTAGAAAATGTTTTAAGTGTGGAAAAGAAGGTCATCGAGTAACTGAGTGTCGAAGTAATGGAAAAAGGGTTTCTAATGATGTGAATAAAGCAAACACTGCAGAGAACGCACCACCAACACTTCAATGCTTCATGTGAAAGGAAATGGGGCATTATGCTAATAAATGCCCTAATCCAAGGGTTAGTGATGATCGACATGAGAAACCGCTTAAGGCAAAGGATAAAGGGAAGTCACATGCGATCACTATTGGCGATGTTGAATATGACAACGATGTGGTGGAATGATTAAGTGTTTATGTAATGGGATTCCAAAATAATGTTGTATCATAAAGTATTGGAATATTTATGTATTGGTCTAATGTGGTATTAAAAGTGATTGAGATATTTTTGGAAATAAGTTGATATGCACATAATAAAGGGAAAACGAGAAAATGAAATGTTTAACAGTATTCATGAGCTCATGATTGATATAAGGACTTAGTGATATCATGGTTTGAGTATATAGAATTTTGAGGATTTTGGTATGTGGAAAGTGTTAAATTTTAACTGCATTCATGTTTTCACTAAGGTATTCAAGAGAATACATGATTAAGGACTTTGAATGTTTGGAATGTGACCAACAAAACATATCTTATGATATATGGGGATCAACGATGGTATTAAATCTCTGGTAATCGTTTTCACTATGTTATGAGAGTGGACTGCAATAATATGGATAAGCCTAAAGATTGGAATGGATTATGTTGGACATAAGTTAGTATTGTTTAAGAAGTTTTTTCGATATTATTGATGGGATGTTATAGTAATATAGTTTTAGAAAAAGGACAACCTGCAGGACGGGCGACAGCCCATCGCGTCGGAAAAGGATGTGGGAATCGAACCCACAACCGAAGTGCGACTGGCCTTTATCGCCTACCACTGGCCTACAGGAAGTCCCTGTTTAGTAGAAACTAGTTTTATTATATTAAGCAGTATGATATATGAAGTATAAGTCCATTTTAGGAACCATATATGATTAATCTCACTATAGATCGACTTATGTATATAATTTTTGCTAACCTTTTGTTTGAGACAGATGGAATGACCTGTCATTCAATCACATGATCTGCTAACACTTCACGAATAACAAATTCAACTTCATTTATTTAAGAGATGAAGTGGAAATTGTACAAGGCACGAACAACAATGAGATTGTACCAAAATAAAGAAATTATTTATTCTAATTCAAAATTTTCAACTTTAGGGAAATTATCATGAAAACCAAAAATGTTATCCTAGTGATCTTATACCCGATGAATCAGATGGTACCTTATATCATCACAAATCTATGGATTTGTGATTACTGGCTTTTCTATAGCCATTTTCTCTACCACTCTCCATCAGAACATGATGGTTAGATTTCTCTTCCATGTCGATATTTTCACCTATGTGGAAACCCAGTGATTAGTTTATTTGGGTAACCGTTACGTTTCATACTTTTGTTTTTAAAGATAAGTTTTGGTATTCCATTTTATGATGTGGGTTTCTATCAAAGAAACTTTCAAATAGTAAACCATTTATAACCCCGATGAATTTCGAGGGCGAAATTCATTTTAAGGGGGGTAGAATGTAACACCCCAAGATTTTATGAAAAATATTATTTTAATTTCATTAATGTATTATGTTGTATTCTACACCAAGATTACCTTGCGCTATACGCAACACCGTATTAGCTTGCAGTATACGCAACACTATTCTTGGACCGTGTTACACACAATTTTGATAATAGTTATTCTACGCAACATTGAGTATATATATATATATATTAAATGTATAAATGAAATATGGTTGGATTCTGTTATACGAAACAACGAAGGATTCTTTCACAACACGCAACCCTGACTTGGCTTGCATTACACGCAATCGCGACCTTACTCGATAGCGTGTGCTGTACGCAATACCGGGTTTTAATAAACAATGTTATATTATTATAATATTGTCATGAAATAGCCGTTATGAATAGTATTAACTAAATTTTGAATTTTATAACATTATTATTCATCTTACACATTTTCTAGAACATGATATAAGAACAAAATAAATTTTTCGGGTAAAATAAGTATTTTTCAAAAAATGCAGTTTTGCCGCCTTTTGATGGAACACCCACTTTAAATCTAGTTTTTGAAATGTTTATAAGCTCAATTTGACAAAATAAAATTATTCTTTGGAATCAAGAAATAAAAATTTACTTTGGATAAATTTTTCATATTATTCTGGTAACTTTCCCATTTTAATGAATAGTAAAAACACGCTATATTTTAATTAAAAACAACTTTTTTCATCGTAATATCTTATGTGGTTAAATTATAATATTGAATGGTTTTAAAGTATAAATAGAATATATTTTTACCATTTAATATAATGTATGTCATTATCATTGATTTTACCTTGAATTCGTAGGTTAAATCAATTCAATCTTTTGCAATGTTTTAAACAAAAACCCGTTTTTATTCGACAACGGGATTAATTTTAATTTAATTTATGAAACTTCTGTGTTTTGAATTTTAAAAAATGGATTCCATATTTGGAATCAGTGGGTCCAAATTATGTTAATAGGATACTTTTTTATTTTTGGGAATTATGAATAGTAACTACGGTAAATTTTATTTACCATAGTTAAAGGTAAATCGGGTAATTAAGTGTAAATATAATATTTTAAAATTACCCTAACAAATTTCAAAATCCTATTGGATGACTAAAAAACGACCCATATCACCTAAGGGTCAGATTAGAATAATTTAATTAAATTTTTTCAATGAAAATAATTTAATTATTATTAATACCAAAGAATGTGACAACATGTCACTTTCTTAAATCTTATAAGTATAATAATTTTAATCTAGTGATAAACTTCATGAAACTTCAAACATGAATAGTCTCCAGAAAGCTAATACAATTATCTACATCATAGGAATTTATTTAGAATTTTTAGGGATTAAATAATTATCATTTATTATGACACAAAGAAGATTCAGTAATTGTCTTATTAATGAAATATTGACATAATTGATGTTATAAATGCCCCAATAAATGTAATTTGAGACATTTTATGACATAAAATAATTTAATAGGTTAATATGACATGTTATTGTTGATTTAAGTAACCTGTTTCGAACTTATAATTTTGTTATGAATTTAATAAAAATTATGTACCAAATAGTGTCAAAATTGACATAAAATAGTTTTTAAAACAAATATTATATTATTAATTGTTATTTTATTCCTAAAAATATAAGGTTCGGCCAAATGAATTAGATAAGATTATATATATTAATAATAAACAACTTGGGGTTATTTTGGCTTGATATAGTAAGTTTATTAACCATATAGTGTAAGAAAACAAAAAGACACGGTCAAAGTTAAATTATTTAACTTAGAGTTAAATCTAATTGATAAGGTTAAAATAATAACCTAAACTTGTATAAATCCTATTGGTTGATAGGATTTCGACCCATCCCAACTTTAGTTTATAAATAAGACCCATTGGAACCATTATTAACCGATTTTGAATTTAATATAAAATAATATTTTGAGATATTCCTAAGGTGCCCCTCTCCTCCCTTATAAAAGGGCACCTCCTCCCTTTCTTCCTCACACAACATTGAGCCTTCAAGCTCGTCCAACCCCTGCCAAAATCACTTCTCCACTTCCCTAGAATAATCCTAGAGGTCCTGGTCTTCTTCAAAGACCAATATTAGTTTCCTAAGTGGAGGATTCAAAGAGGCGTTCCAAAGAAGAGGTAATATCCATTACCGATCTTTTTCAATTTCTTTCTTCTTCATCGTCTTCTTCTTTAGTTGTTTCATGATAAAGTAACAACATCAGTAATTCTTATATACTTATATGTTATTATAAATATGAAACAACTATAATTAACCTTCTATCCATCCTACGGAAAAAGGAAATCATCGCGCGTACGTACGTACGGAATACCATCTCCACGCCGTGGTGTAATCTATTTTCCACCACCACCTTAATTGGATGGGTATAATGGTTTAATGAGTAACTATATATGATTATTATATAGTAATATTGATACTGAAATAGTATACATACACTTCAACACAATTCCATGACCATGTGAACGATATCATCACTCGTGCATACGTACGGACTACCGTCTCCACGACGTGATGAGAGTCATTCTCAATGATTAACCATTCATGATTAACCATTCATGAATGATTATAATGTATATATAATAAGTACTAATGAAATATATGACAAAATAATTATACTGTAATTATTTATATTTATATGTATGTCATCTACTTAATTCCATTCAATTCAATAAGGAAACGAAAACAGCGTTCATGCGTACGTACGGACTACCGTCTCTATGAACGGTGTATTTCTTTCCATTTACTGATTTATTATATATGTATATTCTGAATATATATATATATAAATCATGTTTCATATTCTGTAATTAAGTAATCATGATCTAAGTAATCATATGAATAATTACATGTGAAAAACACGAACGACAAATGAGACGATTTTACCCAAAACGCTACATTAACATGAATTTACAAAAGAACGGGTAATATAAAGTCATAAGTGGACCATATATGATATAATAACCATGAATATGATTCTGGAATAAGTCAATAACATGATTTAAATCATATACAAGAGGTTCGGATACTAACAAAGCAAGTCGGACCTAACGTAAGGGAAATATCACAATCTCACTTTTATCCGAGATTGTTTTTACTTTGGTAATTACTGGGGTATATTTTATCCTCCACATCCATGTTTCATCAATATGTAATATTATTTCCATCCACCTACAATTTTTTAAATCCATTTTTACCCTTTGGTGAGTTTTTAGTAATATGTATGAAAGGAATCTTTTGTCGTTTTTCATACGAGGTACTTTTTTGACATTTCCGACAAAAGTACGAAGAATGTTTTTTAACTGATACGGCATGAATGGTTGTTTTAAAACATTATTTCTAAGAATAGTCCTTTACAAGTTTTCAAGTTTATTTTTAATCAACTTCTTTTAGTTTTAAATTGTAAGACATGCTAAGAAAGGAAAATGTTTTTGAAGTAGAAAGGATATTTTCCTCAAGAATGGATTTCAAGTGTTTTATCAAAATTATTTTCCATCTAAGATAATAAAGGGTTCTGTTTCTATCCCAATTATTACATGGATTTGATTATGTTGTGATGGAAATATTTTTATGAATTCATTTATCTTATATGAATTGTTTTATGAGGTCATGTTGTTTAAGAATCCCATTTTTATTACATGGGTTATGCAATGATGTATGATTTATGATTTTGTGGCACACATAAGAATGGTATCATTATGAGATGGGTGGGACCTATATCTCCCTCCAATTCATTGGGTAAAGATTTTATATCTCATGAGATAGACATGGCTGGAATGGTAGGTTATACCGGTTCAGTGAAACAGGACTGAAACGAGGGTTACTCGATTCAGAAAAGGGACATTGTCCACTAAGATAGTCTTGGAAATGAGTCTTGACTAACAAGAAATGATTCTCTATGATTATGTGTGAATGCCACAAAGTTTCATGTTTTAAGGTATGATTATCTTGATTACATTTCACTGCCATGATTTACCCCATGTTATGAAATTATGATCTCTTTTTCAGGTTATGATTTCCAAAAGTTATGTTCTTATGTATATGATGTGATTTATATTTATTTTGTTTACCCTTACTGAGCATTTGAGCTCACCCTTTTATGTTTTATTTTCCCCAGGATATAAAGAAAGGTTTTAGGTAAAAAAAAGGGGAAGATCATTATGGGAGATATTGAAGATCTTTCACCAGGAATAGAAGATTATATTCCGAGTTTCCAAAGACACTAAACTATTAAGGTCCTTGTGTGTGTGTTTCTGTAATGTACTAAGTATTTCGCAAATGTAATGTAATGTCCATGTACGCCAGGCTTCGGGTCTCTACACTTCATTTGTAAATGGTAAAGTGCTATCATTATCATCAGTGGAATGGGCTGATTGCTTAAAAGTTCCACATGAAGGTGTTTCTGGATATGTATCATGAGCAATGCCACCTACCAGTGAAATTTTTGATCATGAGACTACGTTGAAAGAACTCACTAGTGATGGAACTCCAAGGCAAGTGGTTACTGCAGAAATGGATGGAGAGAACAGATTACTGTTCAAGTTTGTTCAACATGTGTTGATACCAATGAGAGGAGACTTTGGTAATTTGAGATATCAGAAAATCTATCTCCTACATCTTTTGAGACATGATGTCAAAGTCAATTTGTGCAGATTGGTGATGAATCAAATGGAAGATATGACAAGGCCGAAATCAAAGACAAATGCCATATTCTTTGCTAAGATGATTTTTGTAATGATCAAAGTGAAAGGGATAGCTGAGTCTCAAGATGAGACAGTTGTAGTGAAGAGAAACTTTTGTATCACTACTACAGTTTGCAAATATATGAAGATTAGTTGGAATCCGTGGAGAGGAGAATGGGTCAATGATGACCAAAAGGTATATGATAAATTTAATCCTGTGGAGTATCCTTCATGGAAAAAGGATAAAAGAGATCGAGGTCTAGGACCTAATGAAGAGGAACCTGAGTACAGTGATGAGTCAGAAGAAGAAGAAGAGGAAGAAGAGGAAGAAACTCCTATGGATGATGGAGGAGATCCTGACTTGCCTCCAAGCCCTTTTGCTGAAATATTGTCTTTAGAAAATGAAGTGCTAGCAGAAGAGGAGACACCTGCTAATGAGGAAGACCAGTCGGTCTCCAAGCATGTAGAGGAAGAAAAGAATGTCTCTGAATCATCTGATTCTACTGAATTGATTCTGAGTCCATTTATTGGAAGCTCAGTTGTACATTCTATGGATGAAGAAAGAGAAAGAGGAGAAGCCGTACCTATTCCAGAAAATCATCTTGCTGCTGCAGAGATGGAAGTTTTTGTGGAAGATTCTGATGAAGAAAGACCATCAGAGAATGTAGTTTCTATATATGAGAATGAACCTATTGAGGGGGGGCATCACACCAAGTTTGGAAATGTTACAGTGACAATCGAGTATGAAGACTGGGTAGAAGACCCAGGTTTTATAGTCTTTGGCTTGGATTATCCTGATTCAGATAATGATGTATCTTTGAATAGACCAAAGATCAGCTATGACATCAATTCTGAATTTTTACCTGCTGATGTGGTCCGAGTACATGATTTAGATGTGCTGAAAGAAAATCTCAAAGTCATTTTTATAGAAGAAGTAAAGACAATAGAATATTTTTTAGTATCCTCGATTCAATCAGTCATGGCTAACTCTGTAGTCAGTTTAGCTTCTGAAAGAGTATCTACTACGGTTGCTCCTACTGATTTTGTTACAATGTCTGACCTCGAATACCTAAATCATGAGCTGAAGGAATCCTTCAGTGCCTCTGTTGCTGAGATAAAGCACTGTTTTGGTGAAGAAATGAAGATGTTAGAAAGGTCTTTTGAGCTTTCTCTTGGTTGCAATCTGTCAACTTTTGTGGGAGAGCTAATGAAAAAAGTCAAGGAGTGCCAGACTCAAACTTCTAGGCTAGAAGAAGATCTTGAAGCTCTACGGATATCTGTTGTTGCCTTAGACTCTTTCATGAGTTCAAAATCTCAAGCTGATAAAGATTTAGCCTATGTGAAGTGTGTTGCAAGTCAGCAGGTCTCGGTGTTTGAAGCTTTCAAAACATCTGTGAAGGGTCATGTCAATGATCAGGACTCTCAAATGAAAAATCTGATTAGTGGGTTGACCACAAGTTTCAAAGAAACTGTATCCTTATCTCTTGGTCCTCTAGTTCCAAAACCTGCAATTGATCTGAATCAATTTCGTGCTCTGATGAAGGAGGATCTTGGTTCTATTTCAACCAGTGGCTCTGTGGACTCATCAGATTTAGGTCGAGTTGTGATTTCTACTAGGGATTCAGCCATAGAAATAGTGAAAATCGTCCAGGACTACATGAGAGAGGACTATGCTTCTCAAGAGGCAATCAAGAATAAGGTGGGTACTTATTTTGAAAAGATTTATACCAAGAAACAACTGACAAACCATTTCAAACATCTTCATGAGAATCTAAAGTTACCTCTAGTGACTCAGGCCTTCAGAGAGCAGGTTAGTAAGCTCAGGGATCTTACTCCTGCTTTGGATAAATTCATTGAAAATAAAGAAGACTTTGTGTCTGCAATGGAGAGAGGTGGAAGCATTATAATGGATTTCAGAAACTTGTTGCTACCCTTCCTGCATGTGGATTCCAGACTGGTCATTGTACCTCCTGCTTTGCCTGCCTCTGCCTCTACTGCGTCTCCAGTTCAGATGACTCCTGCTCAAGCCATAAGAAGTCTCACACCTATGATCACTCAAAGGACTTCCCATTACAGGCCCGACACTGTATCATTTCCTCATCCTCCTCTGATCATTTCTGGAATTCCAATGTCCTCCCCAATATCCTCAACACCTGAATTCTCTTCTGATCCCAAGGGAAAAGCTCACATTGAAGATGTGGATTGCTGAAGTGGCAAGGATGTTTGATAGGAATCATTTTTTTTTTCTTATTCTGTTTATGTAATTTTTTTGACTAATCTAATACAAATGCATTTCTTTCCACTATCTCAGTTTCTCAGTTTTCTATATTTTGGTTTCCCACTTTTTGATTATCACAAAGGGAGAGAACTATCAAGAAGAGCCTTTGATACTATTTCTTACATTTCCTTCTTTGGTACCAATTCTTTCAAAAACTTATCTCTAATACTATTGTATTTAATTCTACCTATGATAATTTTTGATCTATATCTTTCAATTACTATTTCCTCTTTCCTCTGATATTTTTTTCTTTGAGAAAATTGAATATTAATGTTATACTATCTTAAAATGGTCATATCATATGTTGTGATTATCAAAAGGGGGAGATTATTGACCTCACCTGTTTTGATAATCCCAATCTTGTTTTAATATGTTTTGACAATCCCAATTATGTGTTCATATATTATGATATTCACAACTATTGTTGATCTACACTTTAATTCCTTCAAATCGATGATCAAGTTAATAATATTGTTAAAATAATTTCTGATTTATGATTAATCTCAATTATACATGTTTATATTAGTTTTGAAATTACTCTAAGTGAATTAGATGTGTTTTTCATAATACATACATGTGTAAGTATCACTGACTTGAATAGAGCTACCGATGTGCGTAAATGCACAGAGCTACCGATGCACAGAGCTACCGATGCACAGAGCTACCGATAAGAGCCACCGATAAGAGTTTGAAGAGATACCAATGGAAGATCCTGCACAGATTCAACTGTACACGTCAATAAACAAACAACTACCTATAATGAACTGCGGAGTCAAATCCTATATCCTCGACACTATTTGTTTATTACACTAACGGCTACATTTGTTAATTTTGATGCATTTAATGTTATTAAATGATTTATGTTTCCATTTCAGGAAACCGTACCAAGTACGATTTAAAATGTATAATCATTCATTCTTCATAGGATAATAAAGGCATAAAAGACAACTTGTATGACGAGGTGAATCAAGACAGGAGACTAGAGGAGATTGAGCACACGGGAAAACTCTTGCGACCAAGCTCAAACGTGCCAAGAACAACTGGAGAACATGCACTCACAAGACTACTACTACCAGACTCCAAAACATAGAGCATACATCAAGCAATCTATGCTAAAGAAGAACTTCACAGAACACTTCATTTTCTGAGCCAATAACCAAGATGAACTTGGAAGCACTGAAAGAAGAAACGATACTCTATTTTTCAGTCAAATACCATAGAAGGACTCAGAACCATTTGTGATCCAACCCAAAGGAGTCCGTAGCTGCACTGCAATCACTAGAACCATTCTAAACTCTTTATCTTCCTCTAAGTGATTTAGTATTTGTATTACGAGCAGTGTGTGTAGCCTGTTAATTATTACACACACACTGTCTCCTGAACCTGAAATGGAGGATTTGTAAATCCTCACTCACAATCTTTACATTCTTTATTTCCCACAGTGGATAGTGGTAGAGGTCGAGTGTGACCTGGATAGCTTTGAGCTGTTGTTTGTTACCCCACGTATAACAGTGGTAGAGGTCTCTTGACCTGAACAATGTGATCACTGTTGTTAACCCAGATCCAGGGTATGGATCACTTTATATAATTTTTGAGAGGAATAAGTCTCTGCTTGAGACTGAACCTCTTGGATACCTATTGTGTTTTTAGTTAAAATCTATATCTATACTATATACATTTATTTCATATTCTGCTGCTATTACTTTGAAATATAATTTATTTTCAAAGCTACTTTGATAGTTAAACTCGCAAGTGTTTATATTTATTATAAACCAGTAAGTTAG
The DNA here is from genome assembly GCA_963277665.1 of Viscum album. Lineage (NCBI taxonomy): Eukaryota > Viridiplantae > Streptophyta > Magnoliopsida > Santalales > Viscaceae > Viscum > Viscum album. The sequence goes on along the minus strand of OY728147.1, from coordinate 1,814,218,861 downwards.
TTTCAAAAGTTAATTTAATCATAAGATTAAGTTAACTGAGAATTAATCAATCTTTTAGAAACTAATTGAACCTTTATAATCTGTATAAATTCACTACAGTTTAATTTGTTTTTGAAATTGGCGGATTTTAATAGAAATTGTTTTTAGCATAAATTTTAATTGGAACTCAATTCACCCCCCTCTTGAGTGTCCAATCTGACCAACATCTTCAATGCACAGATCACAACTGCTAACTCGAGATCATGAGTAGGAAAATTTTGTTCATGAATTTTCAACTGTCGTGATGCATAGGCAATAACCCTATCATTCAGTATATGGACACAACCAATTCCTTTCTTCGATGCATCACTATAAATAACGAACCCATCATTCCCCGACGGTAGAGTCAATATAGTATCATTGAATAATCTTCTGTTCATTTATTCGAAACATTATTCACACTATATTGTCCCAACAAATTTAAACCCTTTATGTGTGAGCTTTGTTAATGGGTTAGCCAACCGGTCAAAATTCTGGACGAAACATCGATAATAACCTGCTAAACCAATAATACTACGTGCCTCAGTTATACTCGTCGGTGCAGACCACTCTTGGATTGCCTTGGTCTTAGAAGGATCAATAGAGATTCCATCTTTAGAGACAATATGGCCATGAAAAGAAATCTCCTGAAGCCAGAATTCACATTTGCTAAACATCCCATATAATTCATGTCTTCTCAGAGTCTTCAGGATAATGCGTAAGTTACTTTTATGATCTTCGTATATTTTTGAGTATACCATGATTTCATCAATAAATACCACCACAAATTCATCGAGATATTCCTTGAAAACTCTATTCATCAGATCCATGAATACAGTGGGTGGATTATTCAATCCAAAAGGCATTACTATAAACTCGTAATGGCCTTACCTGGTTCGAAATGCTGCCTTCGGAATGTCTTCCTTATTCACACACAACTGATGGTATCCAGATCGAAGGTCGTTCTTTGAAAAGTATTGATCTCCCTGCAGTTGGTCAAATAAATCATCAATGCAAGGTAGGGGATACTTCTTCTTTATTGTTATAGCATTAATCTCCCTGAAGTCGATACATAACTTCATAGATCCATATTTATTTTTAACAAAAATAACATGGGATCCCCATAGAGAAACAGTAGGGAGAATAAATCCTTTATTAATCAATTCCTCTAGTTTTTTCATTAGTTAAACTAATTCTACAGTGGCCATTTTATAAGGGGTCTTCGATATTGGCCTTGATCCAAGAATTAAATCAATGGAAAACACAACTTCTTGTTCTGAGTATGTCCAAGTAAATCTTCTAGAAACACATCTGCATATTCATTCACAATAGGTACATCCTCTATTTGAACATTCCTTTCCTCACCCACTGTTATTTCATTATTTTCCTCCCAAATAATTAAATTTAGTTGAGCTATTGGGGGTGGATCTAGATAAGAATTTGGTGGTGACGATTCTGCTCTAAAGATAAGGGGTTCCTTATCATCATCATCAAAAATCGTAACCTCATTCTTCTTATAATAAATCTTCGCATCATGGTCTGAAAGCCAATCCATACCGAGGATTATATCAAAATAAATCATAGGTATGACTATGAGATCAGCAGATAAAGAACATTTATGTGCTCTAATGGGGACTGATTCACAAAACTTTGTTGCAATGATACTTCCCTTAGGGGTTTTAACTAACAACTCCCCTGTTAAATAAAATTGGAAATATCTAATTTTCATAGAAAACTGGGATGATTTGAAATAATGTGATGAACCATAATCAAATAATGCATTTTATAAACTTGAGGAAACCATTAAATTACCTGCCACCACGTCTTTCAGTGCTTCTACCTCAAGAGTACTGATAGAATAAGCTTGGCCTTGATCCCTTGGCCTTTTATGAGGTATGTTCCCCTGACGCTTTGGACATTCATTTGCATAATGTCCCATCTCCGTGCAATTGTAGCACTGAACATTGGTAGCTTCCTTCTTCCATTTTCAATCACGAACTTGGTGGCATTTTCACCACACTTGTAACAGACACCCCTTCCCTTAAAGCAAGTACTAGGGTGTTTCTTCCCACATTTACCACAGGATGGATATTCAACCTTTACCTTCTTCCCCTTATTTCCATTCCAATATTTATCAGCAGATATCTTCTTTTCTTGCTTTTCTTTAAATTCATAAGTCTTAGAGAATTCCTTTTTTGTCTTTATATCACATGAGACAATGTCTTTGTACGATGAGAAGGATTTTGAGACGAATGCTTGACGTAGAAATGGTTTTAACCCATCAAATAAATGATCAATATTACTTCTTGGGTTACGTATATAATCTCCAGCATACCTTTCTAACCTTATAAAGTTAGCCTCATACTTTATGAAATTCTCATCCTCCTTTTGTCTCAGACTCAGAAATTTCCTTTCCATATCTGCTCGAGGGTCACGAGGACAATATTTTTCTAAAAATAGATCTTTGAACTCCCTGCATTCCATATTTGATACTTCATCATATTCCTTCATGTTTTGAATCAATGACCACCATTGATCAGCATCTCCAATGAGGCGGTAAACTGCCATGATAACTTTTTCCCTTTCACTTAATCCCAATGCCTAAAATATTTTCTCTAGGGAACTTATACATTGCTCAGCTACCAATGGATTTGTACACCCATTGAACGTTGGTGTTTGTTTCCTCATGAAGCGATCTAACATTGATCTTCCATGCTACGGATCAGGGTGCTCTATACGGGTAAGGTTATTATTCATAACCTGAGTGAGTTGTCCCAATATGGGGATTAGCTGATCGGCACCAGTTGCATCACCAGTTCCACTATAATTATCTTGAGCAAGAGGGAAATATCTACATGGAGTGCGTTCATTGATACGGTTTCCGTTTCTTCCAATAGGCTCCATTTCTAAACAATTCCATAAACTAGATCAGTTTATGAATCAAAATTCATAATTTCATACTTATAAAACACTTAACATAAATTGAAATATTTATGGATATAATCCATAATCATAAAAATGTTTTCTTTGAGGAAGTATATACTCATAAACCCTTCATAATGATTTGTAAATAAAATGAGAGTATCCTAAGAATATCCCTCGGGGGTGTCGTAACCAAGAGTGCAGCAAGGCCCATTGTCGTGCACCAGTTCCCATTCGAGTCTAGCTCAAAGCAGTGTTTTCAGGTTTTACCCCTAGGTACATCTGTGCCAGAGCCGCCTCTACTTTCTCGTATCCAAACAGGGATGTATTCCTTGGAAAACTCACAAAATCTCTACAATACCAAAATTCTAGGAAGTTCTTCTATACTAATCCTCAATGTACATCTTAGGTCTATGTGCTCTAATAAGAGTTTATCTAAATCTAGATTCCAAGGTTTGTACTAAACTTCCCCTGATACCAACTGTAACGCCCCGACCCCAGTTACCCAGAGTCTGTGCATTATTACATAACATTGGCATGATCACAAGAAAGATCAAGACTCGAAAGACCGATTAGTTTAGTAGCCTTGGAATAACTAGATACATTAATAAAGATTTATATTACATCATAAAAATGAAAACTATAACAACATAATCTCCATATTCCACACTCTTATCCCCTCATACTATCCCTGCAGGTCATTCAGAATTTACTTCTTCACATCCTGGGAAAATAAAACATAGAAAAGGGGTGAGCTCAAACACCTAGTAAGGATAACAATATAGCGGAAACTATCATAAATTAGAATAAACATTTAAGGCAATGTATAACTGAAAAAAGACTTTTTAAACTTTAACTTCAACATAGTATAGAAAAAATAAAATGAAATAATTCCATTTACTTATTCACATTGATATTCTACTAATCGAATAATCACATGCAATATCAATAACCACTTTCATAATGACGGAATGCATAATGCCAGACTATCATAACCACATAGCCAAGGCCTCGTGCCAATACTAAAAATAAGATTTTGTCAAGGCCTTGTGCCAAGACACTGGTTTCTCTCATGAGACATACCGATGCATCGAGGAGCTATAGCGGGCTCCACCCGTCACATATTAAGTCCAATGTATTCCCATATGAAAAGGTTTAAACATAACATAAACATTCATAATAAAAATAGCATACGAAATGTAAATACTTCATCCATAAACCATGGATGGTATAAAAATAACACATCCATAGTCAAACATATCACAAAACCTTCAATACAATATAGAAGTTTTGTATCCTAATAAATCAACTTCAAATAAGCGTAAAATCCCCCAAAGGATGTTGACATAGATTAAATTAAAACTCTTTTTAGAGAAATACCTCTTTATATTTTGAAATAATTTAAGAGTCATATATTTATAAAATAAAACATTTTCTTTGAAAATATTCTTATAAGCATGTAAGGGAAGCTTCTACGATTTTATAACGGCGGAAAATAGCTGCACCCTCCGTATAAGTTAAAAAAACATTTTTACCTTAATTATGTCGAAAAGGTTAAAAAGGACCTTGTTTGGAAAATGACGGAAAGATTCCTTTATAAACCAGTTATAAAAGTCAACAAGTTTATAAATGACTTTAACCCATATTATAGTAAATATTAAAAATGTTTAGAAATATATTTTTGAGAAACATGGATGTGGATAATAATGAAGTCCCAGTAGATTATTACGTATAAACAACCTCAGATAATGAAGAGATTGAGAAATAAACCCTTACCTTGTACTTTTCCTTGGTTGGGGTAGGTTAAACTCCTTTATAATGGTGAAATAATTGTTATTAAATATACAATAATCATATATATTATTATGTTATCATATATGACCTTTTAACATTTTTTTGTTAATGATATCTTAGTATTATCGTCGTTTCGGGTGTTTACTTACTAATTTTCTTTTATAGGTTTTGTTATGTAAGACATGTTTCTCAGGGATAGGTTGTATATTATTTATATCCAGAATGATATCAAGTCCTTAAACATTATTTTTAAATCATCAAATTATAATTATAATTGGATGGATACGATGGAGAATGAATCTCATCGTGTTCGTGGAGATGGTAGTCCGTACGTACGCACGAGCGACAATATTATTCTTTTGATATCAAAATAATATATAATTGGATGGTATATCATATATAAAGAATCATTATCATGTTATATTTATTATTTACATGAATTAAAAATCATTATTATACCCATCCAAATAATAATGTTTTGAATAACAATTACACCACGACGTGGAGAAGGTAAGCCGTACGTACACAAGTATTGTGACATGTCATTCAAAGGATGGATAGAATACTGAAATATGGTTCTACCATGTTTATAATAACATCAAAGTATATATAATATACTGGAGTTATTATTTTATAATGGTAATATTAAAAAAAGAAGATGTGGAAGAAGAAAGGAACTTGAAAAGGGTTGTGAAATCATTACCTCTTTTCGGGTTCTTCCTTTTGATTTGATCAAAAGGGATCCTTAGGTTGGCTTTATGACTAAAGAAAGGCCTCTATGAATAATTGAGGGAAATTGAGAGAGTATTTGGGCAGGGTTTGGCCGAACCAAAAGGCTTTGAAGGTGTTAATTAATGAGAATGGGGAGTGCCCTTTTATGAGAGGGGTGAGGGGCACCTTTGGAAAAGCTAGAAATATTATTTTATAATAAATTCATATTCGGTTTATAATGGCTCCAAAGTGGATTAATTAAAGGTTAAGGTGGGGATAGGTATAAAACCACTCAAAAAATAGGATTTAGATAGTTTTGGGTTACTATATCAACCTTATCTTTAATTATTAACTCTTAGTTAATTAGTTTCACTTTTACAATGTCTCTTTGTATTTTTATATTATATGGTTAATAAACATACTATATAAATCCAAGAGACTCCAAAGGGGTCAATTAATGATACACTTATCATGATATAAGCCTCTTGGATGAAACTTAGATTTTAAGGAATTGAATATCAATTAATAATATAATATTTGTTTTAAAAAGTCATTTATGTCAATTTTGACACTATTCAATAGTTGATTTTTGTAAAACTCATAACATAATAATTACTTCTAAAAAAGTTAATTAAATCATTACTAACATGTCATCTTAACCTATAAAATTAGTTTAATTCATAAAATGTCTCAAATTATATTTATTTGGGTATTTATAATATCAATTATTTTAATTTTTCAATATTATGGTAATTACTGCATCATCATTGTGTCATAAATAAATTAAATTATTTAATGTCTAAAAATAATAAATAAAATATAATTATGTATAAAATCATTATATATTTCTAATGAATATTTATAGTCGAACATACAACATATATAACCCTATGTAAAAATTGGTTTTCTAAAAGATATATGCTTATTTCATTTTTGTATTTATTTTAACATAATTAAAATAATGTGTCCCTATCATCTACATGTGGCTTCATGGGGTCCCAAAATCTACCCAAATATTCCCATGGTAGATCATTTATTCACCAATAAGGTTAGGACACGTTTTAGGTTAATTTAGTATTATTATAATATTATTTTTTAACCCTTATTTATCGGATTTACCCTTTAACCATGATAAATAAAATATTTACCGAAGTAATTATTCAAAATGTCTAAAAATAAAAGTTACCTATTTACACAATTTGGACATTATGATTCCAAATATGGAATCCATTTTTCCAAATTCAAAACACAGAAGTGGCCGAAATTAATTTAAAATTAATTCCCGCTATCAAAACAAAAAGCGTGTTTTTAAGATATAATAACTATCAAAAGGTTTAAACTTGTTTATGTTCGGTTTAATTGTAAAATTATATCCAATGACCAAAATTGTATTAAATTGTAAAAATATATTCTTAATATACTTTAAAACCACTCAAATTAATAATTTATCACTATTAATTATTTTTATTTAAAAAGTTGTTTTTAATTAAAATTTAGTAATTATCACTATTCATTAAAACATTAAAGTTATCCAAAAAGTACCAAAATTTCACCTTAGACTAAATTCGATACTCCGAATCCAAAAATGAAGTCCATTTTTAGAGATAAAATTTATAAAATTTTAAAAATTAGGTATTACTATTTACAACGACTAGTTTGATTGGTTGTGGTGTGTGTTAGAACTCGATGTTGCGTACAACACACTCTATTGCATTATTCAAAAAGAAGCATACCGTAGAAGCTTGGGGTGTTACATCTTGAGAGTGATCCGGGATGGTGGGTTGATTATGGACATCATAGGCTCTTTATTACATGCATATAAATATTTCATTGGTAGCATATAATCTTTCAATGTGGATTCTCAATTAGTGTTAATGAATGTCGTCCTCTTAACCCACAAAAATATTCATTGCGTGTGGTCCAAACTAACTCACCTACGGTCTTAAATTACTTATGTGGAATCATGTATACTATATGGATGATTTAATACACTATCTTGAATGAATAATGGGATTAATAAAATAACATTTAGGTGAGACATACCTTGAGTTATGGGAATATATTTAGTGAAATCATGGCAGTAATGGTGAGTATGTGAGAGAAACTCACATGTTTATCAAGTATCAGATCACATCCCCTTGATGGAGCAAATCCTATTTGTATAGACACCTGGGTACATCACTACATTAGACCATAATGACCCTACCACCCGATAATCTTTTTTATGGTAAAAATTATCATGTATAACTCTTTAGAATTCATTGAAATGTTTGTTATGGATGAGTTTTATTGGGAGGTTATGTCGTCCACATAGAGTAGTCACTAGGTTTAGTAGTATGTAAATCATACTCGTGGACACTTATCAATATCTAAAAAATTGATGAAAATCATCTAAAAATTAATTCTCAACATTACACATAAAAATAAATCATTTTTTACAATATCATCACATGAACAGCAACTTTAATTCCACTCCTATTCCAATAATAGACAGAGGGTTCCGCCATAATCTGAATTCCAATATGAAATTGTCTATATAAATTCAACAAGAAAATATATTACATATATCATAGGATATAGTATATAATCATATGGTCAAAAAGATCTTTTATTAAGTATATAAAATTAAAATCCCAGGCATAAACGTAAAAAAAGTATTAAATAATTCATGTAACTATCATAAAAATATCAATAATGGAATTCATGCCCAAAAAAAATATGAATGTAAAATTACACACACATATATATATATATTAATATATAACATGAAATTGACTAAAATCAATTGATATAACAAAAAAATCATCATCACATCAACAATGAAATGACCGCTTACAATTAAATGCATCACAATGATTGTTTATTCACCACTTCGACCAACCACACAAGCTAATTATCCATTAAATCAAACATCAAACAAATTGTAATGTGAAAAAATATAACATGTTTGGGAATTAATCCTATATAGTTTTCATATAAATCTACCTAGTTGGATTCAATAATTACAATTGATAAAATTATAAATTGTTGTCACATTGGATTGAAATATGCACATATTTTTTCTGTAAAATTGGTAAATAAATTTAAGCAACTCATATATGCAAATACCTCAATGTAACATGATTTAACAATTAATAAAACCAAATAAATATTGGGAATTAGAAAACCAAGAACATTAACTTAAAGAAATTTATATCCACAACTATAAATAAATTATAGGGGGCCATGCCTCATAAATGGATATTAATTTAATTTTAGGGTGAACCTAACCACTATAGAAAAAAAATTCTAGGACATATAGATGAGTATTGAGTCGATGAAGTGAGATTCTGATAAAAAAAATGGTTTATTAAAAATCAATATACAGAGTATCCTACCTCAACACCTAGGGGAATAATTAACTGCATGGATAAAGGTCCCTAATTGGATTGAATGAGGTTACGTAACATTTATTATTTAAGAACCCACCATAAATTACATGGTTATACTTGAATACCGTATTATATATGGAAGTCCTCATGCTATCATTAGTGTTGGTCAGAGTCAAATACTCAAGATGGGGGTTAATTGTGTATCTATAAAAAATTATCTATTTAAAAAGGTTTTCATATAATTATTTCCCCTTCATGTTAAATACAACCTAGTTAATAAAATTAATATTATTAATAAGGTTTGAATGTTTAAATAACTTCTTAGATGATTGATTATTTCTCAGTAATAATAGTAGTTATTAACATTACATTTGATACTATTTTACGAAGACAATGAAATTATAACTTCCTTCCAAGATTAACTATCAATGTATGTTCAGTGATTTCTGAATTATACAGTTATGCATTAAAATAGAGAAAACAGAAAATAAGCTTCACATTGGATATACAACAAGTGGTTAAGTCTCAGGCCGAGGCCTAATCCACTCCACATGGTGATCACCTACCACCAAGAAGTTTATATAAATAAACATGATCCACACCCTGAATCAGGGTTAAACAATACTACATTCAACTATCTAGGTCTCAAAAGGACCTCTTCCACAATTCTCCGTGGGTACAAACAATAATGAAACACAGGGACCTCTTCCACACTTATCTGTGGGTATACACAAGTGTAAAACAATGTTTGAGAAAGGATGTATTATATCCTTATGTTTAATGTAGGAGAAAGAGTGTGTTATTAAACAGAAACACACACTGATCAAATGTTAATAAAAAGATACACAATATATCATAATGATTAAGATAGGTTTATAAGTACTCTGACTATTAGTCATTGTACGTATGGACATCTGAGATGAAGCAGATGAAGAACTTGGGTCCTCGTCTTGAAAATAGAGTGTCACATATTAGACAGATTAGGCTTGTGTTTTTCTTGGTGTTCTACAGCGCGAAGATATTCTCGGGATTCTAGTATGCTTCATGTGTTCTTCAACAGAATAGGGTTGCATGATCCAATTCATAATAATGTATTCTGTTGTGACGCTCATGCCCACCAGCTTGTTCTTTTGTGTTTTGTTTTTTCAATAATATTTTCCGCTCTGTGTTTATGGGCCACATGAAACTTTTTATATAGGAGTGCATGAGTTAAAGACATCAAGTTGCATGTATTCAGCACCTCATACTTTGTACTGTCAGATGATATTTGTACAAGGAAACATTAAATATGTCAGTGCATTAAAATATTAAAATGTCACCGTCAGAGATTAAATTTTTATATGACAACATATAATAAGAAATGTTGTCATGGATTGTCATGGATAGAGTGTCCCCTTTACATGGTGTCTGGGTTGGTCACGGTGTCTTGATGTCACGGTGTCTCATAGTCACAGTGTCTCATGGTAACGATGTCTCATGGTCACATTGTCTTATGGTCACTGTGTCTTGTAGCCACGGTGTCTCCTTCATAGTGTCTTGTTCACGGTGTATGGATATTCACAGTGTCTGCTTCACTATGGCTGATGGTCATGGTGTTTGGATGTCACATTTTCGTGTCCATGGTGTCTCATACATAGGTAATTATCTGTCAGTGATACTTATGAAAATAATTGAACTTAATCATTTGTCATATAAATCATTAAAAAGTTAGATCATGGATAATATAAAGATATTAAACTAAATATAGAGAAATTAATATCTTTAATGGATCTTCCTAAAGCATGAGAATACTTAAACAATAATACACATGATTTGACATGATTTATTGAATTTAACCAGGTTGAATAGGATTCTTGTTCATTTAAACATGAATAGTAGATGACGAGTGCAACAATATCCCCCTTTTTTATGATCACAAATTATATAGATATAAAGTGTATATTTGATTCGACTATAGATATAGAGATAAATGTCTAACATATAGATATTTCTCCCCCCTTTTGGGATTATCAAATTTTTAAAATAAGAGAAGTCATGAAAATTGAATATTTCATTCAATAAAATTAGATCCAGTACAAATTGAAATGGGAAAAACAAAAGAAACATCATTCCTATCAAAAAGGAGTTATCACTCTTTTTCTTCAATAACTGGTCTTCCCTTTGCCTTTATTTGCATTATCAAAAGAGGAATCCATATGAGGAGAGGATGAGGTAGGGGAAGGGAGTGAGGTGGTTGATAGAGAATGAAAAAAGGATTTCAAAAATAGTGGGAGCTAGTGTAGGTGTAGTAGAAGACCGAGGTAGTTGGTGATCAAGGATCACAGGAGAAATCTGACATAGTTCTTTAGTAATAGACATGCAAGTGGAGGCTAAGGAATAGTTGAAGGTAGGCAATCCAGGTCTTAGAGGAGAAACCACAGGAGAAATAATGGATATACTTTGGACATGAATGAAAGGCCTTAGAAGCTTAATGAAATACGCAATGATCTCTCCACCATACTGAATGGATTTATCAAAGTCGTCCTTGTTTTCCATAAACTTATCTGAAAATCAAGTGAAATATGAAAGATTTTGGACTTGGGAATTTAAAGCATGAGTAACAGGAGGAATCAATAGATTTTCCACAGGATACTTGAAGTGATTATTCATGTCAGTATTGGAGAAGATTGTGTTAAAGTATACATCCAAATTCTTGTAAATCTCTTGCTGAGAATAATTAGAAATTTTAGAATGGATTTGGACCAGGTCAAGAACTCTGTCATTGTTCATGATAGCAGTAGAGAGAGAATCTTTATTGAATCCACTAATCACAGTCTAAAGAAATTCATTGACCACTGTTCTAAGTAGATCACTGTCTAAAGTGGGTTGAGAGGATTGAACAATGACTTTTGAAGAATTGACAGTGGTGGGGAGATATTTCAGTTGATTCATCACTTTCTAAAGACACCCAGTATACTCATTAGTGAGTTTGTTAAGATTTACAACAAGCTCTCTCATCTACTTCACAATCTGTTAGTTCCTTTCAGCAACCTTTTTAGCTAAGGAAGCTAAGTGTGGATGAATCTTAGTGACAATATTCTATGGGGTTTGATGAAAATAAGGTTCTATAGAATTAGAAATATGTTCTGATCTCGAATGCATATCTTTCTGCGTGTCTTCAATCACACATCTTAGGGACTTCCCTTCATCACTAAGGAGTCTGTTCTCAACTCTTACTTCATGAATCTCATGAAGAATTTTGGGTTTTATTTTCCAGATTATTTTCACCAACAATTAAGAGGAATATTTCTCACTTAGATGAGTTATAAGAGAAGGTTGGTTGAAAGAGAGCTGTCGTGGGCGCCCTCAAATGATTAGTGTGATTTGGGGTACTTAAGTGCAGTAGAGTGGCTGACCAAGGTCGTCTCTCAAAGGAGGAAGTGAATTTAACAACTTATTAGAGGTATTATAAAAAAAATAAAATAAAATAGAATAGAAAAAAAACACTACTTTAAAGGATTGGGGTTTGTTGTAGTTTATGAATCTAGAAGAAGTTTGCTGGAAAAAGATTGTATAATTTTTTTGGTTTTTAGTTTTGAAATGAATTTCAATTTAAATGACACAACAAGAAGATGTTTTTTTTAGAAATCTATTTAAAAAGCGTAATCAATCTAACTCTACCTATTCACATTATTATTAATCATTATCATTTAAATTAACATTCACTTAATTATGATCCCTTAATTTGTTAAATCCCGAACCCTACGAGAATTAACTTTACCACAAAGATGATGTGAATTTAAACCTAGGCTAACTTTGGAACGTGCAATCGCAGCACCCTGCTTTGATTGATGTTCTAAGATTAGATTATGATAAGTGGTAAATTAAGGCACATATCCATTCTGGAAATGAGGATAAATTGTGTTTAGGGATTATATTTGAACTCTACAAATTTATCCCGTGTGGTCTTGTATTACCGATTAAGATCGCGCTCTCACAATTTACACAAAATCCCGACCTCGCGGGTTTTTGTGTTAATTGTTCAATTTCTTGCTTAGTTTCTTACAATTTAAAAACACAATTCATGGATCATATTAAGTGAATTACAGTAGCTCATTTATTCAAAATAATTAAATGAAGAGGGTAGAAGATAGATCGATTACTAAAAGACTACTCTTCCATGGGTGGCGTAATCATCGTAGAAGCGTTTTGCATGTGCAAAGGTTTAAAATGGGTATAACCCAATAACGCTTCTACTCAAGAATTCCAGCCCAATTAGGAATATTAAGAGAAGAAGAAATTTAAACAAAACAGAAGAAAAGAGAAGAAATATAAGAAGATCAATGAAGTTTATTACACAAATGAAAACATTACAAAATGAAGAAGAGAAGGGGGCTTCGATGAGGGGATCCTTGCTTCAAGAGCTACCCCTCTTACAATGGTTGGAGAATTTGAGTGAAACAAATTCTCCTCTGCCTCCAATCTCCCAATGCACGTCCCAACCCCTCCAAATGAGAAAAACTCCAATTTATAGAGGGGATGGGAGGAGAGGTTACAAGTGGTTTCAAGTGTGAATGTGGAAATTCGGACAAATATTTTATGCCAACTTGCACCGACCATTTGACCACCAAAACGCGTGAATTGTCTGGCCTTCCAGAAGGATGATTTGTGCCAACTCATGTGCCCGAGCTTTCATCAAAATTTGGGCTCAATCCAAGCCCGTATGTAGAATATATGGCCCAAATACAGAACCTTCTTCATTCTGGAGAGCCCAGCCCAACTTTGACTTCATGGCCCAATTTCAACAACCAAATGAACTCTTTAGCTTTAGTGTCCTGAATAAAAGTTGTAGATAATTAAGTTAGGAACACTGTTACAAAATTTCAATTTCAAATAATAAACATAAAAATATTTATCTTCGCAATACTACAGTGCACTATTAAGGGTAAAACTGGAATTTTCACCAAATTTTCAAATGAATGATCAAATCCCAAATATTTTATAAATAAACATGTTTAACACAATGTGAGGAAATTATATCATTTATTATCAATAAAATATTCAATAAAATAGTGTTTTATCATTGGTAAATCAAAACATTTTCAACACCAGAAAAAGGGTAAAAACAAATTATTTTAGATAATCCTTACTCACAAAGGATGGTTGTTCTAATGAAGGATCATAAATAGGTACTAATACAAGCTCAGGTTCATTATCAAGAGCAAGATTATAGACAGATTTCAGTTAGAACATATTATAAAGGTCATGGACTTTTACGGAAACTTGGTGAGAGTCATCCAAATCATAGAAACTGGGGAACATATATCGACTACTTATAGGGCTCAAATCAACTAGACTTGGTACTTAGATAGATTCCAGATTTGGGGGTTACTCCCCCGAAACAGGTGAATCCTTCTTTGGACTGAGAGGCTTAGGAACTTGATCTAATTTCACAAACCCATCGTGTAGTTCATCACCCATTTCTAGTCTATCCAACCAAATAGTCAACTCCATCCTTTCCTCAGCTTAAGAAATTACTTTAGAAACATAATGTTCCACTGGGAGTTCCTCAACTTTAGCCTCTTACGTAATAGGTAACTTCTTCCACTATAGGTTCTTACATGGCATTTTTTCAGTTTCTTTAGAAACAAATTATTTTTCCACCTCAGGTTGACCTTCCAATGTAACAACTTTTGTAGGTACATGGACACCTTTTTCACTTACCACAAGAGGGATAGAAAGACTGTCCTCCTCAACAGAAATAGTTTCCCGGTGAGTCACACCAACCTCATAATATTCTTCATAAGAGTATTCAAAAACCACATCTGGTTCCAAACTAAAATCATAAATATATCTTGCTCTTGAGGGATGTTCCAAAAGATTGAATTTTTCATAAAGTCTATCATTATCTATTAACCATTCCTTTTTCTAAGGGTTACAATTTTTCATCATCCTCTTGATAGGTACTTTTGAAAGTCAGTGCTCACAGTCCATTATAACTTCCTCATTAGGTCCAACCATTCCTTTGGAAAGAAGCATTGCTGAGATAACCAGACAGTAAAATGAGGAGGTTGACTTTGATGTGGCTTTGATCAATTCACACATGTGGTGAATGAAATACATTCAATGTTGAATTGTTTTCCCACTTTTCATAAGGTGTACTAGAGAAACATCTTTATATTTCAAAATTGAAAAATCACCTTTTCGGGGGCTAACCAGATTCTGAATAAACGTTGAACAGAAGCAGTGATTCTCTATCTTGTTTAGAAGAAATGTATCCACTGAAAGAGCTATTTCCAATTATGTAATTCAAAGAATCCTCAAGATCAATGAATTAGGTTGAAGGTGGAGGTCCTCTCTGATAATCATCAAAGATTCCTTAATGTGGGATCCTAAGGCTTGCAGCACATAACCTCGAAGAGAATGATGATTTTTTCCCATTTATCATGTAACATACCAGATAAATATGGAATAAGACACATTTAAAATTTATTTATATTTTTTAATTTAATATTAATTTTACATTAAAGGGGATGCTATGTTCGATGGCGTACCAGATACACAACAACAGGTTTCTTTGAAAACATATGTTGCACACTAATAATATAATAATATTATTTTAAATTGTAGTTAATGCATAGTCGTTGTACTGACGAGAATGAATATAACTAACCAAAATATGATTATATATCTTACTCAAATGTATTTACAATTATCCAATAAAATTTAGGGGCTTAAAATATGAATTAATCTAATTTTAAGCATGAATACTCTAATATTCTGTAAAAGGTCGATTTACCACCTTCAGATGGAGAACCCACATTAAATCTAGTTTTGGTCAATTTTATATGTTCTATTTTACAAAATAAAATTATTTTCTAGATTCGGGACATTGAAATTTACTTTTGGAAAATTTTTGGTATTTTTCTAATAATGTTCATTTTTTAATGAATAGTGAAAAATCCGGTATTTTAATTCAAAACTGACTTTTAATGTAATTTATTTATATGGTAATATTATCTTTTTAATTGGTTTAAACTATAATTAGAATATATTTTTACCATTTAATATAATATAGTTCATTGGAAATAATTTCATTATGAAATTGGACATAATAAAGTGTCAATCTTTTGATAGTTATTATTTCTTAAAAACAAGATATTTGTCTTGACAACAAGAATTAATTTTAAATTAACTAATGTAGCTTCTACATTTTTAATTTTGTAAAATAGTCTTGATTTTTTAATTCGGAATATTAAATATTTCCTAGACTGATTTTTTGTTATTTTTATGAAAACATCAATTTTTGATTAATAGTGAAACCACTATGTAGTAGTTAAATAACTGACTTTTTCATTTAAATGAAATTGTACCACTTCTATGATTTGAATTTAAAAAACCAAACATACATGGCTGTTATTGTTAAGTGAAATTCAGTTCAGTAAGATAAAAATAATTTATGGTGAATAGTAACTTTTGACTTTTATATACCTTGGTTAAAGGTAAATAGGGTAATTCATGTTTTAAAGAATATCATAATAATAATAAATTACCTTAACACTTGACCTTACCTTATTGGATGAGTCATGTCCGACCATGGTAAACTTTGGGTCGATTTTGGGATCCCATGGAGACACTTAAGAGTGATACTGACACTTTAGATTAATTAATTTAATGTAAAGGCAAAAATGACACAAACAAAAATATTTTAGTAAATTAATTTTTACATGGGGTTATATAAGTTATCATTTAGACTATGAATATTTATTAGAAAGATAAAAATCTTTCATACATCATTGTATTTGTTTTATAATTTTTAGACAACAAATAAATTAAATTATTTATGACACAATAATGATGCAGTATATACATCATTAATGAATGATTTAAATTAATAAGATTATAAATATTTAAATAACATATAAAACATGTCCAATTATTATTGGATGATTTTATCTCGACCATGAGTCATCTTATCTTCAATTTTTATTAGTTTTTGACCTTTAAAAACCGAATATCATTATATAATAAAATAATATTTCCACACATTCCTAAAGATCCCCTCCTCCCCCTCAAAAACTGACAACACTTTTAAAAAATTACTCACACCTCTCAAGCCTTTTGGATCGTCAAAAATATGCCTAATTCAGCTCCCTAAAAACATATCCTCATCCTAGAAGCCATTCTTTAGGCATAAGATACATCATGAAGTTCTTTTGGTTCAATCCAAAAGGTTGTTACCCAAATTAAAGATAACTGTTCCTCTTAACTTCATTTTTATTATTTTACTTCTCCAACCCCACAACTCTTTTTACACCATTATTTTATAACAAATACAGTTTCCTAAATATACTAGGATGTTTTCATGAGATGGATTTTATCTACACTTACACAAAACTCCATCTAATGGGTGATGAACATATTGTTTTTGTGGATGGAAAACTAATGCCTCACGAAACTATGATTGTTCGATTATCTCTTACCGCCTCTCAGGGTGGCCATTAAGATGGAACCGTATTTTTATATGATATATATTATGTTTTTTTTATTCTTCTGTATTTTACATTTTTATCATGCTTTTATTGTTTCTATATTGGGTAAACGCGATAACTTCATTTGAGGAAGTGCGGACTACCACACCCTCAAAGTGATATTACTCGTTAATGCCATATGTGGATGTATAAAGGATATATTTAATGATATTATATATGATATTATACTAAAAGTATAATATAAAAATGTATCATTATGTTTTAATTCCATTAAAATAACAAATATAATTGAAAATAGCGTTCATGCGTGCGTACGGCTTACCGTCTCCAGGAACGGTGCATTTAAGTTCTTATCTCCAAAATCTTATGCAGTAGTATAAATACATATATATACTAGATATATATGATTTATATGTTATCTATATCATTAATATCATTCTGGAGATAACGTACTATTGACCACATGGACAACTTGTAATTATAATGTGTTCATTTTTGACTCAAGTACCAAAAATCGACCAAACAATAATTATTAACATAATTGATTGGATAATGTTTATAACACAGTAAAAAGTGATATTAAAAGGATAATAAACTTGAAAAAAGTTCTCAATCAAGTATAAATTAACATTTGTTTATTATTCAGGAAGAATAAGGAACAAACGAGCCACGTAGGACACGAGGTAAGGGGATTTTTTATCTCACTTTAAATTCCCTGAGATTTCCATTATTTTCCCCTTATTTATTTCATGTGTTGTAATGTATGCAGAAACTGATATATATTATAGTTATTATATTTATATTAATGGTATTTTTTTGATTCATTTGGTGTTTATTATCATTTTTTTCATAAGAATTGATTGATTACAATGATGTAAGTGGTTTATATCTCACTTTTTATTCCTATGAGATTCATGCTATATTTGTCACTATTTCCTTTGAGTGGTGTATGTAATACACATGATTCTAAACATTGGGTAGTATAATTTATGGGTATTTAGATCAACATTTTATGGTCTTTCTTTCATTTTTTGAATGTTTTGTAAGTTACCAAATCAGTTAGGGAACCTTTCACCATCCACTTTTTAAAAGACTTCTTATTTGTTATGTCTTTTAATTTACATCTTATTATGTTGGGATATCTTATTATATATCCTTATTGATGGAAATTTTATTTCCAATTGATGAGATACCCTTTTTTTCTCATCAACACATTTTCTGAATTTTTATGTGATGTCGTTAGGCTTTCGAATTTTTAAAAGGGAACCTCATAACCCAATTTCAATTATTTTTCATAAACATGTACTTCTAGAAAATGTCGTCCTATGAATATGTGTGAATGACCTCTAATTGTTTTATACTCAATATCCACTTATATTGGGTGTATTAATATATTTAACACATAATTATATGATTGATTTATCCATAATTTAAGGATACTGTATTTATAAAGGATTTCATCTCAATTTATATTTCCATTGAGTCTTCATTGTTGTTATGCACCAATTCACTCTTATGTGGTGTATATACTGTACTTTTTCATATTATATCCTAAATAACTTTATTCGAATGATATTATAAAATTTCATATTAATTTTTATTCCTCAATTATATGTATTTATGAGTCTTTCATTTTGATAAAAAAATCATTAACTATAATATCGTTTTAATTTTTTTAAATATTTATTATTATAAATCACTATATTTAATGTCCATGTTATAAAAAATGGTTTTGAGTATTTATTTATATAGAAATTATTTTTTTAAATCTATAATTCCATTAAAATCATTACAGTGGTATGGGAAACTTTGATTCAAAAATCACTTTTTAAATGGTTTATGAAAATGGAATGATTATTTCAATATCTTAAAAATACTTCTTGTAATTTCAAATAAAATGTTATTAGTAAAATGTTTATATTTGAAATATTTTTTGTGTTATGATGGTACTTGTACATTTTATGGGTCGATACGTGATAAACCATAGGACGTGTGGTGTCATGATAAACTAGGACGTGTGGTTACGTTATATCCTCCAATGCATTGGGTATGGAAGTCGACTGTTTGGTTATTCCTTTTAGTGATATATGTGGAAGTTGACAGTATGATTATTCCACTTAATAATGTTTATGTTCCAAGTTACCTTTATCTGCTATGTGTTCGTTATATGTGTTTTATGGAAATCTTTTGGTTAAAAAAGGGTAAGAAATAATATTTTATTCAGTGACGAGTATTTACTACTTCATAAAGGGGCAAAATATTACTTATGATAAATTATCCATGGATTACTTGTTGTTTTAAAAATATAATAGTTTTCCTTCTTTGTGTATCCCTTACTGAGATTTTTATGCTCATCCCATGTTTTTGAAATGTTATTCACAGGACAAAAAGTTCAATAGGGTCACTAATGGGATCAAGGAAAATTCATGATGTCTAAATCATGGAACTAAACATGTCTCATTTGTTCAAGAGTTTTTATTTTATGAAAAATGGAAATTGAGTAGAAGTGTCTACATGTAATATTCAATTTGTTAAGTAATAATTATTCCTAATTCTCTAAAACTCTAAACCTGAAAAGATACCCAATGTGAATTATTCATTTAATTTATGATTATGTAATGGTTAAGGCCGGGTCCTTATAGTTGGTATCATATTTAATTTTAGACAACTTTATGGATTAGAAGTTTTCGTTAAACCCATGGTTAGTCCCTTGGTCTATTATTTCAGTTAAATCATTGTTTTATAACTTTGTCAGATCAAGGGAAATCAGTTACAAATGGAAGGAGGAGGATCTCAAATTACATTCCTATCTATTCCTGATGACTTGCTAGTAATAATTATTACTATTTCATGTTTGGATGATTGTGAAACATTCTCTAGCATACAACTCACTTGTAAGCATTTTTTTGAGATATCATACACCTCCAATATACCTCGTTATTATCATGGATCATGGCTTGAATTTAAAAAAAATCATATTTTCACAATATTCTGATATTTTATTGAAGGGTAAATATTATCAAGGAAATTACAAATATTATACCTTATCACAAGATTTTGAAGCATATTATGATTTTAAAAAAGGTTCTGAAGGAGACCCTTGCACATCCTATTTATATTTGCTTTTACAATACAGTCTCTTTTCACATACTTATGGTTTTTTAAAAGGACCATTAATTGAAATTTTCAACCATAATTCGGTCTGACTATTTTAGGAGAATCATGTTTTATCAAATGTTTTGAAATTATATATCATACATGGTTATTTTCCAAAACTATTTTTCTGTGAACAACAATATGACCCAAGTTGTATAAGGTGTATTTGAATGGAAGAAGAAAATTATTTTGAAGGATCTATAAATCAGGGTTTCAATGAATGGACCTTCTACCTATGTGATCAAGATGACTATGAAACAAAATGGACACCATGATCATGTTATGCTGTTATTTATTTTGGGGATCATTTTATTTTATCATATGGTGGTGAAATAATACATCAATAATTAAGATGTGGTGATCAAAATAAATTTGGATAAAAATGAGAGGTAAAAGAAACCATTGAGGTTAAAATATGTTAGGGTTATTTTTGAGTTTTATAAACAGGACAACCCGTAGGATGGGTGAAAACCCTTCACATCCGGAAAGGCTACAGGAATTGAACCCATAACCGAAGGGTAACAAGGGCGCATAGCCTACCACTATCCTACTCGAAGTCACTGGATAGTATGACTTATTATTTTAGTAAAATTATTTAATGGATAAAGAGTAAGTTTATTTTTGAAACTTATGTTTTATCAAATGGATATACATAGTTTAGAAAAATTAATTAGTGATTAAGACATAACGGTTGTTGTGGAAGACGTTCTCTATTTTGAGGAAACACTATATGCCTAAGAAAAATAGAATACTATAGAATTTCAATTATGGGATAATGGTTGAAATTATAGTTTAGAAGAATCTATGTTTTCATTATGGACATATGATAATTTGATTTATTTATGAAAATGATTAACCTATCATGGAGAATATGTCATTAGGTAAAATACTTTTTAATATGAGTCTTCATGAGTAATTGGTGTTCTTTGGAGATAAATGTTAAGATGTATCTTGGAAGTCTATGTAATTAAATCCTTATGATATTTGGGTTAAAATCATAGTTTGTACTACTTTTGAAGAATTTTTCAGACAATTGTTTTTTGAATGGTCTTTGTTGATCATTGGGTTTTGTTTGACAAATTTTGGAGATTAAGATTAGTTTTTCGTCTTGTAAAAGATTGTCCTTTTTGGGTATTATCTGATCTCTCACTAACTATTTTGGTTTTAGTTGATGTGTAAAGTCAAGGGAAATATATAGTTCTTCTTTTTTGGATTATGTGATTCTCTAGAATATGATTCTTGTGCTTTTGATGTGTCCAAGCCATTTTGAATGCTCATTTCTTGGAGAGATGATTAGTTTTTGGTAGAAACTTATTGAATGATGAAACTATACTTGAAGGTAAGTATATTTCCTTATATTATTATTCTATGAAGTAAATTAATCCCTCAAAATTAATAAAAGGAATGTAAAACAAAAACAATGTTGGTTTACTTTTCCTACTAAGTAATCAA
The DNA here is from genome assembly GCA_963277665.1 of Viscum album. Lineage (NCBI taxonomy): Eukaryota > Viridiplantae > Streptophyta > Magnoliopsida > Santalales > Viscaceae > Viscum > Viscum album. The sequence continues at coordinate 1,814,196,966 of OY728147.1, read as the reverse complement.
TTACCGTTTAACACATCAGTTGTTTGTGATTTTCTGGTGGTTAACATTCTCTTAATAATGTTTTCTATCACTCTCTATCAGAACATGACTGTTTGTTTTCTCTTACATATCCATGTTTTCTTATATAGAATCCTAGTATGGGTTATCTTGGGTGACCATTGTACTTCTCTTTCCTTCTTATAAACTGATAGTTTTTACCGACTCTTTTCTGATTGTGACTTTCAAGGATGTTTCGAAGCCCAGTTTTAAAATTGTGAGAATGCAATTCCCAAAAGGGGGGAAGGATGAAACATCCCAGATAAATAAGAAATAAATTAATTTTCATATTTATTAATATTTTTGAATTATATATTAATTTTACATTAATAGGGATTCTATGTTTGATGGCGTACCCGATACGCAACAATGGGTTTCTTTGAAATCTTATGATGCACACTAATAATATAATATTATTATTTTAAATGGTAATTAATGTCTTGTCATTGTATTGACGGTAATGAATGCAACTAACTAAATTATTATTATATATGTTTGTTAAATGTTTTTACAATTATCCAATAAATGATAGGGGCTTAAATTATGAATGAATCTAATTTTAAGAATAAATACTCTAATATTCAGTAAATGGTCGATTTACCACCTTTTGATGGAGAACCCTATTTAAATCTAGTATTTTTAATTTTTATATGTTCTATTAGACAAAATATAATTCTTTATTTAATTTGGGACATCAAAATTTACTTTGGGTAAATTTTTGGTATTTTTCTGATAATGTTCATTTTATAATTAATAATGAAAAATAATATAATATAATTCAAAAGCACCTTTGAATATAATATATTTATACGGATATATTATCTTTTTAATGGGTTTTAATGTGTAATTAGAATATAATTTTACCATTTAATCTAATGTTTTTTATTGGAAATAACTTCATTTTGAAATTGGACATAAACAAGTGTCAATCTTTTGGTAGTTATTATTTCTTAAAAAATGCTGTTTGTTTTGAAAACGATTATTAATTTTAAATTAATTAATGAAACCTATATGTTTTGATGTTTTTTAAAATATACATCATTTATGAATTAGGAATATTAAATATAGCTTAGACTGATTTTTTTTTATTTTTCTGAAAAACATAAATTTTTGATGAATAGTGAAACAACCTAGTTGTAGTTAAAAAAACTAACTTCTTCATTTAAATGAAATTTTACCGCTTCTGTGAATTGAATTTAAAAAATATGACATATAAGATTTTTATTTGTAAGTAAAATGTGGTTTGATAAGATGAAAATAATTTTTGGTTAATAGTAACTCTTGACATTTATATACCGTGGTTAAAGGTAAATAGGGTAATTCATGTTTTAAAGAATATCATAATAATAAAAAATTATCTTAACACTTCTCCTAACCTTATTTAATGAGTCATGTCCGACCATGGCCAACTTTGGGTCGATTTGGGACCCCATGGAGACACTTATGTGTGATAATGACACGTTAGACTAATTAATTTAATGTAAAGGAAAAAATGACACAAACAAATATCTTTTAGTAAAGTAATTTTTACAAGTGGTTATATAAGTTATATTTTAGACTATAAATATTCATTGGAAATATAATAATATTTCATAAATCATGGTATTTTTTAATAATTTTTAGACAACATAAAAATTAAATTATTTATGACCCAATAATGATGCAGTATATACCTCATTAATGAAGGATTTAAATAAATAAGATTATAAATATTAAAATAACATATGAAACCTATCCAATTATTATTGTAAGGTTTTATTTCGACCATGAGTCATCTTATAATTACCTTTAATAAGTTTTGGACCTTTAGAAACTGAATATCATTGTATAATAAAATAATATTTTCACACTTTCTAAAAGAGCCCCTCCTCCCCCTTATAAAAGGACACCACTTCAAAAAAATTACACACACCTATCAAGCCTTTTGGCTCATAAAAACTCTGCCTAATTAAGCTCCTTAAATATCTCTCCAACTCCTAGAAGCATTAATTTAGGCAAAAGACACTTCAATAAGTCCTTTTGGTTCAAACCAACGGAAGTTACCCAAATAAAAGGAAATAGTTCCTCTTTACTTCTTTTCTTTAATTTTTCTCTCCAAAACCTAAACTCTTTTTATTGCATTATTCTATAACAAAACATTTATCTTAAATATACTAGTATGTTTTCATGGGATGTATTTTATCTACACTTACACACACATCCATCTAATGGGTGAAAAACATAATGTTTCTGTGGATGGAAAACTAACACCTCACGAAATGATGATTGTTAGATTATCTCATACCGCCAATCATGGAGGCCATTAAAAGGGAAATTTAAATGTATATGATATATAATATGTTTATTTTTTATATGCTTCTGTATTGTTCATTTTTATCCTTCCTTTGGGGTTTCCACAATGGGTTAACACTATAATTTCATTTGAGTAAGTGCATACTACCTCCCCCTCAAAGTGATATGACCCGTTAATGCCACATGTGAGATGTATAAAGGATAGAGTTAATGATATTATATATTAAATTAAACTGGAATTATAATATACCAATTTATTATTTTGTTCTAATTCCTTTAAAATATGAAATAGAAATGAATGTAGGGTTCATGCGTACGTACGACATACCATCTCCATGAACGGTGCATTTAATTTCTTATCTCCAAAATGTTTTGTACTATTATAAATACATATATATACTGAATATATTTGATTAATATGATATATAAATCATGAATATCATTCTCGGGATAATGGACTATTGACCACATAGAAAACTTGTAATTATAAGATGTTCATTTTTGACTCAAGTACCAAATATCGTCCAAACGATCATTATTAACATAAATGATTGATTAATGATTATAACATGGTAATACATGAGATAAAAATGATAATAAACTTGATTAATATTCTTAATCAAGTATAAATTAGCTTTAGTTTATTATTGAGGAAGAACAAAGAACAAACGAGTCAAGTAGGACACGAGGTAAAGAGATTTTTTATCTCACTTTTAATTCTATGAGATTTCCATTGTTCGACACTTATTTATTGCATGTGGTGTAATTTATACTTCCATTTATATATATATTATATAGATTCTATTTATATTTATGGTATTTTGTGATTAATTTGGTGGTTGTTATCTTTTGGTCATACGACTCGATGCATTACAATGAGGATAGGTGTCTTTATCTCACTTTTTATTCCTGTGAGATTCATGCTATATTTTTCACTACTTTCTTTTGGTGTTGTATGTAATTCCCATGTTTCTACACATTGTGTAATATAATCGCATTTATGGGTATTTAAATCTAAATTTTTTCGTCACTCTTTCATGTGGCGTATGTTTTGTAAGTTACCAAATCGGTAAGAGAACCGTTCACCCACCACTTTTCAAAAGAATTCTTTTTTGTTATGTATTTTAATTTACATCTTATTATGTTGGGATATGTTATTAAAAATCCTTATTTATGTAAATTTAATTTCCAAGTTATGAGATACCCTTTTTATCTCATCAACACATTTTCTTAATTTTAAAGTGATGTTGCTAGGCTTTCGAATTTCTGCAAAGGAACTTCTTAACCCAATTTCAATTCATCAGGTTAAACTTTTAATTATTAAATATGTCATCCTATGAATATGTGTGAATGAACTCTATTGGTTTTAATCTTAATATCGACTTATATTGGTTGTATTTATATTTTTCACACATAATTATGTGATTGATTTATCCTTTATTTAAGGATACCTTCTTCATATGGGATTTCATCTCAATTTACATTTCAATTGAGACTTCGTTGTTGTTATACACCAATTAACTCTTATATAGTGTATATAATATCTTTTTTCATATTATATCATGAATAACTTTATTCTCATGACATTATATAGTTCAAATTAAATGTTACTCTTCAATTATTTGTATTCAAGAGTCTCTAATTTTGTTAAAATATCTTTAACAAAAATATCATTTTAAATGTTTTAAATATTTATTATTCTAAATCATTATATTTAATTTCCATGTTTTAAAAAATGGATTTGAGTATTTATTTATATGGACATTAATGTTTTAAAACTATAATTCCATTAAAATATTCAAAGTGGTATGGGACACTTTGATTAAAAAATTTCTTTTTAAATGGTTTATGAAAATGGAATGATTATTTCAATATCTTGAAATTACTTCTTGTGATTTCAAAGGATATTTTATCAGCAAAATGTTTATATTTTCATAATTTTAAGTGTTATGATGGTAATTAGACATTTTACGGGTGGTTATGTGACAAACCATATAACGGGCGGTGTCGTGATAAACTAGGATGAGTGGTTACGTTATAACCTCCAATGAATTGGGTATGGAAGTCAGTCGTATGGATCTTACATTTAGTGATATTTGTGGAAGTCAACCTTATAGTTATTCCACTTAATAATGTTTATGTCCCATGTTACCTTTATATGTTATGTGTTCATTATATAAGTTTTATGGAAATTTTTTGGTTACAAAAGGGTAAGAAATGATGTTTTATTTAGTGAATCATATTTACTACATCATAAAGGGGAAAAATATTACTTATGATGAAGTATTAATTTCTTACTTGTTGTTTTGAAAATTTAATAGTTTTCCTTCTTTTTGTATCCCTTACTGATATTTTTATGCTCATTTTATGTTTTTGAAAAGTTTTTCACAGGACATAAAGTGGAATAGGGTCAAGTATGGGATAAAATAAAATTTATGCTGTCAAAAACACTGAACTAGACATGTCTCATTTATTCAAGAGTATTTATTTTATGAAAAAATGGAAACTGAGAAGAAGTGTCTACAAGTAATATCCATGTTGATATGTAATTGTTATTCCTAATTCCTTAAAACTCTAAACCTGAAAAGATCCTCAATGTGAATTATTCATTTAATTCAAGATTATGTAATGTTTAAGGTTGGGTCCTTATATATCTAGCTTCTCACAACATATCCATCATCATACTCAATGGTGAACTGAACATATTGATAAAACAGATGCACTAACCTAGGATAGATAGGCCTATCTTACTTTGAAAACAAATATAGCCATCCATGCTCTTTTAAAACGTTCAGAACCAAATACTTACTTGAGAAAAGGGTAGTAGGTTGGAAGAAGGATTTGAAATTAGTGAAGTGAAGAATGACCGAGTGAAGAATCACGTGAAACATTCTTTATTTTATCATTTAGGAAAACCAAACGTTGCAAAAGTAAAAAAACACATATATTCAAAAAAGTTGAAATGAATAATTACCACGATACAGTATTTAATTCATATATAAACATTAAAGAAAAGATTTTTTGTGATACATATCATGTCATTACGGTGAGACAGAGAATGAATGTTATGATGAGACAGTAACTAAGCGTTACAGTGAGATAGTAACTAAGCGTTATGATGAGACAATAACAGAGCTATATGGTGAGATAGTAACTGAGTGTTACGGTAGTCATGAAGCACTAACTATGATACTGTAATCATGAAACAGTATGATATACAACAGTAAGACATTTACTAATGATTTATCATGCCTAATTCATGTATGATGTAGTCTATTTTTTTGAATTTAATGATTTTGTAAATATATCTGCAGGATGATACTCAGTACCAATGAATTCCAATGTGATATCACTTTTTTGAAAATCATATCTCTAAAATTGATGTCGTACATCAATATGATTTGTCATATAATGTGAAAAAATATTTTTTGAGCTATTAATAGCACTTGTGTTGACACAATTTATTGGTACACGCCTGAATTGATATACATAATATAGTAATGTGTGTTTCCGAAACATGATTTTTTCACAACATCTTCCCGGATCTAGGTATTTATATTCTGCAGTAGATAATGCATCAAATTTTTTTTCTTACTAGACAATTATATAAGTGACTTGCCAAAAAAGTGACAAGTTCCCGAGGTGATTTTTCTATCTAACTTACTTCCACTCAAGTCAACATCAGAATAAATAACTAATTTAAATGATTTACCTATAGGATAGAACAGTCATTGATTAGTTGTATTCTAGAGGTATTTTAAATTTCTATTTACAACATTTAAATGATATTCCATATGATTTTCATGATAACGAGCACACATACTCACACTAAAAATAATTTCAGGTCAACTAGCAGTTAAGTAGAGTAAACATTCAATCATTCTTCAATAAGTGGAATGATCAACAGATTTTCCATCTTTATCAAGAACCAACATACAAGTGGGACTCATGGGAGTGTTACTACTTTTAGTGATATCCATTCCAAAAAAATATTACAAGATCTCTGGTATATTTACATTGAGTTAAAATAATACAATCAATATTTGGAAATATTTGAAATCTGAGAAAGAATTTTAATTCACCCATTAATCTCATTTCAAATTAATGTCGCATCATTTTATAAAAATCAACACATAAATAATTTCTTCAGGATACAAATGTCATTTCATCTACATATATTTGAAAAACTAAAAAAATCCTTAGAAATTAGTTTTATAAAAAGTCTTGGATCAGTTATTCCTTTTGTAAAACCTTTGTAAATAAGAAAAGTACTCAATCTATCATACTAGGACCTTGGAGCATTTTTTAAATGATATAATTATTTTGATAATTTAAAAATATAATTTCAAAAATGGGGGGTTTATAAATCCAGTGGGTAGTTCAACAAAAACATCTCCAACAATATACCCATTAAATAATTCACTTTTAATATCCATTTGATAAATGCTGAAATTCAGATGTCCAGCATAGGACAACAGGATTCTGATGGATTCATGTATAGCTACTAGTTCAATGGTTTCTTCATAGTAAATTCATTCTTCTTTACAATATCCTTGATCAACCAATCTAACCTTGTATCTTACTTTTTTACCAGCCCCATATACCTTATTTCTAAACACCCCTTTACTACCTATGGTGAATGTGTCCTTAGGTCATTCAACATGTTTCCAAACTTTTATCATTTCAATCTGATTATGTTCTTATTTCATAGCCATCACCCATAATTCATCATTGATAGCAACACTAATGTTTTTAGGTTCAGGTTTTGACAAGAATATGTGATGTTTAACCAGATTTCTAAGAGAAGCTCCAGTTTGAGTTACATTGTCTGGGTCTCCTATAAAAACATATAAGGGATTTTTCTTAAGAGTTATAACATCTATAGTAAAAGAGGGAGTAGTGATTTTAGGGTCATCAGTAGGTTCAGGTTCTATAGAATATTCAGAACTTGATGTTTTGAATTAATCTTTCAGAGACTGGTTTGAGGATTTTGAATTAATGTTCAGATTTTATACATCAATCTCTGTGTTCCCTAGAATGGTTTTAGGCTCATGTGGATCTGTTTCACCAAATTTGAAAAGGAAAGAGTCTTCCATGGATTTAGTTCTTTTATTTAACACTCAATAAGCTTTACTAGACATGGGATATCTTACATAGATTCCTTCATCACTTTTGGATCCTAATTTGTCAAGATTTTCCTTAGTATTAAGGATTTAGAATTTGCAACCAAAAAAACTAAAGTAGTTAGCAATAGTTTTTCGATTATTCCATAACTCATAAGGAGTCCTTTTAAGAATAGGTTTGATCAAAACTCTATTGAGTATGTAGCAAGATGTATTGACAGCTTCAGCCCAAAAATAAATTTTCAAGTCATATTCACTAATCATTGTTCTAGAAATCTCTTTAAGGGTCCTATTTCTTCTCAATAAATCTCCATTTGTGAGGTGTTCTACGGGAAGATAAATTGTGATTATAACCATTTTGTGTGAAAAATGATTCATACTCTTGATTTTCAAACTCATATCCAATATCACTTCTTAAGGATTTAATTCGATGTCCACAAATATTTTCTACAGAAATGGGATAATTAGTAATATAAGAGCAATCTTCACTCTTGTGATCCATAAAAAGGTATAAGTATATATATAAAAGTCAACTACAAGAACAGAAACATAATGTTTCCCATTTAAACGAGAAACTCTAGATGGTCCATACAAATCCATGTGAATCAGTTCGAGAGGTTTAGAAGTTGAAATTTATTTCATTGGTTTGAAGGAAACATTATGTTACTTTTCTTTTGATAGGGATTACATACTTTGTCATTTGGAAACACAATTTTGGTTTTGTCTTTAACTAGGCCTTTTATTGTTAGCACTCTAAGTGAGTTAACATTATAGTGAATTAGTCATCTATGCCAAAGCCAAGACACATTACAAAATACACGAAATCATGAACCATTTTGAGATGATATGTAATCTATGTTAACAGAGTAAACATTTCCATTTCATAATGTAGAAAATAATAATTTTTCTTTATAATTAAAGACATTTCAAGTATCATATTCAAATCTAACATGAAATTCATCAAAACATAATATTGAGAAACATAGAAGATTGTATTATAATCCATAAATAAATATTACTTTATAAATCATTACTAAATTAGAGTTATTTATTTTGTTGAGACCAATAATCTTTCCTTTGGATTTGTCATAAAATGTGACATGTCATCCATCTATTTTGAATATGTTCATGAAGCATAAGTAGTCTCCTTCCATGTGTATTTAACATCTAATGTCAAAGTACCATAGAATTTTATAGGAATTCTTTATTCAGCTTTCCTACAAAAGTATCATAAAAAAACATAAATTGGTACCCATACTCGTTTGGGTCCAGTAATATTAGTTTTAAGTGCTTTAAGAACCCATATATGTTTCATAGGTTTCCTATAATCTTTATGTAACGTATTTTAAAAATAAACACTATTTGGTCCAGAAAAACAAGAAACAGTAGACAGTGCATCATAACATTAATTAGATGATTTGTATCCATAATTGGAAATAAAACTATATGTCATATATTTGGAAGCAATCTTTTCTATACCATGGTTTCTTTTTCTACGGTGATATCCAATTCCAGTGTTGTATTTTGGGGCAATTTGATTTACTAGAATTTGGGTATGGGTATTTTTGTCATTGGTAAACTTTTATAGTACATTCATCAATTTCTCAATATGAATTTTTATTTTGATGTTCTCTTTGAGTAGTTTGGAATTTTTCTTTTTTCAGTTGAGAGTTCAGATTTAATATTCACAGTGAGAGCTTAATGTTTCTTCAATGATTTATATTTTTCTATTAGTTCATTGTATGTTTCTTCATGCATGTTACAGTATTCAAACATATCATCATTAGTCATTTTTTTAGAGTCACTCTCATTTTTAGAATATTATGAATTATGTGCATGAGAGTACAGTGTTACCTCAGATGTGTTTGTTATAAAACACATATTGGATTTGTTAGCATGTTCATCATGTGATGTTTCTGAGTTTCTTGAGCTGTCCTCAAAGGCACAATTGGTTACTTTCACTGCTTTTTTATACTTCTTTTCGTTTTCCAAATATCTCTTTTCGTACTTGAGCTTTGAACAGTCAACCTTGATATGTCCTTTGCACTTACATTCCTAGAATACAATTTTATCAGCCTTGTCACTTCTATTTTGTCCTTCTTCCAACTTCCATTTTTGTAATATTTTCCCTTAAAGTAATGCATTCAAAAATAGTAATTTGTCTCATAATATCTTTTAAATATTCTGGCTAATTGAGCCATCTCCTCATCACTATCAGATGATGATTGTTCACTACGAGAACATTCTATAAAAGCTTCCAATTTCACTTTGTCTTTGTGTTTAGAGGTGGTGGTCTTGAATGCAATAGATTTCCTTTTCAGTTCATCCTCCTACTCCTTGTTGACTTTCATCTCTTCGCCACACATCATTGGTTTCCCAATGAGTTCTTTTATAGGTAGATTTCTAAGATCGCATGATTCTCTAATAGAGATAGAGGTTCCCCTCCATCTATCATGTAGACAACTGAGAATTCACATGATCTGTTCCTTGGAAGTGACTTCTCTTCCCAGTGAGATCAATGTGTTGAAAATTTAATTGAACCTATGATACATGTCAGAAATATGCTCATCAGGTATCATTTTAAAATTATAATATTTGATAGTCTATGTATTATGTTTCAATTTTTTTATAGTAGATGTTCCTTCATGTGAGACCGGCATGGTATCCCAAATCACATGGATTGTTTTACAAGAAGAGATTCTATTGAATTCCTCATCTCCTAAAGAGCAGTATAAAGCATTCATATCTTTGCAATTGTTATTGTAGGAAGTTTTATTAGGTTCATCCCATGTGATTCTATCACTAGAAGGAATTTTATATTCATCTATATTGTAAGACCAAATTTAAAAACTCATACTCGCAAAATGCATTTTCATATTAATTTTCCATTGAGCATAGTTGGTTCCATTATTGAATGTTGGTCTGTTGGTTGCTACACCTTCCTATATATTATGCATAATAACATAATAATTTTAAAAAGATGGAAATTTAGAATTGAATGAAATTTAAATATATTTAACGTACAATTACAATCACAGTTGAATATAAGTAAACAGAGTACTAGTAAACAACGTCTGATGCCAAATTTTGGTCAGATTAGAATACTCAGGAGGGGTAAATTGAGTATCTATATATAATTTTCTATTTAAAAAGGTGTTCTTAAAGATATTTCCCCTTCAAGATAAATGCATCCTAGTTAATCAAAGTAATATGGTTATAAATGTTTAACTGTTTAAATAACTTCTTAGAATATTGATTACTTATTAGTAATAATAATATTTATTAATATTACTTTTGAAACTATTTTACAAAGACAGGGAAATTAAAACTTTTTTCAGAGATTAACTATCAAATGATGTTTAGTGATTTCTGAATTATACAGTTTTATGGAGTAAAACATAGAAAACTAAAAATAAGCAGCACATCAGATATACAGGAAGTGGTTCAGTCTCTAGCTGAGACATAATCCACTAAACTTGGTGATCACCTAACACAAATAATTTTATATAAATAAACTTGATACACACCCTATATCAGGGATAATCAATAGTACACATGACTGTATAGGTCGCACAAGGACTTAATCCACAGTTCTTCATTGGTACAAACAACCTGGCCACACAGGGACCACTTCCACACTTATCTGTGGGTATACACAAGAGTAAAAGATTGTTTGTGTAAGGATGTTTTGTATTCTTCAGTTTATTGCAGGAGACAGAGTGTGTTATTATACAGAAACACACACTACTCGAAATTTAATAAAATGATACACATCAGAGAAGAACAATTGAGATAGGTTTAGAAGTGCTCTGATTGTTAGTCTTTACAGCTCTAGACTTCTAAGATGAAGTAGATACAGTACCCAGGTCCTTGTCTGGAAAACAGAGTGTCGCAAATTAGACAGATTCCGCTTCTGTTCTTCATGGTGTTATATTGAGCGAATATGTTCTCAGGATTCTAGTATGCTTCTTATGTTCTTCAGAAAAAGTGTGTTGCATGAGCCAATTCGTAAGAAAGTATTCTATTGTGACGCTCGCACCCACCAGCTTGTTCTTTTGTAACATTTTTTTCATACAAGATTTTTCGCTCTTTGTTGTTGGGCCGCACAACTATATTTATCTAGGAGTTCATGTGTTAAGTCGATAGGTTGCATGTATTCTACACATAGTACCTCATACTGTCCGATTATATGTCTACAATGAATCATTAATTATGTCACTGCATTAAAATTTTGAAATATGACCGTTATAGATTAAATTAAAAGACAACAAAATATATTAAGAAACGGTGTCACAGTATGTCATGGAAAAATTTTCACCTTTTCACGGTGTCTGGGTTGGTCGTGGGGTCATGATGTCACAGTGTCTCACAGTCACAGTGTCTCATGGTCATGGTGTCTCATGGTCATAGTGCCTTATGGTCACAGTGTCTTATGGTCACGGTGTCTCGTTCATAGTGTCTTGTTCATGGTGACTGGTTATTCATGATGTCTGCACCAGGGTGTCTGATTTTTATAATGTTTGGATGTCATGGTGTCTTGTCCACGGTGTTTCAGACTTAGGAAAATATAAATATTTAGACTTAAGCAGTGATACTTATGGAATGAATAAAACATAATCATTTTCTAGAGAAATCATTATAAAATGTAAATCAAGGATAGTATAAAGTAATTAAACTGAATGTAGAGAAATTAAGATCTTGAATAGATTTTCATAAAGCAGGAGAATACTTAAACTATAACACACATTATTTTATATAATTTATAGGATTTATCTGAGTTGAATATGATTTGAGATCATTATAACATGAATAGTACATGGGGAGTCCAACAATGAGAATATCACCAAAGGAAAACCTAAAGCCAATAAATCATGGGTCATTCCCAAACACATTTTGTAGTAACTAATCCCTATTTTAATTGCATAAAATATCAAGCATGCTATATCATAACCTCAATAGATATAATATATTTATGCTACCAAAATTATATATAAAACGAGTCCACTAACAAAGGGATTCATGATGTTTGGTCTACATAAAAAACTACTCACAATAAAATACACTTATTTTCATGGCATTAAAATTTGTGATAACTATCAGTGAATACATTATATATTGGTGTAATGATTTTTTATATATTTTTAAATGGTTCTATTTATGGTCAAGTTGAAACCAAAACTATTCAGTAGTTAAAAAAATTAACACATGCCAGATTTGAAATTCAATATTTAAAAAACACATAAACAAAATAGAAACCAATGAGATATATATCTGTTAGTAACACAAATCATCCAGAGACGGGTTTCTAGCCATAATGTTCATGATTAACTACTATCATCATCATCATCATTCTATCACCACCTTTGTTGTCATCATTCATCGCTAGACCAGTTCAGAAGAGATTACAGTCCATTGGTGTCCCTTATCGTCGTCATAAAAACCCCTTAAGAATCCACCACAGAAAATCAAATCCATAAATAATATGGAATTATAAAACAACCATGATGATAAAAACAAAAAAAATTCAAAATTTCACCAAAAAAGAATATAATAGGTCAAGCACTCATTGGAAATCCCAAAATATCCTAATAAGTGATTTGAGTTGGAAAAACCAAAATAACATGGCAATCAAGTACCATTCAAAAAAAAATAGATATTTCCAACAATAAATGGTTTTATCATCAAACGGATCACACCTAAAACTATTAAATCTCCAAAACAACATATTTGTAAAACCCATTGTTACCTCTTGCACAACTAATACCGAATGAGGAGTATAATTACATGAGGTTAGTGTACGTATTTGAGTAGTAGAGGGATTATAATGAAGAAATCATCAACATAAAAGAAAACCAATATCAATCAAAACAGTAGAATGATGGCTTATGAATCACCATGAAATCCATAAACAACCAATTTGAAAATCCGAATTCCTTTTTGTTACCACATCTCCAAATCCAAATTGCAAATACACACATGAGAGTTAGGCAAGAGCATGGGATTAAGTAGCCATGTGATTCAATAGAAAACATCTTTTGTCTGTAACCTTAATCCTTATTTAAATAAGTCTTAATCTCAACTCTTTGAAACCATAAATCCTTAACGAGTTGACATCAATATAGGGGCCAAATGGGAAGAAAAAAATGAATCACGTATAAGCAATAATGAAAAAAGGGGAATATCCCATGTAGAAAACACACTAATATAATTGGATTGTGTCATTTTTCTAGTTGTATATAGAGTCTCTATGAAATATTCATCGTTTATTTTCAGGAAGGTTCTTAGAATAAACGTCCTTTTAAAAAACCATGACTGGCCTAATATTCAATATCTATGTCAACACTGCACACATCATGTTGGAATATCTATTTTTTCATCATTCACATTGTCTCAAAAAATCTTATGCTTTTTCATGTCACACAATGTTTCACCAAAATTCACATTATATTTCATATTAAAAAAAATGAAACCCTAACCTCATAAAGTATGAGTAGCATGAAGAGATTCACATAGACTCTTGTTGTGTGGAATTAATGAAGATATGAAAACTGTAGATAGAGTTGTGCATGAAGGTTAATTAGTAACTATATACTATATACCCATGTAAAACCTAATAATATGAAAATATTCATCCCTATTCCATTAACAATTTTTTCACCTCTATTATCAACCATGAATCCATATATAGATAAACCATTATGAATATAATATTATCTAGTTTTCTACCATTTTTTTTATTGTAAATCCAGTATAAAACTCATGAATAATCAATGTGGGATTAATATTCATAGATGTGGTAGTATAATGAAGAACCAACCCATAAAGAACAAGATACAATTCATGTTTTTTAAATATAATGAGAATTAGAAAATATTAAAGAATCTATTAAATGGTCAAATCCACCCATAAGTTATGAATATTCCAATGTATTTTTATTTATCAGGGAAATGTTTTATTTAAGAAAAATATAAACATCAGTGTTTCACCCAAAAAAAATAAATTTAGAAATAAGAGATATATTATTATGAAAATAAATTTTTTAATAAATCTAGATGATTTACCCTAATTATTATAACATTACAATAATTTATTTATTAATTAATTAATCAAACAGTAATGGAGAACAAAATATTAATCTAGTATATAAAAAATTATTTATACATTAATAATTGTTTTTATTATTATAATTGATTTGAGAAAATTTGAACAATCATCCTTTTGATTTTATAATAATTCTTAGTTAATCAATGTCATAAAATAAAATTGTTCTAGATGGGATAATGATTTGTGTTGTGCATGCAATGGGAGAATTTTATTTTATTTTATTATTATTCATTGATTTATTGATTATTTTATATTTAATTTCATAATATTCCCTAATAATGAATATATTTTTAGGAGATAAAAAATTTTATACTAGAGATTGATGGAAAAAATAGTAATTATAATTACTACTTTATTCATAACTTTTAAAAACAAGAAAATAATTTCTTTACCACCATTCATTTTTAACACAACCTCCCAGATGTATGTCAGGAACTTATATGTTGTCAAAAGTGACTAAAATATGAGTTTCAACTCAATTATCATTCTCCAATGTAAGAATCGTTATGTGGATTACATGTTTCTATAGTGGGTGAGTGAGATGTATTGAAAGTATAAATTTATTTATATAACTCCAAAAATAAATTTCAAAAATTAAATCCCAACATATAAACATGAATTAATACATCTCATAATTCCATAAAAATTACATTAATATTATACTCTATAACCCTCTATACCACGTCATCATCACCCTTTCATATTGGTTTCATATTACCATGATAAGAAACCGATTCATTTATATAATAAAAATAGAAATAATAAATTACTTTTTCTATTTTATAGCCCAAAAAATATTAATCTCATTGATGTATGAATTTATATTAACTGAATACCACTCTTAGGTAAAAATGTTGTAATGTACAAAACCATGGTGTCATAATATACAATTGAGACTCTATTTAAGAATAATTATATCTTTTCATCAGAATTATTAAAAATTATGTGCTATTTTTTTATGTATCTCAATGATAAAATTTAACAAATCTTCATTAGGAAACCTCAATAAGTATTGTTAGATTTTTTTATATTATTATAAAAATCATGTTTTTATAATTTATTTCATAATTTCCCTTAGATATGGACTTTTATATTATTGGGGGTAGAAATAATGTTAAAAATAAACCATTTAATATACATATATCTAATGAGATTCATGTTAAACAGCCATATATAATTGGAACTATAAATCCTAAAATCTAGTCTATGGAATATATGTGGTAATTCTATCATATTCATGGGATGACACTAAAATAATCATAATATAATATTAATACATTTTTTCATCATATATAAACTAATAAGAAATTGGATTTTATTTGTGTTGTATTTATTGTTTGTTAATGAAGATAAATATAAATCAATATAAAATTAATACATTTGTTTTGATCAAAAGGATCAATCCATGATTATGAAAACATGGTTCCCTCATGGTCGAATTTTATAAACAATGAACTATTGATAATAAAATAATCATTATTCATCAAGTAACAAAATCAACATGTTTTTTATGGATTATTGAAAATTCATATATTTTATACGCACACTTATCCTCTTCTCCATTGTAGATTTGAGTGATAAAAATGAAACATTCATAGACTAGCATTCACCATTCTACATTACTCTACTCATATGATTGGCATATAGAGAGAATATAGGGGGAGATATTTGGTGGTGTTTTGAATGAGGATGTGGATATTTTTATGAGAATGTTATAAATCAAAAAACAATGTTTTCTAAAAAAATTAAAAATATCTATCACCGCATTATGAAAACTGTATAGAATGGAAAGAAAAGGGGACTCAGGGGAACCATAACACATTACCTAGACATATCCCCATGAAGGTTTTCCATTATCATATAGTTATGATATAATGATCAATATATTATGGAGGAATCAAAAAAGGTAATAAGATAAGTTAATGTTGAATTTCACTAAATAAGAATGGAATTAGATTATATATGTAGTGTAAAATGATATTAAATTGGTCCCATGACATGTTATATATCATCTTTTAAACAATATCTCATTGAATACAAATTATATTCCCATTTCACTAGAAATTAATTAATTCAAACCACTTATATTGAATCACCACATAACTGATCCTCATATCCCATTAAAATGAATTAAAAATTAGTGTTTCAGTTCATTAGAGTTATAATAGATGTTTATTTCTACTAATGAAATTTCAATTATTTATGATTCTGTGATCCCCATGTGAGGTGTTGATATGGTGAATGCACTGACTTAGGGTTGGGCTTGAGTGAAGGAAACATTTATTCACGAGATGTTTAGATTCATTCAATAGGGTATGTAATACAATTTTTATGGGGCAAATTAATAACAAATTGGAATAGTTAGATTATATAAAATTATGGGCCTATGTTGCTGTGTATGATGTGATGGTCTTGAGATTCTACATAATGGTAGAAAAAATCCAACATGAATGTTCTATTTTCATATTTCCCTTAGTGTTTCTATGTATTATAATGTTGTTTACTAATTTTTATGGTGGATTCTGGTTCGACGGAAACCACAATTGGGATCCTTTGTGATTGTAGTTGTATTTATATACTCATTAAATTATATCAATTGAATAATCAATATCAGATAATAAGAACATAATGAAAACTCCATGTATTATTTCAATAGTGTGTTGAGGATTTATTTTGGATAAAAATAATTAATATAGTTCAGGAAACATGTGATGTGTATTTATTTTCATCATCACGGTGTTATTTAAGGGATACAAATTAGGTATCACTATATTTTTTATCCTTTAACGTCATAATAAACCCACAATATTGACTCAATTTTTTTTGAATCAGCATCACTCATCATCAGTGGTAAAAACATTAAATTTTTAGGATGAAATAAGAGAATATCTATCACATATAATATAATTAATATACATGAGATCATATATTGTAATGGTTTTTTCAAAAACATGTCACCACCCTCTTCATTAAATCTCAACTACATATTCATTGAGCTATGTAGGATTCATGCTCGATATTTAAATCTCATATCTATTTAATTAGAACCAAATGTCTCAATAATTCGCCGTCTTCCACATTTTATAGGTTGGGGCTGGAGAATTATTATATGTTCTCAACCTGTCAAAATCAGGTGATGTATTCATTCATTAGATCTAGAAATGTATAGTTGGATTCTTGAACATAGGTTATGAATGGTGGTCTTGGGATGATGTATCCAGAAATAATGAAATATATCTACATTTATTATTGTAACCCAAATATATTTTATGAAATATTTCCATTTAAACATTTTATTTTCATCAATAACTTCTGTTCCATGAAACTATAAGATTAAAAAAACTATGACACACAATTATTATAGAATGAACCTTAAAACCTATCCATTAAAATAGAGGAAATGAATATAAATAACTAGTTATTTAAATAAACATAACTCAATATATAATGGTTATGTGCTTCAAAATGATCACAAAATTCAGAGTAAAACCACCATGTTCATCAAAAATACGATTTCATTAAAAACTGGGATATTGTATTTTCATTTTTAGATGTCATAGAAAATACCATTGATAAAATGAATTTCAATTTTGAATTCATTATGAAAATATTATATTAAATTGATTTATATAAGTTTCTGAAACCATTTAAGTAATTTGGAAAATACTAATTTTTATTAAAATGGGATGTTAATAAAGTTTTCTTGGTCAAATTAATTTTTGGATTAGTTTTAAATTCAAATTAGTTGATTATTATTCTTAAATAATTCATTTATGGGGTTTTAATATATTCTCATGAATAAATTTATTATAATAACATTCTATGTGTCAAAAAATAATTTTATTCGAAAATTTGTTTTTCATGGTTTTATTTCAATTTAATTTCTTGAAATTATTTTTTTGAAAATTTAAAAAATTGATGAGAACTTTATATTCCTATGTTTCATATTTATTTAATAGTTCCCTTATATTTTTGGCCAATATTAATAGTAACCTTGTTATATTTTGTTTCTACATTAAAGGGTGAATTTATTAATTTATGGTTAAAAATGTAATGATTATACAATGAAACTAAAAAATTTTAAATGTATAAAAGATGGATTAAATTTTATATGTAACACATATGTATCCATATTAATTTATTTAAGTCATACTTTCTCCGAAAAATTAATTATATAATAATTAAATCAAATAAAGACCCAAAATGTCATTTTCATTGTATTTAATATCCATTGTCTCTCAACATGGGGAACAAGTTTTGTAATGAAATCATATAACTTTATATATTTAAGATAGAATATATATTTTCATGATAATAATTTATTTTTGTTTTTATGAGTCACATAGATTAGATTGAGCAATTTATAAAATCATATTTAATTAGGATTTAAAGATGTCACATTCATGTTTTAAATAATATAACATTTTAAATATAATTTCACCCAAATGATATGTTATAATATAATTATAATTATAAAATATATAAGATTTATATTATTCAGTGTATTTTTTTATTTTTATAAATAAATTATTATATTAAATTATTATAGAACACGTGAGTGGTAATTATTTTATCAATCAAAAGATAAAATACTTGTTAATTAAAATATTATCATAAATATATTTTCAGATATATAATTTGATAAATGAATTTAATTGTTTAAATTACCCATTTATGAATAAAAATAAATAGTTTTTTCTAATGATTACATTTAAACGTAGTATTTTTCAAAAGTCGAAATATTTAATTGTTTCAAAATTTACACGAATGAAATTTATTTGAAAAATATTTTATTTAATAAATTAAAAATCATTAAACAACAATAAAAATAATATAATCATATTATATTGTCTAAAATTTAATAAATTTTGGATATATTGTTTAATATTCCTCCAATATGTAAAAGATACACTATTTTAATATTCATTTGTTTTAATTTAGTTAGATTTAAAAAAGGATTCCTAAGGGTTAATAAAATTGTTAAGTGTTCAATTTATACAAAAAAGACATATAAAAAATATATTTTCTAATGATATAACATCAAAAAATCATATTATACTAGAATAAAATTTATTTATGATGTATTGGGATTGAAATTTAATTTTTTATAAATTAATATTTTTATAGATTCCAAGAGTGCCCATCATCTCAATTAAAAAAAGACACATCATCCCATACTTATTCAAATCACATCAAAGATTGAATCATGAAAATACCCTGAATTTTTTTATAAACATC
Organism: Viscum album; assembly: GCA_963277665.1. Taxonomy (NCBI): domain Eukaryota; kingdom Viridiplantae; phylum Streptophyta; class Magnoliopsida; order Santalales; family Viscaceae; genus Viscum; species Viscum album. The sequence goes on along the minus strand of OY728147.1, from coordinate 1,814,177,173 downwards.
CATACACAAGTTATTTAGATTATTATCTTCTCAAAATACCAACTCAATGGTCCTTAAGAGATTATCTAAACGATGTTCTCCAAAGAAGAGTTAATCATCTTTACCAACTGTTTTATGATTTTTTCTTCTTCAACATCATATTCATGTGTTGGTTTGATTATTTGGTAATAAATCTAGAATCACTTATAATAAAAATTTCTATTATTATTCTGGAAAAACCATATTCCACCTTTTATCCATCATACAAAAAACTAATGTACCACTCGTTCATATGTATCACTTTATGTCTCTAAACCATACTGTAATCTAATTTTTAACACTACCTTATATAGAAGTGAATAATGATGTAAATAATAGATATATATATAATTAATATAAATTTATAATTATTCAATAATATAAACATACCATCACCACCCTTACACTTTTAGAATTAGGGGAACGATTTCATTGCTTGTGCGTACATATGGTTGACCGTCTCCACGAGGTAATGCGATTCGTTTGGAATTTTTACCATTACTAAATGATTATATAAATTTATAAAATGAATAAATTGTTAAATATGTTAATATATTACATTAATATTATTCTTTAATTGATGTAATTATCTCCTCTAAATAATAATTGGGAAAGATAAGACAAAACACACATAGTTAAATGAAGCAATTAACACACGAAGGAAGACTAATAAATAAATATTGTCAACAAACCTTTGTTAATAATCATATGTGATGCCATAATTATTAATATGGATTATTAATAAGTTAGTAATGTAATTAATCCCTGATAACATAATTTATAATAAAAATTAATTAAATTAGACTTATTGTAGGGGGGAAATATTATAATCTCATTATTACCTATGATAGTTTATATGTTAGTATTTATTAGAGAATATATAAACTCCATGTCCATGATTCATAAAAAATACATAGAATATATTTAATATTTTTTATAAAAATATAAAATTTTATTTATCAATATGATAATTTTTAATAACGGTTTGAAATTAATCTTTTTATCTTTATTATAGAGGGACATTGTGATTTTTTCTGAAAATATATGAGAAGAATGTTTCTTTAACTAATATAACATAATTAATTTTTAAATTTCAGAATTACTCAATTCCTAGTATATCCATTTATAATATTAAAAAGTTATTTTAATATGAAATGTTATCATTTGAAAATTTGGGGAATTTTAAAATAAAATGTTTCTATATAAGAATAGATATTATCATCAAGAAATATTTTCATGTGATCTCTCAAAATTAATTAAAATATAAGATAACATTCATTGATATTAATTATTTTTTAGTGGGAATATTTTTCAATGATATTATCCCTATTATTTTTATAGTTAGTTTATTTTTATGATGGAATGTTATTTATGAAACTCAATTATTTTCCCTGGGTTATGTTATGATGGAATTATGTTTATAAATCCATTTTATTTTATGTATTCTGATATAATGATTGAATTAATTTTTTGTGGAAAAGACATGAATGGTTTTCATTATTTAATGGGCGGAACCAATGTATCCCACAAATTCATTAGGTAAATATTTATATATCCTGAAATAGACTGGACTAAAATAGTAAATGATCTCAGTTCAGCAACGTAGGTCTGGAATGGTGAGTGAAAACTGTTCGTTATCTTACATTTAATTTTATGATAGTCTTTGAAGTGATTCACGAATAATATGGAAATGATTTTCTATGCTTATGATTACATCCAAAGTTTATTCTTATGTCATGATCACATTATATATGTTCTTGTGAAATTCAATTATTTATCCCATTAAATTTTATCATAATATTTTATATACATGACTTAATTTTTAAATGATTTTATTATGTTGTTATGTTTTTCAATTATTATTTGAGTTATATCTCCCTTTTTATCATTACAGATCATCCAAGATGACCCTTTCATATGCTTATTTAAAACATTATTTGAAGAATTGAATTATGAATGATGTTTCAAAATTGGATATAATTATAATGGAATAAGTGTGAGATGATGTAAGTATTTTATGAACCACATGGTTATTTTTTAGTTTCACAAAATCTATCCTTTATGGAATTAATGTTATTTTTCTATTTTATTTCGTGAATATTCATCCAATTATATGTAATATATATGTATTAATATCATAGGCCATTATAGTTGGTATCATAGTAGGGTTTTGATAACCATTGGAAACATGGATGGTAAATCATTAGTATGAACACTCAGGACTAGTAAAAGTATTGTATACAATCATAGATTTCCAGTGATGATCATAAATAACCTGGAATAAAACCTAAGGTATCATTAACAAAAATTATATAATTAATATAACAGGATAATGTGTGTTTCCCAATTTCATTATTGTCGATGACACTATGTTTTTTAGTTTTATTTATCTAAAATAACCCAAATGAAATATGTTAATGGTAAATGCATTGAAAATGAATTGTTTACTCTCCAGATAAATTTAATGTTGTTAAACATATAATTGACAATCATTTTGATATGATGAAAAAAACATATGATGTTATGAATTTTGAAGGACTTCCAAATGAGAAAATTAGAGAACAATATTCTTTTAATTAATTCTTGAGATAATGCCGAAATCTCTTAACGGGTCTTCTAATCTAGTAGTTTATACACAGTGAATTAGTACAACTGGAATGATATTTTTGATTCTCCATTGTATAGAACATGATAATGTTATTTTGATAATCTATTTATTGGAAGGTGAAGTGGATCAATGGTGGTATCTTATCATGAATACAAAGCAAAGAGATAAAATTGACTATATAGAAATTGATGAGTTAAAGATAATATTCTTTTAATAATTATTTTTCTCATTTTCATCATATGAAGATTGAGATAGAGTTCCCAGAGACTAACAAAAAATATGATTAATATGTTGGTACCTATGATGTAAATTTTACAACACTATCAAGTTATGATTCTCGAATAATCATTCAACTATTAAGTATGTTTTATCAAATATTATAGTCTCTTAAAACCAATTATTTGAATCGAAACATCCATAACAGAATTTAGAATAAATGTGGAAATCATTTGATTTTTTATCAAGGATACGATGAATATTGTGTTCACCGATCAATCTTATTTGTTTATCAAGAATAGAATAATGGAATTCAAGGGTAAAAATAAAAAAAAATAGTTAAATAGGACATCCATTACTTTATTCTCAATGTGTGTAAAAATCAGAATGGAAACTATGTTAAGTGGAATAGTAAATGTTCTAAGATAGTTAAATATGTTCATCAATAATCTACTTACTAATGTGATGGAAAAAAGATAGCTATTGATGAAAATATAGAAAAGGTTATATAGAATGAACCTCACACAATTCACTATGAAATTTTTATAGTAAATGTATATTATTCAAAAAAGTTCCATAATACAAGGTTTATTGAATATGATCAACATCTAAAACCATTAATGGTAAATTACATAGAAAAATATCACACATACATAAATGCGGATGTGGAGTACCTCAATGAAATGGTGAAAGGTAAACATACCATCCATTTGAAATAATATAATGTTTTATTTAATTATTGATCAACCCACTATTTTATTTCTAATTAATTTTATAATGCGATCAATATATTGCCTCAGAAATTATATTTTTTTATCTGTGAAAACTCACAATTGCACAATAGTTTCAGTTAACGTTTATAAATCTTCTCTAATGGTAGTTTTCGAGAATGTGATTTAAAAAAATCATATGATACATCCCTTAGTTTAATTAGATGTCATTCATGGAATAGATTAGGTTTATATATATGGATATCATATCAATTGGAATGGGATGAAACATTTCATAATAAGAATGAATCAGTGATCATATATCAATAAATAATGGACAAGAAATTTTATATAAATTAAACCAATCTTGTGGGGTTTTATTCATATAAAGTAATTTCATCAGTATCATATGGTTTGGGTAAACCAACCATTAATGATAATCCAAATGTACGAGAGATTGTTGATGTCTTTTCAGATGAATTTTTATGTCATCCACTGAATCCTGATTTTGAGTTTTTAAATGAACTCAGAACACATGTTATGCCTATTTAAAATACTTCATATAAAATTTCCTCAATTAAGTTTCAGTAAGAGAGTAAACAACTCTAAATGAATGATTAGTCAATAAGTTTTCTTATGAATTTTCCATTCTTTAATGTTTTGAAAATCAAAAGCACATTTTCTTGTGTAAAATTGTTACTCTATAAGAAACATTTTCTAGTGGAAAAGTATCTTCCCCTATGAAATATTTTCTTATGGAAAATTTTATTTCTTATGAATAGCTATTTACTATACATATGAACTTCAATGAATTATCTTATATTCATTCTCAAACCATGTCTATCCATATTTACATAAGTCAAAAAATAAGATCCATATCTAACATATTACCATATAGTTCCTTGGAGTCTAATTTCTTCTTGTATTGGGACACTGATATCAATGGAAATAAAATTGGATTTCTTCATAAGTCAGACTCTAATTTCATATAACATCATATTCATATTTCATCTGTAATCTAAATACATTTTATTCAGAAATTATTCTCTGATTTCTTCTAGAGCCAAACTCTAATTTCTTCATAAATTAGAACCCCATTCCCTTTTATTTCAGAATCCTATTGTAAATTTTTACAGACTCTGATTTTCACATTCATAATAATTTGATTAGATGCCTTTATTCAAGGTTACATCATATCCTTAATGTAATCATTAATTTTATCATACCCTAGACATGTCGATGTTTCATAGACATGTTATTGTTACTTAATAACGTAATGGTTTGTTAAACATGTTAATTTTTATTAGGCATGATAATTTTTTTACATATTATTGTTTCTTACACACAATATTGTTTTCCTTGTTTTCTTACCTGAAATTATATCATAAAATCTATTTTTTACAAACCACTATTTGAATGAAATATATAAAATATCATAAGAAATTTAAGTTAAAATATGCATATTGGAGGTGAAAGTCGACCATTGGGATTTTAAATAACAAATACAAAACCATTTCAATGCTACAAATACTATGATTGTGTGGAACTCTTACATGTTTGGAGATCTCTGCTAAACAATTCCTATGGTGAATGTTTTGAACCACCTATTCAAGCTAAGAACTTCTTGTTCACCCTTTATTGTTTGATTCTAATTGGTAGTAATTAATCGAGGGAATCTTGTGATATAAACATAGAGGTTAAGATCACCTTAGAGATCCAGGGCTTGCATACATAGCAAGACAAATATTGATCTTCATATTTAGCGATTACCCAGATGTGGGATTAATAGAAATATTGAAAGTCTAAATCAAGGGGCCTTTATCAAATGTTGATGGATACCCTCCCTTTTGGGATAGAATATTTCTTATACTTGTCCAGTTTTTTTACAAGTTTATATTCAGATTCATTTTTACAAATATAGAATGTATAATATTCTTACACCTTATTATTATTATATACTCTAATATAAATAAGATTCTATAAACATTAAGGAAGAATCATTCCCTATGTAAAAATTATTTATGTTTCCTTATCCTATGAATGTTAGCTTCATTATAATTAACTATAGAATAATTGTGGATCCATCTTTTTTATCTTTGTTAAATAACGATTTTATTCAGGATAAAAATGAATGTTTTTTAAAATTACATTTCACCTCTCTTGTAATTGAGAAATGTACATCTACATTTTGATCCCACAACTCTTATAATAGAAGGCCTATTAAATACATATAATTATATATATATATATATATATATATATTATTTCTCCAAATTTCTGTCATAAATTTACTTGTTTATGTTTTATAAAATTTTTATACTAACCCTTTTTATGGAAAATATTTTTTTTATCTTCATATATAATGTCAGGAATGAATGTCAGTTCTAAAGACATTATAAATCCTACCAGACCCCCAAATTTTTATAGTAATGACTATGAATACTAGAACGATAGGATGAAGTCATTTATCATCAAAACTAGTGTTGAAAAATTATTTATGATAACTAGAAACTACAATATTCCAGACTAGGAAATCATAAAATTAAACAACTAATAAAAACAAGACTATCAACTTAACATCAAGTTATGTAGTACATAATTATTATCTATGTATATAAATATGTATAGCCATATTTTATCTTTTTAATGATGGTAATTGCATCTGGATGAAATTAGAAGTTACAAATTTGATCACATTAATTGTAAATGAAACAAGAAGTGCTATGATTAGAAAGAAATATCATGGTTTTATGTTTCCTTATGGAGAACTTGTATGAAGATTCCTACAAATGTTTATCACTATGGTCAATAACCTTTAGTCATTGGGTGTGAATGAACTTGTTGATGACATTATTGTGGATAAGATAATAGATATTATTCCCAATCAGTGGGAATCGGAAAGAACAACGATTGATGAGAATGTGCATGTTTTGAACAACACACCTATAGAGTTATTCAGAACACGTCCATATAATGAGACTTGAACAAATAGATGTGCGGAAATCAATATGAAAAATAACAGTGATGGTGGTGATGGTTTCACTACAACAACAAATAATATGAAATCAATTACTAATAAAAGAGAAACTAAATCAAAATCTATGAATGCTTTTCTTATATCTGAATCAAGTGACAGTGATCATTCTAATAATTAAATTTCCAATCCTTCTTGAAGGATGTACAATATTATCGGAATAAAATATTTTCTATACAGATACGAGATGAAATACATAAAGGATAATAAACTCTCCAAAATAACATGTTATGATTTTAATAGATATGGTCCTATCATTCATCACTATCATAAGCTCAAAATGAATGAAATAATCGACATACATTTAGATAGATATAAGAAGAATAATTACAAGTCCAAATCCATGAATGTACATAATGACAGTAACACCTATAGTGCATGTGGTGGCGTATCGTCTGATAAATCTTAAGATAATGAATCTTCTAGATAGAATAATATATGTCTTATAACCATTATATCTTCTTAAAATTAGTGTTTCATGGTTAAGGAACACACCACTAAATCATTACCCAATAACTTCTTAAATGTTAATTTCCGTACGGAAAAGAATTATGAGTCGTTGAATGATGTATCTTCTCAATAATAAGATAATAATTTACCTTCTTTTAAACAATTATATAGGATATTGATGTAATATGAGAATTAATATAGAATAATCAATAAAAAATATCATTGGGAAAATTAAATGATCCTTATTTTAACAAAATTCATATCACTTTTTTCAAAAAATCATTTTCATAAAACCCTTGATTTTTAATTTTTTTCCAAAAACAATGTTGAAGTAAATTTTGAGAGGGATAAAAATTATATAGATCATTCGAATGTTAATATAGTAAACAATAGTTAGGATAATTACTCAAATTATAAGAATAATGAATAAGATTATATTAATATATTCATATGTATAAAATCAAAAAAAAATTCAGAAGGAATCATTTTTCAAATTTCACATTTGGAATTAAAGAATTAGATAAAATGTATTCACAACTTTATCCACACATTAAATGTTATGTGATTGGATATTCTCATTATAAACCTATTCATGTAACAACTATTTTGTTCTCCAAAGTGATATTTTTTCACTATGTTTAAAAGTGGTGGAAATTAATGGAAAATATTTTCTTTATATAAAATCAAATTTTTGGGTTTTCATAAATAATATTTTTTTAAAAATGTTGATTCAAATGATTTTTAATTCTAACAATTTTGGATCCAAAAAATTTGGGATTCCAAATCTTTATTTATTTCTTTTTCATGAAAATAAAAGAAGTTCCAACAACAATAAATGGTACATAGATAATTAATTTTCTCAGAACATGATTGGTAGAAAATACTTGTTTGAAAATATTATTAAGATGAATGGAGGGAAAGTATCTTTTGGTGACAATTCTCAAGGATAAAATGTTGGTATATTTAATGTTGTTCTTCTTGGTAAATCGTTAAATTAAAATGTTTTATTTTAAAAGGTCTTAATCAAAACCTTATAAGCATAGTCAAATTGGGAGATGAAGGATACCATATGAATTTTAGTAATGATAAATTCATTATACATAATTATATGGAAGAATTTATTCTCTCTACCCATAGGCATGAGAATACTTACACAATTAAAATAGAGGACCTTAGGTTCCAAGATCAACATTTAGATAGTTCAACGAATGATCTATCATGGTTATGAGATAGAATACTAGGTCATTTTAACATTATAACCCTATGAAAACTATCAATGAAATGTATTTTTAAGGATCTAACAGAGTGTAGATTTTATTTTACAAATGGCTATGGTCCTTGTCAATATGGAAGGAAACATAAGTCAAGAATTAGATCAATTAGTATAGTCTCACATTCAGATTCTTTATTTCTAGTGAATATGAACCTTTTCGGTCCAACACAAACTGGAAATATTGGAGGCAAATGATATATATTTTTTAGTTGATGATTACTGAATACTTAATTTGGTATATTTTCATGCTGTGAAATATGAAGCCTTTTTTTATTTCAAATGTTTTTTTCCAATGTTAAAAATGAAAAAAACCTTTTATTTATAAGTATTCATAGTGATTGTGGGGGAGAATTTTTAAATTATGATTTTGAAACATTTTGTAGTAAAAAAGACATTACTCATAACTTCTCTGATCTATGAACTAGTTAATAAAATGGTGTTGTTGAAAGAAGAAACCGAGTACATCAAGTGATAACTATATCCAATTTGAGTGGATACTCTATTGCTAATAAATTTCTTTATGAAGCTTTTAGTACTCCTTTCTATAATATAATTTTTTTTTAATCAGACCATTTCATAATAAAACCAATTTTGTGTTATGGACTAGTGGAAAACCAAATGTTTCCCACTTCAAAGTATATGGATGAAAATTATTCATCTTAATACTAAAGAAAACTTAAATAAACTTCACACATATCCAATTAATTAATTTTAAAAGGATATTCCTAAACCTCAATGTCTTATAGTTTTTTAACAAAAAATATTATACTATTGAAGAAATAGTGCATATTATATTTGTTGAAACTAATCCTTTTGTTTTTAAAAAACCTCTACCTATATTCTCAGATGTCTTTCTAAAAAATTATTATCAATCATTGATGAAAAAATATTCTAATAAAGAAAATAATGAAGAAATTTATTTTTGAAGTATTTACCCTACAAGACTATTTACGTTATGTTGATGAACATGTTTTACAAAACCAAAATCAGTAGTTTATTAAGAATCATCCCTTTGATAGTATCATTGTCGATATAAATCATCATATATGAACTATATGTTTTTTATGAAATAATTTATGGAATCTATAATTTCATTCGCAATTTGAACCTAAAAACATAGATAATGATTTAGTTTATGAAGATAGAATTAAAGAAATATAAGATGAACTAAATGAATTAAAAATAAACAACGTCAATACCATAGTTGAATGTCCTAATGAATCATCTATAATTGGAGTAAATTTTGCCTTTAAAAATATAATTTGATGAAAATAGAATAATTTTAAAAAATAAATCAATATACTTTTCCAAAAGCTATAATCAAAAAGAAGGGATTGACTGTAAAGAATCTTACGCTCAAGTAGATAGACATGAATCTATTCATTTTCAACTAGCCTTTACAACATTTTTGAATTTCAATGTTTTTCACATGGATGTGAAGATAGGGTTCCATAACAGATATGAAAAATTAGAATCTTTTGTTGAACGACCTCCTTGTTTTAAAGACATAACATCAAGAATATGTTTACAAACATACCAATGATTTATATAGGCGTCAACAATTCCTTAAACCCAACTTCGAAAGATGTATACATAATCAGTTACAAAAAAATTATGTCAAGGGTACTGTTGATCCACTAATAAAGCTGAATATGTAGTAGCTAGATGTTGGTATTCTCAAGTTTTTTTGATGAAACACACACTCACAGACTATAGAATATGTTTTAACAAACAATAGATATTTTTTTGATAAATCTAATTCCATTTACAATGAAGAAACCCTTCACATCACTCTCATGCAACAAAAATAGGAAATAAGCATCCAATTTATAGAGATCCCACACTTAAAAGGGATATCATTCTTCAATTTTTCGGATCCCGAGATCAACTTGATGACATTATTGAAATATTTATACTCTTGGATTGATTTCAATACATTAAAAAAATTATGAATGATAACTGTTTGGTAATCATCCATATTAACTTATTTTTAAACTAATCTCCAAAAATTAAGACAATGATTTTTGTAGGCAGAGTTCATATTTTTATTAATTTATATTTCCTTTTTATATTTTTTTCAGAACCTCAAATTTTCAATACCTAAAATCTTTTTCATTCCATAATAAAACTTTTCAGAACATATATTTTTAAGAGGAACCTTATCGATATTGAAAAAACATTCTCAGTAATCTTTATGCTACGTTTCATTACATATATCATCATAATTTAATTATTTTATTTTTTTTATTTCAATCTTGTTTTATGAAAACCATATCAGATTAGATTTACATAAATCAATTTTTCCTTAAAGCCTCAAAATTTCAGAACCTATAAAAACATCTCTAGAATTTATATCATCCATCAGATCAGATCAAGAAAATTTCATCTGTTGGATTTATTCGAGAATATGAACCATCTTTGTGAATCCAATATAAAGGATCCCACTATTTGCATCTAACATCGTTTATCCTGGTGATTTGGTGAAGAATTTTTGATACCCTTCATGTGTTCCATTCTGTTTTTTTCTCTTTTATACTCTGAATCTTCCAAAATGTTTCCCCCTTTAAATTTATGGGCTCAAACAAGGATCTCATTGATTAGATAATTTTCAGGGAAATGGTTGGTGGATCAAAATTTCATTATCAAGTATGACTCTGAGATTTTAAAAATCATAAAGAGGAATCGATGGGAAATTCATTTTTTATCCAAGAAACTATTTTAGGATCTTGTATCTTCTTATATTCTTATAAAATTATATGGTACTATTTATGTTTATGAACGAGGAGGAATAGAAATGTTTTCTTTCACGAGTTATTCAATGACTTATTGTTTGTTCTTTAGAAATATTGCACATATCTTATATATTTCTTACGATGGAGAATCATTCTTTTTCATACAAATATTTCTTAATGAGGGAGGTTATTTTATGATCGTTAATGTTATTGAGTGACTTAGACCTAAGGGAGTAAATACACTAATGAACAATCATATTTAAACCAAATATAGATTGTTATCCCACTCAATGAAAGGTTTTCTGATTCCGAGGAAGGGAGAAAAAGATTACCTTATGATTTGACATATCATCATGAAAGATTACATGTGAAATTTAAAGAAGATATTCCTCATATAATACATTCTTTTGACCATATGAAATATCCAAAATGGATTCATAAGTCTCATATCATAAAGTACCCTAAACTATTTGTGAATATTATTGTATTTTCTTCAAATAATTCAAAATTCAGTGAATCTTAAATGCTAATAATTTAAAAATTATTTTTTCAAGTGATGATACATTGAGAAGAATGAAAATCGGTTTTAGTAACAAGACAAGAGATTTGTATGATATTTCTATTTAATATGGTCATCTGCCAGCAGTTAAGGTTATTTTTTTGAATTCACTAAAACAAATCCAATGAAAAGAAATGGTAATGAAATGTAATAGAAAGAACAAGCACTAGCACATGAATCGGTAACTTCACCACCCGAAAATATGATGTATAATATGTTTTCTGGTGATGTGGTCACCTAGTAGAGAGAGAAGAAATAAAAGAAGAAGGAATGAGATGTAGTTTTTGGATTTCACCCTACTGAGGAAAGACCAAAAATACTTATGCAAACAAATAGATTGAGTGGAAAGACAAAGAAAAGATGCCAAAAAAGAGAATTTTAGAAACCAATATGATTAATAATCTATATAGAGATACCGATAGGGAATATAAACAAGTTTAGTTACCATATTCATTCATCCAAGAACTTGTACCAAAAAATAATCTGGTAACTCATAAGAGAGTGACAAATATTTCTATTCCGGAACCCATAGATGAAGAGGAAGAAGAGTAGGAATGTGACGATGTGATAAGAATGGTGGAAGAATATCAATAGTAGGAGATCCCTTCTAGGAACCAATATAGAAGAACATTTGAAGATGAATCCTCCAGGATTATTTTTGAAGGAAAATTTGTTCAAAAAAATGATGATCTTCAGGATGAGGTTTCTAAATCCTAAGATGATGATAGTAGTAATTATTATATTTTTCATCATGTTGATGAAATGGTGGTAATGAATTAGTGATAAAAATAAAGATAAATAAGAGGACAATTATGATGATGATATAATAATTCACCTTTCGAATAGTGAGTTCAAAACTCAGAAAGTTGAGAATGAAAAATCTAAAGATGACAAAGGAATTCAAGTTCTTGTCAACCTGCAAATGAATGTTGTAGATGCAATGTCAAATAAGGATTTTCCATTAAGAGAAATGATACATGAATATGATCAATATAAATAAACCTCTCAAACAAAAAAAAATATTTTAGAATCTTTATATTCTTTATGTAATGAATTTTTTTCAATCCTTGAAGAATATTGAAAATACCATTGCTTTATTTCCAAGAATTGATTCTATATGTTGCTTACTTCAAGAACCAGTCAATCAGTAATCAAATTCAACAAATAATTAAATGGATATGTTTATTAAACTATTATACGAATTTAAAACATTACCAATCTATTATAATTTAGATAGGAGATCTTATAAATAAATAACTTAGTGCTCAACGTTAGTGATTCATGATATTAAAATGATTGACGATTTAACTAATTTACTCAATGATTATTTTGATAAATCTGATGATAGGATAAATAATATATAAAAAAACAATTTATAATAGATATAACAAGAGAAATATAGTCACATTAAATAAGTTATTGATCTGAATGGGAAACTGAATTCAATTTATAACTATTAGAAAAGGGAAAGGGAACTCATAGAAGAAAGGGCTGAAACACTCAATGATTAAGAATATGTGAAAAAATATCAAAGATAAATTATTAAGTCTTGAGATGATAAGAACAAATATCTCAAAATGAAAAATTAGGATCATGAATATTTATTTAATAAGTTTGAAGATGATCATAAAGAATTAAAGATGGTGAAATCTACCATGAAAAATATGATTCCAATAGAGAAAAAGAAGAATGATTGATTTTTTTCCAATCAGATCTTTTGTTTTATTTTTTTACATTGTTACTCACATGAAATTCATAGTCAAAATTATTTTATGTACATTTTTTTTATATTTCCTAACCTTTTAGGTAATTTTTTGTCATTTCATCAATTATTTGTTGAAAATCACCAAGGGGGAGAAAATGATGATAAAAAGGAATATTATGTTAAAAGTAGAGAAGTCTCTATGTTAGGGGGAGATTAATTAATGAATAATTTCTTATTTAATAAAGTCTAATCTCTCTTAGAAATAAAATAATAGGATATTAATGTATTTCAAGTGTTGGGTTAGTCGTATTCACTATATGTTGTAAACAATTGGAGATAATGATATCTTTAAAAATTAAGAAATGAAAAAATAGGCTTTATATTATTTTTAGAAACGTTGTTTGTGAATTCCAAAAAGGGGGATATTTGTAAAGACCCAGAAATTTCATGGAAATTTTTTCTTAAATACATTGTAATTTTATGAGGCTACGGCTTCTAGCGGAACTTCATTCCGAGGCCCGTTGTGCCCGTAATCAATTTCCCAAGGTTAGCTGTGGTACGTTCAGTAAAAGAATGAGAGGGTTTTTCTATCTTTTGAACCGGTGCTCGAAATTGAAATCTGAGGGCACCGGTGAACTCGCATGACCAGTAATTGCTTAAGAGGATCTTTATCGAAGATGTGTTTGCATGGGAGAAGAAGTTATTTTTTGGGGACTAATTGAGAGATGAATAAAATTGTGGGAAAATTTTATTTTTATAATTTAAGTGGTTATAACCTACATTGGGATGTTAGAGTGTGACCCAATAACATCCTAACTACCCATGTGAGGATAAATGTGAGGTGGGGCCCACACAATCCCCAACCCTTCACATTTTCTTAACTCTCATAAACTCCCCCTTTAAAACTTGTTAACTCCCTTTAATTAAGTAACTCTCCATATCTCCCACTTTATTGCATGCCAACACCCACATTAAATAATTAATTAATACTCTAAATTAATTAATTATGTGTTTGAATTTTTTAAATTTGAATGAATGGAATGATTTAATAAAATAAGGGAATCCTTATTTTATTTTTGGGTTGTCATGTTGTGTTGAGATTTTGGGGAGAGAGCTCTAGTTTTATTTGAAGAACTTCATCCTCAACAAAGAAAGTCAACTCTTCAGTGAAGAACATCGACTCGGAGACCCCTGTTTCTCCATCCTCTTCTTCCTCCATGACACGTGAGGAGACACTGACGTGGGAACTCACCAACTACGTCACGCCTTTCAATCTTATCTCTGAAACAAAATGGTAGACACCACTTACTCCTCAGACGCTCTCCGTCGACGTCTACGAACCCTCATCCTGCGATGCCGTCAACTGAGACGCCAACGCTTGCCATCTTCTGTTGAGGTAGGGGTGTGTTTGGATTGAGTAATGATTGGTTTTCCTTCCATGTTGTTGTTCCTCTTAAACTGATTGTTATCAGTCTAACGCGGAAGGGACCAGACCAAACAAACATGGTCTGATTCCTCCGCTGTTCTTGTGAATTTGTGGAATTATTCTTCCATTCTTGAGTGATGAAACATGCTATGTTTTCAGAGCTAATCGGAGGCCCTAAAACATCATAAACGGCCTCAAAGCATCGGGGAAACCTAGAAGCGGAAGTTTCATAGAAATCAGATCATCAGAACGAAGAACGGACACCCCGGGAGCCATGCTATCTAGAGGCGTCATTTTCTAGAAAATTTCAGAATACAGGGCGTGTCCTCCAGGAGCACATGCCATGTAGAACAAGCATACTATGGCTTCCATTTCAGACATTAGAAATGTAACACATGGCATGTAACTCTAGACACACGGCGTGTACTCTCCACACTTTTTGACAGAGGATACTTAAATGGACATGGCGTGTATTTAGGGAAAATACACGGACACTGATAGAAATACACAGCCAAGTAACCCGACATGGATTCTTTTCATAGAAATGCAGAAGTGGCTTCATGAGGCTCGGCGTGTAATCTGGGATATACAAAGACACGGGCAGAACCACATGGCCAAGAGGTACGGTGTGGACTACCTTCACCATGGCAGAAGCAGCTTCGTGAGGACTCGGCCTGTATTCCGATAATACACGGACATGGGTTGGAGTACATGGGCATCTATTCCTCCACATAGCCAGGCATGGCCAGCACACATGAAACTAACCCTAGAGGTTTGGACACAACATGTAAACATACCACACACCGTGTACTTACATATCTACCTGACTAGCCCTGCGACACGGGTCGTTTCACATGGGTAGTACCCGGTGACTGATGACACTGCGTGTCTCTCTTATCTATATGCCGTGTAATTTAGGTAAATTGCTTGGCCGTCTTGTCCTATGTGGCTTCGGAATGTTTTGCTTGGTTTTTCCCCTATTACATGGGAAAAAACTACGGGATACATCAACTCTGGACTTCGTGACAGTTTATGTATCGATCATTGACTCGAGGAGCGGACCCTCCAGAAATCGAGTGAGCTGTGTGCAGGAAACCTAGAGATGGTTGCGACTGCGATGATGATGACGATTGTACTTGGATCCTACGTGGGTTCGGCAGTGAGTAAGACCGTACTTGGACCCTCCGTGGGTTCGGCAATGATGACGACTATACATGGATCCTACGTGGGTTCGGAAGCGATGGTTACTGTACTTGGATCCTACGTGGGTTCGGCAACGACGACTTTAGTACTTAGATCCTAAGTGGGTTCTGCAGGGGAGAGGATTCAGTGGGTACATCTATCATCTCCACTCCTCTTCATTAGTACTATACCTGTGTTAGTTGTGTCTTGACTTTCAGTCATTATCAATGATGTGATTGACTTGTTTTCCGGTTTGGACTGTGTTGTGCTTTCCTGTGTGTTCTGGGTTGTAATTGGGCTCGTGAGTTGGATCCAAACTGGAATTGAGGACTTAGGTATATGAATGGGCATATACCTAAGTATAGTTGGTGGATATTTTGTGTTTTTATCTTTCATTTTTGGTTTGTCCTTTGTGGATTCTGGGAGACCTTCAGGGGTCTCGGGGTCCCTACTTCGTATCATATACTCATCCATGCACCAGATATGTCCGCACTACGTTGTGTTGGATGTAGATGACAGACAACACTGATTGAGGTGGAGTCTTGTGGAGTGGGATGGTACCTAGAGGTGGACCACTTGGCGAGATGTACACGGAGTGGACGTCCGGACCTGAGGAGCTGAGGAGACCATTTATACCCACCCTTCTTGTGGAATATCCGGAGGACGAATCAGTGGTTGCTAGTTTACATTACTATAGTTGTTCATTCTTCACTGTTGTACTGTACTTACAGTTGGGTTTCTATTCTGACCCATTTAATTTCCATCACTTACTTTTGTACTCAGATTACATAGTTTTTACTTTAGCTTGCATACTCTATTGTGTTTGTTTAGTTATATAAAGGCAACGCCTTCCCTTTTTATCGGGATTTACGCCATTGGTGATAGTCACCAGCCCCTAGCCAATGGAAGGAGAGCTTGGGGAAGTCATGGTACAGTCCCCGAGGATGGGTTGTGACAAATTGGTATCAGAGGAGTCGGTTCTACCACATAACTCAGGACTCTGATAATTTCTTCTGTAAAGCAAATAGTGTTAAGAGTATTGAGTGTGGTTTTCAGTCTAGGGAGTCCAGTATTGGTGCGAAGGCCGATGTATCCATACACCAGGACCCTGACTTTTGATTTCTGACTAAGTGCTCAAAAACAGTGATTGCATGTGTGTTTCAAAAGTTTTCTTTTTGATTACTTTGTGTTAGCTCAGTAGGTATACTATACTAATCATGGCGTACATATTACATTCAAGATGGCCCCACGTAGGCATCCATCTAGGGTTCTGATCTTTGTGCGAGATGGCAGCCTACCGAGCGAGGAGCCCTTGGTGCAGGGCCCCATTACAGCAGAGGCACCAGCGGTACCTCTACCCGCTGGGCCACCGATACCCCCAGCCCCAGTAGCAGAGAGTGCACATCGCCAGAGTGCACTACACGAGTTTCAGCGACAGAGGCCACCCAGGTTCCACGGAGAGATATGGACCCTGAGGCAGTCGAGGATTGGCTGGAGGCTATCGTCCGAGTCTTTAGATTTGTAGGGACACAAATTGACCTTATGGTGATCCTTGCGGAGAGTCTCCTGCACACAGCAGTAGGTAGATGGTGGATCCTGATGCTCCTGGTGGACGACGAGGCATCCCAAATTTGGATGGACTTCAAGAGCCTCTTCCGTTCGTAGTTCATTACAGCCACCCTATGTGAGGTGCACATCCAGGAGTTACTACAGCTGTGGCAGGGCAACATGATAGTATCCCAGTACTCGGCGAGATTTACCGACCTCTCGCGCAACTCCACAGACATGGTACGGGACCCATTCTTTCGAGCCCAGACCTTCGAGCCGGGAATGAGGCATGAGATCAGTGCTTTAATGATCTCCCTCTGCATTCCGACGTAGGAAGGAGTACTAGAGAGATATCTTCTTGTGGAGAGCTTCCTTGTTGAGCCTACGCCAGCAGCGAGGCCTACCGCAGGGTGACAGGTAGTGGAGTCTTCTTCAGCAGGTAGTAGACAGTTGTCATAGAGGTACAAGTGGAACATGCCATCAGGTTGGCGACCTCAGGATACTGTTTCGGATGTGTGGGGCACAAACAACAGAGCTAGTCATATGAGAATCAGACAGTGCTAAGCATGCGGCAGGCAGGGCCACATGGCTCGTGACTGCCTGAACTCCCATGCAGAGGAGCAGCAGACGGTTGAGGGACCACCGAGGCAGAGGAAGAGGTTCGACATTTGATATCTGCAGGGAGCAGGCGGATGAGGCACATGAGCTGTCCGAGTAGTGGGTGGTGGGAGATTCTTTGAGGATCCACCACCACCACCACCAGTATGTCCACCCCGACCATAGGGAGTTGGCGAACAGATTCAGGCTCAGATACAGGCAGTGGATGCTTACGGCCACTGTGCACCTTAGATGATTCGAGGTAATATCTTTGTTTACTCCACCCTTGCTACAGTTCTTATGGACACATGAGCGAGTCATTATTTCTTTTCCGCTACCCTTGTTCGGAGCTCGGATATTCTAATGGAGCCATTGGCTCGATCCATACGTCTAGAGACTCTTACAGGAGAAGAATCAATGATTACGCTCTGGTGCCTGCAGTGTGAACTTACTCTTGGAGGCGAGATCTTCGGCTGGGATCTTCTTATAGTAGCATCGAGGCCTTATGACGTCAGCTTTGGTATGGAATGGTTATCTACAGTCCATGCTCAGATCGATTGTATTACATGCAAAGTGTTATCTGTCTGCACCGACATGAGTAGGTTCAGCTTCACCGTCGAGAATGGAGCCATTGTAGTGCATGATGGACTTACGGAGAAGAGAGGACAGCCGATCACACATCAGTTTTCTAGTCTCATCCTCGAAGTGGTTGACGTGCGGATTCCGAGTTTTTCTTTTGTTGTGGATCAGTTTTCAGATGTTTTCCATGATGACGTTCCAGGACTACCTCCTTGTAGAGTGGTAGAATTCTATATTGACATGTACTCTAGGACAACCCTGATATCTATTCCAGCATATCGGATGGCTCCCGCTGAGCTTCGAGAGCTGTGAGTACAGCTGGAGGACTTACAGGGCAAAGGATTCATCCAACCCAGTGTTTCACCATGGGCTTCTCTGATTTTATTCGCCGAGAAGGCATATGGGATCTTACGACTATGTTTCGACTACCGTTTCCACAATCAGGTGACCTTAAAGATATGTATCCACTCTAGAGGATTGAAGACCTCTTTGATCAGCTCAAGGGAGCATGATGGTTCTCGAAGATAGTCCTAAAGTCAGGCTATCACCAGCTCAGAGTTCGTGACGAGGATGTGAAGAAGACGAACTTCAGGTGTCGGTATAGCCAATATGAGTTCTTGGTTATGCGCTTCGGTGTAACCAACACTCCAGTAGTGTTCATGAGTCTCATGAACATGATCTTCCAGCCATACCTCGATCGTTTTGTCATAGTCTTCATCGATGACCTGCAGATTTACTCGAGTACCGAGGAGGAGAACGCCTACCACTTGTGGGTTGTACTGGACACACTCATAGAGCACTAGCTTTATGGAAAGATCTCAACATGTCAGTTCTCGATTCGAGAGGAAAACTTCTTATGGCACGCCATATCTGAGGCGGGAGTTGCGGTGGATCCTACGAGGATCGAGGTAGTACTTTATTGGGAGCCACCCAGGAGTTTGACGGAGGTGCAGAGTTTCCTAGGTATAGCTGGGTACTATCGGAGATTTGTGCCAGACTTCTCCGGAGTTGAATAACCACTTTCAGCATTGACAAAGAATGGAAAACCCTTCAGGTGGTCAGATATATGTCAGTAGATATTCCATAATCTGAGACAGAGATTGACCAATGCACCTAACTTGAGGCTACTGGAGGAGGGTGTTGGGTACGTAGATTACTGCGACGCATCAGGGAACGGACATGGGTGTGTCCTGATGAAGGAGCGGGCAGTGATCGCTTATGGTTAACGATTGTTGAGGCAACATAAGCAGAACTACGCTTCCCATGACCTGGAGTTAGCAGGACTAGTCTTCACCTTGATGATGTGGTTGCACTATCTTATGGGTGAGAGCTTTATAGTCTATTCTAACCACCAGAGTCTTAGGTACAACTTCTCATAGAAGGACGTGAACCTAAGATAGCGGGGATGGCTCGAGTTCCTCCAGGACAACAAATTTGAGATAGTATATACTATTTTGAAGGGGAATTTAGTAGTTGATTCTCTCAGACAGAGATCAGGTATTCAACTACTTTGAGAGGCAACAGAGCAACTATCCGCGTTGCAGATATTCTTTGTGGATATAGATGGAGAAGTCTTTTTACAGTCTCTCACAGTCACCCCTCCACTACTACAGCGGGTTAGAGAGGCACAGCGTGGGGACGTTGACTGTGAGACGGGACGTGCTCAGATTTCCACAAGGCAGGAACCTGATGGTTTTTCTGTTTGAGGAGAGCACATAATCCTCTTTAGGGGGCGTGTAATGGTCCCAGTTTCATTATAGGAGGAAGCACTGAGGGAGTTTCACAATTCCCCTCTAGCAGTACATCCTTTAGTAGCGAATACGTACCAGGACCTCAGACGTCAACACTGGTGACCGGGTATGATAAAGGTTGTGGAAGATTTCTTTTCACGATGCCTCACCTTCCATCAGGTGAAGGCGGATCACCAGGTACCAATAGTCTTGGTGTATCCCTTAGAGGTCCCAGAGTGGAAGTGGGATGTGATATACATGGATTTCTTGATAGGGCTTCTACATAATTCCAGAGGAAACGACTTCATCTAGGTGATTGTCGACCGAATCACCAAGTCGGACCACTTCATACCTATCAGAGAGCAGGGCTCAGTGGAGATCTTGGGACGCCTCTATCATCAAGAGATCGTACGGATTCATGGTGTGCCATCATCTATCGTCTCCAATCGAGATGCTCGATTTACTTCTTGGCTTTGGAAGGGGTTGTAGGAGGTGTTTGGGATGCAGTTACACTTGAGCACCGCCTTTCATCCTCAGATGGATGGCCAAACAAAGAGGACCATTCAGACACTCGAGGCAATGCTCCATGCATGCGTCCTTGACATTGGTTGCAGTTGGGAGAATCACCTACCCTTGGTGGAGTTTGCGTACAACAACAGCTACAACTCCACCATCAGTATGGCACCATACGAGGCATTGTACGATCGACCATGCAGATCACCTATATGCTGGACTGACCCTTGGGAGTCAGCACTCGTAGGACCAGAGATGGTCCATGAAACGAAGGAGAAGGTGCATATCATCAAAGAGCAGATGAGGAATGCACAGAGAAGACATAAGTCCTATGATGACTGGAAGCGGAGACCACTAGAGTTTGAGGATGGAGACCACATTTTCTTATGGGTCTCACCTCGACGTGGATTACAGAGATTTGTCCGGGGCAGCAAGTTATATCTGTGCTTCATCAAAAAATTTCAGGTCCTTAGTAGGGTATGTGAGGTGGCTTACCGCATATCCCTTCCACCTCAGTTGCACCGGGTGCACGACGTCTTCCATGTATCTCAGCTGAGGAGAAACGTGCACGACCCGAAACACATCATTCATGACAGGGTGTTGGGCATCGATGATGGGATAACTTTTACGGAGGTCCCGGTGGAGATCGAGGATCGACAAGAGTGGGTCCTACATGGATGGTCGATTCCTCTTATGCGAATTCGTTGGTAGCATGGGAACCTCCAAGAGAGCACATGTGAGAGGGAGGCTCAGATGCATGCACAGTAACATCATTTATTTTCCTAGTTTATGATGTAGCTTTATTGGGAGGAAAATCCGTAAGGTGGGAGTAATGTAAAGACCCTTAAATTTCATGGAAAATGTTTTCATAAATACTTTGTAATTTTACGAGTCTATGGCTTCTGACAGCACTTTATTCTGAGGCCCGGTGTGCACGGAATCAATTTATGAAGTTTAGCTTGGGTATGTTCAGTAAACGAAGGAGCGGGTTTTTCTATCTTTTGAACCGGTTCTCGGAATTGAAATCCGAGGGCACCGGTTGACTTCAAGTGCCAGTAATTTCTTAAGATCTCCTTTACTGAAGATGCGTTTTCACAGGAGAAGAAGTTAATTTTTGTGGATTAATTTTTAGAAGAATAAAATTGTGGGACAATTTTATGTTTATAATTTAAGTGGTTATAACCTACATGGGGAAGTTTAGGGTGGGACCCACTAACATCCTAACTACCCATGTGAGGATAAATGTGAGGCGGGGCCCACAAAAGCCCCAACCCTTCACATTTCCATAACTCTCATAAACTCCCCCTTTAAAACTTGTTAACTCCGTTTAATTAAGTAACTCTCCTTCGCTCCCTCTTTATTTCATGCCAACACACATATTAATTAATTAATTGAATCTCTAAATTAATTAATTAAGTGTTTGAATTTTTTAAATTTGAATGCATGGCATGATTTAATAAAATAAGGGAATCCTTCTTTTATTTTTGGGTTGGAATGTTGTGTTGAGATTTTGGGGAGAGAGCTCTAGTTTTATTTGAAGAAATTTATCCTCGATGAAGAACATCAACTCTTCGATGAAGAACATCGACTCAGCAACCCCTGTTTCTCCATCCTCTTCTTCCTTTGTGACAAGGGAGGAGAAACCGTCTCGGGAACTTTCCAATGATGTAACGCCTTTCAATCTTCTCTCCGTGACAAATGGGGAGATGCCACATTCGCCTCGGATGCTCTCCGTCGACGTCTATGAACCCTCATCTCGCGATGCCGTCAACCGTGATGCCAATGCTCGTCATCTTTTGTTGAGGTAGGGGTGTGTTTGTATTGGGTAATGATTGGATTTCCTTCCATTTTGTTGTTCCTCTTAACCAACTTGTTATCGGACTAATGTGGAAGGGACCAGACCAAACTATTACGGTCTGATTCCTCCGCCGTTCTTGTGAATTTGTAGAATTCTTCAGCAGTTTTTGAGCGGTGACTCAAGCTATGTTTTCGTAGCCAATCAGAGGCCCTAAAACATCGTAAACGGCCTCAGAGCGTCGAGGTATCCTAGAAGATGATGTTTCATAGAAATCCGATCATCGGAACAAAGAACGGACACCTCGGGAGGTGTGCTGGCTAGAGGCGTAGTTTTCTAGAAAATTCCAGAATACACAGCTTGTACTCCATGAGAACACGCCGTGTAGTACAAGCATAGTGTGGCTTCCGTTTTGGACATTCAAAAAGTAACACATGGCGTGTGACTCTTGACACACGGTGTCTACACTTCAGACTATTTTACATAGGAGACTTAGATGGAAATGGCACGTATTTTGGTAAAATACACGGACACAGACAGAAATACACGGCCAAGTAACATGGCGTGTATTCTCTTCATAGAAAGGCAGAAGCAGCTTTGCGAGTCTCGACATGTAATCTGGTAGAT
Organism: Viscum album; assembly: GCA_963277665.1. Lineage (NCBI taxonomy): Eukaryota > Viridiplantae > Streptophyta > Magnoliopsida > Santalales > Viscaceae > Viscum > Viscum album. The sequence goes on along the minus strand of OY728147.1, from coordinate 1,814,153,871 downwards.
ACACGGACATGTGCAGAACCACACGGCCAAGAGGCACGATATGTACTACCTTCACCATGGCAGAAGCGGCATTGGGAGGACTCGATGTGTATTCTGGGAATACATGGACATAGGGTGGAGAACACGAGAATGTACTCCACCACACGGCCAGGCATGGCTAGCGCACATGAAACCGGCCCCAGAGGTTTGGACATGGAGTGTAACCATACCAAATGTCGTGTACTTACTTATCTACCCGACCAGCCCTACGTCACGGGCCGTTTCACATGGGCAGTACCCAGTGACTGATTACACGACGTGTATCGCTTACCTACACGTCGTGTAATTTAGGAAAATGGCTTGCTCGTCTTGTCCTCCGTGACATGGGCACGTTTTGCATTGTTTTTCCCCTATGACGTGGGACGGAACTATGGGATACATCGACTCTAGACTTCGTGACAATAGATGTATCAATATTTGACTTGAGGAGCGGACCCTCCGGAAATCGAGCGAGCTGTGTGCAGGAACCCTAGAGATGGATGAGACTACGATGACGATGATGATTGTACATGGATCCAATGTGGGTTCGGCAGTGAGGAAAACTGTACTTCGATCATCTGTGGGTTCTTCAGCAATGACGTGTAACACCCCATGCTTCTATGGTACGCTTATCTTTGAATAATGCAATAGCGTGTGTTGTACGCAACATCGAGTTCGAACACACCACAACCAATCAAACTTGCCGTTATGAATAGTAATAACCACTTTTTTAAATTTAGAAAATTTATTTTTCAAAATGGACTTCATTTTTGGATTTGGAATATCGAAATTAGCCTAGGGTGATTTTTTGGTTTTTTTTCTGAAAAACATCATTTTTTGATGAATAGTGAAACCGCTAAGTGGTAGTTAAAAAACTGATTTTTTCATAAAACATAATTTTACCACTTCTGTGAGTGGAATTTCTAAAATCTGAAAGACACGATTAATATAAAGGAGTAAAATGTGGTTCAATGAGAAGAAAATAATTTTTGGTAAATAGTAACTTTTTACTTTTATTTACCACTGTTAAAATTAAATAGCGTAATTGAGTGTCAAAATGATATTAATATTACCCTAAGACATGTTCTAATTCTATTGGACAAGTTTATCTCAACCAAAAACAACCTTATGAATAAAATATTATCATTTATGTCCACATGGATTAGATTAGGACATTTATTATTATTTAATTCCAAGAAGAGTTAAAAGAGTAAAAATCAATGTTTATTTACTAAAACATTCTTAATATAGGTTTATACATAATATAAATTCGATAGTAAATATTAATTAGAAATATAACAAGATTTCATACATAATAGTATTTTATTTATAATTTTTAGACATTAAATATTGTAATTTATTTATGACCCAATGATGATGTAGTAATTAGCATAATAGTGGAAAATTAAAATAATTGATATTATAAATACCAAAATAAATATAATTTCAGAATTTTTAAGAATTAAACTAATTTTATATATTAATATAGAATGTTAGGATTGATTTTATTAACTTTTTTAGAAGTAATCCTTCTGTTGTGATTTTTCCAAAAATCAACTATTTAATAGTGTCAAAATTGACATAAAAGAGTTTTTTAAACAAATATTATATTATTAATTGATATTAAATTCCTAAAAATGTTTGGTTCGGCTAAGAGACTTATATCATGATAGGTGTATTATCAATGTACCACTTGGGGGTCACTTGGAGGGATATAGTAAATTTATTAACTATATTATATAAAAATACAAAGTGACATGGTAAGTGTCAAACTAATTAACTAAGAGGTAAAACTAAAAGATAAGGTCAATATAATGACCCAAACCTGTCTAAAATCTATTTTATGAGTGTTTTTCGACCCATTCAAAATTTAACATTTAAATAATCTACTTTTGAGCCATTATAAACCGAATATAAAATTATTATAATATAATATTTCTAGCTTTTCCAAAGGTGCCCCTCACCTCTATTATAAAAGGGAACTCCCCCTTCTCATTAATTCACACCTTAAAAGCATTTTGGTTAGGCCAAACCCTACCCAAATACTCTATAAAATTCCCTCAATTTATCCTAGAGGCCTTCCTTTTGTCAGAAAGCCAACCTATGGAGCCATTTACATCAAATCAAAAGGAAGAACCCGAAGAAGAGGTAATGATTTCACCCCCCCTTTTCAAGTTCCTTTCTTCTTCCACTTATTCTTTATTTGTTATTAACATTATTAAATAATAACTCAAGTATATTATATATACTCTGATGTTATTATAAACATCGTACAACCATATTTCAGTATTTTATCCATCCTTTGAATGACATGTCACCATACGTGCGTACGTACGACTTACCGTCTCCACGTCATGGTGTAATTGTTATTCAAAACATTATTATTTTGATAGGTATAATAATGATGTTTAATTCCTGTAAATAATAAATGTAAAATGATAATTGTTATGTATATATTATATACCATCCAATTAAATATTATTTTAATATCAAAAGAATGATATTGTCGCTCGTGCGTATGTACGGACTATTGTCTCCCCGAACACGATTAGATTCATTATCCATCATATCCATTCAAGTATAAAACTCATTTTAAGATTAATAATAATTTTTAAGGACATAATATCATTCTGGATATGAATAATATACAACCTATCCATAAAAAATATGTCTTACATAACAAAACATATAAAAGAAAATGTGTATGTTAACACCTGAAACGACGATAATATTAAGATATTATTATCAAAGCAATGTAAAAAAGATCATATATGATATCATATTAATGTATATGATTCTTGTATAATTTAATAAAAATTAATTCACCATTATACAGGAGGTTAACCTACCCCCAACCAAGGAAAATTACAAGTTAAGGGTTTATTTCGCAATCTCTTCATTATCCGAGGTTGTTTATACGTAATAATATACTGGGATTTCTTTGTCATCTATATCCATGTTTATTAAAAATGTATTTCAAAACATTTTTACTATTTACAAGAATATGGGTTAACTTTATTTTTACCCTTGTTTGACTTTTTATAAGAGGTTTATAAGGGAATTTTTTCTTCCTTTTCCAAACAAGGTGCTTTTTAACCTTTTCGACATAATTAAGGTAAGAATGTTTTTTAACTTATACGGCAGGTGCAGCTATTTTCCACCATTATAAAATATTTGAAGCTTCCCTTACAAGCTTATAATAATATTTTCAAAGAAAATGTTTTATTTTATAGATATATGACTCTTAAATTATTTCAAAATAGAAAGAGATATTTATCTAAAAAGTGTTTTGATTTCATCTATGTCATCATTTTTTGATGGATTTTAAGCTTATTTGAAGTTTATTTATTATGATACAAAACTTATATATTGTATTTAAGGTTTTGTGATATGTTTGACTATTGATGTGTTATTTTTATACCATTCATGGTTTAAGGATAAAGTATTTACATTTCGTATGCTAGTTTTAATATGAATGTTTATGTTATGTTTAAACCTTTTCATATGGGAATGCATTGGACTTAATATGTGATGGGTAGAGCCCGCTATATCTCCTCAATTAATCGGTAGGTCTCTTGAGACAAACTAGTGTCTTGGAACAAGGCCTTGGAAAAATCTTATTTGTTGTCTTGGCATGAGGCCTTGGCTATGTGGTTATGATAGTCTGGCATTATGCATTCCATCATTATGAAAGTGGTTATTGATATTGCAAGTGATTATTTGATTAATAGAATATCCATGTGAATAAGTAAATGAAATTATTTCATTTTATTTTTTCCATACTATGTTGAAGTTAAAGTTTAAAAGGCTTTTGTTTTAATTATACATTGCCTTAAATGTTTATTTTTATTAATTAATGTTTCTTGTATATTGTTATCCTTACTGGGCATTTGAGCTCACCCCTTTTCTATGTTTTATTTTTCCCAGGATGTGAAGAAGTAATTTATGAAGGACCAACATGGATAGTATGAGGGGATAAGAGTGTGTACTATGAAGACTATATTGTTGTAGTTTTCATTTTATGATGTAATGTAAAATTTATTAATGTATGTAGTTATTCCAAGGCTACTAAAATAATCGGTCATTCGAGACTTGATATTTCTTGTGATCATGCCAATGTTATATAATAATGCACCGACTCTAGGTAACTAGGGTCGGGGTGTTAGATTTGGTATCAGAGAAAGTTTAGTACAAACCTTGGAAGCTAGATTTAGATAAACTTTGATTAGAGCACATAGATTTAAGATGGACTTCGAGTATTAGTATAGAAGAACATTCTAGAATTTTGGTATTGTAGAGATTTTGTGAGTTTTCGGAGCAATACATACATGTCTAGATACGAGCAGGTAGAGGCATCTCTGGAACAGATGTACCTAGGGGTAAAACCCGAAAACACCGCTTTGAGCTACACTCGAGCAGGAACTGGTGCACGACAACAGGCCCTGCTGCACTCTTGGTTACGACACTCCCGGGGGATATTCTTAGGATAACTCTCATTTTCTTTACAAATCATTATGAAGGGTTTATGAGTATATACTTTCTCAAAGAATTTTTTTTTATGATTATGGATTATATCCATAAATAGTTCAATTTATGTTAAGTGTTTTATAAGAATGAAATTATGTATTTTGATTCATAAACTGATCTAGTTTATTAAATTGTTTAGAAATGACGCCTAGTGGAAGAAATGGAAACCGTATCAATGCACGCACTCCATGTAGGGGTTGCCCTCCTGCTCAAAATAATTATAGTGGTGTCGGTGATTCAACTGGTGCTGATCAACTAATCATCATACTCGGACAACTCACTCAGGTTATGAATAATAACCTTACCCGTATGGAGCACCCTGATCCATAGCGTGGAGGATCAATGTTAGATCGCTTAATGAGACAAAAACCACCAACATTAAATGGGAGTACAAATCCATTGGTAGCTGAGCAATGGATATGTTCCCTAGAGAAAATATTTCAGGCTTTGGGAAGTAGTGAAAGGGAAAAAGTTATCATGGCAGTTTACCGCCTCACTAGAGATGCAGATCAGTGGTGGCCATTGATTCAAAACATGAAGGAAGATGATGAAATACCAAATATGGAATGGAGGGAGTTCAGAGATTTGTTATTAGAAAAATACATTCCTCGTGACTATCAAGCATATATGAAAAGGCAATTTCTGAGTCTGAGACAAAAGAAGGATGATAATGTCGCAAAGTATGAGGCTAACTTTAGAAGGTTAGCAAGGTATGCTGGAGATTATATACGTAACCCAAGAAGTAATATTGATCATTTCTTTGATGGTTTAAAACCATTTTTTCGTCGAGCATTAGTCTCACAATCCTTCTCATCGTACGAATATATTGTCTCATGTGCTATGAAGATAGAAATGGAATTATCTATATCTTATGACTTTAAACCAAAGCAAGAGAGGAAGAGATCTGCTCATCAATCTGGGAATGGAAATAAGGGGAATAAGGGAATGGTTGAACATCCATCCTTTGGTAAATGTGGGAAGAAACACCCCGGTTATTGCTTGAAGGGAATGGGTGTCTGTTACAAGTGTGGTGAAAAAGGCCACCAAGCTCATGATTACAAAGGGAAGAAGGAAGCTACCGATGTTCAGTGCTACAATTGCAGGGATATGGGACATTATGCAATTGGATGTCTTAAGACTCAGGGGAAATTACCCCATAAAATTCCAAGGGATCAAGGCCAAGCTTATGCTATCTCTACTGCTGAGGTAGAAGCTCCGAAAGATGTGGTGGCAGGTAATTTAATGGTTTCCTCACGTTTAGAAAATGAATTATTTGATTCTGGATCATCGCATTCTTTCATATCTTCCCAGTTTTCTAATAAAATTATATATTTCCAATTTGATTTAACAAGGGAGTTGTTAGTTATAAATATTAAGGGATGTATCATTGCAACAATTTTTTGTGAATCAGTCCCCATTAGAGCACATAAATGTTCATTATCTGCTGATCTCATCATCATACCTATGATTGAGTTTGATATAATCCTCGGTATGGATTGGCTTTCGTACCATGATGCGAAGATTTATTGTAAGAAGAAGGATGTTACAATTTTTGATAAAGATGATAAGGAAAACCTTATCTTTAGAGAAGAATCGTCACCACCTAATTCTTATCTAGATCCACCCCCAGTAGCTCAACTAAATTCAATTATTCGGGGGGAAGAGAATGAAATGACTGTGGGTGAGGAATGGAATGTTCAAATAAATGATGTACCTATTGTGAAAGAATATGTAGAAGTGTTTCCGGATGTTTTACATGGACATCCTCCAGAATGAGAAGTTGAGTTTTCCATTGATTTAATTCATGGATCAAGGTCTATATCGAAGACCCCTTATAAAATTGCCACTATAGAATTAGTTGAACTAATGAAACAACTAGAGGAATTGAGTAATAAGGGATTTATTCTCCCTAGTGTTTCTCCATGGGGAGCCCCTGTTCTTTTTGTTAAAAAGATAGATGGATCTATGAGGTTATGTATCGACTTCAGGGAGATCAATACTATAACAATAAAAAACATGTATCCCCTACCCCGTATTGATGATTTATTTGACCAACTGCATGGAGCTCAATACTTTTCAAAGATTTACCTTCGATCTGGATACCATTAGTTGTGTGTGAAGAAGGAAGACATTCTGAAGACAGCATTTCTAACCAGGTATGGGCATTATGAGTTTACAGTAATGCCTTTTGGATTGACTAATGAACCCTCTGTATTCATGGATATGAGGAATAAGGTTTTGAAGGAATATCTCGATGAATTTGTGGTGGTATTTATTGATGATATCTTTTTATACTCCGAAAGCTACGAAGATCATAAAAATCACATGTGAATTATCCTGAAGACTCTGAGAAGACATGAATTATATGGGAAGTTTAGCATGTGTGAATTTTGGCTTCAAGAGAATTATTTTCTTGGTCATATTGTCTCTAAAGATGGAATCTCTGTTGATCCTTCTATGACCAAGGCAATCCATGAATGGCCAGCAACTACGGGAATAACTGGGATACACAGTTTTATTGGTTTTATAGGTTATTATCGACATGTCGTCCAAACTTTTTCCCGATTGGCTAACCCATTAATGAATATCACATGTAAAGGGGTTAAATATGTTTGGAAAAAAGAGTGTGAATAATGTTTCGAAGAACTAAAGAGATGATTAGTCAATGCTCTTATATTGACTATACCATCAGGGAATTATGGGTTCATTATTTATAGTGATGCATCGAAGAAAGGACTTGGTTGTGTCCTTAGGCAGAATGATAGGGTTATTGCCTATGCATCACAATAGTTGAAAATTCATCAACAAAACTATCCTACTCATGATATCAAGTTAGGAGCTGTGATATTTTCTTTGAAGATATAGAGGCACTACCTCTATGGTGAGAAATGTGAGATTTATTCTGATCACAAGATTTTGAAGTATATTTTCTCACAAAAAGAACTCAACATGAGGCAAATGAGATGGCTTTAATTACTCAAGGATTATGATTGCACGATACACTACCACCTGGGGAAAGCAAACAAGGTGGAAGATGCTTTGAGTAGAAAATATCATGGTGTTTTGAACAATATTGGAATTGAAAGGGATCCAATTTTCATAGGCCTAGTGAAGATGGATATGGGAATAACCAGGGAAGGTGAAACATTAATGATTTTTCAAATGGTTGCCAAACTATATTTACTAGAAATTATTTAGAGTTCTCAGACCTATGATGATGAATTTAAAAAGAATATTAAAGCTATGAATGATGGGATATTGAGAGACTTTGTGTATGAAGAAGGAATTTTGAAATTCGGGAAGAGACATTGTGTTCCCAAAATACCTGATCTCAAAAGGGAATTTCTAGATGATGCTCATAGTTCCAATTTCTATATACACACTGGGAGCACCAAAATGTATAGCGATTTGAAGGAACATTTTTGGTGGGACAACATGAAAAGAGAGATTGCTGATTTTGTGTCAAGATATATGGTTTTTCAACAAGTGAAAGCTGGAAGGAAACTGCTTGGAGGAGTCATGCAACTTATTCCTATAACAGAGTGGAAATGGGAAAAATATTATGATGGACTTTGTTATGGGGATACCGAAGACTCCTAGAAGGAACGATGCAATATGGGTCATTATTGATCATCTCACCAAGTCAGCACATTTTCTTTGTATAAGGGAAGATTTACCATTTGAACAACTAGTAAGACTATATATTAATGAAGTTGTGAGACTTCATAGAGTACCCCTATCGATTGTTTCTGATCGTGATCCCCATTTTACTTCAAGATTCTGGAAAAGTATTCAGAAATCCTTAGATAATGAACTTCATTTGAGCACTGCCTACCTCCATCAAATAGATGGACAATTAGAACGAACTATTCAAACCTTAGAAGACATTTTGAGATCTTTCTCACTTGACTTTCAGGGTATGTGGGATCAATATTTACCTCTGGTAGAATTTTCCTATAACAATAGCTTCCATTCGAGTATTCAGATGGCACCATATGAAGCGTTATACGGAAAGAGATGTCGCATAGCAACTTGTTGGGATGACATTGGTGAAAGTTAACTTGTAGGCCAAGAACTGGTGGAGGAAACGATGGAAAAGGTGAAGGTAATCCAAAACCATTTCAAAGCAGCTCAATGTTGGCAGAAGAGCTATGATGATAATCGAAGGAAGGATTTGGAATTTCAAATCGGTGATCATGTTTTCTTGAAGTTATCTCAATGGAAGGGAGTCATACGTTTTGGTAAGAATGGTAAATTGAGTCCCAGGTACATCAGACCTTTCGAAATTTTAGAACGAATTGGGGTTGTAGCTTACCGTTTGGCAATGCCGCCAAATCTCTCCAAAGTTCACGATGTGTTCCACGTATCAATATTGAGGAAATACATGCCTGACCCAACGCATGTAATAACATATGTGGGATTAGAACTAGAACTCGATCTATCTTATTGAGAAGAGCCCTCCAAGATTCTTGATATGAGAGAACAAGTACTGAGAAACCGGACGACTCGCCTGGAAAAAGTATTGTGGAGAAACCATAAGATGGAAGAGGCAACGTGGGAACCTGAGGAACTTTTGATGAAGAACCATCCGATTATTTTCATGTGGTAGTATTCTAGAAATTTCTAGGACGAAATTATTTGAAGTAGGGGAGAATGTAACACCCGAAACTTCTACGGTACGCTTCTCTTTGAATAATGCAATAGTGTGTGTTGTACGCAACATCGAGTTCTAACACACCACATCCAATCAAACTAGCCGTTATGAATAGTAATACCCACTTTTTAAAATTTATAAATTTTATTTTTCAAAATGGACTTCATTTTTGGATTAGGAATATCAAAATTACCCTAGGGTGAATTTTTGGTTTTTTTCTGAAAAGCATCATTTTTTGATGAATAGTGAAACCACTAAGTGGTAGTTAAAAAACTGACTTTTTCATAAAACATAATTTTACCGCTTATTTGAATGGAATTTAAAATCCAAGAGACACGGTTAATATCAAGGAGTAAAATGTTGTTCAATGAGATGAAAATAATTTTTGGTGAATAGTAACCTTTTACTTTTATTTACCACGGTTAAAAGTAAATAGGGTAATTAAGGGTAAAAATGATATTAATATTACCCTAACACATGTCCTAATTCTATTGGACACATGTATCTCGACCAAAATCATCCTTAAGAATAAAATATTATCATTTAGGTCCACTTGGATTAGATTAGGACATTTATTAATATTTAATTCAAAGTAGAGTTAAAAGAGTTAAAATCAATTTTTATTTCCTAATTTTTTTTAATATAGGGTTATACAAAATATAGATTCGATTGTAAATATTCATTAGAAAGCTAAAAATATTTCCTACATAATGGTATTTAATTTATAATTTTTAGACATTAAATGATTTAATTTATTTAGGAACCAATGATGATGCAGTAATTACCATAATAGTGAAAATTTAAAATAATGTATTTTATAAATACCCAAATAAATATAATTTGAGGCTTTTTATGAATTACACTAATTTTTTAGGTTAATATGACATGTTAGGATTGATTTAAATAACTTTTTTCGAAGTAATCCTTCTGTTGTGATTTAAAAAAAAACCAATTATTGAATAGTGTCAAAATTGAAATAAAAGTGTTTTTAAAACAATTATTATATTATTAATTGATATTAAATTCCTAAAAATCGAAGGATCGGCCAAAAGACTTATATCATGATATTTGTATCATTCATGGACCACTTGGGGGTCTCTTGGAGGTATATAGTATGTTTATTAACTATATAATATAAAAATACAAAGTGACCTGGTAAGTGTCAAACTAATTAACTATGAGTTAAAACTAAATGATAAGTTTAATATAATAACCCAAACCTGTCTAAATTATAATATATGAGTGGTTTTAGATTCATACCCACCTTAACCTTTAAATAATCCAATTTTGAGCCATTAGAAACCAAATATAAATTTATTATAAAACAATATTTCTAGATTTTCCAAAGGTGCCACTCACCCCTCTTATAAAAGGGCACTCGCCCTTATCATTAATTCACACCATCAAAGCCTTTTGGTTCGGCCAAAACCTGCCCAAATACATTCTCAATATCCCTAAATTCATCTTAGAGGCCTTCCTTTAGTCAGAAATCCGTCCTAAAGATCCCTTTTGATCAAATCAAAAGGAAGAACCCGAAGAAGAGGTAATGCTTTCACCACCCTTTTTCAAGTTCCTTTCTTCTTCCACTTATTCATTCATTGTTATTACCATTCTAAAATAATAAATCTAGTATATTATATATAATTTGATGTTATTATAAACATGGTACAACCATATTTCAGTATTCTATCCATCCATTGAATGACATGTCACCATACGTGCGTACGTACGACTTACCATCTCCACGTCGTGGTGTAATTGTTTTTCAAAACATTATTATTTGGATGGGTATAATAATGATTTGTAATTCATGTAAATAATAAATATAAAATAATAATGATTATGTATATATGATATACAATCCAATTTAATTTTATTTTAATATTAAAAGAATGATATTGTTGCTCGTGCGTACGTACAGACTACCGTCTCCACGAAGGCGATGAGATTCATTCTCCATCGTATCCATTCAAGTATAATTCTCATTTGAAGATTAATAATAATTATTAAGGACTCAATTTAATTCTGTATATGAATAAGATAAAACCTATCCATAACAAACATGTCTTACATAACAAAACATATAGAAGAAAATGAGTAAGTTAACACCCGAAACGACAATAATATTAAGATATTATTGACAAAGAAATGTTAAAATATCATATATGATATCATATTAATGTATATGATTCTTGTATAATTTAATAACAACTATTTCACAATTATATAGGAGTCCCCCAAAGAAGGAAAAGTACAAGGTAAGGGTTTATTTCGCAATCTCTTCATTATCCGAGGTTGTTTATACGTAATAATCTACTGGGATTTCTTTATCATCCACATCCATGTTTCTTAAAAATGTATTTAAAAACATTTTTACTATTTACAAGAAAATGGATTAAAGTCATTTATACCCTTGTTTGACTTTTTATAAGAGGTTTATAAAGGAATTTTTCTGGCATTTTCCAAACAAGGTGTTTTTTAACCTTTTCGACAGAATTAAGGTAAGAATGTTTTTTTAACTTATATGGCGGGTGCGGATATTTTCCGTCATTATAAAATCTTAGATACATCCCTTACAAGCTTATAATAATATTTTCAAATAAAATGTTTTGTTTTGTTGATATATGACTCTTAAATGATTTCAAAATAGTAAGAGATATTTCTCTAAAATAAGTTTTGATTTCATCTATGTCAACATATTTTAAGGGATTTTATGATTATTTGAAGTTGATTTATTATGATAAAAAACTTCTATATTGTATTGAAGGTTTTGTGATATGTTTGACTGTGGGTGTGTAATTGTTATACCATTCGTGGTTTATGGATGAAGTATTTACATTTCGTAAGCTAGTTTTAATATGAATTTTTATGTTATGATTAAACCTTTTCATATGGGAATGCATTAGACTTAATATGTGATGGATGGAGCCCGCTATATCTCCTCGATGCATCGGTTGGTCTCATGAGACAAACTAGTGTCTTGGCACAAGGCCTTGGAAAAATCTTATTTCTAGTCTTGGCACGAGGCCTTGGATACGTGGATATGATAGTCTATCATTATGCATTCCATCATTATAAAAGTGGTTATTGATATTTCATGTGATTATTCAATTAGTAGAATATCCATGTGAATATGTAAATGGAATTATTTCATTTTATTTTTTCCATACTATGTTGAAGTTCATGTTTAAAAGGATTTTGTTTTAGTTCTACATTGCCTTAAATGTTTATTCTTATTTATGAAAAATTCCGCTATATTGTTATCCTTACTGGGCATTTTAGCTCACCCCTTTTCTATGTTTTATTTTTCCCATGATGTAAAGAAGTCATTTATGAATGACCTACAGGGATAGTATGAGGAGATAAGAGTGTGGACTATGGAGACTATATTGTTGTAGTCTTTATTTTATGATGTAATGTAAACTTTATAAATTTATCTAGTTATTCCAAGGCTACTAAACTAAACGGTCTTTCGAGACTTGATATTTCTTGTGATCATTCCAATGTTATGTAATAATGCACCGAATCTGGGTAACTGGGGTCGGGGCGTTACATGATGACTGTACTTGGATCCTATGTGGATTCAGCAGTGATGGTTACTGTACATGGATCCTATGTGGGATTTGCAGCGACGACTTCTGTACTTGGATCCTGCATGGGTTCGGCAGGGGAGATGATTCAGAGGCTACATATATCATCTCCACCCCTCTTCATGAGTAGTATACCTGTGTGAGATATGTCTATATTTTTAGTCATTATCAATGATGTGATTTACTTGCTTTCCTATGTGGATCGGGTTGTACTTTCCTGTGTGGACTAGGATGTACTTGGGATCATGAGTTGGAGCCAAACTGGAATTGATGAATTAGGTATATGTATGGTCATATACCTAAGTAGAGTTGGTTGATACTTTGTGTTTATATAATCCTTTGTGCTTTTCCCTTTGTAGATTCTGGGAGACCTTCGGGGGTCTCAGGGTCCCTACTGAGTATTGTATACTCACCCCTGCACGGGTTATGGCCAGACTACGTTGTGTTGGATGCAGACGATAGACAACATTGATGGAGGTGGAGTCTTGTGGAGTGGGACAGTACCTGTAGGTGGACCACTTGGCGGGACGTGCACGGAGTGGACGGCCAAACCCGAAGAGCTGAGGAGACCATTTGTACCCACCCTTCAAGTGGAATATCTGGATGACGACTCAGTGGTTTCTGGATTACTTTACTACAACTGTTCTCTTTTTACTGTTGTACTGTATTTACAGTTGGGATTGAATTTTGACCCATTTACATTCCAGCACATACTTTTGTACTCAGATTACTTAGTGTTTACTTCAACTTGTGTACTCTGTTGTGTTTTATTACTTAAATAAAGGCAACGTCTTTCCTTTTTATCAAGATTTACGCCTTTGGTGCTAGTCGCCAGCCCCTGGCCTATGGAAGGTGGGCTTGGGGTAGTCACCACACAGGCCCTGAGGACGGATCGTGACAATATTGTTGAGTCAGTAAGTTTTAATATGAAATTTCTCTTCAATTATGTTTTTAAAACCACAAAAAAAATTCCAATGTAAAATTTTATTTCTCTATGAATAGTATTCATAAGGAAAATTATATTCCTCTATGAAATATTTTTTAAAAGAATATTTTCTTTCACTATGAATAGTTTTTATTATAAATATGATCTTTAATAGAGTATCTAATATTTCTCCTCAAAAAAAATTTGACCATCTTTCCTTCGGACTATAAATTGGATCCATATCAAACATAAAACCTTCCAGTTTTATATACATAGATTTCATCTAGAATATTGAGATTTAATTCCTAGAAAATTGAAATATAATTTTTTTTTCAAAACCAAAAAAATAATTTTATCAGAATTTTGACACTGACTTCTTTATAAATCCAAATAAAATTTCATCAGAAATATTAATCCAATTTTTTCTATAAATGGTCTCTGATTTCAAGTGAAATAAGATTCTGATTACTTAGGAAGTAAGACTCCAATTTCATTCGAAATCAAAATCTGATTCTATTTTATTTCAAAATATGATTGTAATTTTTTTTACTTCAATTTTAAATTTTATAATAATCCTATTAAATGAAATTCACAATGATAGATCATTTAGAAACTTTAATATGTCATTCTATTTAACCCTAAACATATTATTTTTCCTTAAGAATGTTAATGATTCTTAAACATGTTAATGTTTCCTAAACATGTTAATGTTTTATGAGAATGTTAATTTTTTTATAAAATATTATTGTCTCTTAAAAATGATAATGTTCCCAATATTTTCTTAAATGAAACAATAACCTAAAACATGTTTCTAATTAATAAATGGTTGAGTGACACGTATATGGGTCCCCCACAAATTTAAGGAAAAATATAACCGTTTGAGGAGGAAGTCGACTATGGGGATTTTTTCTAATAAATACCAAGTCATTTCAACAATAAAAATAATAAAGTGTAAAACTCCAATGTTCTAGGAGATATCTTCTAATATATGCCTTGTGAAAATGATTTGAACAACTGTTTGAAGATGATAACAACTTGTTCAACATTCGTAGAATGATTCTGATTGTTGATGATCAATCGAGTGCTTCTGGGGATAGGATGAAAAATGTTTCGATCACAATAGAGGTCAATGGTTTGTGGAGATATCAAGACATATATAAATCATCATATAAAGTGATTACCCAGGTGTGGGTAAGAAATAAGTTTTTTGAAAGTATTAATTACGGGACTATTATCCAAGGTTCTTAGATACCCTTCTCTTTTGGGTAAAAATATTTCATATACATGTTCTATTTTGTTATATGTTTTAATTCAGCTACATTTATTCAAATATACAATGTGTAACATTCATACACCATCTTATTCATGTATACACTAAAATAAATAAGATCCTATAAGCTTTAATTTAGAATCCTTCTCTAAGAGAACTTGTCTTATGTTTCTTTATCCAAATAAAGTTACATTTTTATTAATAACTAAAATGGGGTTGTGAATCCATGTTGATTTAAATTTTTAAACATATATTTTATTATATACAAAAAAAGAATTTTATTTAAACATTCACTCCACCCCTTTTGTAATTCAGAAATCCATATCTACATTTCTATCCTAGAGAGATTATCGAATAGAGTTTCATAAGCATTACTGTGTCATCTTGGGGTTCACCTATTCAGTTTTTTTAGAAAGATGTATCAACGATAATATACATTGGTCATAAAAAAAATAAAAGGATAACTATCATGAACAAATATTCAATCTCTCATATTGTTGAAAAACATGACCTACTACACTAAGATCAATACATTTCAATGATTGTAAATTGTGCTGCATATCAACAATTAAGTGTAACATATTGCGATATACTAAAGAAATCATTTTTCACATGGTATGAAGACTATGAAAATAAATTAATGAATTTTTGTCATAATAATTCCCATAATATGTTCATTGATTTAAGTAATAGACCCTTTGGATACATTTATGATAAGTATTTTGTATTATTTTTAAATGATATTCTTGTTTATTTGAAGAGCATGTAAGAACATGAATCTCACTTGAGTATTGTACTGAATACCCAGATAATGGAAAATCATTGTGAAAAATTTACCAGGTGATCATTTTGGCATTAAAAGTTTTCATTTTTTCTTCACATAATCATAAGAGATGGTATATTTGTGGATCAAATAAATATTGAAGTGGTTGAACATTTTCCTAAAATAAAAAAAGTAACTATGATATGATATTTTCATAGATTGGATGAATATTCACAATGTTTTGTAAAATACTTATCATTGTTGTCTAATCCAATCATAATGTTGACACATAAAGGATTTATATTTATATGGATGGAAGAATGTGATGATAAATTGAAAGAGTTGAAAAGAAGGTTAGTCATTTCACCTATTCTCACACTACCATGAAGTGAGGAGAGTTTTGGGATATATATTTGTTCATAAAATATGGTTCTTGAATTTGATTTCATGAAAAATGATATAGTGACATATAAGGCCACATGATAATTGAAAATTCATGAGAAAAAATTACCTAACTCGTGATTTGGAATTTTCTATCATGATTTTTTATTATTGAAATGGAGATATTTTGATAATCAAGAATGGGGTGATATAAATGCTAATCATAAAACATTTGGGAATATTTTCACCCAAAATCATCTTAATATACACCAATAGAGATTGGTGTAGTTGATTAAGGATTATGACTGCTTAAAAGTTTACCACCCAAGGAAAGTGAACAAGTTGGTACATGCATTGGGTCAAAATTATCATGCTAGATTATCTATGAAAATGATCACAAAGAATTCTATAATTATAAATTTGAAAAGGATGAATATTTAAATAATATATTTAGTGGATAAATCATCTTTATCTAAAATAAATGTTTATCCATATATACATGTGATAATTAAAGTGATGTGAAAGGAAGATGAAATGCTACAAAATAGGGTGAGAAATGTTCTTTTGTTAAGCATTGAATGTGAATGATTAATAATGATCATGAATCATATTTATGTCCTTACCAATCTGAATTTGAAAAACAATCTCATTTAAAGGATCAATGTACATCATTCCCTATTCATAATTCCTACACTAAGATGTATAGAATTCAAAATGAGTATTTCTGGTTGGATGGAATGATGAATGATATTGAAGATTATGTTTCTTAGTCCATCATCTACAATCATGTTACAGTTGAGATAAATATTTCTAAGTGATGTTATATATATTTCTGAAACCGGAATCAAAATGAGAAAACATCACCAAGTCCTTTGTCATTAGACTTTTCGTAATATATAATGGCCATAATGCTATGTGGGTTATTTTTAATCTCCTTATTAATTCATAAAAATTCACTGCTATGAGTGAAGAATTATTTATTGATCAATATTTGAAAATATATATGACAGAAGTGCTATTCTTTCATTGAGTTTTACATTCCATTATATCTAATCTTGATTCTTTGTCTACCATGATGTTCTTCGTTAGTATTCAGTATGATTCAGATATTGAGTGATGTTTCACCACTACATATCAATCTCAAATAGTTGTCCAGTCAAAGAGGATAAGATAAAATTAAAAAGGCATGGTAGGAAAATTTTTATGGAATTGAAATTTGGTTTTGATATACTTCTACCTTGGGTATAATTTTTATAAAACAATAGTATTCACTACAATATTCAAATGGCCCCTTTGGAATAACATTTTTGTAAGAAACGTAGAACTAAAATTTTTTTGAATGATGTTGGGGAATGAGTGATATTGGGATTTATTTAGTTGATGAAATGAAATATATTGTAATATATATTAAAAAATACATAAGATCATCTCAAAGTTGACAAATATGATTTTCTAACAATCAATAAGGAAATTCAGTTTTCTAAGTGAGATAGAAGTAATTTATTTAAATATCTCCTTGGAATAGAGTCATGTAAATTGTAATAAGAGAAATCTAATCCCTCGTTATATCTATAATTTTTAAATTTTTATTGTGTTGGAAAAAATAACTTATCGATTAGTTCCTTCACTAAATATGTCTCTTGTTTCTGATGCATTTTATGTATATCTCCTAATAAAGTACATACCAAATCATCCTCATGTTCCAAACCAATATTTCATTCCACTAAAAGAATATCATTCATATGAAAAAAAACTGGGTGAGATTCTAGATCATATAGTGAATGTTCTATAAAAGAAGAACACCCACATGGTTAATTTTTTATGGAAGAACAAAAAATTTCTGAAAGCCATGTGGGAACCTGAGGATGAGATGAGGCAGGTTTATCCTTATGATTTTATAGAGAAGTTATGAATTTGAACTGAAAATTTCATTTTAAGGGGAATTGTATGTGTCACCCATATATACTTATAAAATATTTATCTTTAAATAATTTTAATTATTAAATAACATTCCTTGAACAAAACCGCGAGTTTAAACAAACTAGAAGATGCTATTTGTATACAATAACCATTATAACATTTATTATAATTTGGTGGGAATAAATAGACACAACTAATTTTTGAATTTAATATAAATCAATCTGGATATATTATGTTCTTAAAAATGATCTCATACTTATTTGTAAAATCACTTTATTCTTTAGAAACATGTTTTCAATAAAATAAGTGTATCTTATTTATATTATAACAAGTTATTGAAAATGAAATCGATAAAATGAAATTTAATTTTGATTTATGCTTGTCAATATTATCATAAAATTAAGTTTTTGTATATTTTTTTTGAAAATAGTTATGTAATAGTCAAAATAATGTTTTTACTGAAAACTGTATTTTTCTATAAAATTATTCATAATGTAAAATTAAATTTTGGAATATTTACAATTTTAAATATGTTCAGCTCAATTTAAAATAACATAATTATTAGTTTTCAAAATTATTTTATACATGAATTGATTTTATGAACATTTTATAGTGTAAAAGGGAGTTTTTCTATAAGAAAAAATTTTCATGGCATATCAATAGTTTTATTTTTACGGTTATTTTGCAACATATGACTTTTTATTTTTGAAAAATCTGTACAAAAAATAGATTCATAAATTCTATATTTATTCAATATGTCCCTTTTATTTTTATAAAATATAAATATTAACATTGGTATGAAAAATTACCACGATAATTGAATTTTTTAGTTATTTATGTTAAAAATATAGGTATAATGTATATTAAATGACCCTAAAACGTAAAAAATTTTATTATATGAATTAAATTAAATCTTTAACACCTATGGATTAAAATTATTCCTTATAATTGTTACGTGTTGATAAAAAGGAGTATATAATATTAATATCAATGAAATACACAAAATGTCACTTTGTTTAGCTCTAATACCCTTAGCTATCCACATGGGATAAAAGTTTTGTTATTAATGACTAAAATTGTATATTTTTATCTTAGTAAATAGATTTCAATTATAGAAATTCATTTTTGAGTTTTTGGTTATGTTAGAAGAGATTCTTGTATCTATAAAAAAATATTTAAAACATATTAAAATATTCAGATTCATGTTTTAAATAATATATCATGTTACATGTAAGGTAGTAGGACACATATATTCGACTATAAATATAATAATTGATATTTTAATTTTTATATCATTCGAGGTATTTTATTTTTAAGTTTACGTATTGAAATAAGTATATTAAATAGTTCCACAACGATGATGTATTGATTATTTTTTTTATGGAAATTTGAAATTTATTTTTATATAAATATTAAAATAAATATATTTTTGTATAATTACTGTAATAAATTAACTTTCAAAATATAATTTCCCTTTGGAATATTATTGATTAATTATTTTGATGTTATCTTGTTATCCTGAAATTTTAAAAAGTAAAAATAATAAATCAATTCAAAATTGACTATAATGAAATTTTATCAAAATAATATTCTATAAAATTATTTAAATTAATAAAACATATTAAAAAATAAAATATATATTATGTAGTAAATAAATTTCTAATATTTTGATTTATAATTTAATTTAGATCACATAATAAATATTACATAATTTTAATATTGAAATTTTGTTTTCCTTGGTTAAATTAATAAGAGGTTAACAAAGTCATAATCAAAATGATCCTGTTAAAAAATATAAGTTTGTTTTTCAAAATATATTGGTTGATTATATGACAACCTATTATAACATTATCTTTTAAGGTTTTTCTATTTTAATATTTATGGATTGATTTTGAATTAATTATAAACTAATATTTTTGGAGATTCTAAAAGTGCCACTCACCAGAATTATAAAAGGGAAACTCTTATTTCACTTTCTGAATCAAAACTATGCCATAAAGATTGACTATACCATAATAACTTACCTTCTAAAATTACTTATACAGATTCTATAGTTTCATTTCTTAAAAAAACCGAATGTCCCATATAGATGATTTTATGGAAGTTTTCCAGGGAAGGGTTAATAGTCTTTACAGACTCTCCCATGATTATTTCATATTCAACATAATTTACATATTTTGTTCCCATTAAAATGTAATAACAATAGTATCACCTACATTATGATATTTTATTTTGTATTCAAGACAACCATATTCCAACTTTTATCCATCATATGAAAATTATTAACACATGTGTGTAAGTACGACTTATCATCTCTACGTAATTGTGTAATATATTTTTTCATAAATAAAAGATAATGATCTATATAATGATGTAAAAAAGTGATATATCTAACTATTATAACATTTTATTGAATCTTGAAAAAATATATTCCATCAACATTCTTATAATTTTACTATTAATGAAATGATACCATCACTCGTACAGATATACGACACATCATCTCAATGATTTGATGCAATTCATTTTCCTTACTCACAGTTCAAAAATAAAAAATATAAATGTATATAATAAATAGATATTATAATTATATTTCTCCAATATCAAACTTTAATTTATGAAACCATATCATAGACATAATAATACGATTTTATATGAGATAAAATGCCGAGGAAAATGAAGTAGTTAACTCATGAAAGATGTTTAACAATGAAATGTTATTAACAATTTTGTGGTACTATGATCATATATGATATCCTAATTATGAATATTTTTTTGGAATATGATAATAACATTATACAATCCAATATACAATTGATTCATATGTGTAATAATAAATCAGATTTATAGTAAGGGTTAATTTCAAAATCTCATTATTTTCAAATATTGTTTATATATATGTATTTATTGTAGAATACTTACCTTTCATGTTCATTTCCCAATAATATGATTCTATAAAAATTTTACCGTTATATTATACATTTTTAAATTTAATTTTTTCATAATTTGGTTTTTAATAAATGTTTTTAGGTGATTTTCATTTCATTTCTAACCGAGTAACTCAGTGAATTTTTTTGGAAAATGTTTGAGAAGAATGATTGGTATATTAAACATCATTAATGGATTTTTATTAATTCGTTATCATATAATGGATTTAATCTTACATGAAAATTGTATAATTGAATTTTCCAATAAAATGATTCCATTTAAAATATTCATGGAATTCAAGAAATGAAAATGTTTTCAATGAAAAATAATAATTTTTTTTATATTATTTATTTTTATGTGATATCTCAAGATTAATTTTAGTCTACAATAAATTTCATTGATGTCTAGAATGATTTAGTAGATATTTTTTTCTAAAAACTATCCCAAGGAATCCTATTCTTGGTTTATATTTTTGATGGAATGATATTTTTTGAAACTCATTTCTTTTCTATGTGTTATGTTATGATGGAACGCTATTTATGAAAACAATTTCTTTAATTGGTTGAGATATAATGAATAAATTTTGAATTTTTTGTAGATATTTTTGTGGGTTTCACTATGTTATGGTTGTGACCTATATCTTCATTGAATGAATTGTGTAATGATTTATTTCTAATGTGATAGATATGACTAATACGGATAATGATATCAACACTGTAACACATTTATTGAATGGGGTGTGAACACGTTTCTGAATAGGTCTTTGTCTATTATGATAGTCATTGGTGTTGGACTTGAATAATATTGAAATACATTTATATGATAATTTATATTTAAAAATTTATTTTTTATGTTATTATATCATAAATGATTTTCATTATTTACTTTTATGATTTATACAAATAAATGTTATCACGATATTTGATATATTAGATATGATTTTGAAATTATTTTTTATGTTCTTATGTCTCAGGATTATAATTTCATTGATATATCCCTTGTCTACCATTAATGAGAATATGAACTCACCCTTTCTTATGTTTCTTTTCCCATGATATGAAAAAATTTATTATGTAATATGTGTGAATAAGGGTTCAAATTATGAATTAATAAGCTAGAGATGATATTGATATTTTATAGATATGTTTTTTATATATCCATGTATCCAAATGAACTAATTCTACATGGTTATAGTGTGGTTTTGATATTTTATATAAAAAAAATCCTCCATTAATATGTAATATATATGTATGAAATAAATAGACCATTATTAATATAATTTATTAATGTAAAAAGTTAAGTGATACACAAAGGGATATATATCATGGATATATGTCTATAATATGACATGCATAGAAGAATATATTCCTTTCTATGGAATAATTATCAGTTTAAGGATGAATCTTGTTCTAAAATTATTATGGTACTAGAAAGGGTGTGGATGATGTATTTCACCTTGATGAATTCTATAGAAATTATTTTTTTTCAATGGTGTGACAAATAATTTTTCTTTAGGAATGATAAATGGGAGAGTAAAAAATAATTGAACCATAGAGTCAATTGATTGAATAATGACCACTAAATCATGTGAACAAAATTTTATTCAACAATAAAATGAAAATTTTACATAATCTAGAGTAATTCCTAAAATTTATATTTATTATATGTACCAAACTTGTTTTATTCATTAGGAATTGATAATTTTCAATTAAAAACAATTTCATTAAAAAAATTCCCTTTTTAATTTTAAATGCCGAAAAATATAAAAATATAAAATAATATTTCTAAAAATTCCATTTAATTCATAAATGATTTTTATCTATTAAAAATTATCATTTTAAAATATATGCTTGATTTGCATATATAGGATTATATTTTTTTCAATTATATCTAAGAGTTCAATTAAAATCGTCTAAACATAATGGATGACCAGACATTTTGATAAAAAAAAGAAATAAATTATAAAAAATATAAATATTTTTTTTGATGATGTATGTATTTAAAAAAATTACAAAAATGAACTATTTTACTAATTTTATAGATAAACTATAGGGTTCTATATATATAAATTTTTTAAAAAAATTTAGAAATATTAGTTATCATAATCCCCCATATTGGAAACATTTCCCTCTCAAAAGATATAATGAAATGAAAAAATGATTATTCTAGAAAAATATTACCTTTATTAATTTCAAATACACACTCAAGAAATATACAAACAATAAAATTTATCCCTAGAAAAAATTATCCTTCCTTGTCTAATAATATAAAATTGATCCACATTTATATTCAATAATAAGATAGTATTTCAAGTAATGAAATATATATATCTTATGGAATTAGAATATTGGTTTAAAATCCTAGGTAAATAAAGAATATGAAAACTTCAAATTTATTAATATTTTTGAATAAAATTTAAATATTACAATAAAGGTAATTCTATGTTCGTTGGCGTACCCAATACAAAACAATGAGTTTCTTTGAAATCTTACGTTACACACTAATAATATAAAAATATTATTTTAAATGGTATTTAACACCTAGCCATTGTAATGGAGGGAATGAAAATAACTAACTAATAATTTATTATATATGTTTGTTAAATATTTTAACAATTACCAAATAAATGATATAGGCTTATAATGCGAAAGAATCCAATTTTAAGCATAAATATTCTAATATTATTTAAAAGGTAGATTAACACCCTTTTGATAGCGAACACTTTTTATAACTACTTTTTTCAATTTTATATATAATGTTTGAAAAAATAAAATTCTTATTTAGAATCACAACATCAAAATTTACTTTGGGTAAATTTTTGTAATATTTCTAATAAAGATCATTTTTTATGAATAGTAAAAAAAATGTTGTATTTTAATTCAAACCATCATTTTAATCTAATTTATTTATTTGGTTAGATTATATTTTTAATTGGTTTTAAAGTTTAATTATAATATAATATTACCATTTAATTCATTGGTGGGCATTTGAATTAATTTCACTTTGAAATTGGACATAAACAAGTGTCAATCTTCTGATAGATATTGTTTCTTAAAAACACGCTATTTGTTTTGACAGTGGGAATTAATCATAAAATTAATTAATGAAACTTATATGTTATGAATTTGGTAAAATGTAAATAATTTTTGAATTTGGAATATCAAACAGACATTGGATAAATTTGTGGTATTTTTCTGACAAATGTTCATCTTTAATGAATAATGAAAAATTCTGCATTTTACTTCCAAACAACATTTTCATCTAATTTAATTATATAGTTATATTGTCCTTTTCATTGGTTTTAAAGTGTAATTTAATTATTTTTTATCACATAATATAGTGTTTTTCATTGAAAGATATTTCACTTTTTAATTGGATGTAAAAACAAGTCAATCTTTTGATAAATTTTACTTCCTAAAAACCAGTCTTTTGTTGTGACAACGAGAATTTTTTTTAAATTAATTACTGAAATTTATTTGTTTGAAACTTGGTAAAATGGATACCGTATTTGGAATCAGAAGTTCCAAATTGTATAATTATGACTCTTTTGTTTTAGGACATTATGAATAGTAACGACGGTAATTATCTTTAATTATCATGATAAATTAGTAATTGGGTAGTTAAGGGTAAATAAAATAATATCATAATAATATAAAATGACCCCAACATGGGTACAAATACTCTTGATGGAGTAATTTACGACCATGGTAATCTTTTTACCAAACATTAGGGCCCATGGAGTCACATGGGTGTGATAGTGACATTTATGACATTATTTTTTAAAAAGAAGAGAAATATAACAAAGGTTTCTGTATCCTAAGTAAAACAATTTTAATCTAGTTTACATAAATGATATCTTAGACTATAAATATTTATTGGAATGATAAAAATATTTCATACATCAAGGTAATTTTTTTATAATTTTTAGACATTAAATAATAAATTTATTTATGACCCCATGATGATGCAGTGATTATCTCATTAATGAACTATTTAAATAAAATGAAAAGATATGGTAAACTCTAAGACATTCACGTGAGTAAAACCTATTAAATGGGTTGATTTAGAAACATTATCACCTTATAATCAAAATATATCATTTTGGGATCTTAAAAATCCTAAAATCATTTTATAATAAAGTATCATTTTAAGACATTCCAAAAGTGACCCTCCTCCCTCTTATAAAAGGCCCCCACCTATACCCCCTTACCCTCGCCTATCATGTCCTTGTTTCATCAAACCCATTCTAATATTATTTATCCACATCCATTTTTCACTTCTAGAAGCCTCACTTTGGGAAGAAGTCATTCCAAGGAAGCCTTTAGCTCAAATAAAAAAGAGTTACCTGATTTACAAGTAATGTCTTCTCTCGAGTTTCTTTCTTTTATTTTCCTTCCTAGCTCACAAATATATTCTTATTATTTTATCTCATAATAACAAAATTATGCTTAATATACTAGGACTTTTTTATGATTAGGATTCAACCTACACTTACATACACCCCCGTCTAATTGTTAAAAAACATACTGTTTCTATGGGTGGCGAATTACTGCCTCACGAAATGATGATTGTTCAATCTTTTTTTAACACCTCTCATGGTGGCCATTATAATAGAAATATATTTATATATGATATATATTATATTTATGTCATCTCAATGCTTATTTATTTTATATTTAAAACATACCTTTATGCTTTTCATATTGTACAAATGCAATAATTTCATAAGAGGAAGTGTGGACAACTACCCCCTCAAGTGATGTGACTCAATCATTCCAATCATGGAATTTTTAAATAATGTAATTAATGGACTTATGTTACCCATATAACATATATATTATACTGTAATTATAATATAACTACGTCGAATTTAGTTTTACCTTCCATTAATATGACAAAAAAATGAAAGTAGCAGTCATGAGTAAGTACAGCTTACCGTCTCCATGAATGGTACATTAAATTTCATATCACCAAACATTATGAAATATTATTAAATACATATATACTGGTTATATATGATATTTAAATCATAAAAACCATTCCAGATATGATGTACTTATAAATACATGGACAATTCTCTTCAAACAAGTTCATTATTGACTCATCTACCGAACATCGACAAAACGTATGATATGAACTCACATTATTAACTAATTATTATAACATGATAATTTTTGATATGAACGGAATAATAAAAATTAAAGTAATCCCTTAAGAAATTTTAAATTTACTGAAGTTTATTATTCAGGAATATAAAGAAACAAACAAGACAGTCGGACTTGATGTAAGGGGATTTCTTATCTCACTTTTAATTCCTTGAGATTTTTATTGTTCGCCCCTTATTGGATGCATGTGGTGTATTGTGCACTGACATTTGATATATATTATTATTATTCTATTTATATTAAAGGTATTATGAGATTAATTTTTTATTATTATCATTGGTCATACGACTCGATTGATTACAACGAGGTAAGGGGTTTTATCTCACTTTTTATTCCTATGTGATTCATACTACATTTCCAACTATTTCCTTTTGTGTGGTGTATGTACATTCCATGATTATATTATTTGTGTAATATAATTTAGTTTATGGGTATTTAAATATTCACTTTATGAACCTTATTTCATGGGGTGTACGTTTCGAAAGTTACCCGAATCGGTAAGGGAACCTTTCACCCTCCACTTTTTAAAAGACTTCTTTTTGGTAGGTCTTTTAATTTATATCTTCTTATGTTGGAATATGATATTATATATCCTGTTTTATGTCAATTTTATGTCCAAGTGATGATATTCCCTTTTTATATCTCATCAACTCATTTTCTGAATTTTAAAGTGACGTCGTTAGGCTGTCAAATTTGTGTAAGGGAACTTCTTAAACCAATTTTAATTCTTTGGGTTATACCTCTACTTCTTGATTATGTCGTACTATGAATATGTGTAGATGAAATCTGGTTGTTTTACACTTAATATCCACTTATATTTAGTGTATTTATATTTTTTACAAATTATTATGTAATTGATTTATCCTTAATCTATGGATATCATATGTGTACGGGACTTCGTGTCAAACTACTTTAATTGAGGCATATTTTGATTTCTACACAACATTATTTTATACAGTGAATAAACCCCTTCTAACTTTTAATTTCATTCAAAATGAATATTTTTACACGAATCGTTTTACTAAACGACAAAATGAATGTTTTTGTCTTACGTATGCGGCGACAAAAACTTCTCTGCCGCCTTGACCATTATTTGAGTTTCAGCTTCCCCTTCAAGACATAGCTTTTTTAAATGAAAAATAAATACCATGATTCACTTTTCCTTTATTTTGGTATTGAAAATGTTTCTGAAAATGTTTTGATTATATCAATTTGTTGTATTAATATTTGTGATTGAAATGTGAAAATTGTATGTTTCCTTTATGCATGTTTTATGTGATACGATTATGTTATGGTTCTTGGGAATTGTTTATGAAGTCAGGTGGTTCTATGATAAACTAAGGGCAGCTGAGCCAGAGATAGCTCTATTATTAATTGGGTAACGCGAAGGAGTTAAACGTTAAGGTTTCTCCGAAGAGATTTAGGGAATATACTGTGATGAGTATTCCAAACGTAACCATGAGGGTTACTCCCTTCATAAGAATGTTATGAATGCCTTAAGTTACCTTTATATCTTATTATTTCTATGTGTATTTCAAAAATCTTATGATGACATGAGATATTTTAAAAAGATTATGTTATGTATATATTTATGAATTCATCTTTTCTTTCCTTGTTTGATAACCATTACTAATATTTTTATTCTCATCCAAAGTTTTTGAAATGTTTTCCACATGACTTGAAGATTAATAGGTTCAAGGATGGGATCATGGAAAGACATGATATCTAAAACATGGAACTAGAAATGTTTCTTTTTAAGAGTTTTTATTTTATGAAAAAATGGAAACTGTGTAGATGTGTCTACATTGTAATATTTTGAGACGTAATAATTATGTCCTAATTCTCTAAAACACTAAACTTGAAAAGATCCTCAATGTTAATTATTCATTTAATTTAAGATTATGTAATTTTTACTATTGGGGCCTTATAGTTAGCTAGTTGAATTAAATTTAATAATAGTATACATTGTTAATTAGTCTAAAGATCCATTTTCTTATTAATAGTTAAAAACAAAACGAATTATTAAATGTCATTTTCTCCCTTCTCCATTTGTGTTCCACAAACCATTCCCTCACAAATATGAAATTGATTTTTATAATTATTCATGTCGTTGAAATTTTACAAAATAATTTATTTCATAGAAGAATATAGTTGAATGATATGTTGATTTTATTTACTCAAAAAAAACAATGTATCAAGTATCGTAGATTCACCATGTGATCCAAACATTCTATTTTTCCATAGTTTCAATAGACTTGTATAAATTTCATTTATGTTAGCTCCCTGAGGTTTTTCTTTTCAATGAAGATATTTTACCTTAGATTTTTTTAAAAATATGATTGATTTTATGATATTATTATTATTCCACGGCTTCTATTCTTGTTTTCATTAATTGTTTTTATTTTATTACTAAATTATTCTTTAAAATTGTTATAAAATTCACTCATAAATCATCAAATTCTAATATTTTTAGAAGTAGTTAAATTCAATGAACTAGAGGTAACTTGTTGAATATATTTTAGATAATATTATATCATGTTGTAAATATAAAATACACTATATAAAATAAAAAAATTTAAAAAATCATGACGAATTTTAATTATACTTATCTATTCTAAAAAAATAACATATATAGTTCTAAACAAGGAAGTGAACATTTACCCTCACATTCTCAACATTTCTTAATTATGTTCTAATGTAATGCATAAAAAATTATGTTTATAATTGTGGTAAATAGACAAATTAACTTACTGATAATTTAGGATTATCAATTTTGATTTAAACTAGTTTTTTGCCTACATTTTAAACAGCATTATCATTTAACGATATTTTATAACTATTTTCAGATAACCTATAATATTATATTATTAAAAAATTTATATTTGTCAAAAAATATAAAAATATAATAATAAATATGATGAATGAAATTATTTGGTTATCCCTCCTAAGAGGGATTTTTTGACAATCCACATCTCTGTAGTCCAACCAATTATCTGTAGTTTCATAGAGGATTTGGGTTCCTTAATTGGAACCACTTTATCTTTTTTTATCATATTTATTTCCATTATGTGGATATACAAATAATAATTATTGTTAGTTTCCAACAATATTTAATTATGAAATATTTTTGTAATGTAGAGAAATAATTATAATGTATGAAGGTACTAGTAGTTCCTATTGCAGTAGGGTTTAATTTCATCTTATACCTCTTTAATAAATCATTCTATCTCTAATCGTATGTTTTTGTTATTTAACTTGTCATAGTTATAAGATTTTGGTTCTAATTCCAAAAACTGGAAATAAGGGGAAATAGTTTGATATTAAAGTGCTTTTAAATTAACTATATAATTCAAAATATTATAATTTCCCTCCATTACAAAATAACAAAGCTTATTCTCCAAATAGAAGGCTCCATGGAATACATGTTCTAGTTTTTTTAGTGGAAACTCTTGTTTTTTATAAAACTCATGGAAATATTACATAATTGATAGAGTCATGACTTATTCTTTTTTAAGATAACTCTACTACTGTATATATCCTAAATATACCAGATGTATAAAATATTTAAACTATTTATTTTATTATATTTTTTCTTTAAAATAATTTAATATCAATATTCAATTATCATCTTCAATAATATTATTAAAATAATTCTATCAAATTTATTAAAATTCATTTATTTTTTGATTATAAACATAATTAATTTTTTTCATTGGATTCAAATTATCTATATATATATATATATGATATTTTCAATTTTAAGGCAATAATTAATTTTCAAATAGGAAGAGTAACATTAATTATTAATCTAATTACCTAGATGTGGCACAAAGTTGAGGATTTTATTCTCATGGGTCCCTCATGGAACATTATTTTTCTAATGATGAATTCATCTATGTTTCATGCCACGATCATTTTCGATAAATCAAGTGTAGTATCTCCAAAAATCCCAATCAAATATTAGTATTTATTTATTATCATTAATATTTTAAGAAAAAATAATTTAATGTTTTTTTGTTTTTACTATTATGGAATGAAGTATAAAATAAATAAGTATAAAAAATTGATATAAATAATTGGGTAATGGGTCAATTGAATATGATGAAAACTTGGTTACATCACTGTAATTTTTTATTATCAATGGTTTATATACAATCTTAATCTATAGAATTCATCGATCACCACTCTAAAAAGGATTTTTTAAATAAGTGCACTTCTTGAAATAACCAAGTATCATTGTTCCTAGCCATCTTTTATAGTTTCATGTGATGTAAATTATACAATCATAGGAAATCCCTCACCCTTCACCCATTACAATGAAAAAATGTTCTTCCATTAAACAACACAAATCCAATTGTATGAATTCTAGAGTGTGACATGGTAAGGGAACATAATTTTTTTGAGATTACATGGGGATTTTAAAACTACTTATTGTATGTTAGAATACACATCACAATTCCAAGACAATTCCACTTCTCCATCTCAACATAGTAAGAATAGTAAATAAATAAAATGAAAGGGAAACCAGATAAACATATGTCTTTCCATGGGATCATACTTTTGTAAATTATACATTATTTTATCCATAAGCGATCACATTCAAAATAAAATGTTGGAACATAATAAATTAACAATAATGATACAAATCTGTATATAAAAAAATCAATAAAATATTACTGAAATTGTAGAATAAAATTATAAATCATTCATTATATGATTGGAGAATATCTCTTTAACTCACCCAACACCCTTAACAATGAAATTAAACCATGTTTCATAATTAATAGAGTTGTACCATATCCGTACAATTACCTCCTGATCATTCTTTATACCACTTCCAAGATATTTGGAGAATAATTATTACATTTCATTAAAGTTATAGTTGAAGTATAGTTCTAATAAATTAATTACCATTATATATACTAGTATAAACCCCATGTAAGTATATTAAGTGGTGTGTTTGATATCTCTTTCCATAAACATGATTTGGGGGTCATCTTCGGATTATGAAGTTGAGTTATATTCATGTGGTATAACTCTTCAATGAGTTAATGTTAATTATATACAATATAAAACCACTAGACACTATTGTTGATTGGGAAGATTTTTGTGGGATATAAGTGATGGACTGAAATTAAACACAATGTATAGAAGAATATACCCGACATTGTCATGATAGAACCTGATCATGTTTTTTATTTACTAATGTGTTGACAATTGATATTGTTTGATGAGGTTAATTTTGTTTACAACTATTATTTGGATCCTCAATGACTGTTGATCTATAAAAATAAAATATAAATCTATTTATTTAAATATTTTCAATTTAACAATATTGGTTGATTGATTCATAGAATTACACATCACTAAAAAATATATTAGTTGGTTACCCAAAACTTATATGGAATTTCAATGAACATGGGTAGTTTATTTCGTTGCATCATGACAACCACTACCATGTGAGGTGTAAATGATCCCACAAACATTTTAATCATCATCCAATAAATGGAAAACTAAAAAAGGGAACAAAACATTAATTTTAAACTCTTTAATCATCAGATATAAAAAATCATGTTTTTAGTGCATCATAATATATTCTATACAATGTGATTTAGATATTTTATATTATTTGCGACTGTTTTTTTAAAATTAATCAATGGAATCAAAAATTATTACCAAATCTGATCATATTAATTGATCAAATTCAACTTCATGATCTGACAATGCATCATTAATATAGTATTTATGAACCTTAATTCATTGTCTGTTAGCTTATTTATCATTTGGTTGGTGTAGAAGTGGTTTAATCTTTGGTTATAAACTAGTTAAACTCAGAAGACCTTTTATTTTGATGTCCTGATATAGGTACCACAGAAATTGTTAGACGTGGAGAATGAAAAATGGTCATAGAAGGATATATCATTCAAGGTCACAGCTAATCATCGTGGAAGATGATGATCGAAATGGGCTGTTTAGTGTGACACAAAGTCCTAAAGTTCATAAAAGAATGTTCATTAACAGAGATGCACTGAATTATATTTTAATAAACATGAAATTATTGTCCATATTTGGAATAATGGTGTGACATAATAACGATTTTACCCAAAATAGTGTTTTCAATGTAGAACTTCTTCATGAAATAACCAAATATAATTTTTTCAAGATATGATAAACATGGAAGGCCTGATGGGTCATTTTATATGATAGAGTTCAAAATAGTTCCACCATTGAAGTATTCCATGTATTGATTAATATTGTAACATGAGAAAATAATAATATCTATATATGTACACTGGATTCTTGAAGAAGATTGAGTCCTTTTCATAATTCCATTTTTTGATATGAATATTACATTTAATATACATTCTATTTGGTCAAAATTTCAACTAATAAATCAAGTAATTAAAAATATTTTTTTATTAATTAATTTTCAATGAACAATTATTTAAATTATGGATTCTAAAAAAAACTAAATTCCTAATTTATGTGTAATTTTAAAAAATAATTTATTATAATATATAATTTTTTTTGTATAAATAGAATGTTAATGCTAAAAATAAATTGAGGAGTGAAATTAAAAATTCCAAAATTAATGAATTTCGTCATAGTTAAATAAAATATATGAATAATCAAGTAAAATAAAATAAAGATATTTTTCAATAATGTATCCTTTTCAAAACAGTGAGAAAATGAATTATTTAATAATTTTTAATATAAATTACAGGGTCATAATTATGAAATTAAATTTAAATTTCTGAAAATTTCAACTCACATCACATATTCCATTCTAAATTAATATCTATTTTTGAGATTTATTGATGTACATATCCTATCGTGGTTTATCGATTTATCTATTATGATATGTTTGAGATAAATGATTCCAATGTAATCTTAGGAAATTTAGAATCCTCACCCTCACCCACAAATACTAAATATGATTGAATATTTCACATAATGAGGTATCATGGAAAGTACACCATCAAGAAAGTATAATCTATGAATAAATAATGTCAACCCATGGGAGATTAATTTTATCGATTTGAGAATCCTAACTCTAAAAAAATTATATATATATTGTGATGACCCAGACTCTCTTGGTTCTTCCCTTTGCCAAAAGCCAGGTCCTAAAGGAGTGGCGTCTTGGTGAGACCAATCAGCGCGACTGATCGGTGGAACTGATCGGTGAGACCGATCGGTGAGACCGATCGGCGCGACAGATCGGTGAGACCGATCGGTGCGACCGATCGGTGCGACCGATCGGCGAGACCAATCGGAGAGACCGATCGGCATGACCAATCGGTGAGCCCGATCGGCGCGACCGATTGGTGAGACCGATCGGCATCACCTGGCCTTGTCGAGTTGTTTCCAGTAGCGCTCCTTTTGCGCAAATAGGGTTTTAAACCCTATTCGGACTCATCTTAGCGTGTTTTTAAGACCAATAACGTGCATAAGAGTTTAATTAAATACTTAATCAATTCATGAGTCTTCTTAAACCACCCGACCCCCCTTTTTTTGACGAGTGGAGCAGCGTGGTCAACCCATGACCCCCGCGCCTTACGCGGTTTCGCGTTTTCACCTCCACCGTCCTCGGCTCTTATAAACTAAGGGTTAGCCGTGGTTTCTCTTTTACTCGATCGTGGATTTTCAAAAACAGCTTCTGGTGCATCCGGCCTGCCGCATCGTTATCCGTAAAGTTCCGCGCCCCCGGCCTAAACGTCGATCACCTATCAACAAGTAGGGAAATTTTCCTTCCCCTCTCTCTTTTGTGTATCATGCGGGGTGGGCATGCTGTTGTTTCTGTAGAACTGGTTGGACAGAACTTAATGAAGATAATGAATGAATTATATAAAGAAAGAGAGGGTGGCTGTGATTGTTGATGATACCTTATATTTTGATGTTGTTTCTTCTATGACCATCTTGCTGAGTTGTGCTGGCTTATGCCTCCAGAAAATCGAGGCCGTTGGTGGTCGTTGTTTGTCCACTAATGAACCCTGTAAATATTTTAAATGGCATGTTTGTGGTTGTAAACTCTTGCGGTGAAAAGTGAAATGGTTAATCACGTATATCCAGCTGAATAAATTGAAAGCACCAGGATCAACCCTTCTATGATAACTCCCGGTTAGAACACACGGAATTTGAATCATGGAGTGTGTTAAGTCGTTTAAATCTGAAAATACTGGCAAGGCCTTGCTTGTGTTTGTGGTGGTAGTTGGTTGTTTTCCTTTCGGGCCGATTTCTGGAGATGTGGGAGGGGAAGGGATCTCCTGTAGGTATGGATTCGGTGGTTGTGAGTTTTAAGACTGGGTGGATACTTGTTTATATCACGAATTGGGTTGGAATCCTCTGTTGCAGAGAACTGGGTGTTGGGGTCATGGTTTTTTCTTGATTGTTTACATTCCTGGACTTATGCCTATTCCTACTAGTTTTCCAGTAGTGCTTGAACTTAATTAAAAATTTTCATTGAACTTGAAACAAGAATGGGACAGATGGGCTTTGTTGGCGAGAGTCGTGACTTGTGACTTGAACGCAGTGGTGTTGTGTTCTGTAGGCTGTCTGAAGAAAAACATAGCTCGGGTGAGTACTTGTTACCTATATATAAATACTTGTAGCTATGTGTTTCTTATTCTCTCCCCACCCAAGTTGAGAACTTAGTGCTGAACACCCCCATTTCATGGGGGAGGGTGTTTTTCCCAACACTATTCTTAGTGGCTGGTTATTAGCTCCTTTTCTGATCCCTTTTCCGGATAGCCCAAGTATCTTCGGGCAGGCTGTGATGGCCTGAGGTCCATTATTAGCCCAAGAACCTTTGGGCGGGGTAGTGTGGTGGATGGCCAGGTGTGTGCGGCAGGTGGTTTCCAAAGTGTCTTCGAGATGAGGCCCAGGTGTCTTCAGGCATGGCAGTGGATCCTCTATCCCAGGTGTCTTCGGGCGTCGTGGTAGTTGTTCAAGTCTAGGTGTTTGCAGGCATGGTTACATGTGATAGTTGTGGCACAGGTGTGTGCGGGCGGGATTCAGCAGTGGGACTGCGTACAGTAGTGGCCCAAGTGTTTGCGGGTGGGATTTCAGCAGTGGGACTGCCTGTGGATGTGGCCCAGGTGTGTGTGGGCGGGTGTGGCAGTGGGACTGCGGTGAGAATGGCGGGATTGGTCTGATGCATAGGATGTCTCAATAACCAGTGGTAAAGTGGCGCGGGGTACCCAAACATCGATGCGCTCTTATTATATATATTACTTGACTTGCGTTATTTGGGGAGTCTGCCTTGGTGAGGCCTAGGGTGGATAGATTACCTTGATAGGTGTTTAGTTTACTCCTTTTCACACAGGACTTTAGTACGTTCCCCCACTTGTGCACGAGAGTCTTTGGGTTTCCATACTGAATGTACTTGTATGCTCACCCTACGTATATAAAATTGCTTTCAGGTTTCCAGGAGGGCTTCGAGGATCACGCAGGACATTACTAGCTCGGATCCTTGGAGCAGTTGTAGTTGTCGTTTTTCTTTCTTTGGTACTTATCTTTGTAGACACCTTTTGCACTTTGTGGATTTTACTTTTGAAACATGATTGTGGGAATGGTTTACTTTTGGCTTTACTTTTCTTCTACCTTGGTGTTTTTGGGTTTTCTTCTCCTTATCTCTCGATCCTATAAAATAAAAAGGGTAATGCCTTCCATTTGTGAGAAATTTCTACACCCTTGGTGCTAGTCGCCACTACGGGACCTATAGAAGGTGGGTTTCGGGGGTCATTATCTCTCCTTCAACTTAATGAAGGAAGGGACTGTCAATCTTCTGACCCTTCCCTCCTTTTGGTGAAGGCGGGTCGTGACAGAATGGTATTAGAGGGAGGTTGAGAGATAGGATGGAGTCTGGAGATAGGCATAGTGAGGATTGCATGGGATGGTAAGGAAACAGTGTTGGGTGACCTTGGTGCGTGAATTAGGCTAGCGAAGACCAGCTAGGACATGAGATTTTAGGCCCCCCGTGATCCAATGCAAGGAATCTGGACCTACCGAACGACCAAGTGAGGCCACACTGATTGCAGGGTAGAGACCCTAGGAAAGTTACATGCATCATAATAACTTGTCTTCTTGTGTTTCGGGGATGTCTTGGGAATTTAGAATAAACAAATATTTAAGATGTTTTAAGAACGATATTCTGCACTACTTGGGCTTAGGCATTCCTTGTTTACCTTGCAGCTATGGAACCTGGAAGGCGACCACGTGTGGTACAGGCGATCGAGGCCCCGGAGACTACTTTGGCCAATCGGCAGAGAGCTGATCGAGAGGAAGAGGATGACCAGTTGTAGAAGTCTCTTCGAGCCTTCCAGCGACAGGCCCTCGAGAAGTATGAGGGCAGTTCCTCCGATATGAAGACAGAAGGCTGGCTAGAGGAGCTAGTTATAGCCTTCGGCCTGATTCGGGCCCCGACCGAGTACTGGGTTCCTCTGTCCGTTAGCCAGATGTGGGGAGCGACACGTCAGTGGTGGATGCTTTACCTGGGGGAGAAGAGAGAGTCTGAGGTGGCTTGGGTGGATTTCGAGAAGGAGTTCCGGGCGGAATTCCTCTCCTCGATGATGAAGGTAGAAAAGAGGCAGGAACTACTCTCCCTCCAGTAGGGGAGTATGTCTGTGAGGGAGATAGGGATCAAGTTCAAGGGCCTCCTACATTTTTCTCCGGACCTCTTTCCCAACGAGGATTCTCGGGCAAGACATTTGGAGGAGGCACTACGACCCTCCCTCCAGTATGCTGTTACCCCCTTTACCCTGCCGACATACTTGGAGGTCCAGAAGAAGGCCGAAGTGGTGGAGCGGATGGATGCACTAGGGGGAGTGTCACGAGATGGGATCCAGCTGGGACCATCGAAGGGGAAGGCCATCAGCACCAGGCCTCCAGCGTCAGGACCCTCCAGGTTCCGACCCGCAGGGAGCAGGCCGCATCAGTTTCAGTTTCGATCCCCCGTCCCTTGCCCTTTTCCTACAGGCTCAGGACTGTGGTGCTTCATCTCTGGGAGCCCTAGGCATCTCCAGAGTTAGTTCCCCGACCGAGTGCAGTACAGTAGTGGTAGTCATCCCCAGCACCCGCCCCAGCAGCAGCTTCTAGCCAGACCTTTCCAGCAGCAGCAGCAGGGACAGCGAGCTCCTGCCCCTCCGATGGCAGACGCAGGAGGAGGAGGCTGACCTCAGGGTGCTCCACAGGGACCTCGACTAGGGTGTGGTCGGGGAGGTGGCCGACAGCCGAGGGGCAGGGGAGATGGGCGTGGATAGTTTCACGCTGCAGAGGAAGCTGTTCCAGTAGGGCCAGAGGTTGTTCGAGGTACGATCAGTCTGTTTAGCACTCTTGCTTATGCTTTGTTCGATACCGGAGCTTCCCACTCTTTCGTTGCACCCAGTCTAGCCTGTTCCTTGGGTCTAGATGCTGAGAGATTTACAGTGCCCTTGGTGTTGAGCGCACCAGTTGGAGGTCAGACCAACTTGTTGTTCATTTGTCGGGGATGTAGACTGATGTTAGGGCCACATCAGTCGGTTAGGGATCTTCTTCTGCTACAGATTCAGCCATATGATTTCATCCTAGGCATCAACTGGATATTTTCTGTGTGCACCGTCATCGACTGTTTTCAAAGAAGGGTGGTGTTCTCAGACTTGGACAGCCGGTGTGATACATTCACCGGCGAGCGGAGCAGTCCGAAGGGAAACCGGAGAGAGGAGCCTCTCCTATCCTTGTTGACCGAGCTGACAGTGGAATCAGTAGATACTGAAATGGTGGAAGTTCCCGAGATCAACCGTGAGTTTATGGACATCTTTCCTGAGAAGGTGATGACTCTACCCCCTCGACGTGATATCGAGTTCGGGATAGACCTACAGCCCGGCGCTCATCCAATCTCGATGGCTCCTTACCGGATGGCACCTTCGGAGCTACGGGAGTTACAGATACAGATTGATGATCTAATGAAGAGGGGTTATGTTCGTTCGAGTGTGTCACCGTGGGGTGCTCCGGTCTTGTTTGTAAAGAAGGCAGATTGTGGTCTTAGTTTGTGCATAGACTACAGGGGGTTGAATTAGGCGATGATCAAGAATCGCTACCCTCTCCCAAGGATAGATGATCTTTTTGACCATATGAAAGGGGCTGGATGGTTCTCGAAGATCGACCTGTGGTCTGGTTACCACCAGCTATGGGTGAAAGAGAGCGACGTCTCGAAGACATCGTTCAGGTGCAGGTATGGAAACTTCGATTTTGTAGTCATGCCCTTCGGTGTTACAAACGCCCCGGCTGTGTTCATGGGGATTATGAACTCCATCTTCCGGGAGTACCTGGATCGGGTTGTGGTTGTGTTCATCGACGATATCGTGGTCTACTCTAGATCAGAGGAGGACCATGCTGAGCACCTGAGGACATTTTTGGAGGTCCTCCAATAGCACCAGCTCTAAGCGAAGTTGTCAAAATGCAAGTTCTGGACACGAGAAGTGCACTTCCTCAGGCACGTAGTGTCTGAGCAGGGGGTAGCGGTCGACCCATCAAAGGTTGAGGCAGTTGTTTCTTGGGCAGCACCCAAGAATGTGGAAGAAGTCCAAAGTTTCCTCAGGCTGGCGGGTTACTACCGGAGATTCGTACCTAACATCTCCCGAGTTGCAGCCCCTTTGACGGCTCTGACCAAGAAGGACCAGGATTTCGTATAGAGTGAGTAGTGCCATTCATCCTTCAGCTATCTGAAGGAGAAGTTGGTCAGTTCCCCAGTGTTGATATTACTAGAAGAAGGGGCGACTTCTGAGGTGTTCTGTGATGCTTCGGGACAGGGCCTGGGATGAGTGTTGATGCAGCGACAAGGGGTTATCTATTATGGGTCCAGGAAGATGCGTTCCCATGAGCTTAATTACGCCACCCACGACCTAGAGCTTGCAGCTGTCGTTTTTGTGCTAAAGTTATGGCAGAACTACCTCATCGGGGAACGCTTTGTGGTATTCACGGATCACAAAATCTTGAGGTATATCTTCTCTCAGTGGGACATAAACTTGCGATAGCGGAGATGGGTGGAGTTCCTCCAGTATTACGACTTTGATATCTCTTATACTGAGGGCAAGGGAAATGTGGTGGCCGATGCCTTAAGCAAGAGGACACAGAAGGATGCGGTCCGAGAGTCGGCGGACTCCTGGAAGGAAATGGAAGAGTTGGCTGCCTTACACCTGGATGCGACGATGGATAGCGGTAGAGGCTGCCTATATCAGATGACAATGCAGTCATCCCTGTTTCAGCAGGTGGAGAAGTCTCAGTGGGGAGACCTAGAGTGTGAAGTGATGTGTGACCAAGTTGACCATTGCAATGCTCCGTAGGGATGGAAAGAGGATGGTCAGAACCGGATGCTTTTCCAGAAAAGGTTGTTTGTCCCGGAGGCGATGCGCGGAAACGTTCTCAGTGAGTTCAACAACTCACCCCTGGCGGTACACCCAGGAGTTTCCAAGATGTACCAGGGTTTGAAGAGGCAGTTTTGGTGGCCCGGAGTTAAGCGAGCAGTGGTAGAGTTTGTGGCCAAGTACATAGTGTGTCAGCAAGTGAAGGCTGAACACCGAGTTCCAGGCGGCCTACTACAGACCCTAGATGTCCCCGAGTGGAAGTGGGATGACATCTTAATGGATTTCTTCATAGGAATACCCAAGGCCCAAGGTGGGTACGACGCCATCTGGGTGGTAGTGGATAGGTTGACGAAATCGGCTCACTTTCTGGCGATCAGGGAGTCGAGTGTTGTGGATGCTTTGGCATGAAAGTACGTGGATGAGGTGGTGGGGTTGCATGGAGTTCCAAGGTCTATAGTCTCAGATAGGGATGCATGGTTTACCTCACTAGTCTGGAGATGATTGCAGCATGCGTTTGGCAACAAGTTGCGCCTTAGCACTGCTTTCCATCCCCAGACAGATGGAGAAACAGAGCGCACCATCCAATCCTTGGAGATTATGTTGCGAGCATGTGTTCCGGACTCAGGAAGATCGTGGGTGAAATACTTGCCTCTGGTAGAGTTTTCCTACAACAATAGCTACCACTCTACCGTTGGAATGGCCCCGTTTGAATCCTTGTACGGGAGGCCATTCCGTTCGCCTGTGTGTTGTACCGAAGTAGGAGAGGCATGCATCCTTGGTCTGGGGGTGGTGCAGAACACGACAGATAAGGTTCAGCTCATACGGGAAAGGATGAAGGCAGCCCAGGACCGACAGAAGTCGTATGCTGATACGAGGAGGAGGACCTTGGAGTTTGAGGTTAGGGACTACGTGTTCTTGAAGGTCTCCCCTCGGCATGGGCAGCGGAGGTTCGGTAATGGGAGTAAGCTTTCTCCCAGATTCATTGGACCCTTCCAAGTGTTGCAGCGGGTCGGCGAAGTGGCTTACCAGCTAGAATTGCCACCACCGCTACTAAGGATACATGATGTCTTTCATGTGTCCCAGCTCCATCGGTTTCTGCACAACGATTCACACGTCCTTGATTGGGGTGAGCTGGACATCGATGACGACGTGACCTTTGTGGAGAGACCAGTGGTGATTGAGGATCGCAATGAAAAGGTGCTTCACAGGCGAACCATTCCATTGGTTCACGTGATGTGGATACATGGTGGTCTTGAGGAGAGTACGTGGGAGAGGGAAGCACAGATGCGTACCCAGTACCCAGAGTTGTTTTAAGTTTTGTTCCTTGTTGTACCTGTTGTGATAGAATGTTTTGTCTTTTGGCTATGTAATGTACTGGTCTTCTTCCTCTGCTTGTGTGTGAAAACCCCCGGCTATGGGGAAGGAGAGAACCCGACCCCTAATCAAGACGCATTAATCCAGATGCGGTTAAACCCGTGCGGTAGATTCAGTGCCACCCAAAGAGGATAATATCATGACATGGGGGAGGAGACTCCCCAACCCACATGCCCGGGCAGTTTGTCATGATATGTTTCTTAGTTCGTGACAGGAAGGTGTTCTTAGTTAACGATGAGGTTCACTCTTGAGAGGTATCTTTTGGGGCAGTTGTTCGGACCCTCCCTTCCCTTCTGGGTTATTTAAATTCTCAAGGACGAGAATAGTTTGACAGGTACCTGATGTGATGACCCAGACACTCTTGGTTCTTCCCTTTTCCAAAATCCGGGTCCTAAAGGAGTGGCATCTCGGTGAGACCGATCGGAGTGACCGATAGGTGAGACCGATTAGTGAGATCGATTGGTCCGACCGATCGGCGCGACCGATCGGTGAGACCGATCAGTGCGACTAATCGGTGAGCCCGATCGGCGTCACCCGGCCTTGTCGAGTTATTTCCAGTAGCGCTCCTTTTGTGCAAATAGGGTTTTAAACCCTATTCTGACTCATCTATGCATCTTTTTTAAGACCACTAACGTGCATTAGAATTTTAATTAAATACTTAATCAATTCATGAGTCGGCTTAAACCACCCGACCCCCCTTTCTGTGACGAGTGGAGCCGTGTGGTCAACCCACGACCCCCGCGCCTTACGCGGTTTCGCGTTTTCACCTCAACCATCCTCGACTCTTATAAACTAAGGGTTAGATGTGGTTTCTCTTTTCCTCGATCATGGATTTTCACAAACAGCTTCTGGTGCATCGGGCCCGCTGCATCGTTATCCGTAAAGTTCCGCGCCCCCAGCCTAAACGTCGATCATCTATCAACAAGTAGGGAAATTATCCTTCACGTCTCTCTTTTGTGTATCATGCGGGGTGGGCGTGCTTTTGTTTCTGTAGAACTGGTTGGACCGAACTTAATAAAGATAATGAATGAATTCTATAAAGAAAGAGAGGGGGGATGTGATTGTTTATGCTGCCTTATATTTTGATGTTGTTTCTTCTACGACCATCTTGTTGAGTTGTGCTGGCTTATGCCTCCTGAAAATCGAGGTCGTTGGGGGTCGTTGTTTGTGCACTAATGAACCCTACTGATGTTTTAAATGGCCTGTTTGTGGTTGTAAACTCCTGATGTGAAAAGTGAATTGGTTAATCACGTATATCCGGCTGAATAAATTGAAAGCACCAGGATCAACCCTTTTGTGATAACTCCCAGTTAGAACACACGGAATTTGAATCATGGAGTGTGTTAAGTCGTTTAAATCTGAAAATACTGGCAAGGCCCTACTTGTGTTGGTGGTGGTAGTTGGTTGTTTTCCTTTCGGGCTGATTGCTAGAGATGTGGGAGGGGATTGGATCCCCTGTTCTTTTATTCTCTTGGTGGTTGTGTGAATTTGGGGGATGGGATCTCCTGTTGGTATGGATTCAGTGGTTGTGAGTTTTAAGACCAGGTGGATACTTGTTTATATCACTAATTGGGGTGGAATCCTCTGTTGTTGAGAACCAGGTGTGGGCGTTATGGTTGTTGCTTGATTGTTTACCTTCCTGGACATATGCCTATGCCTACTAGTTTCCCAGTAGTGCTTGAAATTAATTAAACATTTTCATTGAACATGAAACAAGAATGGGACAGATGGGCTTTGTTGGCGAGAGTCATGAATTGTTACTTGAACGCAGTGGTGTTGTGTTCTGTAAGCTGTCTGAAGAAAAACCTAGCTCGGGTGAGTGCCTGTTACATATATATATATATACTTTTAGCTTTTTGTTTCTTATTTGCGCCCCACCCAAGTTGAGCACTTAGTGCCGAACACCCACATTTCATGGAGGAGGGTGTTTTCTCCAACACTATTCTTAGTGGCTGGTTATTAGCTCCATTTCTGCTCCCTTTCCCGGATAGCCCAAGTATCTCCGGGTAGGCTGTGATGGAATGAGGTCCATTATTAGACCAAGAACCTTCGGGCGGGGTAGTGTAGTGGTTGGCCAGGTGTGTGCGGCAGGTGGTTTCCCAAGTGTCTTCAGGATGAGTCCCAGGTGTCTTCAGGCATGGTAGTGGATACTTTATCCTAGGTGTCTTCGGGCATGGTGGTGGTTGTTCTGGCCTAGGTGTTTGCAGGCATGGTTACATGTGACAGTTGTGGCCCAGGTGTGTGTGGGCGGGATTCAGCAGTGGGACTGCGTACAGTTGTGTCCCAAGTGTGTGCGAGCGGGATTTCAGTAGTGGGACTGTGTGTGGTTGTGGCCCAGGTGTGTGTAGGCGGGTGTGGC
This sequence comes from Viscum album, assembly GCA_963277665.1. Taxonomy (NCBI): domain Eukaryota; kingdom Viridiplantae; phylum Streptophyta; class Magnoliopsida; order Santalales; family Viscaceae; genus Viscum; species Viscum album. The sequence goes on along the minus strand of OY728147.1, from coordinate 1,814,110,657 downwards.
GGTGGGACTGCGGTGAGAATGGCGGAATTGGTCCGATGCGTAGGATGTCTCAATAACTAGTGGGAAAGTGGCACGGGGAACCCAAACATCGATGTGCTCTTATTATATATATTACTTGACTTGAATTATTTGGGGATTGTGCCTTGGTGAGGCCTGGGTGGATAGTTTACCTTGATAGGTGTTTAGTTTACTCCTTTTCTCACGGGACTTTAGTAAGTTCCCCCACTTGTGCACGAGAGTCTTTGGTTTTCCCTATTGTGTGTACTTGTATTCTCACCCTACGTATATAAAATTGCTTTCAGGTTTCCTGGAGGGCTTCGGGGATCACTCAAGACCTTACTAGTATGGATCCTTGGAGCAGTTGCAGTTGTCGTTTTTTGTTCTTTGGTACTTACCTTTGTAGACACCTTTTTCACTTTGTGGCTTTTACTTTTGTAACATTCATGTGGGAATGGTTTACTTTTGGCTTTACTTTTCTTTTAATTTGGTGTTTTTGGGTTTTCTTCTCCTTCACTCTTGATCCTATAAAATAAAAAGGGTAATGCCTTCGATTTCTGAGAATTTCTTATACCCTTGGTGCTAGTCTCCACTCCGGAACCTATTGAAGGTGGGTTTCAGGGGTCATTATCTCTCCTTCAACTTAAAGAAGGAAGGGCCTGACAATCTGCTGACCCTTCCCTCCTTTTGGTGAAGGCTGGTCGTGACATATATATATATATATATATGAAACTTTCATATGACCCTTGTTAGATGAATTAAATGGAGAGGTACCCAATTTTTTAGGAATGTGTTCTATTCTTGAGTGTCTTGAGATCATAAAATATTTGTCAAACTCATCCACAAAATCGAAAGGAATGGATATATATATATTTTGGTGGTATGTGCTAGAGTATGTAGTTTTGATGAAAATATTGTGAACCTCATTACATTATGTTTCATATAGTGTACGATGGAGACATACATAATATTAAAAAAACTATAAGAGATTCCTAACATTAATAATAATAGACATAAAATAGAAAAAAATATCCGGATTCATCAATAAAGGGTATTTAACATCCCAAGATAGAAAACATTATGAATGTATTAACAAAAATGAGTCATTTATTGGGACCATGAGTGGTCATCATATTATTAGGTAACTATATGAACTCTATCCTTGGATTGGTTCCCATTCCACATGGTATGAATCACTATAAGAATGCTAATCATGTTCTTATTTTATTGTTGATTTTGAGAATCTCAGGCTTGAGTTGCATGCCAGTATATTGTTTACAAATTCCCTTCAATTTACCTAGTGATGTACATACAGAAAGATATTTTCATGGATTTGATTCTCTTAAAATATGTTTTTTCATATCAAGGAGTTGATATTTAATATTAAACATTTATAAATAAATTAATTTTATTTTCTTTTCTGTGTAAAGATCATTGGTTTGAATTGGATGTTGTCGAATAATCAAATCATATATGATATTTCTTATTCAATTTTTTTATTAAAATATATATGGTGGAATAACATGCACGTTTTGGGATATCTTTCAATGTGTTGTTTTAAGTACATCTCAATTCAATTTTTACATATAATGTAATCTTGGATACATCTGATGGTGAGTAAGATCGTATAATTGTTGTCGTGAATCTTTTTAACTTCTATCCAAAATGAATGATTATAGTAAATCCACATGAAAAATGTTGGAAGGTAGTCACATTAACATTTTTCTCTTTAAATTGTCAGATGACACATATTATAGGAAGAAGTGACCCGTGGAAAAGATTCACAATGAAACTGGTGTTGATGATCATGTTGTAGATAATGAACACTATCAAATTGAGTGTGGAATTAATTTAATTTATATGTGTTAGTTTCCCCATTGGATTACCTAGGATATTAAATTTGAACCATCAATAGAATATTCTGATTTGAGTGTATGATATAAATAGTAGATTAATGCTTCATTGGATGAAATGTTTTAGTATATGAACTGGGTGTCTATTTTCTAGGGGCATAAAATAAATCTTATTAGTGTTTAACTCCCTTAATACCTTATTACACTTGACATGGAAATATATATATGGATATAAACAGAATTTATATTGAAATAACATGGTGTGTCTGGAATAGTCCCCTCAACTTGAAGAGAAAATAGAACATTTCATGTATGTTTCAAATTGACATGTGAGTACTGATACTCGACATGAATATGTCAATCATGAACATACACATAATGGTATTAAAATCATAAATGATTTGGAAGATTTTATTGAAACATTATATTATTGGAGGAAAATGGAAAAGCATTAGGGAATATTCTTCATTAGCAATGAAGAGTTACTAGAATGATGCTACTCAGGGAAAGAGGAATGATGTGGATGGTTTCTCCTCAATTCATTACAGATTTAATGAAAAATTAAAGATATCACTCATATTAATACAACCTTGGGAACTACACTTGTGACTATTGTTAATTGGAGGAGGCCACAAGCTATCTATTCCACATTTGTAATAGATGATTCATATTGGGACAGAGAATGCAAAGATTATAATGGTTTGGATTATGATATCTAAAGCATTTATATTCATTATTGATGGAAAACTATTATATATATTAGTGAATTCTTTTTTCGGGTTCCATATTTTAATTATATAACAAAAGGTTCGTGAGCACACCAATTTTCAACAATAATAATTGGGTAGTGATAGAGATAATATAAACATAGGTGGAGCGCAAGTGGAACATTTATGTACTAATGAATAATTTCATAATGTATAAAATAATGTTATCCAATCATATTAAACTGATATTAAGATCAGAGTTAAAATTGATGAGTGTAATATCCTCATTGATAAGAAAAATACAATATAGATTAAGTGAATTTTGTATTTATAACATGTTTATATTATATCCAATGTATATATAACTTGTTCAGAACAAGCTGATGGAAGTGATAATTGAGATTAAGAAATGAATGAAACATATGATCCAATTTAATTGAAATAGATATGGTATAATGTTTTCGACCACTAAATAAAATTTTTATCATAAACATTGTTTTTCACATATAATAATGTTTGAAGGAGGACAAGTGATTCAATAGAGTAAAACATAGATATGAAAGACAGACACTTGGTTTAAGGAAATAAATGTGAATGAAATATTTGAATCATATTTATATATGGTGAAAATTTGACATTTCATCGATATAATATTGAAATTTAAATTCATGATATTCTAGATGAATTTTATGTTATCATTTGTAAGTATATTTGTAGAATAATTGGCATACATTGAATAGTGATATGGTTTTATTAAACAAAATGGTGGAAATCAACATTTTTTACTGAAGAATGTATTTTGTAAGAAACATAATACACAATGGATATGGTATTCTAGAATGGATCAATATTTAAAGAATATCTTATTCCAACTTGGACCACAAGATTATGATATCTATATTAATAACATGGTAGATCTAACAATAATGATTTTTTACTATGTTGATTGTTTATTCAATGTTGGATTGATGTAAAAATAGTGTATTTGATTAATAGAATTCATTAAATATGATTTTTTTTAAATTTAAATCACTACAGAAGTGATATATTTCCAAGATTTTCATGTTATATATATATATGGGATGAAATAGTCATCTCTCAATATAACTATACTAATGATTTATAGAAAAGATTTATAATAGAATATTTCAATGATTGAAAACATTTATAGCCTCCCGAATTATACTATGAATTTATTGATATGGGATAGTGTCCAATGCAGCAAAATATAGGAATAAAACCGGGACATTATTTTATATAATAGTTAAAGGACATGATATTGTTTGTCTACTTTACATGTTATTAGGTTTAAAGGTAATAATTCATAATGTAAAATGTAACTGCTGATATACATACTCTAGTATATCAACGTAATGATGTTTTTGAATTTTTTTTGTTTTAACATTAGTATAATTTTTATTGGGATTTATATAATTATATTTTTCTAGTAGAATAGTTAATAGAATGTCCTTAGTGGGTTGTGCATTTTTTCATGATGGATTTCTTTTATATTTGATGAGAATGAAACAAGATAGATTTTCATAGACCACTAAAAAATATGAGAATATTTTGGACACTAAATCTTGTTTAGAATTATTATATATCAACAACATGCTTGAATATAAGGAAGATGAAGTTAATATTTTGACCAAGATCCATTTTTTTTAATTTATGTGTTATACTTTATTATGAAAATATTTTTTACCAACCATGGAAGAGGAAAATTGAAATCATGTGTCATTAAATAAAAGAAAAAATGGATCATGTGTTTGTGAAATCATAGTATTTGTCTATTATATGTTATATATTGTATAATATAAAATTTTTCTTTCCTCAGTAAACATTTTTATAGTCATCTACTTCCTCTTGGTGACTCTTTTACCCTACACACATAAAAAAGTGTGGATTTAGAATACCCCAACCAATTTACGTGATAAAATACCCATTATTTGAAAAAATATTCATTTCACAATTACAAATCACAATGTATGGGAATTTGGGAACGTTTAAAAAGAATTGTAATTTTTTTTCATGATTGGGGGATGTGATTTTTCTCAGCAATTAATGGGAAGAGTATTGTAGATAAAGGGTGAGATCGCTTCTCTGTTGAATCAGTTGGTGAATAAATATATAAGGGGTATTTTAATAAACATCATGAAAATGAATCTATTATTTAATTACATAAAAATTAATATGTAACACATTACGTTTTTAAGAATCATTTTTTCGAAAATAAATTTAATTTCTCCGATTGCTAAAAATATACACAACACCACTTTTTAACAAAACATGATATACTATAAATATTTTTATTTCAACATGATTTTTATAATCTATCCAATATTAAAGGTGTTATGAATATTGAAAAAAATTAAAAATAATTTTAATGGTTTTATATAAATAAAACATCTTGACAAAAATAATTAAATTTTTTGTTAATTATATTTTCATTCAAAATAATTTTTCTCTTAAAATTAGATTTTTTATCTGTTTATGAAAAATCATAAATAAATTTTTAAAAATATATGATAAAATATATTCATATGAATTTTATTTAAATTTTCTCAGAAATAATGAATAATATTCTTATGGTTTATTTTTTAGAATTTTTCAAAAAGATAAATTTTTAATGAAAAGGGGAGAATACAATTTTTTTTAAAAAAATATTTTTTTTTCATAATGATTTTGCAATTTTCCATCTATAATAAAATTTTTAATATTAAAATTTGATAATTTTTTAATTAAGTAATTATCGTTTATTTTAATAAAATAAATATTGTTGTTCGACTGTTAAAAATTCAATCCATATGTTACCATTCCCATTGAAAAAACATGACTTCTCATCTCTATTAGTTTAATATTATATTAAAATTATCTTATTATATGAATGAAATTTGTATAAATATATTGGACATTTGGATTAAGGTTAATAAATAATTTATTAATTGTTAAAAATTATATTTAAAAAACATAACAATAAACATTGTGAAAATAAATATCCACTCTTACATTTAAAACATCATTAGAGAGAGTTAATATTAAATTATAATTTGTAAAAAAACATTCAAATTTTTCTAAATAAAATTATATTTACATATTTAGGTAGTAAAGAATCTATAGTTTTTTAATTATCCATTTTAATGATTTTTTTATATTTGAAACAAGATTATAAAATTTTCTTTTCAAAAATTCCAAGTGTGTCTCTCCACCAGTTATAAATGAGAACCCACTATTTCTCCCCTTCACAATTAAAAAACCCATTGGTAATTCCAAAACTAGTCTAAATTCATTCCATATTACCCTAAAACATCATTTAGGCATTATTTTTATTAGGAAACCTCCTATAAATATTTTTTTATTTATCCTAATGAGGTTGTTTGGATAATAGAAATCATACTTTACTGAGTGTTTTTTTTCTTATTAACCATATTAAAATATTCATAATCTCTGATGATTAAATAAAATATTTTTCTCTGATATATTGATATATTTTTATGGTAATGTAATATCAAACATATATTTCATCTTCCAGGAAATGGAATATAATCTTGTTGATGTTGTGTATGATAGAAAATGGTCCAACGAAACTATGTAATCATTTTTCAAGCACATACACTATTGGAAATAAATATTTTTAGATATAATATATATATATATGATATTAATAACATATTAATACTTATATAATTATAATATACAATATATATTCTTAAATTTTAGTCCTTTGTGATATTATAACGTACCTTGTGTGTATGGTGGACTATCGACTCACAAAACAATGTGATTCAAATTTCATTTATGCATTACATGGATGGTAATGTGGATATACATATAGAATATATGTGATATATATTATATAAAATTTATACTTTAAAGGTAAAATATTATATATATATTTTTTCAATCCATACATTATGAAAATGGAATAAAATTTATGCGTAAGTATTGCATATCGTCTCTATGAATGGGGTAATTAATTTTCTATCTCTATTTTTTAATTAATATAAATAAATATAAAATAAAAATTTTGTATAAATTTATAATTTATACATTTCAATAAATATTTGGAACATGACCTATGTAATAAAGTCAAAAAACCAAATATCTATGAAAAATGAAGAAGTTATAACAAGATATTTTAATCTAACATGAAATTTTTTAGCAAACTTTTTTAAATGTTTTTAAATAAATATATTTTGGTATTATAAAAAAATTTATAATTAACAATAGTTAAATAATATACCAATATTTTTATACATATTTAATTAATATGTACAAACGATGTCTGGACTTATGGTAACCGAATTTTATCAATCTTTTCTATGTGGGTCACATGTCTACTACACCACATGTTTCTATTATATAGTGTATATACTAACAATAAATATATTTTTTCATTCATATCATTAAAATTATTGTATATTCCTACCCATATAATTTTATTTCTAAAATGGTGATAATGATTCAAAATATGTATTAGTGGTATAAGTTTTTTAGTTACATCCCAATTGTTTGTCAAGATTGTTTATGATTAATTTTAGGATGATGAGTTTGTGTGATATTTCTCTCAACAAAATCATTTATTTTATTCTAATATAGTTATTTTTATATGATACCATATTTAAATTTATTTTCCTCTAATTGTGTACATGAATGTCCAAAATAATGTTTTAATGAAAACTATCTATATTTCAATCTTCGACTAAAAACACCTTTTCATTTAGAACTATGTTTTATAAAAACGTTTCCATGAATGATTTTAATATTATATAATGATATTTTATTTTCATTTACTCCCAAAATTTAAATATTAGATAATGGTTAAATATTATTTTTCTCATCATTATATGGATGAGGTACCTTTTCATTTTTATAAAAAATGTGGATGGTATCAATGTTTTAACATATTCGACATGAATTGTAATTTCATCAATCATAACACAACATTGTTCCAAATCATAATTATCAATTTTCTAAGAATATATTGAAATTAAAATTTTATTTAGTATTTGTAAATTTTATGATTTTCAATAATATATTTATAATGTAAATGATATTTTCCTCGTTAATTATTGAATGGCCATTTTATGGAAGTTCTAATTGGCATCATGTAGAAAAATTGGTGCTATATATGTTCTACTAGTGAAATGTTCCAATTTCACTATCATTATTTTTTCACTTGGTAATTATTTATTATGATAGTGATATTTTAATGAATCCATTTCCTTTTTGATGGGTTATTCTATGATGAATAGATGAAATGATTATGAAATCCATTTCCATTTTATTGGGTATTCTGTTAATAAATGTTTTTGAAACCCATTTATCTTTTATTTTCTATGTTATGATAAATGTTTTATGATTTTATAGAATAAAAATTATTTTATTTGTATTATTAGTAGCACCTATATATACCTATAATGTATTTGATAATCATTTAGGCTCTATGATCCTGAAGGGTGCATGATAGGTTATCCCATGTTTGAAAAAGTTTGTACATAGGAGGTTATCTTTATTAAGAAAGAGGTATATTGGAAATTATATCAATCCAGAAACATTTAGGTACACTTGATATTATCCCAATCCAAGAATTGGATATAATAGAGCTCATCCAAATCCAAAAATGTAATGAATGGTTTAGTGGTAAGCCTTTGAGTATGATTTTTTATTATTATTTGTATTACAAAATTCAATTTATTATGAAAATTTTATTATATAATGGATTATATTATTTATTTACATTATTATTCATTTCTTAAAAAATATAATGATTTTGTAACTCCATGAGATTTTTGTAATTATATTTTCGATTCAATATAATCGTTTTGATATTTTTATTTTCCCACAACACTGAATATTTTTTTATATAAAATAACTTGATTTGGATTGAATTGTATAAAACCAAAAGTTAATACTACACTATATACAACATAATGTTTACCATTCACTACACACAACCTTGACATGGCTTGTGTCACACACATCATAGAGTTTCTATGAAACATCATTTTATTATATGAATTATTTAAAGAAGTTATTAATAATATATCTATTAAACATAGAAAAAATAATAGAAATAAATATCATTTAAATTTTATTATTAATAGATCATATAAATATGAAATATTGATAATTAAATATATAATTTTGGAAAAGTTTTTAAAATTTAAAAATACACTCTAATTAAATAAACTACTTTTTATGTCCTTCTATGAAGAACACTAAAATAAATTTTTTACACACCATGAAATTTAAATTAATAAAATAAAAAATAATATTTAATTATTAAAGATAAAATTATATTTGGTTGAACATTTATGGATATCCCTGTGAAACTATATTTTTGATTAATTTTTAATAATATATAATTATATTTCAAAATTAAAATATCATCTAGCTTATTTATAAAAAATAATTATATTTTACATTAAATTATATTTTACATTAAATTATAGTTTAAATTTGATTTAATGTATAAAAATATCAATTTTACATCCATTAATAAAATTGTGGATTCCAAATTAATTTTTATATTTAATTTATTTATAAAATATTAATGAACTCTAGAACATTCCCATGTTGAAAACACTCTTTCTCTCCATGACTGTTTGATCGATATTAAAAACAATTTTTACAGTTTTTGGTATTTAATATTGGTAAATGTACATAAATGGATTATTTAGTAAAATATTTATAGTCTAATAAGATCTAATTTATTTTTGAGAAAAATTAATAGTTAATGTGATTAATATTTATTATAAAAATTAAATTAAAATTAATCTCAACACGGGACTAAACCATTAACATATTGGCCAAAGTTGGCCATACAATTTTTCTAACACCAATTGGATGGATATATTTATTCCCTAAACATTACATTATTATTTTGGTTGGTTTTTTGATATCTTTTATACGTATAAAATTGGGTACACCAAACATGTTTTCAAAAGTTCCATGTGAGTCCCCTCTCATCCTAATAAAAGACCACAACCACTCCCCTTTATCAAAACTATAAAAATAGTTAATTTAATACAATACCTTCCAAAATAACTTCTCTTAATCCCTATATTACTCCACGAATCATTCCTTTTGTTAAAAATCCAAACAATTAAGCCCTTATGTGTAATCCAAAATGAGTTACCAAAGAAGAGTTAACATCATTCCCCAAACTTCATTCCATTTTTTTCTTTCTCCACTAACTCAATTAATCTTTATAAATTCATATATACTAGTCCTAATATAAATGTTATATGTATATTTTTTTTTGAAAAGGATTCAAATTACAATTACACACACATACATCTAATTTGTGATGAACTTACCATTCTTGTTTATGACAAACTACCACCTCATGAAACAATTTTTCACTTTTTTCCATTACCACAATTCATGATATTGTATTATGGTGTAGAATATATTTTTATATTATATATATGATATATATGATGTATTTATTATTCTTTAATTATTATATAATACATACCTTAATGATTTCATTTTTTTGTAAATACGATAATTTTATTTTTGTAAGTGTACACTATCACCAACTCATTGTGATGTGATTCATTCACAGAATACATTGAATGTATTTAGCATTTCTTTGGTGAAAATATAAGATAAATATGATATATTTAATTTAATATAATGATATATATATATATAAATTAATTTTCATCATTAAATATTTAAAATAAAAAAGAAACTCAATTGAAACATACTTACGACATACTATCTCCATGAAATGTGTACTCCATTTAATTAGTCTATGTTATATAAATTATTATTAAAAATTATATTCTGAAGAAAAATGATATTATATATTTATTTTTATTACCAAAATCAGGATATATATTGGAGGACAAAGAAATATGAAAAATTAAGAGACATTCAAAAAATAATTGAGATGTTAACCAATGTGAATCATTAACATGGAATTATAATTAAGTGTGTAATAAAAAGTTATAATCAAACCAAAAATGGTATTAGATATTAGAATATATTTATATAAAATATTTATATTAATCTTATATTTTTTACAAAAGATATTTTTAACAGCAAGAATTGTTTCAAGACATACGGTAACCGTTTTCTCATCTCACTTTTATTTCTATGAGTCATATGCCTTATTAACTTCTGATTTATTTAGTGTGGTTTATATATTACCCAAGAAAGATGTCTAATTTAATAATAATTAAAATTTTTTGTATTATAATATCTATTTTATGATATTTATTTCTTGGTTTTTATTTTCCAAAAGGTAGCAAATCAGTAAAATTAATTTTGGGTCAATTTTCCTACATTAATATACATGTCAGGTTATACACCTATATAAGGTCGGTATATACTATCCATTAACATATTATATCATGTATATATTTCCTTATTGATATTTTAATATTAATTTAATTCTATTCTAGTTTTTTTATTATGATTTAATCATACCAATGTAATAATTATTAATTGATACAATCTCATCATTTATTAGGATTTTTTACGCTTATAGAACCATTGACGATATCATATGATCCATCTCTCATGATCACTCAATATTTTTATTCTCCTATATTTATTCATGATATATTAATTTATTTTTAATATTTCCTCACTCATTAGAAATGAATATATTTTGGAAATTTCTTTTATAAAAATACCAATTTATCTCCCTCCCAAGTCAGGTATGTTTTTTTTTCATAATTATTTTTCTAAAATGGTTTTAAAAATGTATTATGTTTATATATTTATTTAGTTTTATTATACTTAAATTATAAGGGAATGTTTTTAAAAAATGATTACATGATTACTTATTAAAGAAATGGATTTCAAAGTGGTTTTTGGCTTCATTTATATGTTTTTAATGAAAATGATTTTCAAAATGGTTTCGAGTTTCTTTTATATATTTTCTAAGAGAATTGTTTTTAAAATTATATCAATACTTATATATATTTTTTCAAATTGCCATCAATGAAAATTATTTCTATGATTATTTATCGTTTAAATTATATTTTTAATGAATAATGTTTATTTTCTTCTTGAAAATATTGAAAGGAATATTTCAAAATTATTTTCTATTTATGATGACATCCATTAGTGTTACTAATGAACTTATGTGAAATAATACAATGGGTATATTCTTATTAATTATCTGAATTGTTTATATTTTTATGGAAAAATGTTTATGAAACATGTTTTTATTTCATGGGTTACATGTTTTGGAAACATATTCCTCTTCTATGGATTTTAATCAAATGAAGACAAATTCATTTCATAGGATATGAATTCCTTAAATGATTATGAAATATTTATTTTTCCTTAGGTTAATATATTATTACATGTTTTGAAAAAAATAATTATTTCATGGGTCATGATGTTATTCTTAGGAATCACATATCTTATTATGGGTCATAATTTGATTAATGTTTTCAATATTGTGAAATATGTATGAATAATTTAATTTTGATATGGGTAGGATGTACATGTTCCTCCAATTAATTCTGTAATGATTTATATCTTATATGACAATGATGGAAATTATGTTGAGGAGTATTATCTATAATGGGATTATGTGGAAACCTAATACCTTATGTAGAAAGACTAAAATTATAGATGGTGGTTTGTCCCCCTCAGTATGTATAGTCACCATGAAGATAGAATATGGAGAAACTAGATCCACTACGGGAATATGTGGATTCATAAACCAATATGGGAAGAAGGGGAAACTGAATCTCCTACAATGAATGGAATGTGACTAGGTGTGGTGGTGTGGTGTGTCCCACTGAGTAGTTTTGGACACCAAGAATATGGAAGATGGGGAAACATGATCTACAATGAGAAGATTGGGAAACATAGTTCACATTGGTAAGATGATTAAAGGTGATACCATATAAGAAAATTACACCAATTGGGGTTGATGGTGAGTCATACAAAATAGGTGTAGTCCCTATGAAATCACCTAATAAGTTAATAGTTAAATATAGCGATTTATAAGGAATAATATTTGTGATTTATGGGTAAGAAAAAATAACATGTCTTATTCCTATGTTATGCTTTAAATGATTATGATCTTGTTACCATTATGATTGATTTTTTCAGAAATATCAATTTCTATTTTAGTGTAATTTTTTATGATCTTTGATATGTATGGTATAATTATATAATGTCAAGATCTTGTTGTTCTAAACTTATATTCAAGCTATTCTTATGTATTTATTTTATATACCCTTTCTATAACATCGATGTCACCCCTTTCTTATGATACCATTCCCCTGGTTATTGATATGGTGATTTATTTATAATTACTAACTAAGAATATTTTCATCTTCGCTTCTATAAAATGGAAAACAATACCATCATTCAAGGGCACATTGGACAACCAACCACCAAACCAATTAATTGTTTTTCCATCACCGTCTATAATGGTTAGATTAAAATGATGTAATTTATATTTATATATAATCTTGATATGAAATTTTTCATTCAAAAAATATAATATATAATTTATATTCTTAACTTTCCATTCAAAACAAAATGTTATCTTCTTTCATGCGTACTTGTGTACAACAACTTTCACGAAATGATGTTATATATTTTTCACCACCACATCACATTGATGATTTATATATATGTATAATTAATTAAGTAATATGATACTAATTATATAATACTTATTCAGTAAAGATAAAATAATATATACATTTTTTCCATATTTTTCATTGTATAATGGAAACATTACACATGTATAAAAATGGCCTACCATCCTTATGATTGTAATAGAAATGATTTTTTATATCCATATTTATTTGATGGATATAAAATTATAATTATTATATAAAATTGATAATTATTTTAACAATATTATTCTTTATATGATTTAATGATGACAAATTTTACAATATTCATCCAACCAAATTCATTTTGTTCAAATTAACTGAATATTATTAGAACATCTGATATGAAAATAATTTATTATGTTATTGTTATGACATTCTAATTAGTGAGGTAAAAGATATTATAAACATGAAATGACTCCAAATAATTTAAATAAATAACCCAATTTTATGATTCTATATGATAATTGACACACATGACAAGTCACACTTAAGGTAATGGATTACTGTTTTAAAAATCCACTAAATCAATTTCCCATTAATCTATATTTTACATCAAAATCTATATTTTAAAAATTATTTCGTAGATTTATATATTTTTATATATTTCAATTATAATATAAACAATATGTTTCATTTCAATTTATTCCAATTTTTTAAAAAATAATTTTTATGGAATCATATAATTTATTATACCAAAAGATAGGAACGAATGTTATATTTTAATGTATAGGTCACCAATGAGTTTACCTGCTAACATGTATGTTATTTATTTTATTCCATTACAAGAATTAAATTTTTATTAAAATTAAAAACATCCTTTCTTTTGTGCCTGCTTTAAGAATGGATTTTAAAATTAAAATGATTTATAATTATATGAAAATGGTTTCCTATGGGTCTAAAAGAAATTTTTATTATGCATTCTATTAGGTAATCTATTCAGGTTCATTATTATTTTCAATGAGGATGGGTGGAACTGTAGAATCCAATGGTGGGATACCCCATTATATCTCATTAATTAAAAGTATAATATTATTTTTTAATCGAATTAAGGTAATCTAATGATATTATAGAATTATACTACTATTGTTATTCCATGTGAAATTTTGATGGTTATTAGATATGTTACTATGTGGCTTACTTCATAAGTATGAGTGTTATGAATAGGATTCATCTTGTTACATATATAATTTATCTATGTATTCTATAGTTTTTATGAAAATCCTATTATTTGAATATGTAGTATAAATTATATGCAATTTGTTAATTTTTAAAAGAATAACATTGGGAGATATTAAATAAGGCTTTTTCATGATTTCTATTAAACCATTATTAGTTTTATTTTTCTCTTAGGATATCACATAACTATTTTAATGAAAATAAATTAGAGTAGAATTTAATTTATCGTAACACCCTAAGGATTTTAAAATATATTTAATATAGAACAAAATAAATTAAATACTAAGTCTCTATAAAACATACTTATTTAATGGATATAGTCATAACATAGCTGTTAAACTAAAATTTTATACTTATATTCTTTGAATTTCAAAAAACTGAAATACATAGTTTCAATCAGTAAGATAATTTTAATCTGTTAGGATCAATGAAATTCTTGGTGAATAGTATCTTTATCTTATAAATAGTAATAATTCCCTAATGAATATTAAAATGTTATAATTAGTAGTAAATCATACCAATGAATATTATCTTCACCTAAGAATTTGTAAATAAAATTTGGGCATCATTTAAATGACTTTATGAACATTATATTTGTTTTGGTATTTTTATAGTCATTAATATTAAATTTCGAATTTTTTATGAATTTAACAATTTAAATTAAATTATATTTTCATTAAATGTAATTATAATTTAATATTATGTTTTCTTATGGTTATAAGACATATTCACAAGACCCTGATTAATATTTCAAGTAGTTAAAACATCAGTTATAGTTCAAAAATTTAAATTTTTTGAATACATTATGATTTTATTTAAAAATTAAATTGATCGTACATAGAAATTTATAATGATAAATTTGAGTTTATTTTTTAATTTTACACATCCAAAAATTGTTGGGGTGTTTTTTTGGGATTTTTCTGAAATAATAGATCATTTAGAGAATATTATATTTTATTATTTACTAACTATGCTAAATAATTGAGATTCTGCATCATGGTTGAGTCATGCATGATGTAAATTGTCATTGGTTCGAGCTCACATGCAATTATTAGTGTATTTGATCAAAAGAACAATCAATTTTCCTTTTCATGTGGCAAATAATAAAATAATGAATAAATTAATTGGAAACCCCTCCTATCCTCAACTATAAATAACACATCTCACCCCTATTCCTCCCAATCCCCCATGACTTGAGAATTATCTAATTTAAGCACAATACACCTCCCAATTTACATGCACTCATCTAATAACTTCTTGTCTCGTCGAAAGGCCAAAGAAAAAGACCTTGAAAAGGATCTCAATGAGAATATGTCAATAAGTAAAAATCCTCTTTTATTTTCTTTTCAATTCTATTTATTTTGTTATACACTCATAACCTGTCATATCCAAG
This sequence comes from Viscum album, assembly GCA_963277665.1. NCBI lineage: Eukaryota > Viridiplantae > Streptophyta > Magnoliopsida > Santalales > Viscaceae > Viscum > Viscum album. The sequence goes on along the minus strand of OY728147.1, from coordinate 1,814,094,924 downwards.
AGGCATAAAAATATCATTTATCTTATATATACTATAATTTTATCATTATTATGAAAAAATAACCTTCATACTTCATTCTTCCCCCTCTAATTATGTGAAAATATCATCCACGATGAGTCAATTTACCGACACCATGAACGATGTATATTCGATTTCCGTGAATTCCATGAAATCTATTTATGAATCTATTATAATGGTTGAGACATATTTTAAGGTGTTTGATAAAACCAATTTTATGTTCTAGAATTAACATATATATATATATAATATTATGTTATATAATGTAACTAGTATGTGAATATCGAAGAACTGCCAAAATGATCTAAATGAATATCCTTAATGTTTTATCTAATGATTCATCATTGTATTTCGAAAAACTATTAATGGTATCATTTAATATTCTATATCATTATTAATAATTCAACTTCTTTATTTTCTCTTCAATTCAAAAAAAAATCCGTTACCTACATACTATGGAAATCATGCAAATAATGAACCTGAAACTATGAAATGAAAAAAATATTATTAATAAATGGGATGAATGATGTCATAAAATTATCATATAAGTTGTTAAAAATATAAATATGTTTATGTAAAATATTAATGACAGTATTTTAAACATTGTAAATGATGTTTAAACATGTTTTATATAAAACAACCACGGGGTAAGGGAATTGTTAATCCAAATTCAATTCTTAGGGTTAACCTCTAATTTCATTAATTGTGTGGTACTAAGATTATTTGTGAAATTGATTTTGTTTATATCATGTTTTCTATTTTTTAATTACAATAAATACACGTATTTATTTAGTTCTATTAATTATCACTTCAATAATATAATATTTGTGTGGAAATGTTCTTTAAAAATCCTCTATAAAAAATTATCATTTAAAAAATTCAAAAGTATTGTTTTGAAGAAATTATTCACGTTTTATTAATATGTTCTTGTTATTGGGAATTGTTTATAATGATGTGTGGGACCTAAATCTCAATCCATTACAGTGGGTATGTTCTTGTTGGAGGTCAGTCGTATGGTTACTCCATGTGTGACTAATATAGTTAAACTATATGGAAGTCATGAGGGTTAAATTTTAGGGTATCTGTGAGGGTTACAAATCATATAGTATCCATGAGGGTTAAGATTTTATGTAAGTAATTCCCCAAGATACAGTGACGCTTTATTTATGTTTTCTATGTTTTATTGAAATTTCTTGTTTCAGAACGTATATATATGATATTTTATGTTGGAGAGGTATAACTTTGTGATATTAGTTTCATATTCTAATATGTATGCATGGACTAGTAGTTTCTATAAATATTTTTATATCCCTTACAATTCTTTTTTGATCATTCCAATTATACTAGTGTTTTTCAAACGGTATAAGAGGGGTACGTGAATGGATGAAGACAAGATGAATGTTGTGAATATTTTTATCAAGGAAATTAAATCCTATTTTATTTCAAATGTTTTACATATTAGAAAAAAGAGATATTATTTTTATATTATCCTCATGTCTATTGTGTGATGTTATGTATGTATTATGTCATATTTACCTAAAAATGTAATCTTGATAAAATAATAAATGTGTAAGAATGGTGGTTCTTGAATAATAATCAATATTATATAGTGTTAAAGGTTGGGTCCTTATAATTGTTATCATAGGAAGATTTAAATAGAATTAGGTGATATGATGATTTTTATAGAATATCATTAATTATTATTACCTTATGTTTATGTTTAATGACATAGAATTTGAGGATAAACATGTTTTTTAATCTATGATATGTTAGTTCAGAATTTTTTTTCCATAGAAGAAATAGGGATGTTAATGTTGGATAAAACCGAGAGGCAAATATATTTCTGAATCTATATCCTATAGTGGTATGGATTTGAACTGATCATATTTTGAGAGTAATGGTTCAGCTGATGTAGGAAATAAATGGTGGTCTAATCCATGATTATCAACAGCTAGAGCTACTAAAAAGGCACATGATGATAAGGAAACATTTAATGGGGTAACATCCTAAAACATTCAGTGGATCTTCTGACCTAGTGGCAACTGAAGGATGTATTAAATCCCTTGATAAGATATTTTATTTCTTGGAATGTTCAGATAATCAAAAGTTAAGTCTTTTCAATTATCATAATGATGGTGAGTCTTACTAGTGGTTGTCGATCTTTTTGAATATCAGGGATAATGTGGAGATTTATGCCTTATAATGGGATGAATTTAAAAATGTTTTCCATGAATTTTTTTCATGTGGTTTATTGACCATGGTTGGAAAATCTAATACATGACTTTAACCAGATGGAGTTAGATTTGATGACCATTTATAATGAAAACATCACCTGAATGGATTGGTATACTCCATATCTTATCTGGGATCTTGATTGAAAAATCTCTCATTTTACATAGAATTGAAGCTGAGATATCAAAGAGATTTGGCCTCTCATGAAATCAAATGTTACGAGAAACTAATCAAATGTGTTGATATTGTATAAATGGAAATTGATGATTTCCATTTTTACTTTGATAGAATTCATAATAAGAGGTCTAGATGACAAGCTATGAGTTTGAATGAATCAATGAAATATAATGGTATTAAATTTCAGTTTCTTGTTTGTGAAATTTGTTCTAAAAAGAAACATGTGTAATGAAATACAAAAAATGGGATGTGTTTTAGATGTGGTATGATTATACTTACAGGATGATATTGTAATAAAAAAATCATATGATTAATCATTTTTGGAAAAATATAAATTGTATTAATTGTGGTGAGATGGGTCATTATGAAAATACCTTCCTGAAGAATGATCTAAATGATGGAAAGCATCCAGACTATAATAATACAGGTGTAGTGAGATAAATTATTACTACATATTTAGATATTGGTACATACAATGAATTTTAATCAATTACTTTTTTTACACATATTTTTATAAAGTATTATTTTTTACAATGTTTACACATTTCATTGTTTTGAAGAAATTCACTGGTGAATTGAAAATTCCACATCAAGAAATTGGACTAGAACTTTTGGTTGAAACACCAAGGGAAAAATTACAATACAAATGTATTTCATGAATATTCATGTTGAAATGTTTGGAAATTCGTTACTTGAAAACGTGGTTGTTTTGACCTGAGTAGTGTTTGATATTATTATGGGTGGGAATTGGATATCTTTTTATCATGCTAATACTGATTATAGTGATAATGAATTTCATTTTCAGAAATAGTTTTTGTTTTTAAAAAATAATGAAGCAATATAATTGAAAACATGTCATGAATATATGAAAATGTTAAAATATATAAATGATTGTTACATTGACCATATTGATGAAAACAAGTGAACAGTTCCTATAAATGATGTGTCAGTGGTAAATGAAAAGCTAGATGTTTTTTCTAATTAGTTGAAAGGAGTTATACAAAACTAGGAAGTCAAATTTATAATTGACATAGTTCATATGGCTAAGAAAATTCAAACCAAACATATCAAATGTACCAAATTTAACGCTGTGAAATGATAAATTAGTTGTAAGAGCTTCCTAATAAATGCTTCACACATTCGAGTATATAAATAAAAGGTGAAAATGTTTTCTTTCTTATAATGAATGATGGCTCCATGAGAAATTTCATTTATTATAAAACTTTTAATAACAGTAATGTTATGAAGAAGTTCCATTTTCCTCATATCGATGTATTGTTTATTCAGCCCCAAAGAGCACAGTATTTTTAAATGATTAACATGATATTTGGTTACTATCTGCTAAATGGTGAAGGGGGTTGAAATTCCAAAAAACATATTTCTACACTAGATATGTGCATTATAATATTTTTTTTATGCCCTTTGGTTTTAAAATATTCCCTATTTTATTCCTGGATCCTATAAATAGAATTTTCCATGAATATTTTTGTATGTCTTATTGGATGATATTTTTGTATTTTCAAGTTTTAATGATGATCATGATAACATTTTAAGGATTTTCTTGAAAACTATAAAGGAAAATAAGTTATACAAATAATATCGATCATGTTTTTTTGTTGAAAAAAATTTATTTTCCTGGTAACATCGTTATATAATGATGGAATAATAGTTGACCTTGTCAAAAAAATTGTTGATTAATGGAAAAGTCTTGAAAATGTTTAAATGATTATTAGTTCTTGTGGATTGAAATTCTATTAAATATGATTTTTTAGAAACATTTCATAGTTATCAAGCTCACTAACAAGGAAAACTCTAAAAAGGATAATCTAATTTGAGCAAAAATATGTAATGTTTGTTTTTAGAAACAGAAGAAGGGAATGGAGAATGACATGGTTTTGGAACTTCCTTCTGGAAATGGTTTGTTTTCATCTACCGTGATCCATCATTGGAGGTACATGGTTTTTCCTATTATAAAATGATGATATAATTTATTATGCTTCTAGATAATGAAATCGTCATGAGTTAAATTATTTTACACATGATTTGGATGTCACTGTTGTTGTTTTCACATTGAAAATTTAGAGGCATCCTTTATAATGACCCAAATGGGAATTATATATTGTCTATAAATGGATAAAGTAAATATTCAAATAGAATGAATTAGACATGATGAAGAGATGATGGTTGGAGCAGATAATTTATTTTGAAAGAACTATCAATTATCATCAATGACAATAACACAATGTGTAGAATTCCATAATTCAAAAGCATCATGAATCATAAACTATGTTAAATTTAGAACATGACCCATTGATTAATGATTTGATGAATTTAGGTTGGGATGTTGTTCGTATATAAAATTACACTATTTTTTTAAGTTTCAGTGTAGTCATCTTAATCAAACATGACAATGCAAGAGAAGAAGGAAGATTGTGAGTTACTAAAACTTGAAGAATTCATCAGAAGCATTAACATTCCAGAATTTAACCTTGATAAATATTGTGTTTTATGATTTGGGTAGAGTTTATGTGTTATTTATGAATCCAAACTAAAAAAATAATTGTTTTTTGAAGTTCATATTTCTCCATTTTTTTATCTACATGGAAGCAAAAAAAATTACATCTACCATCAAGAGTATTAAATTTGAGATTTATTGAAAGGGTATATTTGATATTTTACTTTGAAATGTTTGAGATGTCAATAGGTTAAATCATAGGAACAACTACAAAAAGGGATAATTCAACTTCTTCTGGTTCTAGAGTATAAATAAGAATTTATATCCCTATAATATGTGGTGGGACTACCAGAGACGTATCAAGGTAACAATGTGAGTTGGTTTATAGTTGTTCATAAGACTAAATATTAACATTTATTTTCTGTTCAATATATTATGTCATTAGATCAGCTTTCATGACTATACCTCAAAAATACTATCAGGTTACATGGAGTTCCACTTTCCATTGTATCTATCTCTGATCCTAATTTGACGTCTATCTTTTGGAATGGACTTTAGAAGTATATTGGTAGAAAATTTAATTTAAGCACAACATTTCATACTCAATGTGATGGAAATACAATGAGAAAAATTAAAACATAGGGGATATTCTTTGAGAATGTTTAATGTATTACCAATGAGGTTGGGATCAAAATCTATCTTTATTTTTGTTTTCATAAAATAATAGTTTTCATTCTAGTATACCGAGGGATCATTTTTAGGAATTTTATGGGAAGTAGTGTCGAAATCCAACATTTTGGGATGATGTCAGGGAAAGGTGGTTTATGGAACCATAATTGTAAGAGGAATTGACTGATAACATGGAGATGATCTATAAACACATAAGGATATCTTAGATCATGTAGAAAATTTATGCTGATTACAGGAGGAAATGAATTTCTTTTGAGGTAGTTGATCATGTTTTTATTAAAATATCACCAAGGAAAAGTGTTATGCATTTTTGTTAAAATGGGAAGCTAAGTATGCAATTTATTAGACCTTATGAAACCATAGATAATATTAGACCAATATTCTACCGAGAATCTATGCCTATGAGTTTATATAATGAACACAGTGTTTTTCATGTATCACTTTTGAGAAAGTGTGTTATAGATTTATCTAATGTATTTACTGTAGAATAAGTTTACCTAGAAGATAAAATTTCTAAATAAGATAAACCTATTCAGATTTTAAATATTAAAATGAATTTATTGTGGAATTAGTTTATCCACCATTATATAGTTTTTTTGGATGAACCACATGGTTTTAGAAGTAACACGAGAATCTGTAAATTCTATGATGGAATGGTACACTCATTTTTTCAAAAAGTATATAAAATAGTTTTAGGATGAAATTTAAGAATATTGGAAGAATGTAACACACAACAGATTTAATAATATATTTAATATAAAATTATATTAATAAAACCTTTAATATATATGAAAAATACATTTTTAAGGATAGATTTCTAAACCGCCCGTCAAAATAAATTTTTCCACTTCTATAATTTGAATTTCAAAATACTGATATACACGATTGCAATAAATAAAATATTATGAGTTTGTTAGGATCAAAATAATTTTTGGTGAATAATAATATGCCATTATGAATAGTAATATTACCCTTATGGATATGAATATGAACCTATATATAATAATTTTTCATTACTTCTTTCAATTCTTTTTATATAAAAAATTTTATGGTCGAAATAGATTGTAAAATCTATTTTATAACATCTTTAATGTAATGGAATGAAAAAATAAAAGAAATTTATGTAACGAAACTAGTTCGTGATTATTGAAGAACTGCTAAAATGATGTAAACAAATATCATTATTATGTTATCTAATTATTCAACATAGCAAATAAAAAAAATATTTATGGTATCATTTAATATTTTAGAAATATATTAATACCATTTACATCATCTTCTGTAGTTTATCATCCATTCGACTAGAAAATCCAATATGAATCGTCCGTGGAAATTATGTAATGAACACACACAAAAAAAATGGAAATAACAAACATTAATTAATAAATGGGTGGAATAATGTTATAAAGTGATTGTATAAGGCATTATAAAAATTAATATATTTCTATATATTATTAATAACACCCTTTTAACAATTATATAGGAAAACTAAACTCATTTTATGTAAGATGAACTTGTGATAAATGAATTGTTAACCTAATTTTCAGTCTTTCGGTTAACCTTATATTTCATTAATTATTTGGTACTTTGATTGTTTATGTGATGAAAAATTATTATATTATTTTTTATTATGGTTATTTATAGTGTATAGACTTATTTATTTAATTCTATTAAATCTTTCTTCAATTATATAATATTTGTAATGGATAATTTCTTTAAAATCCTCACTAGAGATTCTATTTTACAAAATGAAAATGAATTTTCTTTATGACATTTTTCATGTTTAATGATTATGTTTTGGAACTTGGAAATTTTTTATGATGAATGGTGGGATGTATATATCCCTCCAATGCATTGGGTATGTTTATGTTAGAGATCATCTGAATGGTTACTCCAAGTGTAAGTGTGATGGTTACACTATACGGTAGCTATGAGGGTTACATTGTCAAGTATCAGTAAGGGTTACAAATCATATGGTACCCAAGAGGGATACACTTTTATGTAACGACCCAATATACCATCCTGTTTTATTTTTTTTATATGTTTTGTGGAAATATTATGTTTCACAATTTAATAATTAGATATTTTAGTGGTGAGAAGTTCGCCTTTGTAAAAATAATTATATGTTTATAAGTATTCATTGTCTTATGGTTTTATTCACTCTTTTAATATAACTCAATTATGTTTTATTATCATCAAATGTTCCTAAATTTTTCCATTGTGTATAAGGATGGTTTACTGATTGGATGAAGATAAGATGAATATTTTGAATATATTTATCAAAAAAAAATCTAGTTTTATTTAAAATGGTTTATATTTGGGAAAATGTAGATATAGATTTAGTAGTGACATCTTCTAGGATTGGTGGATGTTCTTTGTGTATTATTTTATATTGCCCTCAAACATTAAACCTAAAAAGATCCATAATGGTTAAGAATGAATTTTCATGACTAAAACACGGTATCATCTATTGTCTATGGTCGGGTCCTTATATTTATCGTGTAAGAATGTTTATTTTGAAGCTATAGTTTATTTTGAAATTGAATTTTATTTTGTATTTTTTTACATAATTGTTATTTCAATTTTTTGATGTCTTATAATATGAATTTTTATTATCATACAATTTTTTTAAAAAAACCTAATATGATTTACGGATGGGAATGGGAATAGAATAATTTAGGTTTATATTCATAATGATATTTTATGATAGTAAATCATGTCTTAAATAGAAAATTTCATTCTAAAAAATGTATACAGAGCATAAGTGTCTTAATTATAACAAATAGTATTATTATGTTACATTTATGAAATAAATAACCAATTCATTAAAACTAAAAAATGAATATCAATAATATAATATGAAATCGAGACTAATGAAAGTAGATTAAGTAATTTTAATTTTTTTTCATAGAAATATCTAAAATTAAAACCTATGTATAATATAATTATTTATTTAATTAAATATTTTTTTATATAATTTATTATTAATATCCATTTTTCTTTTTTATATAATATTAATTTTTTTAAAATCACCTACTATTTAATGTATTTATAGAAATTATTTTTAAAAATAAATTAAATATAAAACGGGTGAGTATGATTGTCATCCTTGAGAGATCAACCAAGGGTACACAACTATAGTTCATTTCAAGTTCACATAAAATTGCAATGTAATTATGGGAAATAAATATATAAATCTTTGATATTTGTCTTTTATTTATTTAGAAAATGTTCTTTATAAATTCCTTATAAATGTAGTATGATTCAAAAATGAGCTTTATATTTCATTTATTCATTTAATTATTCATAATCTAATCGATCAGGTATATGTACCTTAGACAACTTTAATTTATTCATGATTATGTTATGTGATATGAAATTATACCACCTATTTGTTATTCATGGTTTACACACCAAAAAGATATTATATATTTCAATATAAGGAGAAAAGGTTATAAATTCTACATGAAGAAATAATGTGGGCTAGATACAATGCATCCCAATGGCATCAAACCATACAAAGTTGATTCCCCAATGAGTAAAATTACCCAAGATGGAAATGATTAAAATCACGCCATTTTGGGATTATTTTGAATCTATAAAGGCTACCACAACATTACCCTCCCAAAATGTGTGAAAAATGATTGTATGATTCTTAACTAGCTACTTATATGTTCTAATAAAATATTAAATATACCATGAAACTGGACCCATACCTAATAATGAATTGAAATATATTAATGAGTCAGTATAAACCTCTATGATATGGTTGTCTCTCAGTTTAATGATTATAAGTCTTATGAGAATAGCATGGGCATCTTCTTGAAGTGAATCACCATTCCCAAAGGAAGCTGAGAACCCTTCCACAACCAAACCACTATTGTCTCTTTCCACGTCAACACCACCCATATTTCTTGAATAATAAGAACCGTTAGTATTTATATTGATCCATATGGATTGAGGTACCCATTTTATCCATTTTCATAGGTTAGGTACATTTTTTCATGGGTCATATGGAAGCGTCTGTCCCAAAACAGAAGAAATAGACCCAAAATATTTACACAACCTACACAAATACAATGTTTTTTAATTATGAATTAAAAATATTATAGACAAAGTTAAATATTGGTGTATACTATCATTAATGGAAGACTATATAATCCATATAACAAGAAAGAATATAATTTCTCGGGCCCTCCTTTCATCCAATGATCTTTCAGATCGTTGAAACCATAAGTGAATACAAGGCTCCACTGAAGAGGTTAGGTTGGACAACCCTTTTCATTGCTGAATGCCTCCCATGTCAACATCTCCATATCACTATAGAAAAAAAGATGAGCATATGTCTCAAATTTTTTACTCCATACAAAATACATTTCGAAGTCAGACTGATGTGACACCACTGAATACATGCCTCAGAAGGGAGTGCCTTGTTCCAAATCATCTATATGAGAAACAAAACATAGAATGAATCATTTGTCACCAAATAACTTCTCCAAATTGGTCATGAGAAGTATTCACTGCTTCTATTTTGGTACATTATCATATATTCAATGAGATAGTTAAAGAGCCTATGAATAAATATATTTTCATCTCATTAGAGAAGTCAATGCTATCAAAAATAATTGTCTGATTAGAAACCATAAAGGCCCGGATAAAGGTAGGATGCTTATTGGTATCTCTAAATATTATATCTGTAGTAGAGAAGCACATGATTCCATGAACATCTACTTACTAGTTTTGATTCAAAACGTTAATATCCCCTTCCAAGATCCATCAAGAGTGTTGCTGGAATGTTTGAATATAAGGATATATCAGCTTCTTAACATTGGAGGTCATCACCATATAGAAACATCCATCTATCATATAAGTACCCAGCATATATTTACATAATAGTGATCTCCACTCTAATATTTCCTAGACATTTTTGGCATGAAAACCATCCATGATCTAAATAATTCTTTTTATGTTGATCCCCCCGCCATCAATAGTTTAGCTGAGCCAATTCATGGAATCCCATGGACACCTCCCTTCAATGTGACTATACCACAAAAAAGTAATCGGAGCTATCTAAGTATTCTCGAACACCATTTTAGGACACATCAGTATAGACATTATGATCATAAGAATAGCTAAAAAGATATAATTTTTTAATATTATAATTCTTCCAAAAGATAAGATCCTTTTCCCAGTTTTGAATACATCACATGCTTCTCTCACTAATCATGAAAATGTGTTTAAGAAAATAATAATTTGGATACACTAGATATCCCATTAAGATAATAGGGAATGATCCTATAAGTATACCAACATTGTTATCCATGGCCTTGATCATATTCTCTGAGCATTTGTTTGAGATAAAGAATCCACTCTTCTTACAATTGATAACATCTCCTCTCCATGAAAAATACATCTCTAAAGTTACATTCACCCCTTTTATGGACTTTCTTCTACCATTAAAAAAGTAAAAATTATCTTATGTGATCATAATATGATAGATACGTCTACCCAACTTTTTTTTCTAGATGGTGTAAACCATTTCAACATCAATACTATGATAAATAAACTGGATAAATACATCATGAGTAATAAAAAAGGGTGAGAATAAGGGATATCTCTATCTCAGACCCCTTATCACATTATAAATCCGAAATGATATTAACTAGAAAAATATAGACAAGAAATGGGAGATAAAAAGATGAAATAGAATATTAGTTACCCTAATATGGTGCACATTGAATGAGAGGACCCATTTGCTGAAGCACTCCATTATATCATTGGATTTATTCATGAAATGAATATTTTCAAAATTACTCGAAAAAGATTATAGATTGATGTCACATATCACTTCCTAATCTAAACCAATATCCCATCTGAATTTAATGTCCATTTACTAACCCATTTTTCACCCCATCCACCCAATTATGGAAGAAGGGTCACGTATTCTATTGAAAATTCTAGCATGAACATTGTAAGGGAAACTGAAAAAGATAATGGGACCATAATGGATAACGGTATGGGGGTACTTGATCTATAGAAATAAAACAAGATGGGGTTCACATGCCGTGTGAGGAATATTTTCCCTTGAAAAATGTATTGGACTATAGAAATCAGACTCCTTGTAACTATATCCCAAGTAGTAATGTAGAATGAAGCTGGAAACACATCTTGCCATGGTGCACTGGCTGGATTAATGAACCAGACCACAACTTTAACTTCATACCCACGTACAATGGCCTGCATCATTTCACCAACATCCTCTGATACTGAGAAGGGGATTACCTCAAAATGAACTAAATAGGAACTCAGATAACACCCCTGTATGAACATATTAGGATCTTCAAAAATATACTTAAAAAACTAATCTTCCATATTTCCAAAAACATCTAAGTCGTTGGTATAAGTCCTATCTTCTAGAAGTAAGATGGGATACAAGAGCATATATTTTTCTATTATACACACATGGAAAAACCTATCGTTTCTCTATCATTCACAGAGCCATTTCATTGTTAAATTTTCAGCATAAATCTTCTCAATAATCTTCAAAAAATTGAAAATAAAATTTCATGAATCTAAAATATGACAAAAAAATTATCATCCCAGTAATTCTATAGACTCATCTTCAAGTGACGAATGTCCCTCTTTGAGATTTGTCATAGGATATCCTCAAAATCACTAGAAACTCCGAATAATCATCCAATAAGGTGAAAAGATGAAATAATTCATCTTAACCACATTTAAAATGAAGTGTGATCTGAAGAAGAGAATGGTTTAAAAGGCCTCTTACCAGGTGAAAATAATGAGGTTAGGAATGCATAGGATAGATTGTGTGTTCAAAAGGCATCGGTCGAGAAAGCTCTATGAATGATTAACTTCTTTCTAGTTATTGCTCTATGTGAATGGGTCTCCCATGAAACCAACGTCCATGAGACTATTAAGAGTCATGAACTCCACAATTTCTTGAAATTAAATCCTAATAAAGTATTACTACCACTCTCCTCACCTAGTCTAGTCATTATATTGATGTCTACCCAAAAAATCTAGGTAATATCACCTTGATTAAATGATGTAAAATCAACAGATAAAAACTCCATAGCTTGAGAATCACATTTAGAATAGATGACTGACAAAATGAAAACTGTTGAATAGACATGAACTCTAATATTTATGTATTGATCCAATAATTGAAGAGGTTGAAATAATATTTTTTATTTCTATAACAACCAAAAATTATAATTAATTGGAGTGCCACTGAGAAATACTCAAACTCTCATGTGTTAGGTGAAAAACATAACATTGCGAGGGGGCTTCTTTTATTCCATCTGTTCAAAAATTTAACAAAAAATATACTGAATCTCAATGGAGATATAATATGACTACATTCTGGAGCCCAATCCATGATAATTCCAACAGTGGATCTTAATCATTGAAAGGTAAAATTTATGGCACTTGAACCAGAGTCAGGAACCTAAAATTTCATGACATTTCTAGTTTTAGAAACATATTTCGACTATGCTCTAGTCTGAACTCCACCATGAATGGAGTGTTATTGAGTAGATACAAATTGGAAATTTTCCACTGTATCATTTATAGTGTAAGGATGACTGGACATAGGATGTGATCCATGGGGAACATCCAAATGCCTATGATGAGAGCTTATAATTACAGAAGATATCTACAAAAGGTGCATAGAATATTATTTTGGGTCTATCTACTCAATTTAAATACTCATCATGGGGGGATGAATAAAGGAATAAATATTACCATGGAATTTCAAGATAAAATTTATTGTACAAGGAAAACTAAGAATAGAGAAAAAGAAGTTCCTTTTATGGAGGATAAAGACCAGATCCTGGTGAGGAGGCGCCATGACATTTAATAAGATGATTCCTGATGAATAAGAGTCTTTTGGAATGGGGGGAGGGGGAGAAGGAGAAATAATAACTTTCTAGCATTGATCTCTAGCTCTGTAGATAGACCCATGCATCGAGTATTTTGAATACATTGAAATGACAATCTGATTAATTTGGGGAATCTTCTGATCATGGGGTTTTAATTGGATGGACATGAAACATTTTAGGGAAGCATGGCCTTGAAGATTTATGGCTGAACAAAAATATGGCTGAGATAGTTAAATAAAAAACTAGGACTAATTTTCCATTCATACAACACTGACAACCATCTTAAATGGAATATGTATAAACAATACCATCTCCACATGGATCCAAGCAATAAATGAATATTCAATATGAAGATATCTTTAGTCCACACAGAGAACAAATCCCAATGAATCCCCAATACCCCAAAGAAAGCAAGCATGCATGAAAGGAAGGGAAATTCCTGGAAGAAAATCCCACTAAATATCCTATGAAGAATATGTACACAAGAGAGATTCCATAGAACAACAAAGAAGATATAATTTATAAATCCCAATAAAGTGAGGAAAATAATCCCATGTTGAAGTGAAATTGTTCACAAAATATAAAATAATAAAAATTGACTTCGGTTAGATCATAGAAACCTTAACCAAGTAGTCTAGATGCATTACATGATGAATTGTTGGAATAGAACAAGGAGTGGTTTTTTCAAGAGAAAATATATCTATCAAGTTCCATTGAAATTATTTAGAATCATCTTGAAACACTATGGTTGATACATTGAATGTCGAGATATGGTGGGTCATATTATAAGAGTACCCATGTGATGTATCGACCGAAGAGACATTGAACGGTGCCCGAGGCAGTTGGCCACATTCCATCAAACGTGCCTCTCCATACACCATTGGGTTCCAACTTGCAGTGAGGGTTTGGAAATTCAGTCATGGGGAGACTATACCATATGTTTTCAGAATAAAACACTAGTGAAATAATATAACAATATCCTTGTTTAGAAGTGTATAAATAACCAAAACAATACCATTATTTATGATGGTCAAAAAAAAGAATACAATAGTCAACTGAAATGAAAAATATTCTATGCCAATGAAAATGTCGAGTGTCTACAATGTAACTAAAAGTAAAGAAAAAATGACTCCCCGAAAAATTCTGAACCTTGTCTGATTCCCTTTCCCTTGATCTAATCTAAAACTACAGCCTATCCTAGGGACTTGCCGATATCATGTCTTGAATCAACCAAGTCTTTTCAGGTGCCGATCAGGTGGCCAGAATTTTTTGTTAGTACAACTCAGTAGGCCACCACAAACGATGTCTAAAATGAGTCAAGTTAGAAGATAATGATTTTTGTTATATGAATCACTAAACACAATGCATAAATTAAACAGTTTTCACATTGTCATTTAATACTTAATCGTCACATTAGTACAATAAAATCCTTATTTCCCAATTGAATCATCAATCATTATTACCGATACTATGGGGTTGGTATTCATTCCTAGAACCAAAAATCTTAGTTTAAACAGCATTAATTATTATCATTGATAATTTGGTGTAGGATTTCTTTCCAAGAACCTTAAATATTAGTGAATGTAGGACGTAATGCCTAGCACTCCAATTCCAATTCGTTGTAGGTCATCATGTGTAACCCCCATACAAATATGATCTTGGATAACTATTGGGGAGGAGCACCATGTCCATGTACCAACTTATACATTGGTCTTGGATGTCATAAATAGCACCAAAAAATCTCATCCATTTAATCATTCTTTAATTGACAAGACTTTTCAGCATTAATCATTTAATAAATCAATGATTAGTTAAACATTTCAGATATTAGATAATTCAACAAATAACTAATCACATAACTAATTAAATTATTCATCAATTAATTAAAAAATCATTACCATTTATATTCCATAATTAATTCTCCCAAATTAATTGTCCATTTCAAAACCCATCGAGTCATAATTTATACTCACAATTAATTATCTTTAAATCCAAACATTATTTCATAATAAATTATCTTAATTAATTATATTGATACAATCAATTCAGTATCAAAAATACTAGATCAGAACCCATAAATAAATATCCAATATAACAATCACTTTCGGAAAGGCCCCATTCATTTGTTACATGATTCAATTATCAGCAAGTCACCAAGGTAAACGCACATCAATTATACTTTACTAATTACCCCCATTTTGGAAATCATTTATCAAGGGGATAAAGTAATTTCCTAAACACATACACATATCATAAATCATGAATATGGAAGTTCAATTTAGACCTATTACATTAGTTTAATAATGGATGTTATCCCAAATGAAATCCCAAATATCTCAGCGGCACAACGTCGCTAATCATGCTCCAGATCTAACTCCCAAAAACCAAAAATAAGATCCAAGGCATCAAGATCTTTCAAATTGATGTCTAGATTCATAATACCATATCTATATCTCAACCCATGGGTTTCGATACAAAAAACGATGAATATAATCCATGAAAAGAATTAATAATGATGGATGAAATAAATGGGAGAAGCATCGGGATGAAAATCCCCTTACCAAAATGATAAAAAATACATAATCTGGGCTTATAAAGTCAAGGAATAGTGTTTTTATCACCTTTTAATCCTTCTAAAAGTATTTCAGAACACCTAAAATGTGTAATGCCTGAGCCAATATCGACAAATGGGAGTTCTAGGGGGTTCAGGTGCTTTTAAAAGAGATTTTCGAAGATTAAACATTATGTGCACGATATCATGGGCATAGGCACAAGGTTAGAAAAATCATGCACAAAACATGCATACACCACATCCCACATTTCCAAGTAATGCATGGTTTGTTCATAGCTATACAAAAACCATGTGCCATCCATGAATAATCCTCTGTCCAATTTTGCACACATGGCACAGTTTGGTCACATGATTTGTCAAACCGTGTGCAAACGATGCACTACCCACTATCCTTTGTTTTTTATAGGATCTCCCGAATGCATCCCAATATTCTAATAAAATTTAAGGGTACATAAAAGCTTCAAAAATAAACTAAAATGAATAATAAATGACTCCAAAAAAGGAAGAGATATTACAATATCCCCACCTTATAATAGCTCATCCTTGAGCAGCACTACCAAACTTCTCTATGATTATGAGCCAAAAAGATTGGTTCATAGACCCCTCATGTCTACATCCCATTCCCATATTTCCTCATGAACATTACCATGTTTCCATAACAAATGAACTTAAGTAATGGCCTTTTCCTGTATCACATTTTCACTACGACCCAGCACACGTACTGGATACTCCTCAATGGATGCATCTCTCTCGAGGTCAACCACTTCGACATAAATCACATGAGAATGATTAGGGCGATATAACCATAGTTGTGACACATGAAAAAAAATCAATCATATCACTGAATTTTGGTGGAAGTAAAAATCAGGACGTCGTCAGACCCATTCACTCGAGTACGTCAAACGACCCCAAAAACCTAGGCTCTAACATTCCATGTCTTTGTATGCTATAGGGACCCAATATAGGCGACACACAACGAAATACACGACCACACTCCATAATATCTGGGTTTCATCTCTTTCTATCAGCATACAACTTTTGTCTACTCTGAGTCGTAGATATAAATTTCCTAATCAACCGCACCTCCTCTGTTGTATCATAAACGAGTCTCGATCATAATAGCTCTGACTCATATACCTCTAACCAACATAGTGGTGATTAATAAGGTTTAACATAATGTGTGTCATTTTGTTTTTTTGTATAATTACTTGATATCTATTGTTATTGGAAAACTCTAATAAATCCTAGAGCTTTTCCCAAAAATCACCAAATTCAAGGACAAATGTTCGTAGCATATCCTCTAACACCTGTATTGTATGCTCTGACTATCCATCTATCTATGGGTGGATGGTAGTTCCAAAAAAACCTGGGTACCATCTTATTATTGTATTCCCTTCTAGATGTGTGAAGTACAGCGTGAATCATGATCTGAAAATGTTTTCTCTAGAACCCCATTTAAACAAACTATGTCTCTAATGTAATGTTCTCCCAACAAATCTACTATAAATTCTTCCATGATTGGAAAGAATTGTGCTACATTTTTTAGTCGATCCATGACGACCGACATAAAATAATTCCTTTTAAAGGTGTTTGGATGTCCTACCACACAATCCATAGTCAGTTCTTCCCACATCCATTATGGAATAGGCAACAGTTGCAATAGTCCCCCACGGCTTTGATGATCTTGTTTCACCTGATGATAGACGAAACACCTTATTACAAACCCTGGTATCTCGTTTTTCATTCCCGACCACCAAAACTATCATTGAAGGATAGGGTAAATTTTTTTCATCCCAAAATGTTCCACGAATCATAAATAATAAAATTATCACATGAGTTCCTCTCACATACTCATAGGCACAACAACCTTTTTTTTCACATAGATGATCGCATCCTCATCAACTTTTCATTCTGATGGTGTATCCCAACCATGATGTCTTTTTTTCAAGGGTATTCATTCCAAATTGTCATACTAAGTATCCCTGATCTGTCTTAAGAGTGTATACTCTACTACTATAGAGACTAGACGCATCCTCTCCTAACTCTCCTAAACTACCACATGATATTCCGCCAGCAAGGTCATCAACTTCTACTCTGCACTTGACTCATGTACCAACTGAGTATGAGTTTTTCTGGTCAAGGAATCAGCCACAATATTCCCCTTCTTAGGTGTATATACCTGTTCAAAATCAAAGAAGTGCATATACTATACCGATATTTTCTTCCAAAGATTCATTCCGCACTGTGGAAAGATACACTTCATGCTTTTTTGATCCATAAAAACTATAAACTTATCACACAAATTATATTTTCACCAAAACATAAGAGAATATAACACTACTACTAACTCAATGTCATGTGTAGGTTAATTCCATTCATGTCGATTTATTTTATAAGACCCATAATCAATGAATCTATCCCCTTGAATCCACATAACTCTGAGTCCGACTATAGAAGCATCGCAAAACACCATGTACTCCTCTCTTGACTCAGGTAATACTAATATTAGTGTTGATGTTAAGTGCATCTTCAAACATTGGAAATCATTCTCACATGATCGTGTCCAAACAAACATTATCACTTTTTGGTAAAACCAGTAATTGGAGATACCAATCAAAAATATTATTTTATGAACCTCCTATAAAAACAATCTAATCCCAAAATGTATTTGAATATCAAAAATATTCATGGGAAGCTCCCAAGAAATCACTACCTAAACATTCTTTGGGTCAACAACCACACATTCTTTCGAGGAGATGTTCATCAAAAAGTGTACCCTATCAATCCAAAACTGACATTTAGATAGCTTGGAATATAGATGATGCTCTCACAGTGTACCTAAGACGATGTCAAGGTGTTGGGAATGATCGTCAGGATTCTTAGAGTACACTATGATGTCCTTTGCAAACACCACAGAAAACTGATCTATGTATCGATGAAATATCCTTTTCATGAAGGACGTGAACACTGCTAGAGAATTTTTCAATCCGACCAACATCCCAGATAACTCATAAAGTCCATAATTGATTCTAAATATAGTTGTCAGTTTATCATAATCTTTAAATCTCACCTGATGACACCCTGATGTCATATCAATCATTGAGAACACACTAGCCCCATTCAGCTATTCAAAACATATCATTGATGTGAGGTTGAGGATACTGGTTCATCATAGTCATTTTATTCAACTTATGGTAATCGAAACATAATTGTAAACTCCCATTGGACTTCATTGGAAAAAAAACAAGAGATCCCAAAGGTGTCGTAACTAGATGGATAATACACTTATCCTTCATCTCCTCCAATTCCGCTTTGAGCTATTGATGCCCAGTCGGTGCCATTCTGTACGGTGTAATTGATACCAGATCATCTCCAAGAATGAGCTCAAGAGTGAATCCCAAATATCTTTCATGAATGATGCCTAAAATTTCATTAGGAAAGACATACTGAAACAGTTCTACTATTGGTGGAAGGACGTCCTACCTACCACTCCCATCATCCAGCAAAATACTAGAAACATTGGTCGTGAGATCTCCCAGTTGTTTTGTAGTTGGTCCAGCTCTACCTTCATGGATATCCCATTCACCATGAAGGACATATTGACCACCCTCATGAGATAAAAATTTCAGTCTCCTGTGATAACAATCTATGTGGCCTTGGTGTGTGACTAGACTTTCCATACCCATAATCAGGCCAAAGCCCATTATATCAAAGTGATATATATCTTGAAGGAAATGATCCACTTCGATCTCTAGTGAACACACCTTACATAAACAGATATTCCTAGCCCAATTTCCCAACACTGTATTGATACTCATCAGACCACCTACGTACTCAACCTGTAGTCACAAGCCATTAACATCAATTTCAAATATATAGGAAAAAGAGGCACCATTATCAAGCAAGGATGAAACTAAATTAAAACAAACCAGAATAATACCTTTCACTTTGGATGGGCTTGAATAGCTCTCAAAATGTGTAAGATGCACTGCATGTATCAATCATGTCCATCTTCCCTATGTTGTTGTCCAAATTCCTTTACTATAACCACTCTATAAATACCAGCACTTATTCCCGGAAGCACCATGCCCACTTCCTCTACCACCTCTTCCAGTAGAACTCCAACTTCCAGACTTATATGGTGCTAATGACCCCTTTCCCATAGTCTTACTCTAAATAGCATCTCCCTTTGTACCAGACGGCCACTGCCCAAGAAGAACCTTTGTAGATTTCCCATATTGCCACAAAATCAGCATTCCACTGGTGGTCGAGTACTATGTGTACGATAATGTACTTGCATACCACACTACTGGAAAAGTACATTATAATGATCTAATGTAACTAAATCTACTAAATTCCCACCGTTCATTCCACTGTCCTGATTAAGAAATTTTTGACGTCGCTTCCTACTCTCAGAGGGCATACCTTTTGATCATCTAGCTTCATGTCCAGTACATGAAGCCTCATTCTGGTTTCCCTATGAAATGAGAGCCAAATTAACCTCTTCCGAAATTTACTTTTGCATAAATATCTTCACATGTGGCATAATTTCACACTTATGTACGTCCATAAATTAGTTTTTTGAGTATTCCTCATTTGTCACCAAAGTTGTAGAAAAACACTGTAAATATGTGAAACAATCACTGTACTCCATTATGGATAGCCAACCTTCTATCAGATGCATAAGCACTGAATCTTTATATTTTCTCAGCATGCCTGGATTTATTTGTTCCAAGTACATCTCTAGAAATTCATTCCATAAAATAATATCAGTTTTTCCTAATCATACCTAAATGTCCCGCCCGCGCTTCGTGGAACCCCACAGCATATAAGCATCCAAAATGACCCTTCTCTCAGCCGATGTAACCAAATGGTTATGTATAATCTCTAAAGATTCAATTTATAATTTAGCTCCATCAGGTCCACCCTCTCGAATAAAAGTAATATGGTGCTGCAGCTGAAACACCCTTGTCATCTCAGACATGCTTTTTTGATCATGCACCAGGTCTCTCTCCCTGAATTGCATAAAATGGGCAATGTACTCTTGGAAATTTTCTCCTTTTTCCTCATCTTTCACCAATTTTTCCTCAAGATACCTTCCTGGATGTTCATTTTGGGCCATACTCGATGGTCTCTCCCTCAACAAGTGTCATAAAGGCATACAACTACAAATCCAAACAGATGTCCCAGTTTTCATAACACAATTATATAACTTTTTTATAATGGATGAAACTAAGACAAGATGATTTAACATGTCATTTCTCCCTTTTCTCTACACACAGTCAACACCCAGGCCTTATCATTACAATTAGACATTGTATAGAAAGGTCTTGGTTAATAAGGGTATATACATTCTAATTAATTAATCAACAATTAATTAATCACATTATCTAAAATTAATTATTTTAATAATTAATTAATTAATCATTCTCATTTCATCAATCAAGGATCTCATTAGACTACCATATATTTTGCATCATTACTTCACTCTCACAATAAGAAAAAATAGTAAATGTTCATCAACTGACCCATAAATCATTTTCTTGTGTGTTCCTAGAATGATACATCTCACAACAAACTTGAGTGCCTTGAGTGGTGCATGAAAACGCAACTATTGGGCCACATTAGGTCACAAATAAAAAGTCAACAGTTTTTTAGACAAATATCACATCACACCAAAAATGCGTCATGTATGTTGGAATAATATACAACTGGAACAACAAATAGAAATCACAATAATCCCACCCAGACGATACATATTTTCCCCCATACATGGGATAACAAGACCCATGCATGAGCCCATTACCAGTCCTTGACTCTTAATAGTCTCATGTCTACCTTTTCCCAAAATAGTAAGACAAAAGATGAACAAATAAAAGAAAACCCCTCTGATACCACTTTTTGACGTCCTAACATGGGAGCCACTGAATCGTGCACCGATCTAGTTTTCCACATGCCCTCAATTATGCCTCCATGTACAGCAGAGGGTGTTAAAAAGCAGGGATGGTCTGGTAAGTCAATCTTGGAGAGACTATACCCTTAATCATCAGAATAAAAAACTAGCAGAATAAAATAACAATATCCATGTATGGAAGCGTATAAATAACTAGAAGAATGCCATGGAATATGATAGTAAAACCAAATAATATTATATTAAACTGAAAGGTAAAATGTTCAATGCCAATCAAAATGTCGTGTGACTACAATGAAACTGAATGTAAAGACATAACGACACCAAAACTGATTCTAAACAACATCTGGATCCCTTTCCCATGTTCCAATCCCAAACTGCTACTTATCCCAAGACCTTTCCCTTATCATTTACTACAACAAAATATTATTCTTAGGTTCCAATCAGGTATCCTAGATAGGGTGTGAGTACAACTCATTAGGCCACCAATAATGGTGTCTAAAACGAGTGCATTCAAAATATAGTGCATCCAACTACTCAAATCAATAAATACAATGCATAAATTAAAAAGTTTCCACATTGTCTTTTAATATTTAATCATCAAATTATTCCAATTTTATCCATGTTTCCCATGTAAATAATCATTAATTATTTTCATTCATTTGGTGTAGTATGTTAGGCCTTGAACCAGAACTCTCAGTTGAAAAATCACTCATTATTATCAGTAATCATTTGTTGTAGGATGTCATGCCTAGCACCCAAAATCTATGTTAACATTTGACGTCATGACTATAATTCCAATTATCATTTAGTATAGGTCATCATGCATAAATACTATACATCCTATAACTTATATAACTATTGGGGTGGAACGCCATGTCAATGTCCCAACCTTGAAATTTTTATTGGATGTCATACCTATCACAACAAAATCTCTATCATTTATTCTTTCTTTAATTCATATAAATTTTCCATATTATTCAATCACTAACCCTTTGATTATTTAAACATTTTCATGTCCACTAGTTAATTCATCAATTAACATAGCACATAACCAATTAACTAACTCATCAATTAATTAAATAATTAATACCATTCTCTTCCCATAATTAATTCTTCTCAATTAATTATACATTTTAAAACCCATCAATCATAATTAAATCACACAATTAATTATCTTTAAATCCAAACATTATTTCATTATTAATTCTCCATATTAATTATCTTAATAAAATCAATTAAATAACTCAAATAAAAGACCACAACTTGTAATTAAATCTCCAAGATACCAATACCTTTGTGAAACCAAACATTAATTTGATTCCAGATTCAATTATCAATAAATCACCAAGGAAAACAAACATCTATTCAACTTTCATAATTACCCCCAATAAAAATAATTTATTAAATAAATATAGAAATTTTATTAACTCTAACACATATCATAAATAATAAATATGGGAGTTCAATTCAGTCTACCTAACTTAGTTTATTAATAGAAGTTACCCCAATGAAAATCCCCAAAATCTTAGCGGCACGACGTCGTTGATAAAGCTCCCTATATAACTCCCTAAAACTAAAATTATGATCAAACTCATCAAGTTCTTGAAAATATAGATCTATATTTGGAATACTAGATTTAGACATCATCCCGTAGGTTTTGATCCATAGAAATGATGAATATTTTCCAGGAAATGAATTATAAATGATGGAAGAAAGAAAATGGAGAGGCATCGAGATGAAATTCACTTACTAGGAGAAGCGAAGATCTTCAATTTGAGCATCCAATCTTGAAGAACGGTGTTTAGATCACCTTGTATTCTCTTCTTGAAGACTTTAGAAAAAACTAAAATCAATTAATCCTGATCCATGGTCCAAATATGGGTACCCCAGGGGTTCATTTGATTTTAAAAGTGATTTTAGGATATTCAAAATCGCACACATGATTTCCTCGACTGAGGCACACTGTTAGAAAAATCATACACCAACCATACAGACTCCACTGCCCACTTTTGCTTGGTTGTAATGGTTTTTTCACATAGTTAGTCATATCGTGTGCCAACCAAGTGGACTCTTCTATCCAATTATGCACACATGGCATATTTTGGTCGCAAATTTTGTCAAACCATGCACAAACCGTGCACAACCAACTACCCTTTTGTTTTTCTTAAAATTTAACCCAAACACACCCCAATCTTCTAATCCATGATAATGTTTCTTAAAATCGTCAAAATGTTCCTAAAAACGTGCCTGTGATGACTCCAAAAATAGATTGAATCATACAATATTTGAGGAAATATAAATAATATATTAAGACTTTTTGTAAAAAATTAATTCCAGCAAATCACATACTTGAATGATAGGGCATGCAGAGACGTATATGACAGAGTCTATCAAGAAACCATAAAAAAATAATTATTGAAAAATGGTTCCCCAACTGGAGTAACATTATGGAGAGTCGAGGGAGTCGTCAACACATAAGGCACATCCCTGGAATACTCAAAATAGAGCCTTATTCATGGTTTACATAAAGGTTAGTTATCTGATTATATAGAAGAATTGATTATTCTATAGAACCTTAAATTCACTTCTAGAAACCATATTGGGTTCAAAAACAGTTTTTTTATACATATCATAAAAAACTAAACCATCGGCATATATACTATATAAGAATATAAATATCATCTCGTCATTAATTTTATTCAATCTAGATGATTCTTATTTTTTGATCTTGAGGTTGAAATATCAATGTTGAAATCGGCCATTCAACCAATCCATATTTAAATATTTCATACCAAAGTAGTATACTATAAAGGATGATAATCTAGTTTATAAAATTACCAACTACGCTAAAATAATAACAGATATAATGAAAAATATTATTATTAGTTTACAATAATTACTTTTTTCAAAAAATATTCAAAAATAAATATTTAATATTCCATGACATGCTATATTAAGATAAGAGATTGACCATATCCATATTTGTTAAATGTATAATATAATTTTATGTTTATATAACTAGAAATAGTTGATCAATTTACAAGTATCAAAAATACAATTTAAATAAAAAAATGCATCATATTACTAATATAATAGTAATTTTCTATCAAATATCTGTATAGAAATATGATTTAAACTATATTACACTAATTTTATTATTGAAAAATTATCCAATTTATTTTTCATAAATGAACATTTCAGATGTAAGAAATATATTCTAATCCAATTGAAATAAATTTTGTAGATTATGAAAATATGTAGGTGATAATCATTTGGAATTATGTAATAACCTAGTTACCAAACCAAACCGATGATGAATTAAATCACTGAAAATATGAAATTTAAATACTTTTAATGATCTATAAAAATATTCATATGTTTTGTTTTAAAAAATTATCTCCATTATTTAATTTATATCCAATTTTTATCCATGATTCATGACACATCATAAAAATGAATTATATATTTAATGATTCAATAAATTATCAATATTTAATGTAATTTACAAAAATGTGTTTATTATTAGATCATATCTCATATAATAATGCATCGATCATAAATAAATTATAAATTCAATTTTTTAAAAGAAATTATTTCTAGTATAATATTATAATTCTAAAATCAAATGACATGTTTTAGGGAACTAAAGAAATTAAAATATCTTATTTGGTTAGAAATATATCAAATCCCGAAAAATAAAAAATCTGGTATATAAACTTATAATGTGAGTATAATTACAATTATAATTCACTCCCCTATTTTAATTAATTTAGTAATGAATCCTTATTGTCTTATATAAAAAATATAATCAATAAAATTTTGACCAATTTTTTATTTTGTAGGGTTATCCATTCATTATTAATTTTAATATTTTATACTTTTATAAATTCAATTAGAATATAATAATAGATGGGATAAATAAAAATTTAATATAAAATGAATACATATAATCATTTTCTTATTGAAAAAACTACCACAATAATTTCCATAAACCATAAAAAATGATTTTCTGTAGATGCATTTTGAATTTATATATATCAATTTATCATTAGAAGTTAGAAAATATTTCAAATAAATTATTGGATGAAATTATTCATCATGATCCTAACGTACTCCAATTTAAAAACAAAGTACTCATTAAATTTTACCATAGTTGAATTATTTCCCACATAACTAATTATTACATGTAAATTTTGTGAAAACCCCACAAATGATCATGTTTTAGAAACAATTAAACCGTGATCAAATAATTAATCATTATATCTAATTTTGATATGTGTTTAAAATAATAAAACTTTTCAATGACCACGCCTAGGTCCATGATAGGGTTTGGTGTTCCACATTAACCAACATCCAATAGGCTATAACATAAAGAATAAATCCAATTTATTCAATTTCATATCAATTTGTAATTTTCTATTACAAACATATAAAAGATGAAGATTAATAAATTATAAAAAACATCTATATATAACTAATTTCATGATCAAATGAAATATCCTAAGCATCCTACAATATGTTCTATAATAGGAAAAATCCAAATCATGTAATCCATAATAACCAACACATTGAAAAAAATACAATCGTTTTAAATAATTAAAACTATTGTGTTTTATATAAGCCTGATAATAAATGATTCAACATTAATAAAATGTTAAAAATTACTACTATATCTAATATAATTTTTATCATGGTCATAATTGTTCCTATACAATTGTTTTATTCATGAGTGAGAATGAGAACATACTATGTAAATCCAAAGTACTAGAAAATGTATAAATAATGATATTATGTTCATGAAGGGTGTGGGAAAATGAAAATAAAATGAAATTACATCTTCAATATAACAAAATAAAATAAATAATATCTACCCCAGCTAGTCCCATACAACATAAGAATAAATTCACTAACCAAAAAAATTAATGCTTGAAAGAATATAGTGGCTCAAATAATATTCATACTTGTTCACCCTAGTAATAATTATATGTGATCATAAAAATATGAAATATTCATTTTGTTATTTTAATGAATCAGAATTATAGTCCAACATAAATATAATATTGTGTTCAAACCTAAATTATATATCAATGTTGGTTTCCATGTTTGTAATTTGATATCAAAATTTTCAAACCATTGGTTTTACAAAACATATCATTTTATTTTTCTTCTTTTTAATAAAATATCATATTGTTCATAGTAATAATATACTCATGTTCCCAGGAGTTAAAATGATTTCTAATGTATGGATGTTCACTTATCTACGACATGATCATGTGTCTAATATAATATAATTGTGGGTAAATGGATTCTATTAATTTAAAGTTATCTAGGTAGTCACTCAATGAGAGGGTTGGAAAACATGTTAATGAGAGTTATTAAAAATTAACAATTAAATCCTAAAACTATTACTTCCCTCAGAAATAATAACCACATATTTAATAGGATCACCTCCTATTTATTATTTTGAAGAAGTTTCATCCATAATTTAATGTGTATATTCTAAAATACAATGTTGTAAATGATTAATTGACACAGACACAATGATTTATAAAATATGTACTGTTTACAAAATAAGGTCCTATGAGAGAATATTTTTTATAAGTTCACCCACATGTAACTAATTAGAGGAGAATATAATTAAAATGTTAAAATTTATAATAATTACATAAACAAACCATTTAGAAGTTTTATTAATCACGGTAACTCCAATATTGGTTTTACTTCCCATACATGTTCCCCTACCTCTCTTCTCTATCATATATCATGGGTCCCTACTTCAATAATGTAGAATAACTATGGCAAGCGAGATAAGAAATGTATAAAATCATCAGTATTATTTCCCCACAATTTATAAATATGTTTTATTTTATCTCTATATTATGCATCAACATGGATATGATATTAACATCATCATTAATGTATTTTAAAAATTATTCTGATTTTTGGAAATCTAAAACATCATTCATTGGAAAGATAATCAATGAGCTCTAAATATTATTCGATATTATTTATAATTTTTATATAATTCTACTATCAATATGGTAAATGATTAGCTCATAGGTAATCTCCATCAGTTTACAAGTTTATAATCACTATTACATATACATAAATATACCTCCATAATTCTATATTTCAAGAATTTACCTTACTTTTACGAATGTGAATATCTCATAGTTTTATATATTTATGATATTCAAACCATCATCATTTATGATTGAAAATTAAACTACCTATACTCTTAAAATTAATTTTAATGATTTCATTTTATGTATTATATTTTTCCCTTCATATAGGAAAATAAAACATATAATTATTCTTAACAGATCATGAAGTTGTTGAAAAGAAGCATTACATCATAATCTTCAAACTAATCTAGAAATACAAATTCAAAACTCTCCTATATCAGGTAACATTTTGGAATGAATTATTATTTTAAATCACACATAATATATCCATTAAAATTTATAATGAAATCATATAACATTTATTTGTCTAAAAACCATATCTTTTTCAAAAAATAGTGCATCGGGACACAATTCCGCCATTAATATGTAACCATACCCTATAGTAGAATATCTGAATCATGTATCATCTATCTCATGCCATATCCATTTGGACTATGAAAATTTAATATTACCCAATAATCCATTACAACATGTTCTTAAATTAAATAGTGTGGAATTCAGATTTGAAAAAAAAACTTTTAGTGAATCATAAATATATCTTGAGTCAAATACATCATCAAATATCCTTGAAATATCCTTAGTAAATATTCATATAAATCTTATTTGAATTCCAAATTAAATTCTTCCAAAAATTCCATTTTAATTATCATTATGAAACATCATTTGGTTCATTCCACTAACTCATATTAATATCAATTTGGAATATAGAATTGTTTCATATATTGAGACCAATTTATGTAATATTATATGATTTTTGGATATCATGATTTACTATAAAGGTATAACAATTTAATTTTATCATGATCATGGTAATTCTAGGGATAATTTATAAAGATTAAAGGGAAATAAAATGTAATATCACATGATCATCCATATTAATATAGAAGAGATCTTCTGTTTATTTTTATTAATCATATCAATATCATAAAACGTTAATCTAATACAACTGAATGAAAATTCTCACTCAGTGTTACTTGATATAAACTAACTTCATGCATTTTATTAGATTAGTTATTTTTTTGTTCATTTCAATATCACACAACATTCAAAAATTTAAATATTTTTTATGAATAATACCTTACATTCCAATTATTTGATATTATTCATCCACTATAAAATCTATTAGTATTTGAAGAAATATTAATTTACATTAAATTTATTTTTATATCAAACTACATTATTCTTCCCATCTCAATCAACATGTTCCATATTGTAACATACATACATAAATGATAAGAATTATTTTATACATTATTAGTCTTTTTTTTCAGATCATGTCATACTACTTCTAGAACTGCATGATAGAATTATTTAATCTGGGACAAAAAATTCATCTAGTTCCATACAGAAAATAAATATGCAATATTTGAATTTATTTTATATTGGTCAGATTAAAATAAAACACATTATTACCTATCGGTTTGATAACAACATTCTATTAATTTTTATTAATTGGAAACCATCATCATGAATCACACAGCCTGGTAGTTCCATATTTGACAAAAATGAGTCTTCATTGATACACCAATGTCATTTCATTGGTAAATGTCGTTTCACTTCCCTAAAAAAATATCCAATGTTAGACATCCATTTAAAATATAAACTATAGTGTATTGGAAATCATTAAAATTGAGAGACATGTGCAGTATAAATTATCATCGATATCATTTTCCTTTTCATATTGATGACACGCAACACAAGTTGTTATACATTGATAACTCTTGTTATCTTGAAAATGTCTACACATGATAAATATCATGTTTATTATTGATGGAGTGTTCCATATTTTATTATTCAAATGATTTCATGTATATATTATTATTTATATATGAATAGTGTATTGTAATCATCAATGGGTATTCTACCCTTATAATTATATATCCATCACATAAGAATCATAGTTCCTTGAATCCCCTATTTACATTAAAATTCAATTTACTCTAAATATAAAAAAATCCTCACATCATAAAAAATGATAATATATTTTAATTATAATATAAAAATAATTTTTTAAATGATATTTTGATTTTATAATATATATGATGAATTATATGACAACATATAAAATATTTATTAATAAAAAGGTTAAGACTACTGAGTTATAACTCAATATATGAATCAAGTGTTTTAGTAATCAAAATTAATTTAGTTTATTCCAGTAACCATGATCTGTAAGATTAAAGTAGGCCTAAAATTAACATCTTATAAAGGAAACCCTTATTAGCTCAATCATTGATTCAAAAACCCATTAATGGAAAACAATTTAAAAAATATTTCTATGGGATATGACTAGTTTCCCTTAAAATAATTATATTTTGACACAAATTTGAAAAATCATATTTCTTCATTCATTCACTTAGTGCCATTATTTGGTTAGTTGGGATAACACCATCATGATCTTTGGATGAAAACTACCCAGACATGCAAGCATATAAAAAAATTGATATGTAGTATGATATTCATTAATCTATAGAAATTTTGTACATGAGGATAATGATATGATATTACATGTTTTATCAAATCATGTACTTTGAATATCATTTACACTTCTTCAAAAAAGTGTCCCCTATGTTAAAAAGGTTTTACGTCTAATTGATTAATATGTTCTCTTAACACCAAAACATAAATTATCCCTTTATTCCAATTTTTGTTTATTTTATGCCTCTTGTTAGGATCTTGTACCTAAAATTTTAAATTCAATAAGAAATCATTTATACACCTCCAATAGAATTTATAGTTATAGGTAATGCCATGATACCATATTTATCATTATATGATGTCCTTACATGAATCATATCTCCCAAAAAAATGACGTTATGTAATCAGGAGATATACCATTTAAATAAATGGGGATTTGGTAATATACAACTCATCATGTCAAGGATGATGAAGTCCTCCTATAGACAAGCACATTTCCTTATTCCATAAATTTTGAATCCATATAGATATCTATTTTTGTTTTTATAGAATATAAATTTTCATTCAACTATTATTTTCTTAATGGTGCAAATAAAATTCCATTCCCCCATGGGTACGCTATAAAAAAAGTATCACCCCACAAAGAACATATTAAATTTTAATCTCTACAGAATCTTGATTCATAATTTATTACTCCCTTATTCATTATCTTCTATAACGCATTTCGTGCATCGGGATACATTTTTCACATAATATGCATTTTTTTCATTATTATGTTAACATCTTTCAATATTACATATGCACTTATTATCTATCAATGAATTATTTTCAACAATATACGTGGATCACTTTTAAAAAAACATTCGTCATGGTTATTTACATAAAATAATCATTGAAATCATTTTCTATAAATATAATAGCATTAATTGAATACATACTAGTTTCCATTGTTCCTTTTAGGTGAATTTATCATGAAATTTCATTGGATACATGAGAATAATGGAATTAATTATTGAATGAAGACACATACCTTCATTTATTCAGATTCTAAAATATATTTTCAGAACAGGTCTAAATTTTATATTATTTAATATATTGAAATGATTTTTATAAAAATATAGAATATGACCATGCATTCGACAATAAACTAATATCCTCATACATTTTTATAAAACTCACCATTTCATACATACAAAATTTTGGAAACTACATTCATGTATTTTCACTATATTTATTATTTTTCATATTTCCATTAAAACACTCATAGTATCAATATATAAATCATTAGAGGGACTCTATAAAGTCCCATAATAATTTTTCCCATAAATATTCCTTTTTGAAATTACATTTTTTTATTATTCTTTATTTATTTTTCATAATATGTCTAAATACCACTATCACATTATACGTAAGAATAAAATTAAAAATTGAATGAACCTTTTAAATGTAAATTATTATAAACACCTCTTCACATTGATGGATGTATCCTTCTAGTAGTTTCTCTATGACTCAACATCCATTAAATATCTATTATAATTTTATCATCAATGTAATATATTTCTATAAGATAACATAGATTAATAATATTGTTATATTGTTGTTTAAATTTTCTTTTAAAAAAATATTAATACAAAGGAGACAAAAACCAACAATCATTATGTATGTAATTTTATAATATTAATGATATTATCTAATTTTATGCCTATATGTTACACCAAAATGATACATTTATCCTTTTTGGTAAATTCTATTGTAGTTACTTGGTGTAGTTTCATTCAACGCCATTAACTTTTTTAATTATAGTTATATTAAATGATTTTGGGAGAATGTTTTTCTGATAAATAAGTAAAGGTATAATCCTAATATTGTTTTCATATCTGATTAATTTAAATATTATAACCTAAAATGATTATAACTAAATATATTATATTTTTTTCAATATATAATCTTGTATATTTGTATTCTCATAATGTGTTTTCATGTGAATAATGATTAAAAGACATATTCACCCATTCAATAGATTTCATTTGGATGATGTTTCATGCATTTAATAACAAATATACATTTTATTCACATATATATAAATAGGTCCCTAAATTTTTTCCTTATGACCAAAAATTCGTTATGAATTTCAAGGATCAAGATGACATAAAATTATATTTATTGTAATATATTGTGGTGATGTTTGACTGTCGTGGGGTTTGAGGTGGCCTGGGAGATGGTTTTTTGAGAAATTGACCAGGTCTAATGTATAAAATATGTTACATATGGTTGGAGATAGTGATATGATGGGATTACATGTATCAATAATAAAAATATAATTTAGGACCTCCGTATATAATTTTATAGTTGATAACCCTTATAGAATGTTTTATGACACGTTTAATAAAATGAATTCATTATTCCATTAAACAGCCACACTATGACCATTGGGGGACACAATGATGTTTTCAGATCAGGTGTGGTTATTTCATGACCACTATTTCATGAAACAACAATGTCACTGGGTTTTATAAGGGAGATAAAACAATAAATTTACCAACAACACCACTAGCTTCCTCCCTAACCATACATAATCCTTTCATGTTTTTGGTAATATTTTGCTCTCATATTTCGTGATTTTATCTCTTACATTCCAATAAATTCTAATTAATGTAGTTTTCATTCCAGATGATATATTTTCGTAATTCTAATTAGATGATATATCCTTCCACTATTATTTCCTGTATTCTATAGTTCAAACAAAAAATATGAATATTTATTATTATTTTAAATTTTGTTTATTTTCATGATTGAATCGAGATGTGATCTTTTTGGGTTATTTTTTTAAGATTGAATTATGAATTTATTACAATATTACTACTTCATATATATTTTTTCCATTGAGCACTTCATTTTTTCGTAGCCTAATGAGATATTATTTTGTTTATCGAGTGTATGAGTAGGCCGATATAGTGGTTGTTTATTTCTTATATGGGGATAAAAGGTAATATAAATTAAAATATAGAATCGACCACTTCATTGAAATAGGTGTTGTTTTGTAATATTTGGTGTTTGGGCCTAAAGTGAGTTGTTATGTAAAAAAATTACTATTTATTAATCTTTTCTCATGTAGTATGATTTTATTGTTACCTAAAACCTCTTTCTATGGGATGGGAAATATATGAGGTTTAACTAATGATATTGTGGATAGATTCACAAATTAAAAGGGAATTTTTTTGGGAAGGGTGATGTTACCACTCTTACGTAGTTAGGGATTAGTCCATACATAGAGCATGAGGGTGATGGTTGTGGTGAAGTTCTTATTGATAGGTTGGGTGTGATATTATACCTAACTTATGAGAGATCGTATGATCTATTATTATAGATGGTTATGATTATACTAATTAAGTACGATTGTGCATTATGTAAAAAATAATTTTCCATGTTTTTTTCTATATATGAATGTTTTTCAAAAATTCCATTATAGATCAGAGATCAAGAATGTATGACTATGAATTAATAGTGTTTTAGTTTTCTAATGATGAACTCAATGTATTCTATGTTATCAGAATATTTAGTTTCTACTATTTCATAAATGATTATAGAACAATTCAATATATTTTAAGGGATTTATTGTTGAGTCATTTTAGTATTGTACTCACGCCATCACATGTATCTCAATGGGTGTGCTGAAATTATGGTCAAAGATCTAAATAAGGGAAATCACCCTTTTATAGACTACTATGTAGATAGGGGTGAATATGATTGAGGTGGTGTTTGGACATGTCTGTGATATTTTTCTAATAAGTTACTATTATTATTATTTTTAATTTGTGTATTGTACATATTTATCGATCCGATGTGGGCATCTCATAATACATTTGATATTAATTTTTTTATTTATTTTGCACTATATTTTTGGACGTTATCTTCTTATCCTACTATTTTTATTGGATTTTTTTTATGATTACTACAACTAAATTTTATTAGATGAAAATTTTATATCCAGGGAATGCCCTTCCTATGGCACGATTTAGGCCCTCACTACTATTCATAAGCCTATAGGATATGGGGAGGGGAACATGAGGCTATGTTTCCCTATGAATCAGACCATATGATTCAAATTGGTATTTTAAATACGAAATTATATCCCATTTTTTATTATTTTGTCATTTTGTCCTTAATTTAATGGGGATATTATGGTTCAAAATTTAGTTTGGTTATATTATTCTGTTATTTGGTCCTTAATTGAATGGTTATGAATATTTTTGTTCATATGATGTTAACATATTTCAATATTCTATATCCACTTCTAATCTTTCCAAGAATTATATTTAACAATATATGTGGATCTCTTTATAAAACAATATTTATCATGGTGATTTATATAAAATAATCATTGAAATCAATTTCAATAAATATTATTACATTCATTGAATAAACACTAGTTTCCATTATTACTTTTTGGTGGATTTCACATGAAATTTTTATGAGATACATGATAAGAATGGAACTGATTATTGAATGAAGGCACATACCTCCATTTTATCATATTCTAAAATTGTTTTTTCGACATGTATAAATTTTATATTATTTAATATATTTAAATGATGTTTAAAATATTATTGAATATGACCATGCAATCAACTATAAAATAATATCCTCATACATTTTTTTTCGTCTCACTATTTTATCCATACTAGTTGTCGGAAACTACAGTAATATATTTTCACTATATTTATTATTTTTCATATTTTCCTTGAAACACTCATAGTTTCAATATATAAATCATTAAAGGGACTCCATAAAGTCCCATAATAGTTTTTTCCTATGAATTGTCCTTTTTTACATTACAATTTTTTTTACTATCCATGTATTTTTCATAATATGTATACATATCACTATCAAATTATATGGAATAATAATATTAAAAATTGAAAGAAGCTTATAAATGAAAATTATTTTTAACACCTATTCACATTGATGGATGTATCCTTCTGGTAGTTTGTCTGTGACTCAGCATCCATTGAAAATCTATTGTAATTTAATCATTAATCGAATATAGTTTTATATGATAACATATATTTCTATTATTCTTATACAAATGGTTTACATTTTTATTTTCAAAAACAAGAGTAATTGAAAGGACAAAAAAACAAAGAATAATGATGTATGGAATTCTATAATATTAATGATATTATTCCAATTTGATGCATATATGTTACACCAAAAGGATACATTTATCCTTTTGGTAAATTCTATTGTAGTTACCCGGTGCGGTGTTAATCATCCCCATTAACTTTTCTAAATGTAGATATATTAAACAATTTTGACCAGATGATTTTTATGATAAATAAGTAAATGTATAATCATAATATATTCTTTATATATGATTAATTTAAATATTATCACCTAAAAAGATTATAATTAAATTAATTATGTTAGTTTTCAATATATAATCTTCTATATATGCGTGGTCATAGTGTGTTTTCATGTGAATATAGATTAAAAGACATTGTCACCCAATCAATAGATTTCATGTCGATGATGTTTCAAGAATTTAATAACATATATACATTTTATTCACATATATATAAATAGATCCCTAAATTTGTTATTTAATACCATGAATTCATTATGAATTTCAAGGATCATGATGAAATAAAATTTTATTTATTCTAATATATTGTGTTGATATTTGACTATTATGGGGTTTAGAGGTAACCTATAAGAAGGTGTAATGAGAAATTGACCAGGTCAAATGGATAAATTAAGTTACATAAGGTTGGAAATAGTGGTATGATGGGATGTCATGTATCGATAATAATAATATAATTAAGTTACCTCCTTATATAATTGTATATGTGATAACCCTTATGGAATGTTCAATGATATGTTTAATATAACGGATTCCTTCTCCCTAGAAATAGTCACACTGCGATTCTTAGGGGACACACTGATGTTTTTAGATGAGGTTTGGTCATTTCTTGATCACTATATCATGCGACAACCATGGAGCTGGCTTTTATAAAGGAGATAAAACATTAAATTTTCCAAGGACACCCCTAGAATCCTCCCAAACCATACATCACCCTTTCTAGTTTTGGGTGATCTTGAGATCTGATATTTGGTGATTTTATCTCTTATATGTCAATAAATTATCATTAAAGTATTGTTCATTCCATGGGATATATTTTAGTTATTCTAATCAGATGATGTATCCTTCCACTCTTATTTCATGTATTGTATAGTTCAAACCTAATATATGTATATTAATTATTATTATGTTTTCTTTTTATTTTTAGGATAGAATTGATGATTTATCATTTTTTGGTATTTTTAAGATGTAATTATGAATTTATGACAACATCACTACTTCATATAATTTTGTTCCCATTGAGAACTTGATTTTTTATATCCTTATGCGATATTGTTTTTTTATCGAGTGTATAAGTAGGCATATATAGTTGTTGTTTAATCCTTAAATGTGGGTAAAATGTAATATAAATTATAAAATAAAATACATCCCATCATTGAGATAGGTGTAGGTTTGAACTATTGGGGGTTCGGGCCTAAAGTGAGTTTATATGTAAACTAATAACTATTTATGAATCTCTTTTACATGTTTCATGTGGTTTTTATTACATAAATCCACTTTATATGGGATGGAAAATGTATGAGGTTTATCTAATGATATTGTGGATGGATTCACCAATTGATAGAGAACGTTCTGGGGATGGTGATGTTACCACTCATACGTAGTGGGGGATCAGTTGAAACTAACATTAGGAGGGTGATGGTTGTCACGTAGTCTTTAATGATCGGTTGGGTGTGATAATACACCTAACCTATAAGATATGTTAAGATATATTATTATATATAGTAATGAATTGATTCATTGAGTAATGTCATGCATTATGTAAGAAATTATTTTCCATGTTATTGTCTATATATAAATCTTTTTCTAAAATTACATTATAGATCAAAGATCAAGAATTTATGGTGCTGAATTAATAGTGGATGAGTTTCCCAATGACGACCTATATGGATTCTATGTTATCGGAATATTTTGTTTCAACTATTTCATACACGATTATAGAACAATTCAATATATATTATGGGATTTATTTTTTATTCCTATGAGTTCTACACTCACACCATCACATGTATCTTAATGAGTGTGCATAAATTATGATAAAAGATTTATATAAGGGAAATCACCCTTTTATAGTCTACTATATTGATAGGTGTGAATAGGATTGAGGTAGTGTTGGGACTTGACTATGATCCTTTTCTAATAAGTTTTAATTATTATTATTTTTCTTTTGAGTATTGTACATATTTATTGGTCTAATGTGGTGATCCCAGCAGACATAAGATATTAATTAAAATATTTGTTTTACACTATAATTTTGGATGTTAGCTTGTTATTCTATTTTTTATTATTATTACTTACACTAAATTTGATTAGTTGAAAATTTTATATCATGGGAATACCCTTCCTATTGTATTATTTAGGCCCTCACTTCTATTCATAAGCCTCTAGGATATAGGTAGGAGCACATGAGGATATGTTTCCCTACCAATCAGACATAATGATTTGAATTGGTATATCAAAAATGAAATTATATATCATTTTATATTATTTTTTTATTTGGTATTTAATTGAATTGTTATATGATGGTCCAATATTTCATTAGTTTATATATATGACTCTAAGAATTTCTATAAAATTGACCAATTATTTACCACAGTAGTGGTATATGATTTTTTTGTTTTTTTTATGTTGTGTTTTTTCATGGTCATCCTATATTTTTTATTTTTATTGTATATAGTATTTTCTCCTTCAAAATTATCTAGAGTGGTCTAGTTCATGCATCGTGTGAGATAGTATGTTGTATTATGGGAGTATTACCGTGACTCCCCCTACTAAATACATGAATGTTTACAAATTTGAGCTGATAATGTTATTTTATGGAATCAACTTGGAATTTCTGATAATACTATATTTTTGATACCCTAGGGTGACACATTGGGGTCAGGAAGATGATGTTCCTGATATGGGTGATGTTATTGTTTCACCATCATATTTCCTAGATGTGAAAACCAAGAATTAATTGGAACCAACTCTTTTCTCCTAGTATAAAATCATCTATAACATAATTCTTATCAATTGGATACAATGGTCTGTAGATTCACCCATAGGGGATGAACTATTGGTTTGGGATTCCATTGGATTTATAATTATAACTGTATATATCCTTTTTAGTCATGGGAGGTCCTTAAAAAGATTAATAATATATTAATATCTATGAGGCTTGTTTGAGATATTGAACATGTCAAGATATTGGATGATGAATAACACATTTTATATTCAATGGGGAACACCCGGTGGTGATTGGGTGTCATGATTCATGAATAGTGGCATGATGCACTATTGTGTGAATTCATTAAGGTCATATTTTTTTATCTATTTATTCTATAGAAACAAATGTTTGATCACGATAATTGTTTGTTAGAAATCAATAGTGGAATGATATATGATACTGATAAATCAACATTTCTTCTTAATTTTATCTATTATCCATGTATTTATATGGGATCCTTGCCTTGATGTCCATGGTTCTTAAGATAAGACATCAAATAGAAATATTGAGATATGTTTATATATTTGAAATAGTGAATTTTATAAAATATTCTAAATGGATACATTATTAAAGAATGGAATGGAATAGGATAATGATGTTGGTTACCATTCTTACCATTATGGGCTAGGTGGAGACTGTCTGAATGGAGTTGTTGGGGACAGATCATCTAGTGAAATAAGAGATATATGTAAAATCTCTAGGGTAATGACATGGAATAAGGGTCAGGATGGGGTTATTTTATTATTTATATTTGAGTGGTATTCCATAAATGTTATTATTATTAATTTATTATAAATTTTCAATGTTCATTCATGAATCTTATAAGGGTATTTCATGCACAAGGAATGATATTGAATATCCCACAGATTTTTCTAAAGATGTCATGTTTTAGAATAGTCATGGGATTTTGGAAGAAGTAATCCTCATGGGTATTGTTAGGTCAAACATATAAGTATAGAAGGGTGCTATTTGGGAAGTCAGGACAAGCATCTTTCTAATGGACTTAGTAGAATTCGTAGTAGAAAATGTCTCTTAGATCTAGATTAGAGGCGATTTATGTATCTTGATGGATGGGTATATAAAAAAATTAAAATGAATCTAAAATTTTTCAAGGTTATAGATTATAGATATAAGATTAATTTGACAGGTAAATGTTTAATTTTCATTACTTCAATGATTTTCTTTTTTATATTATACTGATTATTATTATTATTATTATCCATCATTATTCATATATGGTTTGGGATTGATCAATGAATTTTCATAAATTTTATTAGAAATTTATTCAACATTAGGATGATGTAATAGAATGCACATATGTTCTAGTATTGTTCCGTTGTAATGGGTGGTTGTGAATAATTATGGGATTTCATGGGTTTTGATGTCATAATGGAATGGATTAACAAATATTTTCTTAGATAAATCAAATGAAATTAGAGGAAGGTATATTTTACATCCCATGTGGGTGTGGAGTAAGTTATTTATGTGAGCGTTTTATGTTGAGGTAGGTAGTTCTAGAATATATTTCAGTAAGTTTGATTAATTACAATATAGGTGGTTAATCTAGTTATTTTGGAAGGCAAGGTGATGGTCCCATCCACTTTCCCATACGATGTGGGTGGATAATAATATTATTTTTTCAACTATTTATTTTGAATTAATACTTATATAGAGATTGATTTCATAATTGATATCCACTTTTCTGTGGATATCATATTTATTCATCTAGACCATATGAAACAATTTCATTTATGGGAGAAAAAGCATGAGATCATGTATCTTGAGTAATGGATTTTATTCTTCCATGTATTCCCCCATATATTGATCGTATATTAATCTTTACCAAGGTAGATGGTCCCCAAATGTTGTGTTTTGATCATTGAAATCATGACTAGGATAGAGTAAATTAAAAGAATCCTTATCCATATGAATGATTATTTTTTTATTTTTTTATGGGATCTTGATGTTTCACATTGATTAAATCAAATTATAGTATAATAAATTATAGCTCATGGAAATGGATACACAAAGTATTGCATTTTTGAGAAGTTTAATTCTATATGAGTATATTTTGATGCCACTAATGTTGATAAATTCTCTACTAGTTTCCATAGATACAACGAAATCGAATTTTCATCTCTATCTAGACTCCATAATAATATTATTATTCAATGAAATCATTTTCTAATAGAGACCGGGTTATTTCAATCATATTAAGTATATATTTTTAAATAAACATACATTAAATTACACAATATCACATATTATGACTACAATAGTTTAGTTTTTCAGAGTCATGTTAAAAAGGCATTTAATTTGGTGAATTATCTTCAATATCCCCATAATGATCATACAATTTAGTAATATTTACAGTGAAAATCTACATAATTTTTATAT
This sequence comes from Viscum album, assembly GCA_963277665.1. NCBI lineage: Eukaryota > Viridiplantae > Streptophyta > Magnoliopsida > Santalales > Viscaceae > Viscum > Viscum album. The sequence goes on along the minus strand of OY728147.1, from coordinate 1,814,053,836 downwards.
TACCTTGGGAACATAATCGTAATGAAGGGTGATCTTTAGTGCTCAGTAATGGTAATCAAAGGAGATACATACGAATAACATTAACATTCATTTTTAAAAAATATTAACATAAAATTTTGAAACCATTCATTGAAAATCAATGAAAACAATCATGAGTCTTAGGATATTTATTATTTGTTAGTAATACCTAAACCATAAGGAAATAATAAAATATTTACCATTATACCATAACATTTAAATAATACTAGGAATAGAAGAATAAATATAAGAATAAAAAATTATTTCAATATTAGTCAAGATTAATTTACAATATATAATAATTGACTGCTTCCACACCACAAACCATCATAGTAGTTATGGTTCACTCCCAAAACCATCATAATGGAAAAAATTCCTTACTTAACTAGGATCACTCAACATTCAATTTCAATATGTATATTGATCAATAAATCCTTACTCAATGCAATGGAGTGAGATATTTTTCCCACTAGTAAAAAAATGTAAATCATATATATGTGTCAAAAAATATGAAACTAAATTCATCATATCAGATCCCATGAATTAAAATGGGACTCATAAATATTTCATCATTTGAGAACTATTGAAGGGTGATTTGTTTTAAAATCATTTCCTAATTTGATCATAGAATAACCGTGGGAAAATAAAGATGGATTCATAATAATTTTTTCATGGTATAACCCGTTAGGGTAAATGGTTTTCATAAACATGTTTTCATCGAAAACCATTTAGAAAATGAATTATTATGATATAATTTATTAATATTTCCAAAAAATACATATTACCTCAAATGATGCAACCGTATATTGAGAATGATTTTAAAGATCGCCGGGAAAATTTCATTAGAAAAATAAATTTTCTTTTAAAATGGTTTTTTAAAATAAAAATTCATAATGTATTTTTTGAATCATTTTAATTTAAATTAACCTTTAAAATTTATAATGGAATCATAAAAAATCATTGAAATACTTTCATGATGAATATACCATTTCCACTTTGAAAACCACTTTTTTTAAAAATAAAACATTTTCAAAATACATGTAATATTGAAATAATTTTTTAGAATCATAAAATTTCCCAATATTACAGAATGAGTTATAATTAAAAATAATATTGTATTTTTTGGAATATTATTATAAATGATCATTTATAATTCAATAAAATACCATTCATGTCATGTGTGTTATAAATAAATATTATTTTTAAATATATAATAAAATCAAAAGATGAATTTTTCAGAAAGAAACTTGAATATTAATTTTTAGAAAAAATTATAATATTAAAACACAGATAAAACCTGATTTTTAAAATCATATATAAATATTAATTCATATTTGAAGCCATTTTTATTAAAAAATAGTAATAAAATGAATTTCTGAGCAAACAGAGAAATGAAGTCAAATGTTCTTGATTTTTTCGAACACCTGAGTATATAAAGAGAGATAAATTAAAGCAATACATTTATTCTCAGGACATAACAAGCGTTTAGAAAAATGTAATAGTTTATTTATAAATTTATCAGATGATTTTACAATCAGAAACATATTAATATTTATTCAAGATAAAAGATTACACTAAATCATAAAATAAACACCACATTGCTAATATTGAATTATAATCCCCATAAAGGAATAAAATATTATGAAACTTAATATATACCTAGAATAAATAAATTAAAATTATTAAATGTAAAATTGGATTTATATACGACTCATAAATTATTATAATTTCCCAACATAACATATGTATCTTAGAATGAAAATAGAGATAAAATTCTGATATTGCATTGCTAAATTTTGAACTATAAAACCCATGAATTGGAGGTCCTCATATGGATTTTTAAACACAAATAATATTAGTGCAGTTATTATAAAATAAATTCTAGGTAATTATATACATAACAAAAATAAATTGGTTTTGCATATGGCATGCTTCTCAATGTAGTAAAAAGTGGGACTAGATTACCTTACCACATTTGTAATTTTTTGAATCATAACACCCAATAGTTTATAAAATCAATTGAAACAAAAAATATAATGAAAATTATTGTAATACATAAATAAAATTTAAATGGGGATTTATATACAACACAAAAAATAATGAGTTGGGGTTTTCTTATGTCTCTCGGAAAGAAAACAAAAAGTAAAAATCCATTATAGTAGTTCTCAACATCTATATTACTAATTTGAAATTAATCTATAAAATATATTGGTATATTATAATTATATTATGTAACTATATAAATATATATATATCCATATATATATATATATATATTCTAAATTACCATTAAACTCCAATAAATTTAGTGTTAAAATAGTGTTTCATCGAATAACCACTTCGTTTTCCTATATGTTTTTCTATTATTTTTTCATCCACATAAGTTGACCAATGATACATAAGCTCTAGAATCATAATAATTAAATAGTTATCATATTTATACATAAAATATTATTTTAACACAAATTATGAAATATTGTTTTCATAAATGGCCTTTGTATGGATCATATAGACTATTGGTCGTACATATGGAAGGGTAATATTTTCATTCATCAGTGATCATTATTTAATAGAGGTTATTAATGTATAATCAGTGTAAATTTTCATAATATCATATTTAAAATAATAGTTATTTTCATATACTTATACATATCAAACATGTGTGGTGGTTATTAAAAGATATAGTCACGTCACTTTTTGAATACTATATTTTACACATATATTAATGACATTATCGCCATTCTGTGACAGGAAAGATATGAAATAAAATGATATATTAAATTTTAAAATTGATAAATATTTCATAAATATAATAATTAATTAATTTATATAACATATATTCATTACATTTACCCTTATTATCTTCTATATAATGTGTCTGAGAAAACATACATCATCATTTTGGTAGGATGTAGTACATTGTACACACATGATACATTATCATGTATCATCTGTAATCATAATTTAAAAATATATATATTATTTAATAAATCATGTGTATTTTTATTTGAATATAACATATATATATTATATCCATCATCATACCAAACCTGATAGTTAGTAATGACAAAATGAATGACATTGATTTTCTAGATGGTATACTTCCATAAATATAAATGATGATTTCATAACCCATTTGAGGAAAATGGACTAAATTTTTTTCAGTAAGGGAAAAATTATATGGCATATACATATGTAATTTAGGCATCATGTTTTAATAATAAATGAAGGATGTTGAGAAATAAATAAAAAATTCTCATTGTAGGATGTTATATCTTATTCGAGTATAATCTTTAGGATTACACAAACAGAATTCATACTATCGGTTTCTTTCCAAAATATGTAATATCTAAATATTTGATAGAATTTATGAATTTATTTTTTTAATGTACTTTTTGGAAGAAAAGTGATTTAAGGTCTCATAAAGAGAGGAGATGAGTTGTAATTTTATATGTGAGGTGAGTGGAACCATTATAAGATACATCAAGGAAACATATTTCTATATTTTTTGACATTAAAAGGTTTAAAATAGAGTATCAATGATACTAAGACATTGTAAGAACAAAATATGTCCATAAAATTGGATTTAGAAAAAAAATGTGTCATTTTACCCTTATCTATTTATCTTTACCTTCAGATAAACTATTTTTTTTACTTAATAATGGTAACTAAATTAAATTATTTACTATTAGATTGATAAAAAATTAGAATACCACATTAGATAATAGAAAATATACATATTCTAAATATGAAAATCATTTTTTCCTAAATTCTATCCTAATGAGTATAAAATTTTAATTTACAATTAATACTGCAGAAGAGATGAGAATTTAGGTTTTCATAAAGATTATTTTTAAAGATATACTATGTTTTTATATAAATATTCAGTAATAAAATGCGTCCAATGACCTAAATTTGGATTAATTGTTAAATAATGTTAATAACAATTATTTGAAAACAATTTAACAATTAATTTATATTTACAAATACTTAAAAATAAAATTTAATTTTTAAAATAAAATTATGTATTCATTACTATTTATCCTAAAAAATAAATCCTTTAAAAAAACTAAAAAATCACCATAACCTAATATTGACATGTTTATTTATGAAAGAAATTTTATTTTTCAATTTTAATTTTCTAAATGTTTCTAAAAGTATTTTAAAATATGTTTTCAAAAGGTGAAAAAAGAATTTTATTGAAATCAAATATTGTTTTTACACGTAGTATATGATATAATTGTTTATATTTTATTGAAAACAAAATAAATGATTTATATATAGACTACTAAATATATATACTTTATACTATTCATTTAAAAAATGCAGTAGAAGTTTTTTTGTAAATATTGATATATAACCCATTTTTTATAAAAAAATGTTTTGAGAAAAATATTTCATTATTTTTAAAATATTTTTCTATTTTAATATTTTATTAATTTTTAACAAAATAAATCATTTTGATATGAAATTTAAATTTTATATCTTTTAAATTATAATATTCTTAATTATACAAACAATTCTATTGGATATGTGATAACTACCATAATATATGTCATGTTTTTTTAAACCTAGAGTTTTCATAGAAAAAGAAAAATGTAGTATTATGAGTAATGAAAAATATTTCCAATTTTAAATTCATTTGAAGCCAAATATAAAAAAAATCTCATTCTGTTACATTTTCAACCATTTTAATTATTATTTTTTATTATTTATCTCTATCGATGATGGTTTATCATTTTAAGACTCTTTCATAGAAACACACTTCAAAAATGGAAAATAAAATTTCTTATTGAAAATAGAAAGATATGAGAATGATTTATAAATAATAACACATAATAAGTTTTAAAATAAAATATCATAGGGGTGAATTGAAATAATGGACAGAGATTAGAAAATTAACACCCAAATACTAATGGAGAGCGATAGGAAGCATGGTTAGGATAATGATCATTACCAAAAAACAAAAATCATTATGGTTTATAATGTTCATCGGTGTCAAAAAAATGATGAAAATAAAGAATATTTATATTTCTATCCTTTGAAAAATTATTTGGTAATTTTTCCCATCCAGACCTTGAATATATTATATTTTACAAACATAATATATGTTTACTTCATAGTAAAAAATTTCATCCTTTAGTTGGAAATTGTAATTCTCTCCATCATATATGACCCCAATAGATTAATTTATAATGTCAGAAGTGTTAAATAAAATCCATTAAAGAGTGATAAATCATTCCACCTATCTATAGGTAATAAAATAATTAACATTTTTTATACAATATATGTAAATAATATTATGGTTAAGTAATATATCATTTTCTAAAAACACATAAAATCATCAAATTGATCCATCTAATAAATGGTTACACGTATAACCATTCCAAAATTCAAAATTTATAAAGAAGGTAACTAAACTTTTCAAAATAAACATAACATCATCCCCAAATACATCATAAAGTGTATCATGTTTTTTACAAACTGAAAATGGTAATAACACTGTCATTTAATTTCATGAAACATGTTAGTAGGAAAATTTCTCATAACACCTTATTTAACACATAAATGATTCCTTATTCCTTAAATGAGGAATATATGATTGAATACATTTGGTACAACCAAAATTCTATAAACTCCATAAAAGTTAGCGTAAAACAATTATTGTGAAAAATTATCTATCAGTTATAATGTAATTAAAACTAACCATATGTCCTATATACATATCCATCATCTCCTTATATTGAACACATTCTATCAGAATAACAAAACTATTAATGATTGTCATTAACTTCGTCATGTTTTTATAGTGAATATCACTTTTCCATTAAATAATATATCTAGGTCATCTGAACCATTCTTTTTATTCTTCCAAATACATAACAAAAACCATACACCGATTAATCCTTATAGATTTAAAATTTATTTAATTATAATACGTAAACACTTCATTCAATATACATCATTCTAAAACCATTTTCCATGCATAATTATCTTAATCAATAATACCTTATTCCATTCATAATACATATGTAGTATCTTTAACATCTACAGAGAAAATCGTTACTCCTTTGTACATTATAATTCTCTTCCAATGCTTTCCCCTTAGGATGTAAATTTTTATAAAACCTATTAATTCCCTATTTATCAAATTTAATATTTAATGATACCATATATATACCATTATTATTTCATTTTCATTAACAAAAACATTTCATTTTCCCTTTCTAGTTACATTATTTTCTTCCCCTTCCATATGAAAAACATTTTAATAAACCATCGATTTTTTTTAATGTTATTATTCCAACATTATCCATATATAAGAAAAAAACATCATTCCTCTATAGCCCCCACAAAATAAACACTATGAAAAATTTAAATTTCATTTCATTAGTGATTATAAGAATTTTTTAATTTTCAAATTGTTAATCTTGTTTTGGGATAAATTATTAGGAATGACCACAATATACAAAACTCCACTTATCATCCACTTTGGATGCATGATTGAAAATTATCAATCACATTCAATGTTGTCCCATTTACCTCTATTTCCTTCCATTGACTAAAACAAAAAAAATAAGTGTGTACAAAACTAATCATAGTGTAAAACCACAGAATCATGAAAAAACAAATTATAGGATGTATAACTAATGAAACCTAATTTTTGATATTTTGAACAATAAGTTTACCTCTTGTCATTCATCGTCATCATCTATTTAAATATTTCATGATGGTTCATAGAAATTATTTGAACATCCAACAAATACTAGAAGGGATTTTCAATACAGGTTTATAAAAAATCCCTTCTTCTATAGGTTTATGATAGAGTCGTGACAATGTTCTATTTTCATAGTTATTACCCCTTATTACATATTTTATAGATCCACATAACCTAGTATTATCCATACAGAGATGTAATTTCTTGGAAACCATATTCTCTATCCACTACAAAAATTCCAAGACATTTTCTTATACATTAGCCCACCCATAGAATTATCCTTAGAGACAATCCATAGAAATTTAATATAAATGTACCTAAGAATATCACTAATGTATTAATATCGTTTTTATCAGAGGAAAACTAAATCATTCCCGTTATACTATTTATAGTTACCCAGGATTTTCAAACATAGATATTGCATCTCATTATATGATAATTCAATACATTACAGAAACACTATACTAAGGTCCACAATAATTCATTGTATTTGAAGACTAGATTCACAATATTCTAATTTGGCGAATGATGTTAAACATATACTATATATATTATCCATTAGTACTCTTCAGAATCATACACTACTTAAAATAATTCATCATTCACTTAGAAAATAAAAAGTAATAAAGGTTGAGCAAAGGTGCACTATTAGGGTAAAAAGGTAGCTATGTAAGAAAAAAAAGAATACGAGTATATTGGATCCTGAGAATAGTATTTGAAATACACACATGAAAAATAAAATATTCCTATATTGATTCATGGAATACTAGTTGGTATATCATTATACGTGAATCAAAGAGGAATGAAATTTATTGAGAGAATGAATCATTTGTTTAGGACATGTAATTGTGGCATACATATAATAATAAACAATCATTTCCATGTAGGAATATCTCACAGCCATAGCTATTATAGTTTATTTGGTTCACTCCCCAACCCTTTATATTAGCCATGTCTCACTCCATATGATATCATAATGGAATATTTACCTTATTGAACTGGGTTAACAAATTATTCAAGTCATATATATCTCATTAGATATTTATCTTTACACAATAAGTTGGGGGTATATAAAGCTCCACCTACCAGATGATGTAAATAGTATATATCAATTCCAAATGGTCATAAAATATTCATCCTATCATAACCAATGTATTCAAATGGGTATTATAATAAATTCATCCTATCATAGAATGTGGAAATGATAACGGTTTCATAATCACTTCATCCTTTAATCAAATAATAACCTATTTACAAAATGATGGATTGATTACAATTTTATCATAGAATATCTAAATGAAGGAAAATATGTATCATAAACCTATTCACATCATTTATAATTCATGATAGTGTGAAATACTATTAATTACATGCAGGATAAAAGTAATGGATCTTATCACATGTTGTTAAAGGATAATAGGTTCATATAATAACATACGTCCCAAGGAAAGAATAATGAAACAAAAATACCATATCACATTGGTAACATTTCAATCCTAACCCCCTTGATGGATTTATCCAAAAATGGATTTCTAAATCCAAATTATTTAAATAATTCTTATTATAATACACATGCATTCACTTTATGCACACCAAATAAAAGAAATATGCACTAAATATGGAATGTGTCTCGGTGAAGTACAAAGGTAGGTAGAAATATCATTCCACATTAGGAATATTTTCAATTTTTACTCCCATAAATAAAAGCATGAAATGAAATAAAAAATATCATTAAATAGTTTATGGTAATGATTTATCAAGTATAGGGAAATTTTATGTCATGAAACGAATTGGGATTCCAACCAAACTGTCACCAAAACCATCCCATGACAAGGCCCAAGGGGCATTTTATATCCCCAGGAGCTGGAAAAGGTGATCAATTATAATAGATTTTGGTTTAGGAATGATTTACAAAAGTACGGAAACATAAAACATAAAACCCAATCGATTAACCAAATATGAAAAAATCATGACAAAAAAGACTTAAAAAATCCAAAAGAAAAAAATAGGTTCAAACAAATATCAAGAGGTCCAAAGGCACATAAATTTTGCTTACTAATCTCAAAGTACTCCACAGGACATGTGGTCATCACCGACATGCCATCTCAATAATGATGCACCATGAAAGCGTACTAACAACCTGAAATGCCATCACCAAAGGCCTTGACTATACCTATTTCTAGAATGATCAAGTATACATACACCCAAGGAGTGTGTGTAGAGTGTGAGAATAATCCTAATAGGATACAACAATGATATTCCATAGAGTAAGCAATACAAGATAAAAATCATTCAAGTATTGATAAGCAATAAGTGGTGAAATAATTTCCAAAGAATGATACTTTTAGATGATAACCATATTCAATGGGAACATTCCATGTGTTATCAAATTTAATAATACATGTAAGATGATTTATTTTCGAATCAATACCACCATATGTCAATGATAAATACAAATGAGTCTTTGAGCACTAATATTGGGAACACCCGAAGGAACTAGTTAGTCTCGGGACTGATGTACCTCGTACCTTGGTGTAAAGTAACCATACAAAAAATTCATTCTCTTTAATGAACCACTAGTTGAGAACATAACCATAAATTATTGTTCCTTAATCATCATCAATATTGTTTTGAGTTTGTTATCATTATACATTATTGTCAGTGAGACAGGGATAAAACCGTTATGGATCACTAGCATACAAGTACATATCTTCCCTCCTAGATACCATGGTTTCTAATTTTTTTTCTAACCATTATCTCATAAAACCATAATCCATTAACACATAAAAACAAATTTTATGGTCATTATAAACTCTAAATAGTAGCTACAAATTCTTGGAACCACTTTCATGACACAATAAAACCTTTAGGATTTCAATAAAATAATATCACAAAATTGATCAATGTTTTGCACCCAAAATCCATTAAATAGCCCACATTAAACTCTATGTGAATTCCAAAATTTTCCAAAACAGAAATTTCAGCACCCAAAACATTTCTATAAACCTATTACATGAGTTATAAAGTAACCCTAATTGGCATAACATAAAATAGACATATAAAACCACAAATTAACACAAAATTTGATCTTAAAAATCATTTTCTAAACATATGTCACCAAAACTAGATTTAAAAGCAAGGATAGTGATGGAGAAGTGTGTTAAAATAGAAATTAATCAAATATAACACATCTAACATTTATTACCCATGGACTCATGTACAAAATGTGTCAAAACTCTTGAATATTTGTGCCAAAATTCTACCGCACTCCCGCTGCACTAAAAGGGACATAGATCAAGCCTAAAACCAAAATATTGGACCAAGAAACCATGGTTAAAACCGTTGGATTGAAACACTTCTTTCTGGACATAAGGAAATTCAATAACAATGAAATAAACCCAATGAAAATAGAAGAAATCGTATTCTTATGAGAGGAAGATGAAAAGAGACCCTCTTACATGAGGTATCTTGAAGATATCCCACACAATGCACCAGTAGATGAATTCAGAATAAGAAACAAATTAATGGAGAGGTTCTTATAATGATTATATAGTCATGTGAGAACTAAAATGGGCGAATGAGAGTAAAAATTGAAGGAGTTATGAAGGAAACAATTTACTTCTTCAAATCTGGATGATTTGAAATATCCTAATATGTTTTGCAGTAATTCGTGATGTATATTGGCTCCAAAGAGGAGGAAATAAGAATGGGGGAGCACATATGCACCCTGGAATCAGGTGAGAGTCAGAATCATTGAAAATCATAAATTTTAATATGATATTAAATAAACAATTTTTTCTAAAAGAAGTCAAAATGGTATTTCGGGATAGCCCAATTACTTAAATAAAAACACAAATCCACAATGATTATGGATTTATAAATTTCCCAAATATATATGGTGGTGCTAAAAGGTCAGGGGAAGCCATTTTTGGAATTATATTGTGTGAAATATGATGAAATATATAAGAGTTAAAAAATAAAAAAAATGGTTTTTCTATCTGGAAATGGGCTCACAGTTTGGCCCAAATCATGAAAACACACCCTTTCTACAAAAAATGCATGGGAAACCCCACATAAAATAAAAAATGGAAATTATATGAAATATAACATTAAAATAATTTATGGATGTAAAAACACCCCTCCACTATGAAAACATTCCATCCCAAAAAGTGTACTTGATGCTTGATCGAAAAATAGGAATTTGTAATCTTCCTCCACCCAAGACATCCACTCCCATGCCTCATGTGTATCAATAACATGCTGCCAATGAACCTAGAAAAGATGAATAGACCTTCCCAGAGGCACCTTCATTGGGATTTCAACTGTTTTCATCAGTCTCTCAATAACTGATTGGTCATGCACTATATCCAACTCCTCCCAATTCATTACATGGTATGTATATGGGTTGTATTTCATTAAATGGGAGACATGGAAGATGTCATGGATGGATGAAAAATAATAATGTAAGGTAAAAATGTATGACACCTTTCCAATATTCTAAGTGATCTCAAAAGTTCCGACGTACCGCGACATCAGCTTCCCATTCTTTTCCAATCGACGTTGGACCGGACGAGGGTCCATATTCAATAATACCCAATCACCCACATAAATCTATAGGTCTTGATTCCTCTGGTCTACATTTTATTTATGGAGACTTTGAGATTTAAATCATTGTTTATTGATCAACTTTTCTTTCTCAGACGTCTCTTACACAACACATGACACCAACAGTGATGTCACACCTACCTCAACCCAACATAGGGGGACCGACATGGCAGACTATAGAGCACCTCAAAAAATCCATTCCAATAATTGATATGTAACTTCTATTATAATTAATCTCATCTAATACCAAATTTCTATCCCAAGAACCTCCAATGTCCACAACACATGCACGAAGAATTTCCTCAAAAATATGGTTTTTCCGCTCTGTGTGACCATCCATTTGAGGATGGTACGCCATGCTCATCTTAATCTGAGACACCAAGGCCTCCTGAAGGCCTTCCAAAAACTGATAAGTGAAATGTGGGTCCCTCTCTTTGATAATAGGTTATGGTACACCATTGATCCATAACACATCTTGAAGAAACCAATGGACTAACTCATATACCTTTGTTGTATCTCTGATCAGAATGATGTGGGATAATTTTTTGAGATGGTCAATCACCACACAAATTGTATTCTTACCCCTAGGTGTATTAGGTAATGCAACAATGAATTCCATGGAAACATCATCCCATGTCTATATAGGAATGAGTAATGCATGGAACAAACTGGAGGGCCTTTGATTCTCTTCTTTCAATTGCTGGCATGTGTTGTATCTCTACAAGAAGTCCATTATGTCTCGTCCCATAACAGGCTTGTAGAACTGCCGACTGAAATCATAATACATCCTGGTGGTACCCATATGGATAACCCACCGACACTAGTGTCTAACCCACATCACCAACTTCTATAGAGATAACAACACTAATGAACAGACCTTGAAGAATTGGATTCCCTTGGGAGATGATTCCAAATCAGAAGATGTCTCCCCGACCATGAAGAAACTTCATCGACCACTAACAAAGCTTATCAATGGGCTTTTCCCACTAAATTAGATCCACATGATAATGAGTAATCTGAATGATCTCTAAGAATGGACCACCATTTTTCACCATGGTATCCACATACATGTGAGAAAAGAGTTCTATAATAGTCGACTCATCACTGGTGTTCCTCAATGCATGCACTAGGACTCTTCTACATAAGGTGTCGGCCACGACGTTACCCATTCCTAGGGTATATACAATGTCATAGTCGAACGCCTACATGTTCTTGATCCAATGACATTTTTTCATTTTGAGGTCCTTCTACAAGAAGATATAGGCCAAACATTTTTGACCATAGTAGACCAAAAAATTCTACACACAGAGGTAGTGATTCTATGTCTTCATAGCGTGCATCACAACTGCTAAATCTATGTGTTAGGATGGGTAATTAATTTAGTGTGGATGGAGTTTGGAGAGATCCAAAAACCACTATATTATCATCCTTCATAAGCACACACCCAATACCCATACCTGAAGTGTCACAATATACCCTATACCTCTTTATAGCCTCTGAAAAAATCAGAATGCGGGTGGTAGTCAACTACCTCTTCATCTCCTTAAAAAATTCCAGACGTTCTGGACCCCATATTAACTTCATCACATTCCAAGTGAGCACGGTCATTAGTAAAGCTATCTGTGAGAAATTATGAACAAACTGCATGTAATAACTAGCTAGGCCGAGGAAACAATATATCTCAAACAAGTTCTTCTACTACCCCTATTTCATATCACATTGATATTCTCTGGGTCCACTGAAACCCCCCAATCTGAGATTTCATACCCAAACAATTTCACCCCCATTTAAAAAGTGCATTTGGAAAATATTTCATAATGTTTAAGCGCAAAAAAAGTTTCAAGAATGATATACAAGTTATGCTCATATTCTTCATCGGATCTCGAATAATCTAGGATGTCATCCAAAAACAACATAACAAAAGAATAGAGATTCTGATAAAAACTCTATTAAGGAGTTCTATTATAACCATTGTAACATTGGATAATCTTATGGGCATTACCAAGTTCTCTAGGTGGTCGTAAAAACTTGGGTATGATTTCCTTCAGACATCTACCTCATTCACCGTTATTTAATGATATCCTGAATGAATGTTTATTTTATAAAACCATATTTCCTATGACAACTAATTGAACAAGTCATATATTCATGTAAAATGATGTTTGTTATTAATTGTCACCATATTCATCTATTGGTATTCAATTCACATCCAGAGGGATCCATCATCTTTTTTCATGAACAACATAAAAGCGGCCCATGGAGAGATTCTTGGGAAAATGAATCCTTTGGATTTTAATTCGTCCAGCTATAACTTTAATTCCCTTATCTAGGGGGGTCATGTTATATGAAGGGATAGATATCATATGTGTTCCTACCTATAGATCAATCGAGAACCTCACATCCCGCTCTAGCGGAAAACCATAAAAATCAATCGGAAATAACCTGAGAAACTAATCAAGTACATGAAGCAGTGCACCACGAAGAGCATGACCATCATCATCTATTGTGAGCGATGATAAATGAAAAACAAAATCTCATAACTATGGGATTTTAGGTCCCACAAGACTTGACTGAGGATCACATTCACTAAGAAAAACATGTAGACTCCCATCAGGTGCTGTGAAACTGAATAACCGCCTATTTCAATCATTGTGCATCTGGAATTGTATTATCCAATCCATGAAAATATTTATATCAAGAAGATCTGTATCTAAGACCAAGAGGTCCCACTCCATCTCAACCCCGGACATAGAAATCACACACAATAGGCACTTGAGACCCTAGTCCTTAATTCATAGTGGTGTCACGAACTCCATCGAAAAAGAAAAAAACTCTAGGAAAATTAAGAATGTCCAAAAAAATGGGTATAAATGAATGAAACATTGTCACCAGTATTAAAAAAAGAAGAATCTATTGAAAATGCAATCAAAACAGTACCTTGAAATTTTACAGTCCCACCTATGATCCTGTTGGGGCCTGATACACTGCATGGATATGTCTGGTCCCTTTTGAGGATTACCACTAGTCTTCAGTTGTTCCATAAATTGTCTCTACCTAGAAGATGACCCAAACCTACCACCACGGCCACCAAATCGAGATTTCCAAGTCCATGTTGGCTCTGACTGAGCTGGCACTCCTCATGATGCCACTAATCCTACCCCACTCGAAAGTGGACATGCCACCCTACAAAAGCGCTGCATGTGTCCCATAACACCACATTGATTATAGGGATTCATAGGAAATTGTCATGCTAGTATGATGTTCCCCGACCTCCCACACTGGTGTAATATGATGGATCTCACATCCCAAGACACAAATGAAAACTCCTAAGAAGAGTGGCCTGAATTACCACCACAAATTTTACCCAACTACTTTCTTTCATTTTCTTCTCTAAAGAGCGTCCACTACCCACTACTGATATTATCCCATAGAAACCAGTCCTCTCTTTTAGTCAATCTCCACTAAACATGCATAATCAACCACCTCATTATAGTTCAATAGATTATACTTGAACAAATGACAGTATATCTGTGGAAATAAGCCTTTCTCAATCCTTTGTGCCTTCTCTTGCTCATTACTGACGATTTTAGGAGTATACTGATCCAGCTCAGCGAAACGGTTGGAATACTCCATCAAAAAATTATCCACCTAAAAAAGATCCATGAGCTCTTAGGATATATCATATTCCTCAACTATAGGGTAGTATTGTTCATTAAATATGACCTTGAAATCTCCCCATCACAAATTCTCATTCTTCTTAGTTTCAATTTTAGATTACCACCACTTGCAGCTAGGAACCTTCAGCTGAATAGGGGCACACATAACCCTCACCTCCTCAGGTGTGTCTAGGAACACCAACATATGATCGACTTTTTGATCCATTCCGCCACTTCCTAGGGTTCTATGCTACCGAAGATATAAAGAGGATTATTTTTCAAGAAATCCTGGTCCTTTTTCTTCATAGGACCAGTCTCATCTTCTCTACTAGTATATAGAACAGGATCAAGTCTATGTCCTATATCATGGATAGCCTGATACATAGCCACTACTAGACTCTGATCAAGCGGTGAGGGAGAACTCACTCCATCATCCTCCCATTCGTGCATGGGAGTTTTCTGGGGAGTCATCTTGCTACGAAAGAAAAAATACAAAAGAAAAAAAACGAGTACATCAATTTAGAAAATTTAAACATTTACATCAAATAATAATAATCTAAACACATTAGAATGATAAAATAAACAACTACCCCCCCAACACATGATGTCCACGTGTTGTCTGCAACCCACACATCTCACCTTAAAGTGAAGTCAAACAATCAATTCCTATGTCATGTGGTGAATTGAGGTCTTCCAAGAGAGGTGTGGTCCAAGAACCCTACTCATAACCTAAACTATGGGTTTTTTAAGTCCTAGAATTGTTCAATCCTGACTGATAACAAAATAATAATATGAACTAAAAACATTAACCTGCTTTAATACCATTTTGTCACGAAATGAATTTGGTCTGCAACAAAACATGCACGAACCTTGACTCGTGACAATCCTCAAATGGTGTTCCATATCCCCATGCTGTGGAACATGTTCCGGTGTACATATATTTTTATGGAAATGACTTACCTGAGTATGAAAACATAAAACATGAATACCAATTAATAAACTGAATCCGAAAAATTCATTCCAAGTAAGAATTAAAAAAAATATAGAACTGAATACATAGGTTTAAACATATAACAAGTGATCCAAAGGCAAATTAAAATATAAGAAAAAAACCCCAAGGACTCCACATGACAAGGGGTTATCACCCAAAAGCCATCTCCACAACGTCACACCATGGAAGGGAACTAACAACCTGAACCACCATCACCCAAGTCCTTGCATTTACATATGTCAAACATGATCATGACGACATATACCCAATGGGTGAAAGTAGGGTGTGAGCCTAATACCAATAGGATACCTCAATGATATTCCATATAGTAATCAATACATGGTAAAACTCATGCTAGTCTTGGTATGCAAGAAGTGGTGGAAATAATTTCTAAAGAATGAAACATTTAAATCCAAAAAGGATTCAAATAAAAGTCTCAATGATTGATCACATTTAAAAAAACAAATAAAATACTGTATTTTTCATCTAAAACCAACATATTACAATGATAAATAAAATAGAGTCAATGAGAACTAATCCTGGGAACACCCCTAGGCACTAGTTAGTCTCGGGCCCCATGATCCTCATATCTCGGTGTAAGGTAACCATAAAAGAAATCTATTCTCACGCACGAGCCACTAGTAGAGAACATACCCATACCATATTGGTCATCAATAATCATCACTATAATTTTTTATTGTCTTACTTATCAATTATTCTAATTCAAACAGGAATACTACCGCATCTGATCACTAGCGTACTAGTACATATCCACCCTCCAATATTCTTGGGATTCCCCCTTTTTTCTAAAACAATTATCTCATGATAAAAAAAAGCCAGTAAAACTTGAAAACATCATTTATGGTCATAATAAACTAAAAAGAGTAGCTACACAAGCACTTCCCCAATTAAACCACTAAATAAAACAATTAATATTTCAATAAAATGACCTCACAATATTTAACATTTTTTTTCCCACAAGGTCCCTTAAAACGCCACTTTGAACACTATGTACATACCCATATTTACCAAAACAGAATTTTCAACACCAAAAACAATTTTATTAAACCATTAAATGAGTTATAAAAAAACCCAATTAGCATAACATAAAATATACATGTAAATCACACAATTTAACACAAAGTTGTTACCTATAAATAATTGTTTTACCAAATGTCACCAAAACCAGATTTCACAGCATGAAAAATGAAGGAGATGTGTGCTAAAAATATAAATGAAACAACTATAACTCATCTGGCATTTATAACCAATGGATTCACCTACCATAGTTGTCAAAACCCTTGAATTGTTGTGCGATATTCAACTACAACACCGCCACACCACAAGGGACATAGATCAAGGCTAAAACAACGATATTTAGCCAAGAATCCCATGATAAAACCCTAGGTTTGAAAACCTCCTTTAAAGACATATGAAAATTCAAATATAAATGATGAAACCCCAGGAAAATTGAAGAAGTCCAAAAAAATGGGATGAAGAAGGAAGGAGACCCACTTAGTTGAGGTATCTTGAACAAATGTCCCCAAATACACTAGTAACTGAATTTACATACACTGGAAAATGAAATTGATGTTTGAATAAAGATGATAAGGTAAAATTAGAACATAAATGGGGGAAGAAAAGAGTAAAAATTGACGGAGTTAATAAGGAAACAAGTTACCTCTGAAAATCTACATGACATGAGAAAGCATAATATGTTCTGGCCTAATTTGTGATGCATATGAACTCCCAAGAGTAAGGAAAATAGAATGGGGGTGTTACTAGGGTCAGTGGGCTAAGATTTGTGTTTAAATAACTGAAATATCATACAAATAGAATATGATAATAAATAAAAATATTTTTAAAACTAGAAAAGGGCTTTGGGACTGGCCTAGTTTCTTAAATAAAAACACAAATCCCCTATGATTATGGATTTTTGAAGGGTCCAAATTGATATGGTGGTGTTACTAGGTAAGGACAGGACATTAAGAAAGTATAATGCGTGAAAGTTTTTGGAAATTTGAATAGTTATAATAGAAAAAAAATTGTTTATTAATTTGGAAATGAGCTGACGGTTTGGACCAAATCATGAAAACTCACCCTTTTCTAAAAGCATGAAAACCAAAAAAACAAAGAAATAATGGAAATTAAATTAAATTTTACATTAAAATAATTCATGGATGTGACATTGTATATTCCACTCAATATTAATAAATGATGATTTTTCATATGTCTCCCACAATTAATAAAGAGACATGAAATCCCATATCATTAGACTCAATTTACATTAGTAAAGTTAAAAAATACTACATAATAACTATAATTATATTATACATACTTTCTTGAACAATAATTATATATATTATTCCATATATTATTCCATTATGACCATATATTACTATTCAGTTTCTTTTTAAAATCACATTTTGAGTAACAAACACTTTTCCATATATGTATTGACTTTTCATTTTTGATCCACATATATTGATCAGTGTTCTATAATCTAAATAATAGTAATCATTGAATAAATATAATATTTATACAAAATCTATATTTTTTTACCAATTAAAAAATTTTATATCATCCAATTGTTTTAAAAATAGATTAAATATATAATATAATGAATGAAATATTGAGTCTCTATGAAAAAACACTTTGTTATTATAACCTATCCATGAAAAATAATTTTTTTCTATTTCAGTTTAAATTTGGAATAATGGATATATAAAGATATGATTAGTAAGAAATTAAGATTCTGATAGAATAAACTTACAATTTTTATTCAATAGTTACTCGACCTTATGAATTCTAATACATCCCTTATGAATTGTAAACCAGCCTAATGAACTGAAAATTCTCCCATGAATGTATATATAAAATTTAGTCTATACATAAGTGATTTTATTATATAATAATATCATAGTATAAGTAAATGAAAAATTTGAAAATTACTAATTAAGTGTAATTATTTTGGTATGTAATAAATATTTTATAATTAATAAAATTATATTCAAATTCATAAAATGGATTTATAATTAAATATACTTATGTCTTATGATTTATAATAATTTTATGATACTTTAGTTTATTATTGAATGTGATATAACTTCAGTTTTAAAATTAAAATAGGTATCTTTTTATTTAAATAATAAAATTTTTTACAAATTAAATTTCAAATATAGAGAAAATCATTTTGAAATAAGGAATTCCATTTTATAATTCTACATGTTGAGAAATGGTCACGATGATTTTTTGAAATTTTTCTAAAATACATGAATATTTGGGGAATAGAAAAACTAGATGATTTATTGTATAAAAACAATATAAGCTAAATAAACTATTCCTTTAGTCATTATTGACGTAATTACATTTGGTTTGAACTCATATGCCCATATTACGATATTTTTTCATATCAGTCAACACTATTTCTTGTCTGGAGAAAATAACAAAATAATGAATAAGATATTCAAAAGTGGCCCATATACTCCACAATAAAACACACATCTCACTCCCTCTTCTCCTCACTCCACTATTCCATGAAGCATGACAATTTAATACCCAAATAATTCACTCTAGTTTCTCTTCACATAGAGTAGACCTATTTATTTCCAAATTACAAATATATCTTCACTTAAGGAGTTTATCAAGGTGGATATTTCAAAAGGTAAATCATATTCCTTTTTTATTTAATTTATTTTCGATTTTTTTATTAGTCTCTACTAACCTATTCAGTAAAAATGTTTATGATAATTTGAGTATCATCGATATAATATAATTATATCTTGTTTATGGAATATTTATCCTAAAAAAATAATCTCTCTCTGCGTTTCTTTTGTTAAAAAAATTGTCTAGGAGGTGACGATTTACAACCTTCAGGGATGAAAAACATATGTAATTTAATTTATTCTTCAATTCTAGTCATGAATCAATTTATATAGTTGAATAAAATTTTAAAAAATGTATTATATCTA
This sequence comes from Viscum album, assembly GCA_963277665.1. NCBI lineage: Eukaryota > Viridiplantae > Streptophyta > Magnoliopsida > Santalales > Viscaceae > Viscum > Viscum album. The sequence continues at coordinate 1,814,033,877 of OY728147.1, read as the reverse complement.
ATGTAATTTTTCTTGAACTATAATTTTTTCATGATTTTAAAAAATATAAAAAACTTCTTTATGAAATCGAAAAATTACTATAAAATTATAAATGATTTTCAATAAATTTCTTATCTAATGATTCATCCCCATGCAATGTAACCAAATGATACATATAACCATTTACAATTATTTATTTTCATTTTCAATTTATAGATTTAATTCGGTAGAATTATATTAATTCCACATAAACTTCTATACTCATATACTTGTATATCGATAGTAAAATCCATGGAAATCAATACTCCTTTGGGATAAATTTTTATATTATAACTAATAGAAAAGTCCATAAGTGAACCTAATAAAATTATACTACATAAAATAAATGTATATAAGGTTCATAATTAATTAATTTATGGAATTTATTTTATTATATATGATGTTTAGTTCAAATGCAGAACTCATTCATACATTTGGTAAGAGTTTATACACAAAGCTCCATTTTCATTCAGGTTACTATTTTTTTTCTCTTCTTACCTCAATGAAATTCTTAATTATTATTTTTCAATCCTCATAAATAATTTTTTAATCTTCTATATATTTGTACCAGATATAATTTTTATTTTCTTCATGGGGTGTTAATAGTTTTATAAGCAGATTTCAAACATTCTCCCCGATAAACATGACCAATTGAAAATTCCTACATATTTTCAAGTACACTCAATAATATGTTTTAAGACCACATTATTTTTATAGAAAAATAATTTTTTTTTTGAAAAAACTATTTTGGTTCACTTTTGGTTTAATATTAATATTTCCTCAAAAATAACTCTTCTTTTCAAAGTAAAAGAGTATTTATCTTAATAATTACTCTACGCTTTTATAAGAGTATTTTCATCTATTGAAACACACTTGTTGATTATTATAGGATTCACCTTATATTATAGAATACACAATATTATATTAAATTTTTTATATCCATTTTGATTGTGGATGTGAAATTTTTATTCGATTCACCATATTACTAACAATGGTTAGTTTTTATGTTTATCGATTTGGGGAGGTTATATACATTCCATATGTATATGATTATTATTATTAACAACATTCAAATGAAAAATTAATTGAAATAATCATGTGATTGGAAGGTCCAACTATTTATCCTCTATGAATATGTTGGTCTTTTGAGATAATAATAAATTGGGTTCTTACTGAGACCTTACCCTAGTATTAGAAGACGTCTTGGTCATGGCCTTGACAACATGTTTCAGATGTTGGACTTTACACATTACCACATTTTGATAATAGTAACAGCTATACATTTTGAATATTATAACTAGTAGAAAATTCATGATTATTTATCATTTTCTTATGACAACATAGATGGATTTATTTACAAATAATTCTTTATTATCATATAATTCTCATGTTTATTTATAATGGCATTCATTTTTAGATATTAACTATGCCTAATGTTTTTGTTTATGATAAAATCTATTGTATTACATACCTATACATAGTATTTTAGCTCACCCCATTATTTTGAATTAATTTTACCCATGATGAAATGATTAATATTATTATGAATGAATTTCAAAAATAATTTAAATGTTTATGTGGGCTTCCAATATGTATTGAATATTATGTTTTATATTCTTGTTATAATTTAAATATTATGTTTGTATCTGGTTTCCATAAAATACTAAATTATTTTGTCATTTGGGATTTAAATTCCATGTAAACATAAAAATTTATTAATTTAATGCACCATCTCAATGAAACTTGGGTCTGGGTCCTTATAGTGGGTATCATAGTTTGTTTAGCAGAATCCTTGGAAACCATATTTAGAAAACATAGATTATGTAAATAAACCATAAATTAGTCTTTATGGATAAGAATAAAAGAACAAAAAATAATTTTGGATAGGCATTGATGATATGTATATTCCTTAAAAATACATCCATTTATATATACTACATGAGGATATGGTTCTGTAAGAGATGTACCTAGGAGTAACAACTTCGACAAGGTGTCCTAGGCCCAACTTACGTTAACTTGGTACATGACACCGAGCCTTAATATGGACATGTTTTGACACCACCGAGGGTTATACATAATATAATTCACATTTCAATTAAATTACAATATGAAATAGTAATATTTATATATGTACACATAGAAACCATGATTATTATTATGAAATTACACATTCATAAAATTTGAATTTATGTTAATCATTTTTCTAGATCTACATTATACATTATGATTCAAATCCTAATTAATTGTATTCTATTTAGTTAGAAATGGTGCCTAATGTATGGAATGGAAATAGAATGAATGTGCATATCCCATGTTTGTATTTCCTTATTATGAAAAATAATGATTCTTGTTTTGAAGATGAAACTTGTGCTGAGAAAATTATAACAGTACTGGGTAATATTTCTTAGGATATAAAAAATTACCTTACCTATATGGAGAATCCTGACCAGTGACATTGAGGATCAATTTTAGAGATATTTTTTGTGAAAAAAACATTCATCATTTAGTGGTACAACAAACTAATAAAGTTTGAATCACTGGATGAGTTCCTTAAATAAGATCTTTCTCACATTGGGATGTATCAAAAGGGAGATGGTTATCATGGCAGTTTATTGTCTATCGGGAGATGTCGTTCAGTAGTGGTCATTAATTAGAAACATGATGGATTTTGAAGAAATAGATGAAATGTAATGTAGTGAATTTATGAAAATATTTTTTTATAAATATTCTTCTTGAGAATAACAAGATGATATGGAGAAGAAATTCTTTAGATTAAAACATAAAGAGGGCATTAATGTTTTGAAGTATGAATCCAATTTTACAAGGATAACAATGAATGAAAAGAACAACATAAATAAGACAAGGATCAATATTTATTTATTAATTGATGGATTAAACCATTTCACTGATGGTAACAGGTTTCCAAAACATTCTCATTATATGATGATATAGTCTCATGTGAAATCAACAAAAGAGAATAAAATCCCTATGTATTCGAAATTTAATGGAAATGAGTATAAGATGATGGTGGTATAGTAATTAGTGGAAAATTAGTAGAATAAATGGGGGGAGTTTTCCCAACATGTGATACTTTTTGAATGAAACACCTAGGGGCTGACCTAAAAGGAAATGGTGTTGAAAAATAATGTGGAGAATGAGGCCACCAATCTCGTAATTTCATGGGAAATAAATATGATACCAATGTTCGCTGCAACATTTGTAATCATATGGTAGATAATGCCAATTATTATCCTAGTCATCAATGAAAAATTACCAAAATAAGGCCAAGGAAGCAAAAACAATCTTATCAAGTCACAAATGTAGAGATTCATAATGATGGTGTGGTAGGAATGTTAATAGTTTCCCCAAATATAGAAAATGATTTATTTGATATTGAATGATAATATTATTTTATATCTTCCCAATTTTCCATGAATATTATTAATTTATAATTTTATTTAATAATTTATTTTTCAGTAAAAACACTTTTGGGAAGTAAAATCTTGTGTTGATCAGTCCCCCTTATAGAATATAAACCTACTTTAGTTGGTAAACATATCATCATACCCATGATTTACAATAACCTAATTCATTGTATGAATAGGATAACACGTTATGAAGATAAAATTTAAATCAGGATTAAGAAATATATTTTTTTGATAATGATATAGAATTAATTATCTTTATATTAGAATGCTTATCTTTTGATACATATCTAGACCCTCCCCAAGAAGCTCTACTGTATTCAATTCAGTTGGTGGAAGATAATAAAATATCTACGCATCCGGAAATAAATATTCCAATTGAGAATATAAATATTTTGAGTGAATACATTAATGTATTTCCATTGAATTTACATGGGCATCCTCCAAAGTGGAAAATTGAGTTTTATATTGATTTAATTTATGAGTCAAGGCCTATATTAAATACTCATTATTTAATGAACACAATGGAAAAAACAAAAACTGGATAATGAACTCGAGGATCTAGGTGATAACATATTTATCCACTCTAGTGTTTCTCCATGTGGACTCCATTTTCACTTTGTAATAATGGAATACATATCCATGATGTTGTTAATTGACTATAGATAAATTGATGCTATTTCAATAATGATATTGTATCCCTTGCCTCATATTGAGGAATTATCTAATCAACTTAACCAAGCCCAATATTTTTCAACGTTTGAACTTCTATATGGATATCATAAATTTTGTGTGAAATTGGAAGTAATTTCAAATAGAACATTTCGATTTACATATTGACTTATCAATATAGAGTAATTCTTTTTGGACTGACAAATGCACTTTCTGTTTTCACTAATATAATTAATAGAGTTTTAATGAAATAACTTCCGGAAATTATTGTGGTATTTATTGATGATATCATGTTATGGTCTAAGAGAAATGAAGATAATGATAATCAGTTAATGACTATTCTGAAGACTCTTAGAAGGATCTAGGTATATAGGATGTTTAGAAATTATGAATTATAGCATAAAATAATTTCTTATCTTGGACAGATTTTCTATATGGATTGAATCATAATTTATCCTGCAAAGGAAAATGAATTTCATGAATGGTCTTCCCTAAATGAACGAAACTGAGGTATGTTGATTTATTGTATTAATAGGTTATTATCAGTGTTTCATTCATAACATTTCTTGATTAGCTAACCCATTTACCAAGACTGCACGTAAAGTGTTTAAAATCCTATTGAAAAAGAATATGAAGAATGGCTTGAATAATTGTAGAGGACATTAGTGAATGCACAGATCAGGACTCTATCAAGTGTAAATAGTTGATTTGTGATATATAGTGATGAATCAATGAAAGGAATTGCTTCTTCCCTTAACAATAATGCTAGAGTTATTTCATATACTTTACGTGAGTCAAAAATCATGAACAGAACTAGTCGTCTCCTGATCCTGATTTAAAATGTATTATATTTTCTCTGAAGATATTGAGACACTATATCGTTGATGAATTATGTGGGATATATATGGATCACAATAGTTTGTAATATATTTTTTCATATAAGATAAACACCAGGATGCCTAGACTATAACTCTAGATACTCCATGATTATGATTTTTCAATACACTACCACTCAGGGAAGGTGGATAGGGTAGAATATGAATTGATAAGGAAGAATCATGGGGTTATGAAAAAATTGAGGATTGACAAGGATCTTTTTTCATTGATCTAAAAATGTTTAATATAGAAATTATCATGGAATGTGGAGCATAATAACTTTTTCAATTGGTTTCCCAAACATCTTTAATGGATATAATTAAAAGATCTAAATCTAATGATGAAAATATTTGAAAGAAAATTATAGTTTTGAATGATTGGATGTTTCTAGACATCTTTTCTAGGGATGGAATTATGAAATTAGGGAGGAGGATATGTGTTTTTCTCAATAACCATGATAAAAATATAGTTATTTTATTATGATCATTGATAAAAGATTAAACCTTGGTATTAATAAGATGTATATATATTTTATGGAACATTTCTAACGAGAGAACATGAAATATGAAATTTCTAATTATGTATCAATATGTTTACTCTATGAACGGTTCAAAGATGAAAGGAAACATCCTTGGGGAGTCATGTAATCAGTAACTATTATTACATAGAAATGGGATGACATCATCATGCAGTTTTCTATGGTATTAAAAAAACACCAATAATTAATGATAAAATATTGGTAATTTTATATCGAATTGAGTAAAATTCATATTTACACTATATAAGGCATGATTTTTCAGTGGACCACCTTGGAAAAAGCTATAATAATGATATTGTAACACTTCATGGAGAACCTCTCCCAATTGAGTCTGATCATGATCCATTATTTCCATCAATGTTTTGGAAATTTCATTATAATTCATTGGACACTAAGCTTCATTAGAGTAATTTTTATCATTCTCAATCAAATGGGAATTATGAAAGTAAAATCCATGCATTAGAAGACATGATTAGATCTTTCCCATGATTTTCATGGAATGTGGGAACAATATTTACCATTGGTAGTGTTTTCATATAATAATATTTTCCATTCATGTATTCAAATGGCACCATATAAAGGATTGTACAAAAAGAGATGTCATACACCAACATGTTAGGATGAAGACGATGAATGTAAGATTGTAGGCCCAGAGTTTGTAGTAGACACAAAAACGATGGTAAATACTATTCAAACCCATATGAAAGTAGATCAATGAAGGAAAAAGAGGAATGAGAATAGTCAAGGAATGAACTTAGAATTTGAAGTGGGAGAACATGCATTATTAACAGTACATCAATTGAATAGTGTAATATGATATGGGTAGAAAAGGAAACTAAGAGCCTAGAAAATTGTTTATTTTGAAATAATGGAGAGAATTAAAATAGTGGATTATCATTTAGAAATGAATCCTAGCCTCTCTACGGTACAAAATGTGTTCCATGTCCCTTTGATAAGGAGAAACATTCCTGAACAACAGATATACTCAATTTTGATGGTAATAAATATTAACCGAACATATATTTCGGGGAAGAACCTCTCCATATTCTGGACACTAAAGAATAGTTGTTGGGGGAATTGGACGATTTGACTAGAAAATGTAGTACGTAAAAATAATAAAACTGAAGAGGTAACATGGGAGCCTGAGGAACATTTAATGAAGACCTAACCTATTCATTTTATGTTAGATAATTTTTGATATTTTTATGAAAAATTATTTTTTTAGTGAAGATGAAATAAAAAAACAAAGTTATAAAAATAAATGTACTGTAGAATGTATTTTATGAAAAAATGAGTCTCTATGAAACAAAACATTATTATTATAACCTATCCATTAAATTGTATTTTTCGAGTTCTGTGATTTGAATTTTGAAATGTGTACACACTTTAATGTGATCAGTAACCTATTTTTACTCTGATAGAATCAAATTTTATTTATTAGTGAATAGTAACATTACCTCTGGAATTGAAATATTACCCTTATGAATTCTAAACAATCCTTATGAATATTAAACACAAAAATTTATGTATAAAAATTAGGTATATTATATGTGAATATATGATATAATTATATTCATTTATATGTTAACTAATAAATAGAATATTATTCATTAAATATTTTTATTTTATTGAGTCATAAATATTTAACTAAATATTATAATTATGAAAAAAATATTTTATTCATAAAATGGAATAAAAAATCAATATTTTATTGTGTTTTTATTTTAGGATATTATTTTGAGACCTTTGTTATTGTGTGAAAGTGTTATAATTTCAGTTTAAAAATAAAAATATGTAATTTTCAACTATATAATGATTTTAGTTACAAAATAAAGTTCACAAATATAGATTTTTTTTGAAAATAGGCTGTCAATTATTGAATTCTAAATGTACAAAATTTCTTGTGGTTAATTTTTGGGATTTTTCAAAAATACTAAAATTTTAGGTGATTTCAAATATATGATTATTTACAGTTTAAATAAATTAGAAGCTAAATATACAATTACTTCAGGCTTATCTTATGTAAGAACAATTATTTCAAACTTACATGTACATGTTATAGTTTTTGTATCAATAATCAACATTATTGACTATCTTGAAGAAAATAACAAATAATTGAAAAAGATATTCAAAAATGATCACTGTCTTCAACTAAAAAACCCACCCATTCCCCTTTTCTACACTCCTCTATGGATTGAAGAATAAAAAATTTAATCCTAAAATATTTCCTCTAATCACTCTCTAATCCCAAATATATTTTTCATTCCAGTGGACTAATACTAATTCACAAAAAGTGGTTCTTGAGGAAGAAATTTCTGGTCATAAATCATCTACATTTTCCATTTAATTTCATTTCAATTTATTTTACTTGTATCTCCTCACCTCTTATAAGAATACAGTTTTTCACTCTAGTATGGATCTAATAAATAGTTGGTATAAATCATTAATTTGGGCTATATATGGATTACTATGGTGTTAGAAAAGGTCTTAGGGGTATTCAAGGCTTGTTCGGATCTCGGAACACATATTTTTTTGAACGATCATCTTAGCACATGGTTCAGAGTACACCATGAAATAATTATTCACGGTTTTGGAAACCTATTATATTGTGTTTTTTCAGATAGATCCACCTCGCACATTTAGTTCATGGTCATGCTGCCTAAACGTGCGAGTGCCCTCATTTCTTAGTTTGCCATGCATGATTTTCATACAGTTTTTCAAACTATATAGAAAAACCGAGAACATGCTAATTTTAGGGTAAATTTGTAATTATTCCAATAATGGCGTAATTATTCCACCTCCATATTATTTAATCCAAGAATATGTATAATTAACCTATTTATCTATAAATTTGGAGAATTTTGATGATCTAACATTTGAATCAAAAGAAATACATCATCTAAAAACCAATCGAGCATTCATTCGTCACGTTGGATGCATAATGGTATGAACTCGATTCCACTTGAACTATTCTCCTCTTTTTATCTTGATCGAGATCTCGGGGAATGAGTGCTTTTCTCTTTTTTTATAGATCTACTATGATACGATCAAATCCATGGTCTAATACAGGAGGGGAAGAGTCATAAAACCCTAAGTTCGGTGGTCTATATCTCATCCTTAATGTTCATTGGTAACACCCCAATATTTCATTGTATGTTATCTCTTTAAAATAATTCATATCTTGCGCTACACTTAACACTGAGTTCACGTGCATCACGACCTATCAAACAAGACATTTAAAAAGAGGGTACGAATAGTATTAACAAAATTTTTAATTATATATATATATATATCTCTCTTATATAATTTTAACAATCATAATTTTGGATTCTTAACATAATATAAGGAAAAATTAATTTTTTCAGATAAAAAAGTTATTTAAGAAAATGCAATTTTTGGAATTTCAATAAAGATCTCTTTTTAAATAAAATATTTGACACTTTTATATATTCAACTTATAGAAAATAAATTATTTTATATGGGGGACATAAAAAATTTAGTTTCAATTAATTTTTGGTAGTTTTCGGACAACATTCATATTTGGATGAATAGTGAAAATACCCTATTTTAATTACAAACTAATTTTTTATTCAAAACAAATTTATGTCAAATTATAAATTTGAGTTGTTTTAGTGTATAATTAGATTATATTTTCTCCATTTAATATAATGCAGGTCATTTGAGGCATTTTCACATTTAAATTCTACATAAACACATGTCAATCTTCCGATAGTTTTTACTTCTTTAAAACACTATTTTTTGGTTTTGACAATGAGAATTAATTTAAAATTAATTAATTCAAATTTTATGTTTTTAATTTTGTAAAATAGACATCATTATTAAATTTGAAATATAGAAATTATAATTGAGTGAATTTTTGGAAATTTTCTGAAAACTAACAATTTTTTTATCAATACTGAAAAACATTACATAGTACATAAAAACTGACTATTTATTTAAATAATTAACATAAATATTTAATTTTAATTTACAGAAAATATATATATATAATAACTATATTTTTACAACTTAATTCATTAGTTTCATTGTATAATATGATTAGATATATTTAATTTTTTTGATTTGTTTAATGTCTTTTACCCACCTTCTAGGCACTTTTTCAAATTTTCATGAAACCTAATTTTATCACTTCAATGAATTGAATTCCAAAAATCTAAGAGACATGGTTTCCATATGTATGGAAAACTTGGTTCAATAGGATTAAAATATTTTTTTTGTGAATATTAACTTTTGAATTTTATTTAACAGGGTTAAAGGTAAATAGAGTAATTAAAAGTGAAATTGATATTATAATTACCCTAAAACATGTCTTCATTCTCTTGGATATTTTTATATTGACCAAAATATACGTTAGGACTAAAATACGTTAAATATTTTTTCACTTGGATTAGATTAAGACATTTATTATTATTTTATTTAAAAAATTGTTAAATGTGCTAAATTCAAATTTTAATGACAAATCCATTTTTAATATAGGGTTATACATAATATATATTACACTATAAAAATTCATAAGAAATATAAAAATATTTCCTATATCATGGTACATTTTTTATATTTTTTAGACATTAAATAAGTAAATTAATTTATGAGACAATTATGGTGTTGTAATTAGATTATTAATGAATGATTAAAATAATTGATATTATAACTATCCAAATAAATATAAATTGAGTATTTTAATTACTTCCATTAACTTTATAGCTTAATATGACATGTTAGGGCTAATGTAATGTATAATATTTGATGAAATCAATTTTTTGTGACTTCAAGAAAAACCAAATACTAAATAGTGTCAAAATTGAAATAAATTAGTTTTTTAAACAAATAATATTTTATTAAATGATATAATATTCTTAAAATGATATTTTTGTACAAAGAGCATATATAAGGTTAGATATGTCTATAATGAACCACTTGGGGTTTTCTTGGATTTTTATAGTTTGTTTATCAACCATTTATTATAATAATACAAGAATACATTGTGAAAGTTAAACGATTTAACTAAGAGTTAAACCTAAATGATAAGGTTAATATGGTGACATAATCATGTCTAAAACCTATTTTTTTAGGTCTTTTCGACCCATCCCTAAAAAATCATAGAAATAAATTTTTTTTGGAGCAATTATAAACTGAAATAGATTTTACAACAAAATAATATATCAATAATTTTCAAATCTGACCCTCACGTCTCTTATAAAAGGGTACTTAACCCTCTATAAATTTCACACCTCCAATGAGATTTGGATTGGCCAACCCTAGACCTTATATCCTTCTAACTACCCTCACTTAATCCTAGATCTACCATGGTTAGAAAGAAAACCTATGCAGCTCTTTGGATCAAATCAAAAGGAAGCACACGAAGAAGAAATAATAATTTCAGCACCTCTTTCAATGTTATTTTCTTCTTCCACTTATTATTTATTTTTTTTCCTGACCAAAATCACAACTCTAGTAACTTATACATAATGTGATCTTATTATAAATATGATACAACCATATTCATTAATCTATTCATTCTATGAATGACTATGTCACCATACATGCGTATGTATGACTTACCGCCTCCACATCGGGGTCTAGACTGTTATTCAACACTTCGTTATTTGGATGGGTATAAAAATGAGAATAATTGATGTAAATAAAAAATTTAACTTCGTAATTATTCTTTAAATATGATATATTAAGCAACTACATATTATTTCTCCACCAAAAGAATGATATTGTCACTTGTGCATACGTACGAATTACCGTCTCCAAGAAAGATATAAGATTCATTCCCCATCCTAACCATTCAAGAATAATATTTAATTTATGATTAAAAATAATTTTTATGAACTTAATATAGTTCTTGGATATGAATAAAATACATCTTATCCATAACAATCATTACATACATAACAAATCGTATAATGGAAAATGAATCAGTTACCACAAAAAAGTAAAGATACTACTGAAATAACATTTACAAATATATATTATAAGATCATTTATATGTATATATTTCTTATTTAATTTAATAACAATTATTTAACCATTATAAAATAGGTTAATGTACCCTCTACCAAGGAAAATTACAAGGTATGGATTATTTTTACAATCTCTTTATTTTTCGAGGTTATTTATAAGTAAGCATATACTGGGAATTATTTATCATCCATATCCTTGCATTTCAAAAATTTATTTCAGGACATTTTTACTATTTCCTAGAATATGGTGTAAATTCATTTAAACCTATTTTTTTACTTTTTATAAAATCTTTATAAAGGAATATTTTTTTTATTCTCTCAATGAGGTACTTTAAGAAAATATCAAGAAATTAAGCTAAGATTGTCTTTTAGCTTATACAAAGGGTGCTCTTATTTTTCGTTGTTATAAAACCTTCAAAGATTCCTTTATAAGATTATAAGAATATTTTCCAAATAATTTTTTTTTATAATTTTGTGACTTTTAAATGATTTCAAAATTGAAATAGGAATTTTTATCAAATAGTTTTAATTTTGTCGATGTAAACATATATTGATAGATTTTACAAATGATTGAAGTTAATTTATAATGATACAATATTCCATATTATATTGAAGGTTTTGTGATATGATTGACTATGGATGTGTTTTGTTATACAATTCATGGATTATGGTTTACATTTTGTCTTTTTTATACAAGTTTTAATAAGAATGTTTATACTATGTTTCAACCTTTTCATATGGGGAATGAATTGGACTTTGGTATGTGATGGGTGGAATCTGATATAGATCCTCGATGCATCGGTAGGTCTCTTGAGACAAACAAGTGTCTTGAAAAAAGGCCTTGACAATACAGTATTTGTAGTCTTGGCCCGAGGCCTTGAATATGTAGATATGATGTTTTTAATTATACATTCCATCATTATGAAATTCTTTATGGATATTACATGTTATTATTCAATTAGTAGAATATCCTTGTGAATAAGTAAGTGAATTTATATGATATATATTCTCTATATTATATTGATCTATATTTTTAAAAGTTTTTTGTTTTATTTTTATACATTGTCATCAATTTTTATGATTAATTATTAATATTATATCTATATTGTAATCCTTACTGAGCATATGAGATCATCCCTTTATTATGTTTTATTTTTCGCATGATTTGAAGAAGTATATTATGATTGAACTAGTGGGATAGGCTATGGGATATGAGTGTGTTCAAAGGAGACACTATGTTTTTTATTTCATAATGTAATATTAAACATAGGTATGTATCTAGTAAATCCAAGTCTACTTAACTAATCATTCTTTAGAGACATGATCTCTTAAGATCATGCCAATGATATATAATAATGTAGTAACTCTGGGTGACTATGGCTGGGGCATTCAATTTTGTATCAGAGGAATATTAGTACAAACATTGAAAAAATATTTCAAAAAACTCTAATTAGAGAACATTACCCAAAGATAAAATTTTAGGATTAGTATAGAAGAACATCTGAAAATTTGGTATTGTAAATATAATGTTGGTTTTCCAAGAAAATGCATCTCTGCCTAAATAGAAAAAGGTAGAGTTTTCTATAGAATTTATGTTCTTAAGAGTGAAAACTCTAAAAAAGTGTTTTTGGTGTGACCTGGGGTATCTTGGTACCCGAAAATGGGCCTTTCGACACTTTTGGTATTGACACTCTGGGTGGATACGCATAGGATAATTTAAAATTTCATTACAAACCATTATGAAGGATATATGAGTGAATATTTCTTTAATTAAAACATTTTTATGTTTATGGATTATATACATAAACTTTTAAATTTATTTTAGGTATTTTAAATGTTTGGAAATATGCGTTGTGATTCATAAACTAACCTATTTTACCCCATTGTTTATAAATGGTGCCCAATAGATGAAATGAGAACTCTAGCAATACACATTATCAAAAGAGTATGATGGATCATATATTTCAGGGTCTTTAATCCACATTTATAAGCGTAAATATTCTCCAATGTATTCTCGTAATTGGAATTAATAGTATCATGTGTTAATAATATAAGTAATGATTTCTTTGAGTCTAGTGTCTCTGAAGGGAATCCATATAACAAAAGTATGGTAGAGAGAAAGATGGATAAATGGAGGATAGAAAATGTTAGTTTTCCATTAGGTCATGACTATGGAAAGAATCACATTGGTAAATTATTGAAGGGGATGTGAGTTTGTTATAAGTGTGGAGAAGAAGGAAACAAAATATGTGATTTCAAATATAATAGAAGGTTTCAAATATAAAATGATTCATTTATAAGAAGTTGGGACACTACGCAAGACAATATCCCAATAATCAGAGTATACCATAACTGATGCTAATAGATAATATTCATGTTATGATACAACTACATCTAATGAGGAATAATTAGTGTTATTATATTTTTATTAAGGAATTATGTCATTTGAGTGTTGTACCAATGATGTAATTTTTATATTAACTATGTAAATAAAATGAGGATTGTACTGCAATACTACATAATTGAGGATTTGAGATTATATTTTACTATGAAAAGTGAATCCATAACAAGTTAAATTTTTTGGAAAAGACATGGATGAAGGAAAGATAAAATTTATTATTGATATGATACTATGGTAATGATTTTGGAATATGCTATGATTGATTTGGATAAATTAAATTGTATATTATTGACTACATAGGAACCAATTAATGGTGTTATTATTCTATAATTGTTGAAGATTAAAACATTATTGGATTTAAGTAGTATATACAGTATGTTATGTTTTATAGATTGAATAATGAAGTACTTATCTATTCAAATATTGTTTTCTAGTAATTCAGTTTATTACCATGCCTAATGGGAATACATGATGAAGGTATTCACATTTATGTTATGTGACCTTGCTTATTAATTTTGGATTGTGAGTTTTGATAGAGGTACTTTGGATAATCCTAAAGGTTATAAAGGATTATGATTGTAATTGGATAGTATTGTTTAAGGTTAAAATAATTCTAAAGATTATATTTGGATGGTTATAAAAAAGACTACACGGAGGTAAGGTGACAACCCGCCACGTCCGACAATGCCATGAGACATGAACATGAAACTGAAGGGTGATAAGTGTGAATCACCCACCACTGGCCTATGTGATGACCTAGTGTATATAATTTAGTTTCTTTTAATATTTTGATAGATTAATTATAGATTCCTTTTTTTGGGAACCTATAAAATTAAGATAAATAGAATATTTTTTAGTTCTATTATCTTTTGGATTAAAAGATGAGTTTGTAGTAGAAATTAGTTAATGTATGGAACTCTACTTGTCAAGTAATATTTTTTTAGATTCTATGATGAAATTAATTCATAATCATTAGGGAAAAGATCTTAAAAATTAAAAAAGTATTATCTTTATACCGATGGTATTTTGATCCTATGATACATTAAATCATCATAGATTAAAGGCGTTGAGGCCCTCTATTTTACATTTATTATTCACATGATTTTAATTGATTCCCTCAATAACTATCTATAAATATTTACATTTTTCAACCAAATATGTTTCTATAATTTCATCCAATTTTCTCCTATTCAAAACCCTAATTTGTTGGTGACATTTTCATTTCCCCTTCCAACTTATTAAGACTAAAATTTTCTAACCCTATTTACGATGTGGGATTTCCACAAAGTTATTTTCTCTTCTCAACCATGTATGTTGAAGAACGATTTCAAATTTCATAGACACAATTTATTTATGTAGGGGAGAAAGTAACACCATAATATTTCATAGTATGTTATCTCTATAAAACAATTAATAACTTCTTCTACACGCAACACCAAATTCAAGTGCATCACTACCTATCAAACAAGACGTTTGAAAAGAATATATGAAGCGTATTTACAACATTTTTAATTATATATATATTCTATATAATATTAACATTCATATTTTGTGTTTCTTAGATATAATAAATGGAAAATTTTAATTTTTTAGGTGAAAAAGGTATTTTTTTTATTGCAGTTTTTTCACCTTTTAATAGAGAACCCTTTTTAAATAAAATATTTGAAAATTTATATATTTAATTTAATGAAATTAAATATTTTAATATTATAGTGACATAAAAATTTGTTGTGAATATATTTTTGGTACTGTTTAGATAAGTTTACAATTTTCATGAATAGTGTAAAATACTAAATTTTAATTAAAAACAACTTTTTAATTCAAAATAATTTAGTGTTAAATTACACATTTTAGTGGGTTTAAAGTATCATTATGTTATATGTTTATCATTTAATATAAATTTTTTCATTGGATGTGATTTCACATTTTAATTGTACATATATACATGTTAATCTTTTGATAGTTTTTACTTCTAAAAAACTGGATTATTTTGGATTTTACAACTGGATTGAATTTTTAATTAATTTATGAAACATCTATGTTTTTTATTTGGTATAGTAGACTTCATTTTATAATTTGGAATATCAAAATTAGCTTTCTTTGAATTCCTTGTAATTTTCTGAAAACATTCATTTTTTGATGAATAGTAAAGAATACTACATAGTACATAAAAAATGACTATTTATTTAAATAATTGATATTTTTTTAAAATTATTTTAATGTAAAAATAGATACATAATACCTATATTATTCCAATGTAATTCATTGATGTCATTTTATTATATGATTATATATATATAATTTTATTGAATTTGTTTAACGTCTTTTACCAACATTTTAGGCACTTTTGCAAATTATCATAAAACATGATATTTTTGTTTATGTAAATTTTATTTCAAAAATCTGAGAGACATAGTTTCCATTTGTAACTAAAATTTGGTTCAATAGGATGAAAATATTTTTTTGTGAAAAATGACTTTTGAATTATATATACCAAGGTTAAAAGTAAATAGTTTAATGAAAGGTAAAAGGATATTATAATTAACCTAACACATGTTGTAATTCTATTTGATAAGTTTATCTCGACCAAAACAAACCTTATGAATAAAATATGATACTTTTTATCAACTTGGATTATATTGGGGAATTTATTATTATTTTATTTAAAGGAGAGTTAAAAGTGTTAAATTAAAATCTTAATAACTAAACCATTATTAATATAGGTTTATGATTATGATAAATTACACAATATATATTCATTAGAAACCTAAAAATATTTCCTACTTTAGGGTAATTTATTTATAATTTTTAGACATTAAATAATTCAATTTATTTTTGAAACAATGATGATGTAGTAATTTCTTTATTAATTAATGATTAAAATAATTGATATTATAAATATACATATAATTGTAAATTGACACTTTTTATTCATGACAATACTTTTCTAGGTTAATATGATAGGTTATTGTTGATTTAATTGTTTTTCGAAGTAATCAAGTTTTTTTGACTTTCACAAAAACCAAATACTAAATAGTGTGAAAATTGTCATAAATGAGTTTTTAAATTACATACTATTTTATTAAATGATATAATTTTCCTAAAAATCAATTTTTTGGAAAAAGGACATATGTAAGGTTATGTATTTCACCAATTAACCACTTGGGGCTCTCTTGTATTTTTATATTATGTTTATTACCGATTTATTATAATAATACAAGAATACATGGTAAAAGTTAATAAATTTAACTAAGAGATAAATATAAAAGATAAGGTTAATATTGTGATATAAACATGTCTAAAACCTTTTAGTTGAGATATTTTTGACCCATACCCACCTTATCCTCGAAATAATTTTTTTGGAGCCATTCAAAATGGAAAATGATATTATAATAAAATAATATTTCATGATTTTCTAAAAGTGACCATCACCTCTTTTATAAAAGGTTACATTCCCTTATATTAATTTCACACCTCCAAAGACATTTGTATCGGACATCCCTAGCTCAAATATCCTCCAAACTATCCTCAATTTTACCGAGAGTTCTTAATTTGTCAGAAATCCTACCAATAGAGCCCTTTTTATCAAATAATAAGGAAGCACCTGAAAAAAAGGTAATAATTTCATCTCCCCTTTCAAAGTTCTTTTCTTCTTCCACATCCTCTATATTTTTTGTTTCCATACCAAAATAATATGTCCAGTGCCTTCAACATAATATGATTTTACAAAAAATTTGTACAAAAAAATTCATTAATCTATCAACCCTATGAATGGAAAAGTCACCATACATGCGTACGTACGACTTACCGACACAACAGTGTGGTGTAGTTTGTTATTCAACCATTCATTATTTGTATGGGTATAATAATGGTTATAATTTATTTAAATAATAAATATAACATGTTAATAAATCTTTATATACTATATAACATCCAATTACATACAATCTCACCATCAATTAAATTATATTGTCACTCGTGCGTACATACGGATTACCGTCTCCACGAACACGATGAGATTAATTCCCCATAATAACCATTGAATAATGATTTTAATTTTTTGATTAAAAATAGTGTTTAAGAACTTAATTTCATTCAGGATATGAATCAAATTCATCATATTCATAACAAACATGACTTACAGAAAAAAAACAAATAATGGAAAATGAATCAATTAACACCCAAAATAATGATACTACTAAAATAAGATTAAAAATAAAATATTATAAGATCATATATATGTTTGTGGTTTATTTATATTTTAATAACAATGATTTCACAATTATAAATATGTTTAATGCACCCTTTAACAATAAAAAGTACAAGATAATGGTTAATTTTACAATCTCTTTATGATCTGAGATTGTTTATACGTACGAATCTACAATGAATTCACTATCATCAACATATATGTTCCTTGAAAATGTATTTAAATTTATTTTTATTATTTCCTAGAATATGGGTTAAATTAATTTAAACACTTTTTTACATTTTATAAAATGTTCTAAATGGAATTGTTCTTTAGTTTTCAAAAAAGGGACTTAATGACCATTTCAACAAATTATGGTAAGAATGTTTTTTATCTTATATGGTGGGTGAAGCTATTTTCATCCTTTATAACGCCTTTTATGATTCCCTTTCAATATTATAATAATATTATCAAAATAAATGTTTTTTATAATTATGTGACTTTAAAATGATTTCAAAATAGAAAGTTAAATTTCTCTCAAATTGATATGATTTCATCTATGTCAACATCCATTGATGGATTTTACCCTTGTTTAAAGTTGATTAATTATGATACAATCTTCAATAATATATTGAACATTTAGTGATATGATTGACTATGGACATGTTATTTTTATACCATTCCTGGTTTATGGTAAAATTTTTAACATATTTAATACTAGTTTTAATTTAAATGTTTATGTTACGTTTCTACCATTTCATATGAGGAATTCATTGGACATAGAATGTGATGAGTGGAGCCTTATATACCTCCATAATGAATCTGTTGGTCTGAAGTGTCAAACTAGTGTCTTGGCAAAAATCCATGACAAAATATTATGTGTTGTCTTGGCATGAGGCATTGACTATGTGGTTATAATGTCCAGCATTATGCATTCCATAATTATGAAATCATCTATTGATATTACTTGTGATTTTTTGACTTTTACAATATCTATGTGAATATGTAAATTTAATTATTTGATTTATATTTTTCATATTATACTGAAGTTTATGTTTAAAAGGATTCTATTTTAGTTTTATGCATTGTCTTCAATGTTTATGCTTTTTTATAAATTTTCCCACTATTTTGTTATACTAACTGAGCATCTAAGCTCACCCCATTCCTATGTTTTATTTTTCCCAGGATGTGAAAAGTATATTAGGGTTGACATTCAGGGTTAGGCTATGGTATATGTGAGTGATTAATGGATAAACGATGTTTTTTTATTTCATAATGTAATGTAAAACTTATGTATGTATCTAGTACTTCCAAATCTTATAAACTAATCAGTTTTTCATGACTTCTAATTTTTTTATCATGCTAATGTTATGTAATAATTCACCGACTATGGGTTACTAGGGTTGGGGAATTCCATCATTTATTTGGATTTTCCTTGTGGGGGCCTTTGTTTTAATTGGGTGTCATATCTAGAATTTATTTTCCATGATTATAATCATTACAACAATATGGATATTTTCTTTTCCATATATTGGATTAACTTTCAATGGTTATGAACAAAAATACATCCCTTAAATGTCGAAGGCTATGACATAATTGGCTTTTTAGTGTTTCAACACATTTTATCCATTTTTTCGGTGTTCAATGTCATGACCGATATATGGGTAATCCTTTAAATATTACATGGAATGTTTTAAATGAAAACATAAAAATGGAAAATAACAATTCTCTGTACCACTTGACCCACCTATGATATTCCTTTCAATTGATTATTTAATTTGAAATGGAAATTGGAAAGTATACTGATTATATGAATTGACCATATTTAATTCGAATAAATAGTAGGTTGCATATCTATAGAACCACTTACCAATTTAGTGTAAGGTAGAAGATTTCCCCATAAATATGGAATATATATTAAATGGCCTAAATGGTTACATGCTACTTGGAATTGTCACAATGATGAAAGGAAAGGATTGAGCCAAATGAGTTGATTAAATAGTTTCATGCTACTTTCCCTTATCACACTAATGAAAGGAAATGATTTCAACAATTGAATTATTATACAACTTCACTATAAAAAAGGAATGACCAGACTCAATATTTCCTTGGATATTGATTTGGGAATACCATGAGAACTCTAGAACCCAATTCTAAATCAAGGATATGCCTTGCTTGGGTTGAGACCCACCAAGATATCAATCATTGTCTAATGTTTGAATGCATGGAATGATACTGTAGGATCCATCATGTAGTTCTAACGGTTTTCATGGATACACTCCATGTATCCATGATTCCTTGAATAAAATCCTTGGATCCTGAATTGAAAAGTAATTTCCATGGTTAAATCCCATCATGACCAATCTTTTCATATCCTTATTTTACCTTGGATTCACACCATGGACTCGGTAGGTGTATCATTTTCATATTCCTTGCACTATTCTCCTTGTATTACTTTATCACCCCTTATCTAGACTCAGTTACTATTGAGTTAGAATCCCTTAAGGATTATGTTTACATGGTTACTACTTTGGAACATCATAATTAAATATCATCAAAGCTACCCTTGATACGTCATAGAGCATTTACTATTAATAACAAGTGACTTGTTGATAAGATTCTAACAATCATGTAATGAATTAATAATATTTTTAGACACCAGTCAAGGGATGAAGCAGATACTTGGGTATTTAGTTACATTGTAATACATCACTTTATATATTCATTCTTGTACAATGTTATATTCCATTACATATTTTGGATTTGATATACATCATTGGTGCTCCCCCTCTAAGATTTATCTCACACCCTCTCCATGAACTGTTTGGTACATGGAATATATTACAATGTTTCAAATATTAACAAATGGAGACATGCTATTCAAAACACTTGATTTCATACTATTTATGATGGAGTATCATTAAAGATGTTCAAGCCAATGCTTGCGATGATTGGGAAAATTTTTTATTTCCTCTATACTATTATGGAACATATTATGTCTGATGTATGGTATCCATGTTTTTCAATTTTCCTGTGGCATGACGTATCACCATTAGTTGTTTTATTATTGAATGTTTTTTAGTGATACAGTAAAGGTTATCCCTCCTTTATCTATTCCTGTTATCTATTTTCATTGTTTACTTATCTTTCTTTGGCTATTTACCTATGTTATTTGATTATGTAGTGATACACTATGAAAATGATGGCATAGTATCCCCAGAAACATATCATATGCCATCACTTCTAGTCAAGCGCCTCTCGCATTTTAAGAGATATTCATGAGGCTATGCGGCCCACTGGGATCGGGGGCACATATTAAGTGGTATCATGGTATGAATCATCACAATGTTGTATCAAATCAGTTTTCTTTAATTTATTTAATATTTGAAGACAACATATAGGATATCAAGAATGCTTCGTACATAATAATAATTCATCCATGGGTTTCACAAACCAATGTTTGGTGTAAAAACCATGTTTCAAAATTAATAATTTGTGTATTTCATTTTCCTATTATAGTTGATATTATTTCACCATTAGGTGACTCACATGATATGTGATGTTGATGATTATTACTCTGATTGAGGATCTCCAATCATCCTTGAGCTAATTATATGAGGATAAATAGTATTATTAAACGAATCATTATAAGCACCTAGAATTTACATGTTATAAATATTTCCATGCATATAGGTGCATTTCCCTTCTTTTCATAGCTTTATGTTCCTATGATTGATGATTGATGTTGCGATATTATTTTATTCTTATGTTACTTTTGGCTCAGATAGAGTGATTTTATCTCTGAATTCATGTGGTGTATGCGACATAATTCGTTGGAATGATCAATTTTCAGAGCCGATCGATTATAAAATAAAAAAATATATGTTTCGATTATAGTGATAGATTTATTGGAACTAATTCATTGGAAATTTCTATCATTTATAAAGTGATTCCTAAAATCTAAGATGAAATGGTTACACATCCTTATACAACCTTGACATGGTTATGAAAGTTAAATAAGTTATATGGGAAATTAAATGTGTATAGGTCACACCGTCTTCTATGAGTTATAAAGAATACGTATTATAGTAGTGTTGATTTATTATGAAGGGTCATTGCATATGGATCATGGAAGTTTTGGCCTCCTAAGAGAGGTATCCCAATGCATGACCTTAACCTAGAAGTAGTTTCCCATGTTGTACATAGCTAGATACATTATATGATTGGTGAGATATTTTTGTGTGTATAGAGATAAAAAATGACACAATATATCTTTTCATAGAGTCACATGAACCGTAGATATAAAATATGGTCTGAATATATTTAGATCAACGATGTTGAGATTTCCTATTCACCTATAATGGGAAACATAGTTTTTGATGTGTTGAGTCAGATAACTCAGACTCTGGTCGTACGTGAAGCTAGTGATGAACGATAGTTAATGGCTCCCATTTTGAGTTACATGTACAGTTAGATGACATTAATAAGTAGTATTACATATCATCCTTGATAGTTACCTCTTCAATCATTGAACAGTTATAGAGTATAAAATTTTCAGTTCTAGAAGGAATGGAACACAATGACTGTATATCAGGAGATAATCCACCTCAGAATCTCTCTGTCGATAGAGACATCATCATATTTCTATGAGAATGTCTTTGGGTTCCAAAAAACAAATTAGATAAGTGTTTATGAAAGAGTATTATGCCTCTAAATGTATATTTCATGGTGGAATATCAAAGATATATAGATACATGTGAAACTAGTATTGGTGTCTTGGGATGAAATGTTAGATAGTAGGAATTATCACTAGGATTTAAACTGGCCAAAAGGTGGAAGAATAACACTAGAAAACTGCATGATCGTTACATCTACTTCCAGTCCTAGAATGGAAATCGGATGTTCTTGCCATGGATTTTGTGGTTGGATAACCTATGTGTTCGAGTGGTAGAGATGTTATCTTGGTAGTCATTGAACGAATAACAAAAGCAGCACTGTTGATACCTATATAGGATAATTTTCTAGTCAATTAGGTTAGAATTTTGTATGTTAATTAGATCATACAACTACATGGGGTCCATCGTACAATCATTTTAGATAGTGATGGTCGTTAAAATTCATGGACCTAGAAGTAATTGTAGAATTATTTGGGAACATAGGTGCTTCTAATACCATAATTTCACCATTAGATCAATGGAAAATCATAACAGATGATACAGGTTCTAGAGGATATGTTCCAGGAATGTGTCCTTGATTTCATAAGTTCATGGTAAATTAATATCCCACTCATCGAATTATCATTTAATAACACATGTCAAGACACAATTTAGTGGATCCATTAAAAGAGATATATGGTAGTTCATTAATTCACTGATATACTGGCTAGAGGTAGGTGATGAATCCTTAATAGGTCCTTCTCTAATTCAGGAGACATCAGAGAAGGTTCAGACGATTAAAAATTGTATAACTAGTGCTCAGTCTGGACAAAAATCTTAATCAAATCACTATCAATGACCTCTGGAGTTCATGTTCAGGGATCATGTTTCCTTCTTGTGTCACCAAGTCTGTGGCATATATTTTTAATAAATAAGGTAATGATGGATCCACATTTTTTAGTCCCTTTTGATATTTAATAGGGGGTCTGGCCAATAGACTATTAGTTGATTTTAACTCAGAGGCATCATGACATACATGATGCCTTTCGGGTTTTACGGCATCACCAATATCATGCTAAATCATCTCAAACTTTTCATCCCTGTGAAGTTGAGTTTGATGTTGATGCTTCCTTTGAAGAGTATCTAGTACGAATCGTTGATTGGAGCACAAAAGCTCTATAAGGCTTGTCTGTCCATCTAGTACAGCAGTTATGGAAGCACAACTGAGTTCATGAAAATTTGTGGGAGGGGGAATCCAATGCATGTTCCCAACTAATATATTTTTTCTCAAAATAATGATACTTTATCGTTGGATGGTGGACTCGAATATGATTTCTTTTAATGGGGGATGATTGTATGAACACAATTTTTCACTCAGGTATGGGTCATTTAAATGTTCGGTCTAAATCATAACATTGAACATAATATGGATTTTTAAGGGATTAGAAAATATATCAGGAGTTTCTAGTGAATGTTTTCATCCTAGAACCCATATTTTTTGGAAGATATGATTGTTTAATGGTTTGGAGAAAACAATTTTGGAATTCCACATGAATTGGAAAACCATGCTGATTGTGTTTTACTAGAAAGAGCCACTGTGGACGATTAGTGCATGGTCATGCAGCCAAACTGTGCAAGCACCCATTTTCCTAGGTACCCAATCCTGGTTTGAGGACGGTTTTTAAAACTATGTGGGCAAACCGTGCATAAGATAATTTTGGGTAAATTTCTATTTTTTCCATAATGATCTAATTAAGAAACCTTTATCTTCTCTAATATGAGACTATGCATGAGTAACCTATTTCTATATCAATTGGGGGATTTTTCAAGATCTATCCTTGGAATCAAGATATCTACTTCATCCAAAAACCGATTGAGCTTTAATTCTTCATGTTGGATGCACAACAATATGTTCTTGAGTAAATATAATAAGTTATCCATCTCTTTTCTCTCGAAAAAGAAATCAGGGTGTGATAATATTTAACTTTTTCTTAGATCAACTCATATCAGATCCCTTCCATGGGACAATACAGAAGGTAGACAGTAATACAAATCTATTGTGGGTGGTCCATAACTTGTCCATAATGTTCATTGATTAGGATTGGTCATGTGGGGACATCCGATTTCAGCAGGTGTCATTTCATGAATTCATATTCCATGCTTATAACCATTAGAACCATATGGATATGATATTTTCATATATGTGATTAATTGTTGGTGGATATGACCCCAAATCCATCCCTTCCCTATCAAATGTTTTTCCATAATTGGGTTTTTATTGTTTTGACATGTTTGAGATACCATTCAGTTCTGCCTTGGATTGACCACTCTAAGGGTATGAATTTCCATATTAATATGTGTGTTTATAATGAGAATTTAATAATGTAAAATACCATGTATTTGTACCACTTGATCCACCAAAGGTAAGTGCTTCAATTGACGATTAAATGTTAAAAGTAAATTTGAATGTATATTGATTATATGACTTGACCATATTGAATGTTATTGAATATTAGGTTCCATATCCGTATCACCCCATTCCACATTAATGAAAGGTTGAGTTATGAACAGTTAATATGAAATATCCTTTAATTGGATTAAATTGTTGCATGCAACGTGGCCTTGTCAGACAAATGAATGTCAAGGCTTGATCCAAATGAATGGATTAAATGGTTTAATGATACATGACCTTACCACACTAATGAAAATGATGGCATGAAAAAAAAAAGATTTATTATATAAATTAACTATCAAATAGAAACTTCTGAACACTATCTCACCATGGATTCTGATCAGATAATACCATGAGCACTCGGGGGACCCATTCGGATTCAAGGATATGGCTTGCTTAGGTTGAGACCCACATAGGTGTTGATCCTTGTATTAACATTGGTCAACCGATATGATAATGTAGGATCCTTCATGTAGTACAACATGATTACATTGATACAATCCTTAGATCTGGGATTCATTGGATACACTTCTTGGATCCAACATTGAAGAGATGGTCCCATGGATAATGCCCATAATGTCGAGTCTTTTCTTATCCCCGTTTTACATAGGATTCACACCTTGGACTCAATAAGAATCTCATTATAGAATTCCTTGGAATGTGTTCCTTATATTACACTCTTACCCATTCCCTAGACTCATATTCTATTGTGTTAGCATCCCTTGAGGCTTAAATTTCCTTGGATACTACCTTGGAACAACATTATTAAATTTCATCGAAGTTTTCTTTGTTACGTCTTAGAGGCTTTATTATTTATAAAATTAACTTATTGAAAAATTTGAAACAATCATGTAATGAATTTGTTACATGTTCAGACACCATCTGAGGTGTGAAGTAGGTACTTGGGTATTTAGTTACATTATAATTCATTACATTATATACCCATGCATATACACTTTTATATTCCATTACACTGGTTGGATGTTTTAGAACCCATTGGGGATGGCCCACTAATATTTATCCTACACCCTCACCAGGAACCATTTAGTACTCGGAGTAGATTTAATGTTTTTAGGTATTAGAAAGTCATTGCATACAACTTCAATCAATGTATTTATTTCCATTTAGGATAGAGATTGATAATAGATCACATATCTAGAGCCTGAGATGCTTGGGATTGTTTTTTATTAATTCAAACTAATGTGGAACAAATTAATCATGTTTCCATGAATCCATGTTTTCTATTTTTCTAGTGAAATGACTTATTATCATTAGTTACAATATTGTTTAATGTTTGTTTTTTTAGTTATACACTTATGGTTTTCCCTTTTTATCAATTCCGATTATAATTTTCCTCTTTTTACTTATCTTTCTTCTGCTCTTTTCTAAATTTATTTACATCCATTGTGCTACACTCTGGTAATGAGGGCATTGTCTTCCCATTGATATACACTAGTACCTCGCTACTTTTTGGAAACCTCAAATGTTCGGGGAGATTCATTTGAAGTCCTATGGGCTACTAGGATCGGGGCACCTATTATGTGGCATCTGGGTCTAGGACGTCACACCTCCTCTGTCTAAATATTCATTATAACACTAGTATCATCTATATAATAAAATTATATCTTGTTAGTGGTATTTCCCTCTTAAAAAACTATCTTTATCTCAATTTTGTTTTAAAAAATTGAAATCACCGTTCTAGATTTTCTGATTTACAATCATCGTGAATGACAAAAATTCGTTGTTTAATGTGTGCTTCAATGCTACTGAAAAAAAATTAATGTTAAACTAGATTTTAAAATATGTATTATATCTTTGTAAAAATATATAACCAATATTTTTATATGATATTAAATAATAGAACAAGACATTTTTTGATGTGCTCGAAAAACAGCCGTAAATATCTAAACGATTATCACTAAATGAGTTATCTAATTATTCATCCATATTCCATATAAAAAATTGAAATATATAACAATTTAAACTTCATTATTTTCTTTAATAATATATAAATTCTATTTTTGTGAAGTATATACAACCCACATAAACTTCTATATTCATATACAAGTAAATCAATCTTGAAAACTAAGGGAACAAATGCTTCCCAATGATAAATATTTATCTTCTAACTCATCAAAAAGGCCATAGATGATCTTAATAAAATTTTAATAAATAAAATAAATGTATATGTATATATGAATTAATTATGTAATGGATTTAATTTTATAATCCATTAAATTATGGTAATTTTTAGAACTCGTTCAAACATCAGGTATGGGTTTCTACATGAACCACCATTTTCTTTCGGGATACTCATTTTTCTATACATACCTAAAGTAAATTCTTAATTATTATTATGTAATTTTCATAAATTATGTTTAAATTACCTATATATGGGTACCAAATATAGTCCTTATTTATTTTATGGGGAGGTACATGTTTGAATGTGATCTTTCAAAAAGTCTTCCTGATAATCAAACCAGATTGAAGGGTGCTTATGGAATTGTTACCTATTTTATAATATACACAATATTATGAAATAAGAAGCTGTTATAACTATAAAATAACTAATATAATTATGAAATATCTATTTTGGATTACATTCAGTATTATGAAAATATTTTTACTATATGAACACATCTTTTTATTGTAATAGATTATTTATCTCAAGAATTACTTGATGATTTTATTTGAGTAAGTTCATCTATTTCAACACAGTTATTCATTATTATGGGATTAATATTTTATGAGATCATCCACCATATTTTTTTAATTTTTTTTTGATTAGATGGACAATGGTTCCTCTATTTTGATACCATAGACCTTCTTACTTATAATGGTTGGTAATTATGTTAATTGATTAGGTGACATTATATATATTGAATATATGTATGATGATTATTTTTTACCCCATTCATACAAGGAATTAATTGGATGTATAAAGGGATATGTGGGAATTTTTATAGTCCCTATATGAATTGGGAGGTTTCATGAGACAAAATAAAAATTGGGTTTCGATGCGGCCATATCATAGTATTTTCAGACATCCTGGATAAGGCCATAACAACATGTTTCAGATGTTTAGCATTATAATTTCCCTCTTTATGATAAAAATAATTTATAAAAAATGTGAATATTTAAACATATATAATATCCATGGATAGTTTTATTTTTATTTTTATTTTTATAAGTTATATGAATTTTACTCAGTTTTATATCCTTTAATATTATTCTCATGTTTAGTTTCAAAGGCATGTGTTTTTATTATTCAACAATCCTAATGTTAATGTTTACTTTAACATACAAAATATTAAATACCCTTCCTAATATTTTGTGATCGCCAATTTTTTATGTTTTAATTTTCCCTAGAATTTGACGATGAATATTTTGACGAATCACATGTAGGAATACACTATGAGTTTAGGGGTTTTTCTAATTCAGATGCAATATTTTATTTTCTATCAAGTTGTAATGTATATCTTATGATTGTATCTATTTTTCAAATAATAATAAACTATTTAGTCTATTGGGATGTGAATTACTGGTATAAATAACAATTAATTAATATATGGAATCATATATGGGTTAATGGGGTTTGGGTCATTGCAATTTTCTTAAAAAAAATTAGTATGTTACAACCTAGGAGACAATTGCTCGTATGTTTACTTGAGTAACAATTCAATTTTTCAATGATCATTATTAAAAGGATATATTTAATTTTTTATCATTATAAGATGATTAGAATATAAAAAATATATTACTGCTTTGAATATAACTATACGTATCATCCATTTTGTCTTGTGATGAAAAGATAGAGTCAAATTGCTTCGTGACGGTCGTAGTCCACACGTAAAAAACAATGTTATCACCTATCAGTTAGTGAAAATATAGTAAATAAAATTATATTTTATATTTAATAATGATAAATATTTAATTAATATCATAATAATTACATTTATATCATTTATATTCGTCAAAACCATCTCTAAATATATTCTATTTAAGGTGTTATTTAAAAACTAATCACATCGGTTCCTGAGATGGTAGTTAACAAATACATAAGATTGATTTTATCATATCCCATATTGAAATGAACGAAATATTGTTACATATGATATATCTAATTAATTATTATAATTATATTTAAAATATAATATGTATCCACTTTAGATACATCATCAAATCCTTCAATAAGAGGTGGGATTGGAAAAATTAATGGGATTGGATTGCGAGGTAGTACTTTGATGAAAAAATGAATGATGATTTACTAACCCAATCGATTAAAATGTAGATGGTTTTATGTTATTATAATAAAATTAAAATATATTAGTATATGTAATATACATTGGTTATTCATCCATATTGGATTACTACAAATCGATGTATGAATAATAAGGAATAATATAAAAATTCTTGTTGAAGAACTTTCCTTCTTCATTTAGCAGAATCCATTTTCTTATTTATGCCAAAAATTAGGATTATATGATGAGATGAGTTAATTTTTTAATATTTATTTTTTTTTATTTCCATGAAAAATTTATTTGATGTTATGAAGAATAGAGGAACGTGGTTGACCATTTATTGTTAGGCGATTAACATAATTGTAATTTTTGAAAAGAAAATGATGTACCAACATTTTTCACAATCTAAAAGAATACAATATGGATTATTATAGAGTTATATGGATTTATATGTCTGTAATATTTCCTTAGATAATATTCAGACCTAATTTTAGTTCATTTTAATCATTATGATTTTATCTTAACATCCTTATAAACCAATTTTCACCTTAACCATGGAATTTTTTTCTATATTCCAAGTTAATTATGATAAAAAGTTAATTTTTACTTATTATATAATAAAAAAAATTATAATTTAATATATTGAATCCATTTTACGAAATTATAGTCACCTATGTGTCCAATTTATATTAATATAAATTCCAAAAAACACATTGAGGAAACATGTTATCATAGAGAATATATTAAATAGTTTACATGGTTTTTTACCACCATTATATATAAGAATGATTAAAATGACATAAATTTTATAAGTAGATATATGATATAACTAATAATTTTAAAAA
Source organism: Viscum album (assembly GCA_963277665.1). Taxonomy (NCBI): domain Eukaryota; kingdom Viridiplantae; phylum Streptophyta; class Magnoliopsida; order Santalales; family Viscaceae; genus Viscum; species Viscum album. Next base: position 1,814,003,575 of record OY728147.1, on the reverse strand, counting down.
AAATTAAATTATAATCTAAATTTATAAAAAATTTAAATGAAATTTAAATTGTCAATTTGAACACAATATATTTTTATATTTTTCAAAAAAAATATTCTCACAAAATTCATAATATTTTACCTTAAGATAATTTTGAAATTATTATGTGAAAAAATATTATTTTCAAAATTAATTATTCTACCAGTATAAATAATTATTATTATAGTAAGCACAGAAAATGTTTAGAAAACTATTTTTTAGAAAAAGTTCATTTTTTAGCATAAAATCAGACTTACGCTTACATAATGTCATGGAAAATATAAAATATACCACCAAATGGCATATTACCATAACAAGGATAATAACAGTATCACAAGGGGTGTAAACCTAGAAAAAAATATTATAATTGATTTGTAGATATTCTACACCAATGTACATGACACATGCTAAAATTATTACCCAAATATTATAGACAACATAAACTCCCAATCGCATTTGGAACCACATCGTTTCACTCATTATTTCTCCACCCAAATAATCCAACAAACACATGGATTTACCATTAGAATATTCTATAAAACTCTAGTCATTTAAGGTATTGTTTAAGAGGCCATAGTAAGGTGTGAGTACAACTTAGTAGTCCACCACCAATGGTTTTAAAAAAATGTCCAATCGACCCACTATTTGAATTTGGATAATGAACAAATAAAAGAAAGAAATAAAATATTTTTAACGTATTCAATTATAATTTATTCAACCACATAACAGATGGGTCCCCGATGAAAGTTGAACTCTCAATACCTACCGCATTTAATGTTGAATTCTAAATAATAACCATTGGATATCATATAATAGAATTCCATTTTAACCATTATTCACCTCAAATCACATATGAATTCCACTATTACAATTCATTTTCTAAAATCACAAATGAATTCCATATTTACCATTTATTATTTCAATTAACAGAAAAATATTTTGATATAGTAGACCATATTCCACACATAATAATAACATGTGAATGCAATTTCCACCATTCATCATTTATTTTCACACTACGGGATTCTGATTTCCAGTATAGGTCCCATACATGATTGTTTCATTTGAATTACACTTTCAACATCGATCATTTCGTTTCACAATATGAGGTTATAAATTAGATGATCGTGTCTCACCCATGATAATCACATTAATTAAAAAAATTAATTAATCCCTTTAATTATATTAGTTAATTCAATTATTAAATTTTCATATCATTTCCATTAATAAATTTGACAATTATTTAATCATATAAATCAATATCATAATCCGAAAAATTTTATATAATTTATCAAACAATTCATTACAACAAATAAAAAATAAAGATATATAAATAATTAAATCCACAAATAATTAAAAATTAAGTGATGTCAATATTTATATAATTTATTCAAAAATTTATTATTGAATTTAAAATGCCATTATTCCCAATTTCACAATTCATTCAATTAATTATTCACTAGATTCATTATCTCATTATAAGAAACTCTCTTGGTAATCATCTAATATATATTTTAAAAATATATATGCATAATTGAAACCAATACATTTGGATTTTAATTATAGGCCACCGACCATAATTCATTATCATACACTCATGAATGGAAGAATATTTATTTAATGAAGATTAATCATGAATGAGATAATGACCATGATGTTGACCTAAAATAAATATTGTTGAAAAAATAAAACAAGATATTATTAACCTATATCTGGATATAGAATAAAAAGTTCATAAACATACATTAAAATATTGAACAAAAACTAGAAGGAAATGTGAAACCACTCGGGTTGAGATTCTCTTATCGAGAAAGGTTTAGATCTTTGATAAGTACTCATTATCCCTAGGAAAAGATGTTGAGAAGGAATGGAATCAACCTAGGATCATCCAAAATAATGAAATAGATAATATAGATTAACTAGGTCAAATTAGGTTTCAATTCGCGGGTCCATAAATTATAAGAACTGTGTTTTGTGTTAATTAAAAATCTGTGCATGATAAGAAAAGTATGGGAACAAGGTTTTCCAAAAAGAAAAAAATAATAGTTCACATATTCTAGGAATTTCATGAATTTAGAACTATTCTCTATCCATGTTAATTCTCTCTGTTAGGTTTAGATGGTTTTTTGGTTTGGGGAACACTATTATAGACATACATGTACCAACTAGGCACTTTCCAGTTTCTTCCATAATTTTCAAATAATCTCCAAAACCCACCGCATGGTAAAATCCTAATTAAATGTTATAAACATAGGGAAATATTTTTCAGGAATTCACGACTAATACATCTATAGTATAGTATAAGGTATTTTTTTTCACTTAATGTGTCCTAATAGGATTTTAATGCCATATTTTTATCAAAAGTGTACAATAGTTTTATTTGTGGGATGGGTTATGGACCAAATTTATTATAGATATTTCGAATCTAAACTATATATTTTTCTATAATGTAAACAAGTATACTCCTTCTTGTTTCTGGGGATCTATATTCAAAAAAATATTTTTAAAAACTAACAAATAAACTTATATATCAAGATTCATAGTTGGAAAAACATAAATAGTATTTATCATAATTAGAGAGTATATTATATTCATTTATTTAATGGATGAAAAAAAGTATTACTAAAAAAATTATAACATTGATATGTATAAACTAATTGAAAATATTAATAATGAAGAGTAATTGCCTATAATTGTTCCATTAAATATTGATTATCATAACAACCTCATTCACTACAGATGAAGAGGCTTCAAAAAAAGCAATAATTCATGTAAAATATATTGAAATATATATTATAATAAATATAACACATGGTAAATGTGTTAAATAACTCTTTTGGAATATATAGATATATTTTTATGGGGTTCAATAAATGAAAATATATTATAATATTCTTTCCTTGTGATACTTGTATCTTTACTTCTAATGAATTGTAATACATGTTCAAGATACACTAAATGAAAATATATTATAATATTTGTTACTTTTTATTCATTTTTATTAACTATTAAAAATATTAATTTGTTTTATCCATAGTTTTCAACTAGTTTTATCATGTATCATCAAAATCATGTTTAGTAGTCACTATTTATTATAAAATGGAACCTTTATTATTCAGTTGGTTGGTTCGATCATTATTAAGAAGTATTTTTAGGGAATTTTTAGTATTTTTTTTGAAATAGAGGTTAAATGTTATTATATTTTTCAATATGTGTTTTAATGTAGACACCTAATTGTTTTAATCTCCATCATAGGGATATTTTATTCCATTATGAATTATTTTAAAATTAGTTGAAGGATGTTTATTATTTTTATTGTTAATTTAAAACACTAGTTGTTTAATAGATAATATTATCCCCCTTAATTATCATAATCTCTATATAAAATTAATCTACTTTGATAATTCCTAATTAGGATTCATATCATGTTTTTGTATTTCATGATTTATATCATTATAAATAATGATAAAACATTTATTTTCATTATGTTAACATTAACTACTTTTCCTTTATATTATTATAGTATGTTTTTATAAATTTCATATTTATTATTAAACATTTTTGGCACTGGAGGTGATAAGTGAGTTTAAAATTGATATCTATCATGCCAAGACTGTTGATAGAAAATGGGATGATATTTTATTGAGCATTTAATTTGATTATTTTTATTTCTATATTTTTAAAATTAGTTAATATCTGGATTTTACACATTTAATTACTTGTAATTATGGATTGTAGTATAATATCATTTATACTAACTGGATATGTTTCCATTTTTCTAATGTGTGGATTGAAATAGTATGAATTGGTTTTTCATATATTTAATATTATTTTTCCATAGCTAGTAGTGGTGGTAAATACCTAAAATTATTTCAAAACTATTAAAACTGTCTATTATAATGGTCATTATAAATTAATATGAGAAAATTTATTATCATCTTCCTAGATAAAAATAAACCTAAAAAAACACTATTAAAGATCTTATATATATACTAAAGGGAGTAGATTTTTTATTTAAAATATTTCTAATAAAATACTTCTAATATTAAAAAAAACAATAATTTATTTGTTCCATGTTAATTCTAAAAAATAATTTGTATGAATTATAAACTCTATTAGAATCATATTTATGTAAAAATTTAATATGGTTAATATAATCTACCAATATTTGTAAATATTCTAATTGAAGGATTTTTTATAACATAAATGGAAATATCCTCTTAATTATGTAGAAAAAATCTCTAACATCCATATATATAATATGTTAAAAAACTATCCTGTCATTTCTGTCACTATAGATTGGATTATATGTGCATATTTGGACATAAAATTATAATGACCAATAAATTTTCTTCATGATTCCTGAAATTATCCATTTCCCCTATAAATAATATGTGAAGTCATTATATTAACAGTATTATAAATAATCTTTTTTATAATCAGCTACAGTGGGGTTTTATTTTCTTTTTAAGACTATAAATTTTAGTATCCCATTCATATTTCCCTAAAAATTTATTTTGTTAAATTTAATCACAATATCCATAAAAATACATCTACTTTAATATAATATATACCCATTGAGACCACCCTTACATCACCCAACCATGTCAGAACCATGTATATTAGTGTCAAGATCAGATGTGTCCCCCCAATCCGACATATAATTTTCAAAGGGTTGGTGTCAATCCACAAAGAGAGTTATATCACACTATGTAATAATGATTTTCCAATATAAATAATCATGATCTTAGAAAAACTAAAAATAACTCATGATTAACAACCATACATAAATACTGCCATGATCAAACCTAGTATCAGGATGAATGTTGCAAAACATATGGCATATTTTTACAAAAATGAATATAACCAAAATAAATTCAATGTACACCATAATATAGAAAATAAAATGAAACTAGATTTACTAAGTTATCCACCTCTGGTGAAATGGATAAAAAGTAATTTTAATACATCTCCCATATCATTAATAAAGATAATTATTTTCATGATTACATTACCACATGGGATACCATGTGGGGTTACTAAAAATATATATTATATTAAAAAAACTTCATGATTAATATAAAAATAAACATATGAAGTTCCTAAAATGAGGCATGTGAGAGAAATAATAATTAAAATCCATATTTTCCACACACAATCTAATATAATTTATATACATGAGTAGTAATCTAACTCAGCATAATAATGTCACTAAAAAATAACAATGCAACGAATTTTATATTAATTTATTCCAAAAATATAAATTACATGGAAATCCAACCAACGTCAAATAGAATAATAATTTTTTGAATACTTTATATATTATAATTTTCATTTAGTGATCATAAAATTTAATAATTAACTAAGGATGTGTATATCTTATTTTTAAACCTAAAATTGTTTGATTTATTCTTAATTCATAACCTCCTAATGATTAATATATGTATTTCTTGTGACATAAAGTGATATCACAAGTACCATCTATTAAATTACATATGAATCCAATTTTACTCTATATTCTTTAAACTTTTTATGTGTCATTATTAAATATATAATATCTTATACAATACTAGACTATGACAATAATGTATTTTATATATGAATCAATTTTAATTCATAATTTATATAGGAAAACACCATGCACTTTCCTTAAATTGAAGTATTAACACTATTATTAGTCCTTGTCTGAATATAATTTAATCACCATCATGTTCTACAAGACAAATTTACCATGAATAAATCTCAATAGAATGTGAACATGGATAGTGATGATATTAGGTATGCCTCTCCAAGACATCAAATAATGTTTTATGTGCTATGAATTATTAAAAAGAAGGTAAATATAACATATAATTATTAATATTATTAACCCTTGTATCCAATTATAATGCATAATATTTAAAATATTAATCATGATATAAAAAATACCCATATTTATGGTTATACAATAATGATACAATTTCACGAACATCACGAAACAATATCCCAAACATGTTTCCCAAAATTATAAATAGGTAATAATAAATAACAATAAGGTTTAACACATATTTTATTATAAGAAAATGGGTTTTTTATTGAAACATTATCTCCTCAAGAATTATAGGTCACCAATACCAAATAAATTACCAACGCCACTCTAAAGAAATATAATAGGTACAAGATAGCCATGAGTAAAACATTACACTTGAGAACATGATATGATAACTAAAAATACAAATAATATTTTCCATAAGTATAAAAAAATTAATACATCATGATACCATGTACATAGTGTAAATCATGGATGTGAAATATTTTCTAAATTCTTAGTAAAAACAATCTACTAAAATAATTTATTAATACAAAAATTACCCTTTTAGATTATAATAAAAATGACAAAAATTCCAATTGAGTTTTTAATATGCACAGAGAAACTACAAATCCTAATCACACATGTTGAATTGACATAGAATCACATGTAAAATGTCCAAGAGTTTAATATTTTAAGTAATGGATGGGTTAATTTAATATATAACCAATTTTGTGTCATTCAATTAATTTTATGTTGGTGTATAGCTTTTTCCGAGAGCAAAATTCTATATTATCTATCCCTTGGAATATGTATAATTAACATGCTATCATCCAGAAACTTCTATGAAGTAACATTATAATACAATTAAAATATTTGTTATAATAATCTAATTAATATTGTTATTATATCATATAAATGTTTTAGTTTACATAAATATATGGGCAATAAGTATCATATTTTAATCAATATTGACACATATTTTATACGTACACAATGAAAATGATAAGCATAAATGATATTTATTTTCGTTACATTAATATACTAAAAAAAGTTTCAATGAAAATAAAAAATGACACCCTTATAAGTTATCCCACATATGAAATATTTAATTATAAATTAGGTCTTATGATCATAAAAAGTTTTTATAACCCATTAAAAGTATTCAGTTTTTATGAAATAATGAAATTTCATTGGAGTAAAAAAAAATTCATAATTGATAATATTTTCCTATATAAAAGAATTAGTCCGTATTTATTTATGCAATAATACTGAGAAATTATTCTATCTCGAAAATAAAATTGTATATGATGAAAAAAATTACTATAAACGATTTAATTCATTTCATTTATTTCTCTATTATCATTCAATCAATGAATGTTTAACTCTATGAGGGTTATAAATAACAATCTAATTTTTCTGGATATTTATAAAACCTTGGTATAACATTAATGGAATGAGTGTGTTTGAAATTATAAGTGATTTTCAATAAAAATATATTATGAAATGATTGATTGATTGATTTATTTGTTATATTTAATTCTAATTAATCCATGAATATTTTTTTTGTGAAACAATATTAATGTTTTTATAATATATATATATAATAAAAGTTTTCCAAACTATAAATACTTTGTTTATTACAGAAATTCTTTTAAAATTTTGAATTAATGACTTTCACCGAAACATAATCTCCTAAAATAAATATTTCTTAGAATTCAAATATAGATTTAAAAAATTGTTTTGAAAAGATATCATGAAATTACATGGATTAAGAACTACATCATTTTTATTATGATTTTATAAAACAAAGAAAATGTTCTAAATTAATTATTGAAATTATTTTTAGACAATAATAAATTATAAAATAATATATTTTTAAATTTTATTTACTGAAAATATTTATGGTTAGTTAAAAAATAGTATCCATCTATAGAAATATATTTAATGACAAAACAAAAAATTTTAGGGTTTAATATTATTACCATTAAATAGTTTTTTTTAAATTAAATATATAGAGGGAAAACATTTTTGTCATAATTTGACAATTATCTTCACAAATGAGGAACAATTTTATGGTAAATAAATAAATATGACATGGGTTTATCATTTATTATGAATTTTTACTTGTATTTCGAAATTTTAAAAATCCATCCATATTATAATATTGAATATAAATATTGATTTAGAGTAAACACCAAATTAACTGTGATGTTTGGATCTTGGATGAAATATATATTACATTATATTTATTTATGATTTTAATATAATGTATTTTTATTAAAATTTTATATAATTGTAAAATAGTTAGTAAATTATAAAATATGCCTAAATATAAAATTATTTATTAAATTTTATAAGTATTTATAAATTACATGTAAAATTATTTTTTGTCCCGAACACAATATATATGTTATGTGGTGAATCATGGAATTTAAATTTCTTCATATGACTCTCACTAATGATTGTATTCCGCTATTAAATGGACCACCACTCTCCAAAATGATAAATATGGAGGAATTTATATTTTAAAGAATGCCATAATAATTTTTTACATGGTTAGTGGAATGTAGGCTAATATAAGAACCATACAACTGTGATTTACTAGTGAACTTTAATTTTTATGTGGACATCACATTTCATTTCAATTTATAGTGGTCACAAATGAAAAAAAAAATACAGTATCCCAGAGACAATGAATATTTTTTATGTTAGTATAATATACTATACACATCGACCTAATGGGACAATTGGTTTATTAGTCATGAAGAACCATATATAATGATGATTCACATATTATACTTGATATAAAAAATATTTATGATAATAAAAACTCTTGTATGCTTGATATTATTCATTATATTCTTATTCAAATCATGGGGAAAGTGAAACACAAAAAATTAGAGATCAGATGCTCAGTAAGAGTAATATTCATCCGAAATAATCATGGGTATTTATGGAATTATCTGTATATAATGGTAAATAACTAGAAAAACATTTAATTAAATAAATATCCAGAACCCCAAAATGCATTCACTAATATTATCAACATATTATTCTCATTCATAATGATAAAATGATTATAAATAATGAAAATTCATAATATTTTATATCATGATATCATACATCATGATATCATTACCTTCAAGGACTCCTAACATTATAGTGTAATCATTTCCTAGGTATATATCAAAAAAACATTTAGATTATTCTATCCAATAAATGTGTCTCATGTGGGTTGTTTGTGCATTTGGGGGATAAAAATAACCACCCCCCCATAAATACATGTGTGATGCATTCCTCATATATATAATGACCTATTAAAAAAACTAAATAATAGTCTTTATAAATAAATGTGCATATTTGTTTGACAACATGTATTATAAATACTTTTCTAGACAATCATAATGAATTTATATAAGACATGGTATATCGAAATGGTATACATATTAGGTGATTATTATAAAAATTATTCAAATAATATAGAATTTTTTTGGAAATTTAAATTCCAAATAAATATTGTCACATAAATGTAAATATTTTATGATAATGTTGATGTAATAATGTAATTGAAAATAAAAGTTGTCCTTAAATCAATCATAAATATAGATTTTTTAATTAAACCAAGTCATTTGAAGAATAATGTCAAATTGATGAAAAATAATACAATAACAATTCATTAAAAATATTCATATTAAAAACAATATAAACACACAGAAAACATAATATTTTAAGATGGTGAATGAAGTGTGAAAATATATTAATATATAATACATTAAAAAATTCTGTTTTATTATTTTATAATTAATAAAAAAATTCAAATAGTTTCATAAATGTCCCTTTAAACCCGTTTAAAATTTAATGGTTTATATAAAATTTCTATAATTAAAAACTTAATTATATAAAAGGTTAATTTATAAAGAAAATTCAATATTATGGTAATGGAAGAAATATATACAATATCAAGAATTAAATTAAAATCATATTTTTTAATCATTTATTACATGATGAAATATCCATAGAGAAGAAAATTCGGATGAGAATATTGAATATAAATTAAATAATAAATGTATAATAAAATATATTGAGTTTATTAATGATATATTATATGATTCCTTCATTGAAACTAAGAGTAATCTAACAAAGTTTTTTTTAAAATAATTGCTTCTATATTGCATAAAATTAAATTGAAAAACCCTTTAAATGGTATACCAGAATTTACATATTGATCATCATGGAAAAAATATATTCTTTTAAAATACATAAATGGGGATGTATATACACATTATAATTTTAAATTTGTGAAAAATTCAGATTATGTCCTAATTGAAAGGAAAATCAATAGAAATCCCACACAACAAGATAACCATGACCCATAAGTGGTTTTAATAGAATGTATAATAAATAAATTATTTTTATAAATATATAAAATAACCATATACATATCAATAATATCATATATGATCTATATATAACTTCTTATCAAATTTTTGTTAACAATGTGGTATTTTATTATAATCATTTTAGTTGTAAAGTACCTTGTTCAAATGTATATATTGAATTAGAATATCTTATACCTATAATTTGATTACATTTAAAAAATATAAATACTTTTACTCAATATTTAATAATAAAATATATTCAATATATTTATAATTTTATTCAACCATAGATCTTATGGATAGAAAAATTCATTACATCATTTATAGAGACGGTAGTCTATTTGTATATGCGAATGCTAAGTTTACTTTTTTAATGGATTGATAGAAAGTGTGACCTATAATAACTCAGTATTACATGTCATTATTATAACATATATATCATATTTTTTTTTAAAAAAATTATCCATCTCACCATTTATGTAAATTGAAAATGAAAAATGGATCCCATGACTTCGAGGGGGTGGCAGTCCAGTCATATGCATGAATACTATTATCATTTTACAAAATAATGTAACGTAAGAAGTTATATATGATATTATAATTTTGGAAGCATAACTATCTCATAGATACATAATATATTTATTGAAATATCTTCATAAATATATATTCAATTATATAATAGAAAAATAATTATATTTCATCTCTAGATGGTTGTCCACCGTACCTATGATTGGTGATTTTGGTTCCCATTTATTGGAGAAGGAGGTGGTTAAACGTTATTAAATAAATATAATAAATATATAGTGTATTGAACATAAATATGTTATTATATTTAAATTTTTTTACATATTTGTAGGTTGTAAAAGAATATGAAAAAAGAAATTTCTTGGTGAAGATGATTACTGATTCATTGAAAATGATATGTTAGATATCTTATTGAAATATAATATATTATTTGAGAATATCATCACCTAAAAACAAGAAAATTCATTCATATATTAGTTTTGGGAAGGGTTTGTTCATCTAGATGTCTCGAATTAGCTTAATTAAAATAGGGAAGTGGTTTCCTTTTTAAATGTGATCAGAGGAGTTCTTTCATAATTTCATGTAATATATTCATAAAATATAAATAACTTCTATAAAAGGGTTAAAAAAGGAATAAATGTGAGAATAATCATTTTTTATCATACTATAGTCATTGAATAAAATATGTAATGGTTTGTGGAAAATTTTAAAACATATCCTTATTATTAAACCCTTGGTTAAATTTTTTGACAATATCCAATTTTTTAAATATTAAAATGTTAAAATGTTTTTAAATTAACATATATGCAGTCAATTTGATCATAAAAGTATAAGTGATTACATCTTAAACAATATCATACACCCTTTCCATATTTACATATTTTCATGAGTTGATAACAATTTAATATAATAATATTTTAAAATAATACCATTACTATCATTTTGTGAATGTATTCATTTATGTTGACCATAAATACATCATGATCAAGATGGAATTGTAATATAATAATTTAAAAAATCCAAAATATATCATAAATATCTATAAATTTTTGAAAAATAAAAATTCATCCATAATTGTATTACATTTAATATTTGTAAAACAATTTATTTTATGTATCTATTAATTGATGAATTATTATGTTATCATTGCAAATGAAATTTAATATAATTATTAATTAAACATATATTAAAAAAAATTAAATTAATAAAAAAATTATTCAATATTTCGAAAGAATATATAAACAATAACATTATATCGTTATCCTTATCAAAATAATATATATATTAAGACCAAGATTGTGACATTTTGATTTTATTAATTCTTAAAAAAATATAAAGGTCAATATAAATGAAAAAATACCATAAACCTTGGTCTTATATTGATGAATTTGATAATAATGGAAGTGATAAATGCATATAGTAAGAGAACAACATCTAGTAATAAAATTTCATATCTTAATTCAATCATTACGAGGATTTATTAATTAAAAAAATTACAATTTATCTAAAATCGATATTTTTCACCATTTTTAAAAAATAAATTTGTTTAGAAAAATCAGGAAATCTCAACTTATGGTAATATTGACATTAGAAATTCTATAATAATATAATTATCCCATAAAAATATTGTGTATGTTTTTTATAGACTATATAAACTCATTGTTGTCTGCAAACAATGCTATCAAAACAATTATTTAAAGTGAAATATAGCATAATGTCAACAGATATGAAACTCTACCCCCTTTTAATATCACTATTCAAATTTCATCAATTTGATAACAAATTATTAGTTTTTTTATTCCCCATCATATCCATATGTATCAATTTTGCTTCCTAAATTAGTTTTTTTCACCACTTAAATTTTACCAGATGAGTGGTCTTGTATCATAAACATTCTCTCTATGAACCACAGATTAAATTAGTTGTTCCTCATAAGATAAAACATTCTCCAACTATATAATGTATTATTTTATTAAATATAAATGATCAGGTATGTACATTCTCTTACGAAATCAAGGGAAATCAACATGAACATGAGAGATATTAAGTGGAACTCTATGATCTAGGCTACCATATTGATACCATCAAGAATTTCAATGACACGTATATATCTAAGGATAAGATATTTTGTCATTCCAATTCTCAAAACCTATTTATATAGTGATATTTATAAATATATCATCTATCTTATTTTTAACTGAATTTTTTTAAGTATTTTTAGCATTATTTTCATCAACTATGATATTACCATATGAGATTTTGTATGGATATAACATTCAATACTATTTAATAATCTTGATCGTATATTAATAGATTTATTTATAAAAATTCATCAAAACACATTAATGTTCTAAATTTACTTCCATATATGTAATTTTAATGATCTATATGGACGATCGAGTGAATGATGATGTTCTCATAAAATTCATCCAATGGAATGTTTTGATCCCAATGAATAGTTAAATCAATACATAAATATACCAATATGATTTTTAAAATTTGAACCTTCCTCAAATACTGAACTTCAATCTAATGATGATATGTAGAACCAATACTAATATATATATCCAGATCATTCTAATGGAGTCTCCTAATAATCATTAAAAATCTAATATTATTATTAGATACAATATATTATTACTCCATGAATTCCCAAAGAACATTTACTATATAACTGGGTAAGATAATCAAGAAAGGGTTATTTCTAAAAGTAATACAATGAAATAATATTATAAGGTCTTCCACTTAACCCAAAAATTGATTGATCTCATTAAATATTTTTGGTATTCCAAAGATAAAAACAAATGTAATATTTTTTCCATTTAAATTCTATTTTTTTAATGCTTTTAATATCCCCTTGTACATTGTTCTCCCATTCATAACCTGGTGGAACTCTATGAACTGAGATATAAACTATGAAATATTCCTCTTTATGTTATCCCACTATAAATAATATTTTATATTTCTATGAATCATTATACATCAATGATATATACGAATGGATTATCTATGATCTTCTACATATAAATAATTCTTTAACTATAGTATTGATAGGAAACAGAGTTGTTTCAGAAACAATAACATTCTATCATGTATGTGGGTGTATGCAGTAATATTAACCACATTCATTTATAATTACACATATTCATTATGTTCCATCATAATCAATTCATGGATGGATGGTTGAATATTATTCTAAGATGGATATGGTTTATCATCTTTCCAAAATATACCAAGATCAAACAACTGAAAGTTCAAAAATATTTGGCCTCATCCAACTCCCATCCTAGAAAAACTATAATGGACTTTCTTATATAGAGGATAATCCATCACATTCCCCTTTGAATTAACATAATGTATTTATCATTCATAATACTTGGTCAACTCCTACCATATTCTCATGTTCATATTCAACTCTCATTGTTTAAATAAATAATAATAATTCTATGATCTATATATATATCTCACCATTTACGATTCATAAAATTATTCAATATAATCAATTTAAAATTTCCGCATTCATCTCCAAAACATGATTTAAGTACTTCTTCTTATGAATGTTTAATTTTTGGGTGGCATAAGCTATCAAAATATAATTTTGTTCGAGGCCACACCCCGAAGCCATATTTTATTAAACACTATGTATAAAAAAAACACTTCTCTCATATATGGTAGTGTCAGTAAAAGGGAATTGAAAAGCCTTATATTCAGTTACCTGAGATTTCAATCACATTAATCTATATAAAATACATATACCCCTTATAAGTCAACATGTTGAGTTGATTATATAGTCTAGGGAACAATCTCTAAATAATTGGTAGTATCCAACCAACTGAAAAATCCTTAGATCTTAATTACTGTTTCATTTAAAGGAATTTTTTTTGTAACTTTAGTGTTATTAGGATCCATTAATATAACCTCATTTAAAATAACATGACAAATGAAAGATACTTTTAAAAAAAAACTCGAACTTGTTTTTCATGTAGTATATCCTTGCTGAGGGGAAGAGATAAAAATTATAAAATGTATCACATCATCTTACTTTTTATTTTAATATATAATAATTTAATAAAAAATTTCAAAAAAAGTATCTAGAAAATTTATGAACACTCTATTTATTTATTGTATGATGATAATATAAGAATTATTAAGTCCAAATGGAAATTTTAAAAATTCTGAACAACCGTACCTCATGAGGAGGGCTATCTGGTGTATATCAACACTGTTTACCATTAGTTGAAAATATAGTTACCCATGCATAATAAACATGAATATTACATCACTTTAGATGAATGTTCCTCACATTAAATAAAATAAATACAAGCAGACCATAATATAGTAGTATATTTCGAAACATAGATCAGAGTCTTATAACATGGTGAAATATATTAAATGTTCCCCTAAAGGTATTTTCATTTAATACTCCTATATATAATCTTTCTTTTTTATCTTAAGGAAAAGAAATATAACAATGGGTGAGCTTAGATGCTCGAAATGGGTAAATGAATAAGATATGTATGAAAATCATGTAAATAAGTTAATAATAGAAATAGAATAACATTTTATGATCATTCAATGCATATAAATGATTATTTTCTTGATTAATGTCATAAATATTAGTTGTTCAAGAGAAATGAATCATAAGGTTGACAAATCAACACAAATCCATCATAATCCTTAAGATCACATCATATAATAGTGGAAGAAACATAAATATAGAAAACCAATACATGTGTTAGGATTAACATCCAAGGACACCAAAATAGTGGATCGTGACACACAATTCTAGAATAGTTGATCAAGACATTCCATTTTTCCATTATTTATTAGGAAAAAATTATTTCCAATTATTGATTAGGATACACCACTTTCCCATTGTGGATATTGTCCATCGACTTGTATCCAATTTCATCTCCTGATATATATATATATTTATTTATTTAAATACTTTATCATATGGGGATATAGGTCCCACATATTATATAATGAAATCACAAATATCCAATCAACATGATAATAAACATCTATCATATCATAACAAATGAAATGAAATGGGTATCATAAAAATGTTATCATATCATAACCTATAGAAAAGGGGAAATATTTATATTCATGAAAACAATGATTAATTTATAAAAATAGAAGGGTTTCAAAATCATATATCTCGTAAAATAGAAGCAGTAATCATAAGAATATAAAAAATTAATCAGAAACAAGTTTCATTAGAATAATTCCATTTAAAATAAACTATTCCTGGAAAGACAATGTCTATAACCATGGGATGATAGCCACTGTAAAAAATTAGTTATACTAATGGATATCATAATATATTTAAAATTATGTTTAAATATTATTTAAATAATTAGTTGAGAAAATATCCATTTTACATTTAAAATTATATTTTAAACAGAAAACATATTTTCAAATATATTTCATTCAAAATGAATTAAAAAAATTAATATAATCTTGAAATTATTTTGATGTTATTTTTCTATGAATATATCCTTTATAATAATTTAAGGGATGATTTTGGGAAATAATTTTTCATAGTATGATAGATATCAATCTATGTATTAAACATTAATTAATAGATTTTTTTTTCAAATGTTCGGTATTAGTAACTTGACCCTCAATCAGTAGATGAGAGAAATGTAATATTTACAACAATATTTTAAAATGATATAATTTGGCTAAAAATTAAATTAATACTACTAGTATTATATTTTCAAAAACATATTTAGAAAAAAAAGGTTTTTGGGTAAAATTCATTTCCCATTGAAGAGAGAATTAAGTGAAAATTTTCCTAAAATGATTTTCTATTCATCTTTTGTAGAAAATTCTAGAAAAATTTTACCATTGAATTACAAAACCATAAATTACCCAAGGATATGAAAATTAATTATATTTCCTGAGATTTAAGTCATAAAAACTCATCAATAAAATAATACTCATAAAATATTATGTTAAATGATGACATAGTATCAATAAACACTTATTACCATTATAACATTTAATCATACTTCCCAGGAAAAAATAATACTACATTAAAATAAATATATATTAAAAAGAATTATATTCCAAAAAAACATGTCATAGGTTATTATATACACCTCTACAAATATATACAGGGGCTTAACATTACAAGTGTCTCAGATAATGGTTATTGTGACAAAATTATTTTACTGATTTGGTAAATTTTGAACCATTATCCCCATGAATGATTGATGATATAATGGAAATTTAAATTACCAATAATTTACGAATAATAATAATTGAAAACATTAATGTACATTAAAAACACCATTAAAAAGAAACGAGTTGTCAAAATGGTAGAAGTATTTCATATATAAAAGTGAGATAAGAAATCCCCATACAATTTGAGTAACATTTGAATCATGATCAACAAGAAATAAAAAACTATTGAAACATTTTAAATGATGTGATAAATTCAATTGAATATATAAAATTTAAAAGGTATGTATATACACCAAAAAATGATATGGGTGGTGAATAGGTCATGTATCTCACATATTTATTATGTGAGAGTAAATTCGCATAACCTAAGTGTTGAATTTCATTGTACACATTCAAACTACAATATAATAAATATAATTTTATAATATAACAATCATAGATCCAAAAAATCATTATAGTACCATATATTATTCAATTAAGACATTATATGACAAGTTTATCAATTAATCCATTTTAATGTTATGTTTTTGGTAATAACCTATTTGTTTATTGTATATGTTTTAACTTTTAATTTTTTATCCTATTTATTATTTCATGATTTACTCATTTCCATAATGGAAAAAACGACATTAATATCTTATATATTAATTATATATGTATTTATTATATTCAGTAGAAGAAAATTAAAAGGAAATGAAATACACAATTCTTGGAGACAGTAGGACATACGTAGGTATGCATGCTTAATCCATTTTCGTATAATATTCTCAAAGAAATAAAATTTAATTATATATATATATATACATATATTAATTTTATATTATAATTTTTATTTCATATAAATTACATACGTTTATTAAACTCTATTATATTACATATCATGTAAAGGGAGAATGAATCACATTGCAATGAGGAGGTGATTTGTTGTACATCGGCAACCGATGTTATCATATTCCCAAAATGGAAACAATGAATATATGTGTAACAGAATAATTTAAAAGAATAAATACATTATAAATATCATCTATATCATATTATAATTGAAATTACATCTCTATTACCACCATTTAATGGTTGTAATGGATGAACTAATTACACTAGTTTGAAGGGGTAGTCCACTATACATATGAATAATGATTTTATATCCAATTTGAATCATGTTTGTGTGGGATTAGGTCATATATTTTTAGGATGAGGATTCTAGTATGATATGAGGGATGTTGGGATACAATTTTTTCGTGTTTTTATAAAGCCAAATGGAATTATATGTGTGAATATGTGTTGAGGTGTGGTCCCTATTATAGTGGAGAAGGATTGGAAATCATGTAAATACAGAAAGGAAAATATTATTCAAAGGTATCCTTAAAATATTGCCCCTACATTAATGGTTTTTTTCTATACATTATGTTATATAGTCAAAATATGTCGATAAAATGGTTTTAGACAATATTCTAGGTCCCTTTTGACCATTTGATTAATGATTAGCCACCATGTAAAATTGTTTTAAACATAATTGTTTTAATTAATTTTAATTACATTTAGTAATATATTTGGTCAAAACTATGCTATAATAACTATTTGTTAAAATTATATTGATTTCAAATATGGAATCTATTTTTATAAAAATCAATAATTGATATTGATGAATTTAATTTATAATTAACCCCATAGACTGGACAAAACAACCATTTTTTAAAGTAAAAATACCAAGAGTATAAATTGTTTTTATATCCAACATAAAATGTATTTTTACCCAAATGAAATAAATTTTAATCTTATATTTATAGTTTATATACATATAATTTATAATAAATTAATGATTAATCAATATGAATAAATGAAATGTGAAATTAATTTTTAGTTAAAAGTTATCATGTTTTACTATTCCTAAAAAAATAATAGTTTATGAAAATACCTAATATTATACCCATGTAAATGTCAAAAATTTCATTATAAAATTAAATTTTATATCATCAAACAATAATTAAAAATTTGAATAAAATATTTAAAATGTGTGTTCTATTAAAAGGAGGAAAAAATAATTTCAACATCACATACATCATTTAAGTATAAAATATTTTTCAGTCTTATATCATGTCTAGAAAACTCATTAATTTAATTTAAAAAAGTTTATTTAATAATATATACATGTATATATATCATAATCATTAATCAAAATTTGATTGTTTGATTTTTTGGGGTATAAAATTTTCATGCATAATTATTTTTAAGAATGTGAATTTCTTTATTTTGAAGTAGTTCTTACATTCATTCTTCAATAATTGGTTTCAATATAATTAATTATATATAAATTCATAAAACACATTTTCAATATTTATTTTACTACATTCATACCTTCCAGTCCAATGTATATGAGATAACTAAATAAATATTTTATTGATATTAGGGATAACATATTTTAGTCTGGTAATACTCAGACATATGTGAAATGTAATCTATTAAGGGTACTCAAAGTTATATGTGAGACCATCCAAACCCAAAGTATCATGAACAATAATCCTAAATCAGTGATTTAAATAAATAAATAAGGACTTCTTATCAAACAAAATGAGATTTTTTTGGTGTAGCGTGTAACACAACAAATATATGAAATCTAATTTATATGAAATAATTAATTCATAAAAACATAGGGCGCTACATTAAACCCCCATTAAAATATATATCACTATTGAAATTCATCATGATCATAAATGTGATAATACTTGACAGTTCCATTCATAGAATCCCGCATCATGAAATTTTTTGAATAAAATTCTTTTGAAAAGGGTTGGTTGGAAGAAAAAGAATTACCCAAAGTACATCATAACTAGTATTACATAGAGGATAACATATGTTAAATGTGATAATATGGACATAGAAGTGAAAACAAACACCAAAATACTGATGGAGAGTGATACATAACATTTATCATCACAAGTGGGTGATTCAGATAAATGTAAAGATGGCCATAAATATGTGATTATCTTGGGGACTATTTTGATTTTTTGAAATGAATGTACTTTTAAAACATGTTTCTTATTTTTACAGAACATTTCCTACTGTTTATGAATATTAATGATAAGATATATTTACTTGATTTCATTCACATTTATAATGAAAATATTGTAATGACCCAGAAATTCCGTGGAAAATTTTTTCATAAATACATGGTAATTTTACGAGTCTGCGAAAACTAACAGCGCATGATTCCGACGCCCGGTGTTCATGGATTCATTTTTCTGAAGTCTTGTTCAGGTATGTTCAGTAAATATACATGTGAGTTTTAATAACTTCTGTGTCACAACCCGTCCTCGGGGCCCGTGCCGTGACTACCCCAAGCCCGCCTTCCATAGCCCAGGGGCTGGCAACTAGCACCAAGGCGTAAATCTCGGTAAAAAGGGAAGGAATTGCGATTGTAAAGTAAACAAGCACCTCAGAGTATGCAAGCAGTAGAAGTAAACACTAAGTAAAAACAGAGTACAACTGTAAGTGCGGAAAGTAAGTGGTCCAGTATACAAACCCAAACTGAAGGTAAAGTACAACTCGAAAGGGAAACAGTAACTGAAATGTAAAAGCTGCTACGCCGAGCTGTCCACTGGAAATCCCACCTGAAGGGTGGGTACAGATAGCTCCACTGCTCCTCGGGTCCCGCCGTCCGCTCTGAGTATGTCCCGCCCATTGGTTCACCTCCAGGTACTGTCCTGCTCTGCATGCCTCAACCACGATCAACGCTGTCCGTCGTCTGCAACCAACACAACGTAGTGCGGGCATAGCCCGTGCAGGGGTGAGTATAAGCTACTCAGTAGGGACCCCGAGACCCCCGAAGGTCTCCCAAAATCAACAAAGGATAAAACAAAAAGGAAAGATACAATCACAAAGTAACAACCGACACTACTTAGGTATATTCCCATACATATACCTAAGTCATCAATTCCCGTTCGGCTCCAACATCCGCGCCCAAGCAGAACCTAGTCTACACAAGAAAGAAAAATTTATACTCACACAGAATAGCACAACATAGTCCATGAAGGAGAGAAAAAGTAATCCACAAAGGATAGCTCAACACAATCCACAAAGGAAAGTAAACAGTAAATCCACATAGGATAGTTCAACACAATCCACAAAGGAGAGTAAACAATAAATCCACATAGGATAGTTCAAAACAATCTGCAAAGGAGAGTAACACAGGATTCAGCTCACACAGGTATACATCATCGAAAAGGTGAAAGAGATGATCAGACATAGATACCGAATCATCTAAGCTGGGACCCACATAGGATACAAGACCAGATGTCTTCATTGTTTCATCTATGTTGGGACCCACATAAGATACAAGACCAGCACTGAATCATCAAAGCTGGGACCCACAAAAGATACAAGACCAGCACAGCTAGGACCCACATAAGATACAAGACTAGCTGTCTTCATTGATTCATCTATACTGGGACCCACATAGGATACAAGACCAGTACTGGATCATCTAAGTTGGGATCCACATAGGATACAAGACAAGCAGTCTTCATTGATTCATCTATACTGGGACCCACATAGGATTCAAGACCAGTACTGAATCATCTATGCTGGGACCCACATAGGATACAAGACCAGCTGCCTTCATTGATTCATCTATACTGGGACCCACATAGGATATAAGACCAATACGTGAATCATCTAAGCTGGGACCCACATAGGATACAAGACCAGCAGTCTTCATTGATTCATCTATACTGGGACCCACATAGGATACAAGACCAGTACATGAATCATCTAAGCTGGGACCCACATAGGATGCAAGACCAGCACAGAATCTGTAGCACTGATCCCCGTAGGATCGCTTAGTGTTGTAGTCATCACCATCGAATCCACTGAGGATCTCTGCACAGTCGTCGTCGAAGTCGCAGTCACAGCCAGCACTAGGGTTCCCGCACACAGCATGCTCGTTCGGGAGGGTCCGCTCAACGAGCCGAGAGGCTGATTCATCAACTGACACATAGTACGAAGTTGATGTATCCAAAAGTTCCGTATCGTCAACAGGAACTCAACGCAACAGACAACGCGTCAATCGGACGCCCGGTCTGAGAGTTATTGGCTTTTTCGTTCTGGGGGCCCGGTTGGTTTACAAGGAAAAACCAACCCGACGGTACTCCACCTGCATCCAAACCTCAGGCGGAGTATTCCAAAAGATCTGTCTCACTAAGAGGAACTCAACCAAGTCGACGACACGTCAATCGGACGTCCAGAGTTCAAGATATGAGTGTTTCCGCTCCGAGGGCCCTGTTGGTTTTGTGTAAAAACCAACCCGGCCGAACTCAAAGTATTCTCAAACCTTGAGTGCCATATAATGAAATGACCGTCTCATTCCGAGGATCACTACGCAACTGTCGGTTTGTCGATCGAAGGACCGTAGCCCAATATATGGTCATTTGACTGAATTTGGTCCGAAAGCGGGGGGTATGGGCCCGGGCCGACCCGGCTGGGCCCGGCCCAACCGGCCGGCCGTGACTCGGCCAGCATGGCCGAGCCGAATCACGGAGCGGGGTGCGCGACTCCCCCGCCCGCCGCTAATTGAGGCCGGTGACGGATCCACGAGCCGCCAACCCTCCAGCGCCGCGCCGCCCCCGCCGCCTTCCGCGGACCACCGGACGCGCTCCGTTGGTCCGTTTCTCCTGTCGTCTTCGCCTATGGTCCCCTCGGGACCCGACCTTCACTGTGAAGGAATTAAAACACCATAGCGGCCTGCTTCGTCGTCTCCCATCAATCCGCACGTCAAAACGATTAGCGTCGTCTTTGTAGTTTTCCTGCGTCACCCAATGGCGACGCGCCCCTTCGCCGCGGCCCGACTCCAACTGCAGTTCTTTTGCAGTTTTTCGGTGCGACGTGATGGAGCCACGGAATTGATTTAAAAATTAATTGATTGTGTGGCGTGACGACGTTGTGCATTCTTGCCACACGATTCCGCGCGGTGCGACGACACCGCGTCACTTCCATTCCATCCGCAACAACAAGAAATAAATAATAAGAGAGGGGGGCGGCCGTGTTTGTGCGGTCCGGAATCCTCCCATTAATCGATATCAAGCGGTCCGAAAATACGTGGATAAAAGACAGAAGAGAAATCACGTAAAGAAACACATAAACCCCCTACAACCTCATAAATAAAAATAATCATAACAATAATCCCAACCCGTAATTTAATCTTCGTGGATCAACATAATATTTAGTTGATCCGCGTTCTTAGATTTTGAAGGGAGTAAACGAGGGTTCACCAACAATCACAATTTAAATTCCCTACCTCGGTTTAGGAATGGTGCATATCAAAAATCCGTGGAAGATGAGCATCGTGGAAGTCGGGCATCGTGGAAAACAAACGACATTTTTGTTAACGTCGAGGTGCATTCGAAGAGGAAACATCGTTGGATGAAGACGTCGCATTCTTCGTCGGAGATGTTCTTCGTTGAAGAATGGTGTTCTTCGCGTTCTTCGTCGAGGTTGAAGAAGTAGAAGACTTCACGCTTCCAAAACCTCTCAAGGTGGAAAAAACTCTAACATTAATAAAATAAGACCAAGTCTTAATTTATTAACACAACCTAACAATTTGAATTTCAAGAGATTGAAATTAAGTAACTCACTTTATTAATTATAGAAAGTTGTCAAAAATTAATGAACGTGAGTTAATGGGGAGTTTGGAAATTGAGGGGTTAAGAGGAGTTAAGGGATTTGAAAAGGTGGGGGGGTTTGTGTGGGCCCCACCCTTTCAATTATCCACACATGGGAAGTTGGGTGGATGTGGGCCCCACCACCAACTTCCCGTGGGATAAATTAACCACCTTGATATGAAATAAAATTGATCCAAAAATTTTATTTACTTTTTTTAATTAAACCCCATTAATTAACTTCTTCTCCCACACGAATGCAAATACGGTAAAGGTTCCCTTAAGCGATTACCGGCATTCCGAGTTCATCGGTGCCATAGGATTTTAATTCTGAGCACCGGTTCAAAAGATAGGAATTCCCGCTCATTCGTTCACTGAACGTACCCGAGCCAAACTTCGGAAATTGATTCCGGGCACTCCGGGCCTCAGAATCAGGCACCGTCAGAAACTGCGTTCTTCTAAAATTTGAAAGAAAATTAAGAAAAAAATTTCCTTGAAATTTCCGGGTCATTACATTACTCCCACCACAGGGATTTCTGTCCCTATAAATCTTCAACACCAACTAGGGATACAAAGGCGGTAGATTTAGGCAGTAATCCACCTCGCCAATCCTGCTGAGGACATGGAAGGGTCTGATGAAGCATGGAGACAACTTGCCACCTTGGCCAAATCTCCATAATCCACGTCGAGGTGAGACCTGCATGAAGACGTGGTCGCCATCCTCAAACTCTAGTGGCCTATGCCTCCTGTCAGCGGAAGACTTCCGTCGGCTCTGAGCCATCTTCTTCCGCTCCTAGATGACCTGGAACTTCTCTATCGTGGCCTGGACCTCCTCTGGTCCAACAAGAGCTGCTATGATTTCTTCTTTGCTGATAAAAGAAATCTGGTCTCATCCCTTGGATGAACCACATTATTTACCTAATACAGTCAATCCCGAAATGGATGTTACTAATCCATACCGAATATGACTTCATAAGGCCTTGACGCTACTACCAAGAGATCAAACCGTTACTCTCGCCTCCAAGGGAGGAGTCACACTGTCGGCATCAGTGTTTGGTAACTGTGTCTCCTCCAGTAGATGTCTCACAAGTGAGGGTCAAGTCAATAGTCTAAACTGGAACCTCTTAGTAACAACACAAAAGAGGACAGGAATGAAAACATCACAAAGGTATGTGTATTTTATTATTTTAGCTCATAATACAAATATTCTACACAATATCAACAAGGAACTAGAAGTACAAAGGACCTATGCACTAGTTCAGCTCATGTCCATTTGCTCCCAGAGATACATGATCGAAGGCCTCAGCTGCCTGAAGCTAAGCTCTCCCATGTCCACCAACTTCCTGCAGTCGGGGCGGACCTCCTGGTGGTGGTGGTGGCAACACCTCGAAGCGTTGCCCACCATCTTCTAGTCGGCCAGCTCCTCTGCCTCGTCTGCCTGCGTCCTGCGGACCACCGTGGCCGAAACTCTGTCTGGGAGGTCCCTCTACCACCTGCTGCTCATTTGTAAGACGAGTCGGGCAGTCTTGGGCCATGTGACCTTGCCCGCCGCATGTGTAGAAATGTTTTCCCCTCGTGTAGCTGGCTCTCCTTCGTGTGCCCCTCACAACCGAATCTTCATCCAGTGACTCTCCATCTGATGTTCTGGCCCGTTTGGACCTCTGAGTCACCTGTCTACTTCCAACTGCCGAAGACCCTGCTACGAGCCGTCCTACGAAGGGCCCTGTCACTGGAGCCCGCTCGGCGAGAAAACTCTCCACTAGAAGGGCTCTCTCCAACACCTCTGCCTGTGTCGGAATGTTGAGGGAGATCATCGAAGCCCTGGTCTCGTGCCTCAGTCCCTTCTCAATGGTCCGGGCCCAGAACAACGGGTCTCGTACCATATCTGTGGAGTAGCGCGAGAGATCAGTAAATCTTGCCGAGTACTGGGCTACTGTCATGCTGCCCTGCCGTAACTGTAGCAGCTCTTGGATGCGCACCACACGGAGGGTGGTTGGGAAAAACTCTGAGCGGAAGAGGCTCTCAAAGTTTGTCCAAAGTAGAGAAGTCTCGTCGTTCACCTGGAGCATCAAGCTCCACCATCGGCCCACTGATGCGCGCAATAGGCTCGCTGCGAGGATCACCATGAGGTCTGCTGGTGTCCTCACTAGCCTGAAAACTCGTACGACTGCCTCCAGCCAGTCCTCGGCTGCCTGGGGGTCCGTCACCCCACGGAACCTAGGTGGTCGCTAGCGCTGGAACTCATGCACTGCACTAAGGCAACATTCATCGTCAGCGGCTGGGGCTGGAAGCATCGGTGGATCGGTGGGTAGTGGTACCGCCGATGCCTCTACTATCAAAGGGCCCTGCACCGAGGCCTCGTCACTCTGTTGGCTGTCGTCACGCTCTACTCTCGGAACCCTAGCTGGCTGCCATCGTGGGGCCATCCTGAAAAGGAAACAAGTGTTCCACGGTCATAATAGTACACCTAGTGAGCTGACACAAGTAATCACAAAGAAAACATGAAACACACATGCAATCAATGTTTT
Source organism: Viscum album (assembly GCA_963277665.1). Lineage (NCBI taxonomy): Eukaryota > Viridiplantae > Streptophyta > Magnoliopsida > Santalales > Viscaceae > Viscum > Viscum album. The sequence continues at coordinate 1,813,977,489 of OY728147.1, read as the reverse complement.
CGTGCATTAAGTCGGAAATCAGATTTCAGGGTCCTGCTGTACGGATACGTCATCCTCCGCACCAACACTGGACTCCCTGGACTGATAACCACACCCAATACGCTAAACACTATTGCTTCACATAGAAGAAAGATCAGAGTCTGCGGTATAACTGAACTCCTCTGATACCAATTTGTCACAACCCGTCCTCGGGGCCCATGCTGTGACTACCCCAAGCCCGCCTTCCATAGTCCATGGGCTGGAGACTAGCACCAAGGCGTAAATCCCGGTAAAAATGGAAGGCATTGCCATTGTAAAGTAAGCAAGCACCTCAGAGTAATCAAGCAGTAGAAGTAAACACTAAGTAAAAATAGAGTACAACTATAAGTGCAGAAAGTAAGTGGGCCAGTATACAAACCCAAACTGAAAGTAAAGTACAACTCGAAAGGGAAAACCATAACTGAAAAGTAAAAGCTGCTACTCCGAGCTGTCCACTAGAAATCCCACCAGAAGGGTGGGTACAGATAGCTCCACTGCTCCTCGGGTCCCGCCGTCCACTCCAAGTATGTCCCGCCCATTGGTTCACCTCCAGGTACCGTCCTGCTCTGCAAGCCTCAACCACGATCAACGCTGTTCGTCGTATGCAACCAACACAACGTAGTGCGGGCATAGCCCGTGTAGGGGTGAGTATAAGCTACTCAGTAGGGACCCCAAGACCCCTGAAGGTCTCCCAAAATCCAAAAAGGATAAACGACAAATGAAAGATACAATCACGAAGTAACAACCGACACTTCTTAGGTATATGCCCATACATATACCTAAGTCATCAATTCCCGTTCAGCTCCAACATCCGAGCCCAAGCACAACCCAGTCCACACAGGAAAGCAAAACGTATACTCACACAGAATAGCACAACACAATCCACGAAGGAGAGAAAATGTAATCCACAAAGGATAGCTCAACACAATCCACAAAGGAAAGTAAACAGTAAATCCACAATGGATAGTTCAACACAATCCAAAAAGGAGAGTAAACAGTAAATCCACATAGGATAGTTCAACACAATCCACAAAGGAGAGTAACACATGATTCAGCTCACACAAGTATACATCATCGAAAACGTGAAAGAGATGATCAGACATAGATACTGAATCATCTATGTTGGGACCCAAATAGGATAGAAGACCAGATGTCTTCATTTTTTCATCTATGTTGGGACCCACATAGGATACAAGACCAGCACTGAATCATCAAAGTTGGGACCCACATAGAATACAACACCAGCACAGCTAGGACCCACATAGGATACAAGGCCAGCTGTCTTCATTGATTCATCTATACTGGGACCCACATAAGATACAAGACCAGTACTGAATCATCTAAGCTAGGACCCACATAGGATACAAGACCTGTAACACCCCGAGCTTCCACGATACGCATCTCATTCAATAATGCAATAGCTTGCATTGTACGCAAGTTCGAGTTCTAACACACCGCAACTAATCAAAGTATCCGTTATGAATAGTAATAACCACTTTTTAAAATTATAGAAATTTTATATTTCAAAATGGACTTCATTTTTGAATTCCTAATATTGAAATTAGCCTATGTTGAATTTTTTGTAATTTTCTGAGAACTTCAAAATTTTTATGAATAGTGAAAAATACTTAAAACAACTTTTTTAATCAAAATAATTCATAGTGATAAATTATACTATTGAGTGGTTTTAAAGTATAATTAGAATATATTTTTACCATTTTATCCAATGGTGGTCATTAGAATTAATTTAACATTGAAATTGGACATAAACAATTGCCAATCTTTTGATATAAATTGTTTCTTAGAAACACGCTATTTGTTGTGACAGCGGGAATTAATTATAAAATTAATTAATGCAACTAATATTTTTGGAATTTTGTAAAATAGACATCATTTTTTAATTCGTAATATCAATTATAGCTTAGGGTGAAATTTTGGCCTTATTCTGAAAAACTTCAATTTTTGATGAATAGTGAAACCACTAAGTGGTAGTTAAATAACTGATTTTTCGTTTAAATGAAATATTACCACTTCTGTGATTTGATTTTCAAAAATCCGACATACATGGTTGTCATTAAGAAGTAAAATGTGGTTCAATGAGATTAAAATAATTTTTTGGTGAATAGTAACTTTTAAGTTCTTAATCGCGATTAGAGGTAATTAGTGTAGTTTAAGGTACAAATAATGTTTTTATAATATGAGATGAGCATGACACTTGTCCTACTCCTATTGGATGAGTCATGGCCGACCAAGACAACCCATGGGTCAACTTGGGGTCCCCATGGAGCCACTTTAGTTGGAAAATGACATTAATATATATTTATTTAATGTTAAAATTAAATTGACACAAACATGAGTTATTTTACTAAAACAGTTTTTAAGTGAGGTTACACAAGTCCAAATTTTGATTATAAATATTCATTGGAAATCTAAAAAGATTTCCTACATCATAGTAGTTTTTTTATAATTTTTAGACATTAAATAAATTAAATTATTTATGACATCATGATGATGTAGTGATGACCTCATTATTTAACGATTTAAATAAAATGGGAAGATAATGCAAAATCCAAGGCTTACACTTGTCCAAAGCCAATTGGATGAGGAGATTTCGAACCCTTATCACCTTATCCTCGAGTTATATAAGTGTGGGACCTTTAGAATCCGAAAAGAATTGTGTAAATAATGTAACATTTCAATCTTTCCAAAAGAGCCCCTCCTCTCCACTTATAAAAGGCCCCCACCTCTCCCACCTTATTCACACCTTCAAGCCATTTGGCTCCGCCAAACTCTGCCCAAATACTCTCCCAACATTCCTCCCTTACTCATAGAAGCCTCACATTGGGCAGAACTCTTCCCAAGGAAGCCTTTGGCTCAAATCAAAAAGAGTTACCCGATTTTGAGGTAATGTCTTTTCTAATGTTGTTTTGTTTTATTTTTCTTCTCCAACCCCCTAAACTCTTTTTATTCATTTCTTTTGTAACAACACCAGTATCCTCAATATAATAGGATGTTGTTATAAGAAGGATTAGAGCTACACTTACACACACCAGCATCTAATGGTTAATGATCATACAGTTTCTGTGGATGGTGAATTTCTGCCTCACGAAACGATGATTGTTCAACACTCATATAACACCTTCAAAGGTGGCCATTAAGATGTCACTATATTTATATATGATATATAATGTGTTTATGTTTTACTTATGCTTCTGTATTTCTCATTTATGGCTTACTTTATGATTTCCATTATGGGTAAAACGCGATAATTTCATTTTAGGAAGTGCGGACTACCGCCCCCTCAAAGTGATTTGAATCGTTAATGCCATATGTGGGATGTATAAAGGATGGAGTAAATGGTATTATACACTATATTATACTGTAATTATATTATACATTTATATCATTATGATTTAGTTCCATTAAATATGAAATTGAAATGAAAGTAGCGTTCATGCGTACGTACGGCTTACCGTCTCCATGAACGGTGCATTTCATTTCTCACCTCTAAATGTTACGTAATATTATAAATGAATGTATATAATGGATATATAATATATATATGACATCTAAATCATGAATATAATTCTGGATATAATGGATATTTCACCACATAAACAACTTGTAATTATAAGAAGCTTATTGTTGACTCAAGTACCAAAGATCGACAAAACGACTGTTATTAACTTAAATAATTACATAATGTTCATATCATTGTAATAAGTGATATAATAAGGATAATGAAATTGAAAATGGTTCTTAATAAGGTATATATTAACTCTAGTTTATTATTCAGGAGGTTAAAGAACGGTTGAGTCAAGTCAGACACGAGGTAAGGGAACTTCTTAACCCAATTTTCGTTCTTTGGGTTAATATCCTACTTTCAAATTATGTCATGATATTATTATGTCATATCCTGTATTTGTACATTATTTATGTGTACTTGTAGTGAATACACATAATAGATCTATTTTATTTTAAAAATGCTCTTTGTAAGGGAATTTCTTAACCCAACTTCCATTCTTTGGGTTAATCTCCTACTTTCAAATTATGTCATGATATTATTATGTCCTATTTTGTATTTTTACTTTCTTTATGTGTACCTATAGTGAATACACATAATAGATCTATTTTATTTTAAAAAATGATCTTTTTAAGGACTTCGTCTCAATCTCCTTTCATTGAGGCATATTTGGTTTTATACACAACCTTCTTTTATACGATGTATAAACCCCTCTGACTTTTACGTTTATTCAAAAGGAATTTTTTTTATACGAAGAGTTTTTCTAAACGACAAAAGGGAATGTTTTTCTTTCCGTACTTATGCGGCGACAACGACTTCTCCGCCGCCGTGACCATTATTTGAGTTTCGGCTTCCTCTACAAGCCATCATTTTCTTTTTTAATGAAAAATAAATACAAAGTTTTAACATTCTTTTATTTTGGTATTGAAAATGGTTTTGAAAGCATTTTTATTATAAAAATGTGTTGTATTGATATCTTGTGATTGAAATGTGGAAATTTTATGTTTCCTTTATGCATGTTTTATGTGATACGATTATGTTATGGTTTATGATATGTTTAAACCTATTCATATGAGGAATGTATTGGACTTAATAAGTGACGGGTGGAGCCCGCTATAGCTCCTCGATGCATCGGTAGGTCTCATGAGACAACTAGACATGGAATTGGCCGAGGCCCTTTCCCAATTTGATTTATGGTTTTGGCCGAGGCCTTAATCATTTTAGACGTCTTGGCCGAGGCCTTGACAAAATGTTTCAGAATGTCCGGCATTATACATTCCCTCATTATGAAAGTGGTTATTGATATTGCATGTAATTATTCGACCAGTAGAATATCCATGTGAAGAAGTGAATGGCATTATCTCATTTTACTTATGCCATATTATGTTGATGATCAAGTTTAAAAGGCTTCTGTTTTTGTTATACATTGCCTTAAATGTTAATGTTTATTTATGAAAGCTTCCGCAATATTGTTATCTTTACTGAGCATCTGAGCTCACCCCTTTCAATGTTTTAATATTTTCCAGGATGTGAAGAAGTATTTTATGAATGACCTGCAGGGATAGTCAGAAGAGGATATGAGTGTGGACTATGGAGACTTTGTTATTGTAGTTTTTCACTTTATGATGTAATGTAATGTTTACGAATGTATCTAGTGTTTCCAAGGCTACTAAACTAATCGGTCTTTCGAGACTTGATCTTTTGTGATCATGCCAATGTTACGAAGTAATGCACCGACTCTGGGTAGCTGGGGTCGGGGCGTTACAGTTGGTATCAGAGGCAGTTTAGTACTAACCTTGGAAGCTAGATTTAGATAAACTCTGATTAGAGCACATAGCCCAAAGATAGACTTTGAGGATTAGTATAGAAGAGTTTCCTAGAATTTTGTTATTGTAAGAGATTTTGTGAGTTTTCCGAGTAATACATCCCTGTCTGGATACGAGCAGGTAGAGGCGGCTCTGGCACATATGTACCTAGGGGTAAAACCCTAAAACACCGCTTTGAGCTAGACTCGAACGGGAACTGGTGCACGACAACGGGCCTTGCTGCACTCTTGGTTACGACACTCCCGGGGGATATGCTTAGGATAATTCTCATTTTCTTTACAAACCACTATGAAGGGTTATGAGTATATACTTTCCTCAAAGGAAACATTTCTTTTTATGATTATGGATTATATCCATAAATAGTTCAATTTATGTTAAGTGTTTTATAAGTATGGAATTATGTATTTTGATTCATAAACTAATCTAGTTTATGCCATTGTTTAGAAATGGCGCCCAGTAGAAGGAATGTGAACTCCAGCAGTACGTATGATCCAAAGAGTAAGAAGGATAGTATCTTTCACGGTATTAAGCCATCATTTCGAAGGGAAATAGTCTCCCATGTGTTCTAAACATATGAAGAAATAGTATCATGTGTTAATAAGATAAGTAAAGAATTCTCTGAGTCCTATGGCTTTGAAGCGAAGCAAGAGACGAAAGGGATGGAAGAGAGAATGATGGATAAAGGGATGAGGGGAAAGAAGAATTTTCCAATATGTGGTAATTGTGGGAAGAAACATCATGGAACTTGCCTAAAGGGAATGGGAGTTTGTTATAAGTGTAGAGAAAAAGGACACAAAGTGCGTGACTGCAAGGGTAAGAAAATGGTTTCAAATGTACAATGCTTCTTCTGCAAGGATTGGGGACACTACGCAAACCAATGTCCAAATCATCAGAGCATGCCCCAAATGATGTTATTGGATAATAATCAAGTTATGATACTACCACAGATGAGGAGTAATGATTAGAGTTCTTATGTTGTTATTAAAGATTTTTTTTTAATTTGAGTGTTGTATCAATGATGTACTGGTTATAATAATTATGGAGTATATACGGATTGTACTGCAGTACTATTTCATCAAGGACTTGAGATTGTGTGGAACCAAGAAAAGTGACTCCACCGTAGGTTAAATTTTTGGAAAATATATGGTTGAGAGAAAGATAAACCATAATATGGTTTTGATACTGAGATTGTGATTTTGGAATAAGACGTGATTGATTTGGATAAATTATATTGGATATACTTAACTTCCTTGAAACTGATTGATGTTTTGTATACATTTTTGGATAGAAGGAGTATATCTAGTATTCTATAAGGAATAAGGGATCATGGTAATTCAGTATGTTTAAAAAGAATATATGATGAAGGTGTTCACATGTTGTTACGTGGGATAAAGGATCTTCATTATGTTTACCTTCCTTATAAAATTTGGACTGTGAGTTGGACAGAAGTATTTTGGATAACTATTAAGGTTGGAATGGATTAAGTTGAACTTTGGATAGTATTGTTTAAGGTTAAAACATTTATGAAGATTATTTTTGGAATATTATAGTACTATATTTTTAGGAAAAGGACAACCTGCAGGGTGGGGAATAACCCGTCGCGTCGGACAAAGCTGCAGGAATCGAACCCACAATCATAGTGCGACAGGCCTTTATTTCCTACCACTAGCCTACAGGAAGTCCCTGGTTATTACAAAATAATTTTACTAATCTAAATGGTATGTGTTAACATTTGGAACATTATACAATTAGTATAAGTATAATATTTTTGTGTTCTATTATCTTTTTGAGAGAAAGATGAGTTGAAGGTTGAAACTCTAATTGTCAAGCATAAATATATATATACCTATCTCTTATTCAATGAATAAATTAATTCTTAAACTTTAGTAAAGGGATATTAAAACAAAAAAAATGTGTTATCCTAATACCTTATGTCTTGTTGAACTGATGATATTTTAAATCAACATAGATTGAAGGCTTTGAGGCCCTCAATTTGACAGTTGATTGTGATTGATGACCCCAATCGCTCCCTACAAATATTTACGTTTTTTCTCTAATTATATGTCTCTAATTGCCACCAATGTTCTCCTAATCGAGATCATAATTGGGTGGTGACTTGTTCATTTCCCTTTCCCTCTTATTAAGGCTAAATTTTATTAATCTTATTTCCGATGTGGGTTTTCCTCAAAGGTATTTTCTATTTTCAACCTTTTATTTTCCAAGAAAAATTTCAAATTGCGAGGACGCAATTTATTGAAGGAGGGGAGAATGTAACACCCCTAGCTTCCACGATACGCATCTCATTCAATAATGCAATAGCTTGCATTGTACGCAAGTTCGAGTTCTAACACACCGCAACTAATCAAAGTAGCCGTTATGAATAGTAATAACCACTTTTTAAAATTATAGAAATTTTATATTTCAAAATGGACTTCATTTTTGAATTCCTAATATTGAAATTAGCCTATGTTGAATTTTTTGTAATTTTCTGAGAACTTCAAAATTTTTATGAATAGTGAAAAATACTTAAAACAACTTTTTTAATCAAAATAATTCATAGTGATAAATTATACTATTGAGTGGTTTTAAAGTATAATTAGAATATATTTTTACCATTTTATCCAATGGTGGTCATTAGAATTAATTTAACATTGAAATTGGACATAAACAATTGCCAATCTTTTGATATAAATTGTTTCTTAGAAACACGCTATTTGTTGTGACAGCGGGAATTAATTATAAAATTAATTAATGCAACTAATATTTTTGGAATTTTGTAAAATAGACAACATTTTTGAATTCGTAATATCAATTATAGCTTAGGGTGAAATTTTGGCCTTATTCTGAAAAACTTCAATTTTTGATGAATAGTGAAACCACTAAGTGGTAGTTAAATAACTGATTTTTCGTTTAAATGAAATATTACCACTTCTGTGATTTGATTTTCAAAAATCCGACATACATGGTTGTCATTAAGAAGTAAAACGTGGTTCAATGAGATTAAAATAATTTTTTGGTGAATAGTAACTTTTAAGTTCTTAATCGCGATTAGAGGTAATTAGTGTAGTTTAAGGTACAAATAATGTTTTTATAATATGAGATGAGCATGAAACTTGTCCTACTCCTATTGGATGAGTCATGGCCGACCAAGACAACCCATGGGTCAACTTGGGGTCCCCATGGAGCCACTTTAGTTGGAAAATGACATTAATATATATTTATTTAATGTTAAAATTAAATTGACACAAACATGAGTTATTTTACTAAAACAGTTTTTAAGTGGGGTTACACAAGTCCAAATTTTGATTATAAATATTCATTGGAAAGCTAAAAAGATTTCCTAAATCATAGTAGTTTTTTTATTATTTTTAGACATTAAATAAATTAAATTATTTATGACATCATGATGATGTAGTGATGACCTCATTATTTAACGATTTAAATAAAATGGGAAGATAATGAAAAATCCAAGGCTTACACTTGTCCAAAGCCAATTGGATGAGGATATTTCGAACCCTTATCACCTTATCCTCGAGTTATATAAGTGTGGGACCTTTAGAATCCTAAAAGCATTGTGTAAATAATGTAACATTTCAATCTTTCCAAAAGAGCCCCTCCTCTCCACTTATAAAAGGCCCCCACCTCTCCCACCTTATTCACACCTTCAAGCCATTTGGATCGGCCAACCTCTGCCCAAATACTCTCCCAACATTCCTCCCTTACTCATAGAAGCCTCACATTGGGCAGAACTCTTCCCAAGGAAGCCTTTGGCTCAAATCAAAAAGAGTTACCCGATTTTGAGGTAATGTCTTTTCTAATGTTGTTTTGTTTTATTTTACTTCTCCAACCCCCTAAACTCTTTTTATTAATTTCTTTTGTAACAACACCAGTATCCTCAATATACTAGGATGTTGTTATAAGAAGGATTCGAGCTACACATACACACACCTAAATCTAATGGTTAAAAAACATACGGTTTCTGTGGATGGCAAATTTCTGCCTCACGAAACGATGATTGTTCAACACTCATATAACACCTTCAAAGGTGGCCATTAAGATGTCACTATATTTATATATGATATATAATGTGTTTATGTTTTACTTATGCTTCTTTATTTATCATTTATGTCTTACTTTATGATTTCCATTATGGGTAAAATGCGATAATTTCATTTTAGGAAGTGCGGACTACCGCCCCCTCAAAGTGATTTGAATCGTTAATGCCATATGTGGGATGTATAAAGGATGGAGTAAATGGTATTATACACTATATTATACTGGAATTATATTATACAATTATATCATTATGATTTAGTTCCATTAAATATGAAATTGAAATGAAAGTAGCGTTCATGCGTACGTACGGCTTACCGTCTCCATGAACGGTGCATTTCATTTCTCATCTCTAAATGTTACGTAATATTATAAATGAATGTATATACTGGATATATAATATATATATGACATCTAAATCATGAATATAATTCTGGATATAATGGATATTTCACCACATAAACAACTTGTAATTATAAGAAGCTTATTGTTGACTCAAGTACCAAAGATCGACAAAACGACCGTTATTAACTTAAATAATTACATAATGTTCATATCATTGTAATAAGTGATATAATAAGGATAATGAAATTGAAAATGGTTCTTAATAAGGTATATATTAACTCTAGTTTATTATTCAGGAGGTTAAAGAACGGTTGAGTCAAGTCAGACACGAGGTAAGGGAACTTCTTAACCCAATTTTCGTTCTTTGGGTTAATATCCTACTTTCAAATTATGTCATGATATTATTATGTCATATCCTGTATTTGTACATTATTTATGTGTACTTGTAGTGAATACACATAATAGATCTATTTTATTTTAAAAATGCTCTTTGCAAGGGAATTTCTTAACCCAACTTCCATTCTTTGGGTTAATCTCCTACTTTCAAATTATGTCATGATATTATTATGTCCTATTTTGTATTTTTACTTTCTTTATGTGTACCTATAGTGAATACACATAATAGATCTATTTTATTTTAAAAAATGATCTTTTTAAGGACTTCGTCTCAATCTCCTTTCATTGAGGCATATTTGGTTTTATACACAACCTTCTTTTATACGATGTATAAACCCCTTTGACTTTTACGTTTATTCAAAAGGAATTTTTTTTATATGAAGCGTTTTGCTAAACGACAAAAGGGAATGTTTTTCTTTCCGTACTTATGCGGCGACAACGACTTCTCCGCCGCCGTGACCATTATTTGAGTTTCGGCTTCCTCTACAAGCCATCATTTTCTTTTTTAATGAAAAATAAATACAAAGTTTTAACATTCTTTTATTTTGGTATTGAAAATGGTTTTGAAAGCATTTTCATTATAACAATGAGTTGTATTGATATCTTGTGATTGAAATGTGGTAATTTTATGTTTCCTTTATGCATGTTTTATGTGATACGATTATGTTATGGTTTATGATATGTTTAAACCTATTCATATGAGGAATGTATTGGACTTAATAAGTGACGGGTGGAGCCCGCTATAGCTCCTCGATGCATCGGTAGGTCTCATGAGACAACTAGACATGGAATTGGCCGAGGCCCTTTCCCAATTTGATTTATGGTTTTGGCCGAGGCCTTAATCATTTTAGACGTCTTGGCCGAGGCCTTGACAAAATGTTTCAGAATGTCCGGCATTATACATTCCCTCATTATGAAAGTGGTTATTGATATTGCATGTGATTATTCGACCAGTAGAATATCCATGTGAAGAAGTGAATGGCATTATCTCATTTTACTTATTCCATATTATGTTCATGATCAAGTTTAAAAGGCTTCTGTTTTTGTTATACATTGCCTTAAATGTTAATGTTTATTTATGAAAGCTTCCGCAATATTGTTATCCTTACTGAGCATCTGAGCTCACCCCTTTCAATGTTTTAATATTTTCCAGGATGTGAAGAAGTATTTTATGAATGACCTGCAGGGATAGTCAGAAGAGGATATGAGTGTGGACTATGGAGACTTTGTTATTGTAGTTTTTCACTTTATGATGTAATGTAACGTTTACGAATGTATCTAGTGTTTCCAAGGCTACTAAACTAATCGGTCTTTCGAGACTTGATCTTTTGTGATCATGCCAATGTTACGAAGTAATGCACCGACTCTGGGTAGCTGGGGTCGGGGCGTAACAAGACCAGCAGTCTTCATTGATTCATCTATACTGGGAACCACATAGGATTCAAGACCAGTACAGAATCATCTAAGTTGGGACCCACATAGGATACTAGACCAGCAGTGTTCATTGATTCATCTATACTGGGACCCACATAGGATACAAGACCAGTACTTGAATCATCTAAGCTGGGACCCACATAGCATACAAGACCAGTACTTGAATCATCTAAGCTGGGACCCACATAGTATACAAGACCAGCAAAAAATATGTAGCACTGATCCCCGTAGGATCACAGAGTTTTATAGTCGTCGTCGTCGAATCCACTGAGGATCTCTGCACAGTTGTCGTCGAAGTCGCAGTCGTAGCCAGCACTAGGGTTCCCGCACACAGCAAGCTCATTCGGGAGGGTCCGCTCCACGAACAGAGAGGCTGATACATCAACTAACACATAGTCCAATGTTGATGTATCCAAAAGTTCCATGTCGTCAATAGGAACTCAAAACAACAGACGGAGCGTCAATCGGACGCCCGGTCAGAGAGATATTGGCTTTTTCGTCCAGGGGCCCGGTTGGTTTTTAAGGAAAAACCAACCCGATAGTACTCCACCTGCATCCAAACCTCGGGTGGGGTATTCCAAAAGATCCGTCTCACTAAGAGGAACTCAACCAAGTCGATGGAACATCAATCGGACGTCCAGAGTTCATGATATGAGAGTTTCCGCTCCGAGGGCCCTAGTTGGTTTTGTGTACAAACCAACCCGGCCGAACTCAAAGTATTCCGAAACTTTGAGTGAGATATACCGAAACGACCGCCTCGTTCCTAGGATCGTTACGCAACGGACAGTGTGTCGATCGGAGGTCTGTAGCCCACGATATGGGCATTTGACCGAATTTGGTCTGAAATTGGGGGGTCTGCGCCCGGGCCGACCCAGCTAAGCTCGACCCGGCCCGACCCGGTCCGGCTCGGTTCGGTTCGGTCTGGTTCGGTCCGGCCCGACCGGCCGGCCGTGACTCGGCCAGCGTGGCCGAGCCGAATCGTGGGGAGGGGTGCGCGACTCCCCCACCCGCCGCTAATTGAGGCCGGCGACGGATCCACCGGCCGCCAACCCTCCGGCGGAACGCCGCCGCCGCTGGTCACCGACGCCGCCGCACTGGCGGGGCGTGCCGTCGTAGCCTTCCGCGGACCACTAAACGCGCTTCGGTGGTCCGTTTCTCCTGCCGTTTTCACCTATGGTCCCCCCGGGACCCGACCTTCACTGCGAAGGAATTAAAATGCCATAGCGGCCTGCTTCGTCATCGCACGTCAAAACAATTAGCGTCGTCATTGTAGTTTTCCAGCGTGACCTGATGGCGCCGCGCCCCTTCACCGCGGCCCGACTCTGACCGTGATTCTTTTGCGGTTTTTCAGCGCGACGCGACGACGCCGCGAAATTGATTCAAAAATTAATTGATTGTGTGGCGTGACGAAGTTAGGCATTCTTTCCAAACAATTCCGCGCGATGCGACGGAACCACGTCCTTCCATTCCATCCGCAACAACAAGAAATAAATAATAAGAGAGGGGGGGCGTGTTTGTGCGGTCCGGCCTCCTCTCTTAATCGATATCAAGCGGTTCGAATATACGCGGATAAAATATGGAAGAGAAATCACGTAAATAAACACATAAACCCCCTACAACCTCATAAATAAAAAGAATCATAACAATAATACCAACCCGCAATTTAATCTTCGCGGATCAATATAATATTTAGTTGATCCGCGTTCTTAGATTTAGAAGGGAGTGAACGAGGGTTCACCAACAATCACAATTTAAATTCCCTACCTCGGTTCAGGAACGGTGCACGTCAACGAGCTGCGGAAGATGAGCGTCGCAGAAGTCGGGCGTCACGGAAAACAAACGTCATTTCCATTAACGTCGAGGTGCGTTCGAAGAGGAAACGTCGTTGGAAGAAGACGTCACGTTCTTTGTCGGAGATGTTCTTCGTTGAAGAAAGGTGTTCTTCACGTTCTTCATCGAGGTTGAATAAGAAGAAGACTTCACGCTTCCCAAACCTCTCAAGGTGGAAAAAACTCTAACAATAATAAAATAAAACCAACTCTTAATTTATTAACCCAACCTAACCATTTGAATTTCAAGAGTTTGAAATTAAGTAACTCACTTTATTAATTATAGCAAGTTGTCAAAAATTAATGAATGTGAGTTAATGGGGAGTTAGGAAAGTGAGGGGTTAAGAGGAGTTAAGGGATTTGAAAAGGTGGGGTGGGGGGGGTCGTGTGGGCCCCACCCTTTCAATTATCCACACATGGGAAGTTGGGTGGATTTGGGCCCCACCACCAACGTCCCATGGGAGAAATTAACCACCTTGATATGAAATAAAATTGATCCAACAATTTTATTTACTTTTTTTAATTAAACCCCATTAATTAACTTCTTCTCCCGCACAAATGCAACTACAGTAAAGGTTCCCATAAGCGATTACCAGCGTTTCAAGTTCATCGGTGCCCTCAGATATCAATTACGAGCACCGGTTCAAAAGATAAGAATTTGCGCTCGTTCGTTCACTGAACGTACCCGAGCCAAACTTCAGAAATTGATTCCGGGCACTCCGGGCCTCGGAATCAGGCGCCGTCAGAAACTGCGTTCTTGTAAAATTCCAAAGAAAATTAAGAAAAAAATTTCCTTGAAATTTCCGGGTCTTTACATTCTGAAACAGTGGTCAGAATTGAAATCTGAGGGCACCATTGAACTCGCAGTGCTGATATTTTCTTAAGAAGGCTTTCACCTAAACGACAGTTGGTCACAAATGAAAGTTTCTTTTTGGGATTTACATGGGAATAATAAAATAAATTAAGTGCTTGTCTTAATTTATTTTTATTGGTTATATCCTCCATATAGAAATTGGGGTGAGGACCGATACACCTTAACCTCCCACGAGAGGTTATGGTGGTGGGGCCCACAAGAACTCAACTTCCATGTGTGGATTATTTTTGGTGGGGACCACCTGAGGATGAATCCTCTAGAACACCCCTCATTAATGAGGGGGAGCCTCTTGATCTCCTCTACACTTAATGGTTCCAACCCACCTCATTTAATTAATTAAGCCGCATCAAATAATTGAATACCCCATTTTGAATTTATTCCAATGAACATAAGAGACCACATAATCTATTATTTAGGGGGACAATTAATTTATTGGAAAGGAGGATTGAGCAGAAGAGGAGATCTTGGAGAAAGAATTCCAATGAGAAAAGGCTCTCTATAAAGAATGCCGACGAAGGACACCGATATTCTTCTTAATTTTTCCTCGAGATTTCCTTCCAATGTGGGACATCATCACCTTCGACGAATGACATCCATACTTCCTCCACTTCACCGCCAACAAACGATACAAGCTAGGGGTTCAAGCTTTCTAATTGATTCATGATATTTGTTTTTCATCGTGGTTTAGAATTCAATGTTTCTTGATATCACCCCAACGTGGAGGGTGTGAGACGAACAAAAACGGCCCGACCCCTCCGCATTCATCATGGGTTTTGACATTAAAGGCCGTATGAGACCGGAATGGGTGACTATTGTTAATGTTGACTATCGATCAAAGAAAACAACCCAAGGAGAGCGTGACTTCTTCCAGGACGAGAATTGGTCCATAGAAGCTTGTCCGGTGACCTGCGGAAACATTACCAGCAGATGGAACCGACATGTGTCAACATGTGGCAGAGGCGGCATAACCGCGCCCCTGGAAGAGAAGCCACAGACCCTGGCCGCGGCGGTGCAGTGGTGATCCATGAAAGGCCATCCGTGATAGAAACTGGCAGGTCATGCCACCCGGTCTACCGGAATGGTGGGACACAACGGCACCGCGTGGTGGACCGAAGTAGGGCTGTGACCCCTAGTCGTGATGGTGCAGTAGCGGTAGGCTCGAGCCCGGCTGTGAAGAGGTCTACCAACCTAAGCTGCCGGGTCTCCGGAGGAGGTGCGGCACATCCAGCGCTGCGCGGAAGAAGACTGGCCCCTCGCCCATCGGGAAGGATCAAGAACTACCTCGGGTCCCACCTGACACTGACCGGCACCACCGGGCACCGGTCATCCTCTGAAATGAATGGCTATACTGTTCGGGTTACCAGGGGGCATGAGGCCATCTCCCTAAATGCGGCCAGGGCGAACCCCACAGGCCGTCGGGCAGCCATCCACGTGTGTCGGACCCAGCGTAGGCCACCGGGCCGAACCCCTCATGGGCCGCCAGGCCAGACACCATGCGGGCCGGGCCGCCCCCGCGGACCGGGTCGGACCCCAGTCCGGATCTGTTTTGGCATGTTTCACCTTTCCACCATAACATGGGCTACTGGTGTCCGATTGAAGAACCGTCTATGGAGACAGAAATCTTGGAGCAGGAAGGTTCTTTTGGTATACCCCACCTGAGGTATGGACACATTTTGGGTATAGCCGGGTTGGATCAAACGTATATCCAACATGGCCCTCAGAACAGAAATGCTAATAACTCACAGACCTGGCGTCCGATTGACGCTTCATCTGTTGCGTTGAGACCCATATGAAAAGATGTACCTTTTAGATACTTATTCATTATAATAGGTGGATTTTGATGTATCAACACTTGGAATGAGGAGCAGACCCTCAGGGAATCAAATGTGCTTTGTGGAAACCCTCTGGCTTGTTGTGCAATGATGACGGTTCCTGGATCATGTGTCGGTCCGACAGTTCTGACTTCTGTACCTAGATCATGTGTTGGTCCAACATAATAGTTGGTCCTGGATCATGTCTTGATACCACATCTTCGATGACTGTTCTGAGATCATGTGTTGGTCTAACAGTTATGACTTTTGTTCCTGGATCATGTATTGATTCGATAGAATAGCTGGTCTTGGATTAGGTGTTGGTCCGACAACTCAGACGATTCAGTAGCTATATAGGATCATCTATATCTCTCTTAAAAAGTTGTATACCTATGTGAGTTGAATCAGTGACTTATTTGTTTTCCTCATGATTTTGATGGGTTACTTGATAAGTATGGTATATGTATGGGAATATACCTATGTAATGATAATCCATTGATTTCATACTCTATGGTTTATCCTTGTTGGATTTTTGTGATACCTTGAGGGTCTCGGGGTCCCTACTGAGTATCGTTATACTCACCCATACATGGGATATGCTCTCACCATGTTTTGTTGGATGATGATGATTGACAATGCTGACTGAGGCTTTGTAGTAGGACTAGACAGTACCCGGAGGTGGACCTTACAACGAGTTGGTACAGAGAGGAGAATGAAGGATGTAGAGTGCCAAGGAGGCCATCTGTACCTACTCATCACGTAGGAACCCAGGAGGATGACCCAGTACCTGCTTTCCTTTTTTCATTTGTACTTGTTTTTTTAGTTGTACTTTCACTTTCTATTTGGGCTTGTATTTCCGGCCCCTTTACTTTTCATCACTCTTTTGTATACAACATTACTTAGTTTTTACTTTTAGCTCGTACTCTGTTGTGTATTTTTTTCCATTTATAAATGCAATTCCATCCCAGTTTTAGGGATTTACTCCTTTGGTGCTAGTCGCCAGCCCCTAGCTGATGAATGGCAGGTTTGGGGGTAGTCACGGCATGGACCCCAAGGGACGGGTCGGACAATTTGGTATCATAGGAGTGAGTTCTATAGCAGAACACAGGACTCTAATCTTTTTTCTGGGAATTAATAGTGTTATGTGTACTGAGTGTGGTTTTTAGTTCAGGGAGTCCAGTGTTGGTGAGGCGGCCAGCGTATCCATACACCAGAACCGTGACTTCTGATTTCTGACTCAGTGCATGAAAAAACTGATTGTGTGTGTGTTTCAAGAGTTTACTTGGTGAACTCTTTTTATTAAGCTCATCGGTTATATCTTATTGATCGTGTCACACCTATTTCTTTTCAAGATTCCTCCACACAAACAACCAGCCAGGGTTCTGAGAGTTGTAAGAGATGACAGCCCACCGAGCGACGAGGCCTTGGTGTAGGGCCCTATCATAGTAGAGGCACCACCGATACCACTACACGTTGGTCCACTGATACCACCATCCCCAACAGCATAGATTTCATGCCTCTTGAGAACGTTGAAAAAGTTCCAGCGGCAACGTCCGCCCAGGTTCAGGGGTGAGATGGACTCGTAGGCAGCTGAGGATTGGCTGGAGGCTGTGGTGAGAGCCTTCAGACTAGAAGGGACACCAACCAACTTTATGGTGATCCTTTCCACGATTCTTCTTCAGGCAGTAGTAGGGAGACGGTGGAGATTGATGCTCCAAGTGCATGATGAGGCGAAACACCTCCGGGTAGACATCGAGAGCCTGTTTCAGGAAGATTTTGTCCCAGCCACCCTATGTGCGGTGCGGATATAGGAGCCACTACATCTACAATAGGGTAGCATGATGGCGGCACAGTACTTAGCGAGGTTCGCCGACTTCTCACGTTACTCTACAGATATGGACTAGGACCCATTATTTAGGGCTCAGACCTTCGAGCAGGGGAACAGGTGAGAGACCAGAGCTTCGATGATCTCCCTCAGCATCCCAATGTAGGTGGGGGTGTTAGAGAGAGCCCTCCTTGTGGAGAGTTTCTTTGCTAATAAATCACCAGCAGCGAGACCCGTCACTAGTTGAAATGCAGCGGGGTCTTCTGCATCTTGCAGTAGATAGATGTGACTGAGGTCCAAGCAGATTAAACCATCTGGTGGACGACCTTAGGATATAAGTTCAGTTTTATGGGGCACACAAGACAGAGCTAGTCATTCGATGAGTGGGCAATGTTACTCTTGCGGCAGGCAATGTCACATGGCTTATGACTATCCGACATGCCATACTAATGAACATCAGATAGTTGAGGGACCTCCCAGGTAGAGGTAGAGGTACGATCAAGGTGGACCACAGGGAGTAGACAGACGTGCCAGAGGAGCTAGAAGTGCAGCTGGTGGTGGACGATGATTAAAGGTGTTACCACTACCACCACTAGAAGGTCCTACCTGATCGCAGGGAGCAGGTGGATAGGGGATATCTCAGCTCATGAAGTTGACGAATTCGACCATGATGCTGCAGAGATGATTTGAGGTATGATCTGTGTCTACTCCACCTTAGCTGCAGTTCTCATAGACATAGGTTCCAGTCACTCATTCATTTAAACTACCCTCATTCAGAGCTTGGAGATTCCGACAGATTTTTTCGCTCGATCCCTACACCTAGATACCCTTATGGGAGCAGACTCGACGATTATGAACAGGTGCTGGAAGTGTGAGCTTACTCTTGGAGGCGAGATCTTTGGATGAGATCTCCTCGTAGCGGTGTCGAGGCCTTATGACTTCATCTTGGATATGGACTGGTTATCCACAATCCATGTCCAGAATGATTATATTAGTCTCAACGTACGGTGTGCCTGCATGGAAGGAACTAGGTTCACCTTTACCAAGGAGAAGAGAACCTTTGCAGAACATGGTGGACTTACTTGGAGGAGGGTGTAGTCGATCACTCATCAGTTGGCCTGCCTTACCCTTAAAGAAGTTGTTGTTGAGAGTCCCATCTATCCTATAGTGGTGGACCAGGACCCAGTTGTTTTCCCTGATGATGTTCCAAAACTACCTCCTTACGGAGAGGTGGACTTATATATTCACTTACACCCCGGGACGATACTGATATCTACTCAAGAAAATCGGATGGATCCCGATGAGCGTCGTGAGATACGGGTATAGCTAGAGTACTTTCAAGGGAAGGGATTCATCTGGCACAATGTCTCTCCCTAGGCAGCCCCGATTTTCATTGCCAAGAAGGCAGTTGTGTCAACTACTATAGCCTAAATCAGGTGACCGTGAAGAACAAGTATCCACTCCTGAGGATCGACGATCTCTTTGATCAGTTGAAGGGATCACGATGGTTCTTAAAGATAGATCTCAGATCAGGCTATCACTATCTTAGTGTTTGAGAAGAATATGTGTAGAATACGTCATTCAGGTGGCGGTACAACCACTACGAGTTCTTGGTTATTCCCTTTGGTGTAACCAATGCTCTAGCAATGTTTATGGGACTCCTGAACAGGATTTCCCAGCCATACCTTGATATCTTTGTAGTAGTATTCATCAACGACATACTGATCTACTCAACTACTGAGGAGGAGCATGCCTACCATTTGCAGGTGAACTGGAAACACTATGATAGAACTGGATTTATGGTAAGCTCTCGATGTTCCAGTTTTGGATTTGATAGGTTCTCCTCATAGGACACGTCATTTCGAAGGCTGGAGTTGTAGTGGATTCAGTGAAGATCAAGGATGTACTTTCTTGGGAGCTACCCAATAGTGTGACAGAGGTAAAATGTTTTCTGGGTTTGGCTAGTTTCTACCAAAGGTTCGTACCAGACATCTCTAGAGTTGCAGCACCACTATCAGCCTTAACGAAGAATGGGCAACCCATCATGTGGTTGGAGAGATTCCAACAGAGCATTCATTATCTAAGGAATAGGCTGACTAGTGCCCCATCATGATGATTCCAGAGGAAGGAATACAGTACATAGTCTACTGAGACACATCAGGGACAAGAATCCGGTGTGTCCTGATTTAGGAGAGAGTAGTGATCTCTTATGGTTTTCATCAGTAGAGATAGAATGAGAAGAAATATGCTACCGATGACCTATAGTTAGTAGAAGTGGTCTTCACCTTGATGATGTGGCGACACTATCTTATGGGCGATCGTTTTACCATGTGCACTAATCACAAGAGTCTCAAATATCTTCTCTCAGAAGGACCTGAATCTGAGATAATGGTAATGGCTTGAGTTCCTCTAGGATTATGACTTCGAGATAGTCTATACTCATGGGAAGGGGAACATTGTTGCTTATGCACTCAGCAGGAGGTCTGGTACACAGCTTCTAGAAGAGGCGAAAGATTTGCTAGCTGCATTGCAGATATCCTTGGTGATAGAGACGGAGCATCCTTTCTACATTCTCTTATAGTCACTCCCCTACTCCTTCAGCGAGTCCGTGAAGCACAACATGTGGATGCTGACCGCGACACACGACGTGGACAGATAACCACAAGGTAGTTACCTAATGGATTTTATGAAGCTGGAGAGAATATCATCCTCTTCAGAGGACGTACTATGGGGTCAGTGTCAGTTCAATAGGAAGTGTTAAGAGAGTTCTACACATCCCCTCTAGCAGTAGATCCAGGAGTGGTGACGATGTACCAGGACCTTCGAAGATAGCACTGGTGGCCATGTATGAAGAAGATAGTAGTGGAGTTTGTCTCTTAATGCCTCACTTGTCAGCAAGTGAAGGTGGAGCATCAGGTACCAGTAGGATTGGTTCACCCTTTAGTGGCCTTAGAGTGGAATTGGGATGGGATATCCATGGACTTCATGATTGGTATTCCACATACATCCAAGGGTCACAACTCGATTTGGGTGATCATCAACGGACTCACCAAGTCGGCCCACTTCCTAATGATTAGAGAGAAGGGTACAGTATAGTGATTAGGATGCCTCTATGTGTAGGGTATTATGCAGCTACATGGATTACCTTCTTATATTGTCTCTGACCGTGATTCATGGTTTACTTCTCGGATATGTAATGGGTTACAGGAGGCTTTCGGGACGTAGCTATGTCTGAGCACCGCCTTCCATCCTCATAAGGATAGTGAGACTAAGTAGACCATTCAAACCCTCAAGTACATGCCACGTGCATGTGCCCTTGACTTCAATCATAGTTGGGAGGATCACTTGCCTTCGGTGGAGTTTGCGTACAACAACATCTATCACTCAACCATCGGTATGGCACCTTTCGAGGTGTTGTATGGGCGACCTTTCAGATCACCCTTGTGCTGGACATACTCTGGGTTGTCAGCACTAGTGGGACCAGAGATGGTGCGAGCCACCAAGGAAAAGGTGCAGATCATCCAAAAGAGGATGAAGACTATACAGAGTATGCAAAAGTCATATACTGACAGGAGACGGAGACCTCTGGAGTTCAAGGATGGCGATCACGTCTTTCTACAAGTCTCACCTCGGTGAGATCTATGGATATTTGGCTGAGGTTAAAAGTTATCTCCGAGATTCATTAGACCTTTTTAGGTACTCATCAGAGTTGGCGAGGTGGCATACCACATAGCTCTTCCACCTTAGTTGTACCGGGTGCACGACGTCATCCACGTATCTTAGCTGAGGAGATACGTGCATGACCCTTCTCACATCATTGACCATGGAGAGCTGTACATCGATGATGGGGAGACATTCATAGAAGTTCTAGTGGAGATTGAGGATCAATAAGAGCATGTCCTATTTGGACGGTCGATACCTCTGGTTCACGTTCATTGGCAGCATGGGAACCTCCATGAGAGAACATGGGAGCGGGAGGCTCAAATGCATGCTCAGTACCCCCACTTGATCCCTTAGTTCTAGTTGTAGCTTATGGGGACATAAATCTCTGACCTGGGGAGAATGTAAGGACCCGAAAATTCTGTGGAAGGTATTTTCTTAAATATGAGGGCACCGTTGAACTCGTAGCACCGGTATTCAGTTAAGAAGGCTTTCACCTCAACGACAGTTGGTCGGGAATGAATGTTAGTTTTTGTGTTTTACATGAGAATAATGAATTAAATTAAGTGCTTGTTTTAATTTATTTTTATTAGTTATATCCACCATGTGTTAGTTGGCGTGGGGACCCCCCGACCATAAACTCCCACGAGAGGTTATGGTGGTGGAGCCCACCTGAAATCAACCTCACATGTGTGGATTATTTTTTGTGGGGACCACCCGATGATGAAACCTCTAGAACCCCCCTCATTAATGAGTTAAAGCCTCTTGATCTCCTCTACATGTAATGGTGCCAACCCACCTCATTTAATTAATTAAGACACATCAATTAATTAGATGCCTCATTTTGAATTTATCCCAACGATCATAATAGACCACATAATCTATTATTTCGGGGGGGGGGGGGGGGGCTATTCATTTGTCGGAAAAGAGGATTGTGGGGAGGAGGAGATCTTGGAGATAGAACGCCTACGACGTAAGGCTCTCCAATGAAGAACGCCAACAAAAAATGACGATCTTCATTTCCCTTTTTCCATGGGAATTCCATACAAAGTGGGACATCCTCACCTGTGATGAATGACATCCATACTTCCTCCTCGTCATCATCAACGAATGATACGAGGTAGGGGTTCAATCTTGCTAATTTTTGTGTGTTCTTCATTTTCCATTTTTGTTTAGTATTCGAAGCCGCTTGAAATCACCCTAACGCGGAGGGTGTGGGATGAACAAACATGGCCTGACCCATCCCCATTTTTTATGGCTTTTGATGCTAAAACACGGTCTAAGACAGAAATGTGTGACTCCCATCAACGTTGACTGCAGAGCGAAGGCAACGACCATATAAGAGCGCAACTTCTTCCAGGATGAGAATCGGACCACCAGAGCTTGTCTTGTGACCCGAGAAAAGATCACCGATGGATGGAACCGACGTGCGTCAAAATGTGGTGGCTGCGGCGCAACTGTGCCGCTGAAAAACAAGTCGCGGCCCCTAGTCGCGGCGGTGGAGAGGCAGTCGGCGCAAGGCCTGCTGTGATAGAAACCAGCGGCTCAAGCCGCCGGGTCGACCGAGAAGGTGTGGCGCTCCGGCGCAATGCGGTGGACCGAAGGAGGGCCACAGTCCCTGATTGCGGTGGTGCAGAAATGGCCGGCTTGAGCCCAGCCATGAAGAGGTTTGACGGCCCGAGGTGCCGGGTCGCCGGAGGAGGCGCAGCGCATCCAACGTCGCGCGGAAGACAACTAGCCACTCAGCCAGCTAGGATGAACGGGACCCACCGTGGGTCCTACGTGACACTGACCAGTGCCACCTGGTGATAGTTTTCCTCCCATGCGAACGGAAATTCTGTTCGGTTTACCAGGGTTCGCGCGACCTCTCCCCTGGACACGGCTAGGGCGGACCCCACAGGCTTTTCGGCTGCCAGCCGCGTGGGCAAGACCCCGCGTGGGCGGGGCCGCACCTGCGGACCGAGCCGCCCCCGCAAACCGGGTCAGACCCGCAGACCGGATCGGACCCACGGACCGGGTCAGACTTCAGTTCGGACCCAGGTCGGTCTAACAGGGTCGGCTCGGACATGTACCCATTTTGGCATATTTCACCTTTTCACCCATAACTTGGGCTACATGTGTCTGATTGATGAACCGTTTGCAGTGAAAGAATTCTTGGACAAGACGGTTCTTTTGTTATACCCAACTCAAGGTTTGTACACAATTGGGGTGTGACCAGGATGGATAAAACGAAAATCAAACCAGGCCCTTGGAACGGAAATGCTAATAACTCACAGGCCAGGCATCCGATTGATGCGCCGTCTATTGCGTTGAGACCCCTATGATGAGACGGACCTTTGAGAAAAATATTTTTGTGGGTTGGTGTCATTTTACGTGTCAACACATGTATTGAGGAGAAGACCCTCCCAAAATCATGCATGCTTTGTGGAAACCCTGTGGTTGGATGTGCACTGATGACTGTTCCTGGATCATGTGTTGGTCTGATAGTACGGACTTCTATTCTGGGATTATGTGTTGTTATGACAGAATAGTTGGCCCTAGATCATGTGTTGTTCCGAAAACTATGATAATTATTCATGGATCATGTGTTGGTCTGACAGTTCTGACTACTATTCTTGGATCATGTGTTGGTCTGACAGCTTAGGTGATTCAGTGGCTATATCTGATCGTCTCTATCTCTCTTCAAAAGTTGTATACCTGTGTGAGCTAAGTCAATGGCTTCTCTGTTTTCCTCTTGATTGGGATGGGTATCTTGATAAATAAGGTATATTTATGGGCATATTCCTATGTAATGACTATTTGTTGATTTCATACTCTGTGGTTTATCCTTGTTGGATTTTGTGAGCCCTTGAGGGTCTCGGGTTCCCTACTAAGTATCGTTATACTCCACCCTGCATGGGTTATACCCACACCTCGTTGTATAGGATGAAGATGACAGGCAGTGCTAACTAAGGCTGAGTAGCAGGACTGGACTGTACACAGGGGTGGAACTTACGACAAGTCGGTACATAGAGGAGATTGACGGACATGGAGTGCTGAGGAGGCCATATGTACCTACCCTTCAGGTCGGAACACCAGAGGACGAACCAATAGCTTCATTCCTTTTTAGTCTTACTTGTTTTAAAGTTGTACTTTCACTTTCCAGTAGGGCATGTATTTCCTACCCCTTTACTTTTCATCACCCTTTTGTATACTACATTACTTAGGATTTACATTCAGCTCGTACTCTGTTGTGTGTGTTTTTTCAGTTTATAAAGGCAATGCCTTACCAATTTTATGTATTTATGCATATAGTTCTAGTCGCCAGCCCCGGGCCTATGGAAGTCGGGCTTGCGGTAGTCACGACACGGGCCCCGGGGGACAAGTCAAGAAAATCCCATTATTTGGTTGTTCCTTGGTCAATTTCTATATCATATCATACTCCTTGAAATTAAAATGAATTTTTTATCCCCAAAGCACTAATAGATGTTGAGAACCATAAATTGAGAAACAATTCTTTCTTTCTTTATCATGGTATCATTAAAAAAAATTAAAATAGGTTATGATATATATGCATAAATATTATTATAGTAATGTAATATTTTAATATCCAAAACAACATATAATGTTCAACTCAGACCATTCCCATAATGGTTAACCTTATAACCCATCCAAAATAAAACCCAAAATCTATTCCTTCAATAAGCAATTTTCTTTTAACCAAATAATTTTTATTGTTATTTTAGTCTCATTAATATACCAATAGAATATGAAATATGATTTCATTCTTCCAAAATCCACATAAAGAGATATAATCAAATGAAACTACACTGACGGATGAACAATAATATTTTCATTGTGATTTGTTATAAAAAATCAAAAAAGAAAGTTTGATGTAAGGGGGGAGCATAAGTTTTTCCAAAATAATCTCTATTTAAATCGTCTATCATTATTATATACGATTTAATTTTTTTCCTTTGTAATTATAGGTTGTTGTGTCTTATAGCTCAGAATATTCTTTTGAATGGGGAATTAATTCTCATTATTCCGAAACATCATGCTCATGAAACACTAGAGTTTTGGAGGTACATTAATTGGAACTATATTCTCTTCCATTCATTTAAAAATACCATTAATTATATTTTTAAATTCATTGATTTTTAACATTCTTATACACATTTAAATAACCTCTCAGTTACATTAATGCAATTAACATGATGTTTCTTCAATCATTTATTGAACACAAATGTGTAGGATTTATTTCTTTGGGATCATTATAACTAAATTAATTATTCTATGATTGTATTAATTATATTATTTTTAAAATACATGCACATGGGGGATTGAATTTTATTTAAAAGCATAGTTTAAAAGAATAAAAAAAATTAAAACCAAATCCTATTTATGATGGTTATTAGACTCAACCTTTAGTATGTTGAAAAAATATATTGAATCAGAACAGGGAAATGGTTAAATTAAATCTAAGTAGCACAATCACCATGGATCAGATCTATTATAGTAAAAGAATCCTAATAAATCAGATATGACTATATCAATTGTATTGATATTAAATAATAAATTTAATTCAGTTAGATAAATCAGAATAGAAATATGAATACAGTGTATCATGTTCTATTAAAAATGATGTGAAATAAAAAAAAATAATGAACATGTAATGAAATTTATGATAATATAATGAGTTTCAATATATAAAAAATATAACTCATTTAACCATTCGATTATGGATGTATACAATAAACAATTATGGTACCAACATTTTAAAACTTACCACAATGTTTGTCTTTCCTTGACAAAGATAGCACTCAATATAATGATCGGAATGGATCTATCTCCCTATCACCATAATCCATCGATATAATGATTTAATTATCTATCGTCCTAGTCTTGGTATCCCTCTATCCGATGGATCATATTCCTAATCTTCCAAACCCTAAAATCTCTCTATCATTATGATGATTGTACTTTGAAATAAATTGAAAACAATTATTAAGGATAGAACTTGAAATGGTATCATTATGATGATTATTGTCTAATGAAATACAATGATTAAGAATGTGTTGTTCACGCTATGTATTCTTATTAATATTTTATTCTAATTGTACTCAATTATCCCCTAGCTCATCAAATGACCTCATATCTATAGAAAGAATCCTAAATGTCTTATTGATCTTATAATGATAATTAATTTCCATTTTTTCTGAAATCACATGAACACCTATCACTTGAAACCTCATAATGATATGGCGTAACTGAAGTTCCAATGTTATATTGATATTCACCATTAGAGTGAAAATTTTATTCATTACATTATTAATAAGTCATTCAATATCTGATTACATACATAATCAGTCAGAATTAATTTTTTTAAGAATATCAATACAATAATCCTTATGAGTATAAATCTAATGTTATCATTACCATTTTCTATCAGATGATTATCACATTGTATGAATAATACACATGACATAAATTCTCACACCTGATCTAATAAAGGTTAGAACTATTTTTATCGGACACATACTTATTATCATATTCATTATAATGACTGTATATTTTTATATCTAAAATATATATGAACATATTAAATATGTGGTAAAATAATTTTTTTACAAAATCATTTTAAAACCCTATTGATATAACATATGAGATTTAAGGTATTATGAATTTTTTTGTGATTTTCGAAAAAGAAGGATTTGAAAATTTTTAATTACAAAAAATGAATCAAGAATCTAATACTTTTTGGAAAGCACAAACATAAAAACATAAATGAAAATCACCATGAAAAAACTATTGTTCATTTCATTTAATTACATTGAATTTAGAGTTAATATTTAATCCTTAACACCAAATGAGTTTATAACTATTTTAAGTAAGATCTATAATATGATTTTGAATATTATGATCATCCCCATTAGATTATATCTCAACCTAAGCATCATATACTCTTTTTTATGAAACATGTATCCCTTTCTAATAAAATATTTCTCATAATGATTTGTCCCTTCTTAAGATATTCACATAATTAGGAAAAATGTCCACCTTTTTATAATTTTATTTCCCTTTTTGATTTTAAAATTTTAATGGGGGAAGATATATAGTCTCATAAATAGTTAGACAAACAATTGTACAAAATAATTTAACTAGATATCTAACCATACATTAAAAAATCGGAAATATAATTCAACCAAAATGAATTTAGAAACATTAAATCAAAACATAAATTTTTGAAAAAATAGGTAATTAATATATTAATAATAATTCAAATGTTTTTCAAATCATGTATAATAGATTTTAAAAATATTATTTTTCATAATGTTTTTTTAAAACGCCTTGATCTTATCAAATTAATGTATATCATTCCCATGATTCTCCACCTTCATTTTTTGAGTCATAAAATACGTGGGAAGTTATTTGTTCTGATATTCTGATTATCATAACGTATATTTAAAAATATTGGTGTATATACATTTCAATCCTCATATTATATATCTTATTTTTCAATGCTTCAACTTCCTCATTAGGATCATTCAGTTTATCACTGGATTTCTTATCAAACATCACCATGTCTTCCATTTCCATAGATAACTGATAAATGAATTCAGTTAATTAATTCATGATCTTATTCAAAACATAAATATTTTCATCATTATATTCTGAAAAAAAATTATAAGGACAAGGCCACTTTAAAATTTTATTACAAAATCCATTAGAATTTTGGTTGCTTTCATGAAAAACATTCAACTGAGCATCAATAAGAATAATGTTCTCTATTAAATAATTAATTGTTTCCAATTTTTCAATTAGGTTTTCATGAATAACAAGAATTATTGATTCAATTCATTGAATATAAGTAATATTTCATTCAATAATTAAAAATATTCAACAATGTAATTACATCCTTAAAAAGTAATGGTTCTGGATTATTCAGGTTGTTTTTGTTGTACCTATGGAGGATTACTTTGACATTATCCAGATTAAAATTCAATTAATTTCTTTATTATATAATTTGAAACTGATTTATTCTCTATTTTATAAACATTTTATTCATTAAATTATTATAACTAGAAATTTACATGATATCAACATCCTCAATGATAGATTTATCAATATCATTTGCCTTTTAGTTGTGATTTCCTTCGTCATTTTTAGATGAAGACATGGAATGTACCTATGACAAGGAAGATTCTTAGAAGCTACATGAATTACCTTCACTATCGGCAATAGCGTGTAAGTCCAATAATTATTTTGATTATTATTCCAATGATTTCTTATCAGAATAAATTTTTTCATTGTCATCATCACCATTATTATAATCTTCTTCTTTAGCATTCTCTACATATTCTACTTCTTCTTCTACATATTCATATTCACAGTCGTATTTTTCTTACTCACCCAATTTTTTTTAATTATCATTTCTAACAAATTATAAATTAACAAACATATCATGCTCCACCATAACATGCCATTATTTTTTTTTAAATTCATTTTCATTGTGGTGTCAGTTTCGATTTTTCTGTAGGAAGAAGTGGTATCAAATAATTATCAACAACTTTTTCAATTACTACATCAATTATAGAAGTAACAAAATCATTTAAAATAATATTTTCCTCAAATACTAACACTTCATTCATTTTAACGTGATCTATAGGAGATGTAGGTAGAACTACAGTCTATGTTACTATCTCAAATAACTTCAATTGATTCTCACTAAGGTGAGAATCTTTCAACCTATTATTTTTCTTTTTTTCTACTCTTCTTTCTCTAATGTATTGACAACAGGAATTCATATTTTTTTACATAATTTAAATCAATTCGAATATATGGATCAATTATATACATTGATTCATTATTTTTCATTCCTTCATTATAAACATAGTTATAAGATTATTATATTTCTTTTCCTTATTTATTAGGGATATCTCAAACTTCCTTTTCATTTTCATATTATCCATATATGGTATTTGTGGGGATTCTTCTTCCAAACTGGCTCAGTCAACCTTCTCATTTACAACATTCAATTTATATTAAATAATATATCTCATCCTATTCATTTTATCATCACTAATAAAATAAATCATTTTTGTATTTAGAACCAAATTGTTTTGCATATTTGAAAACAAAATAAATTCAAAAATAAATTTATAAATGATGGTCAATAAAATTGTAATTTATTATTGTATTTTTCATTAATTGATATTATCAATTTTTATGAATATAAAAAAGTCAAAATTAGTCATTATCATGATTTCTTGAGAATATAATTCAAAAATATCAAAAATTGATAGGGTTTCACTGCACCCTTTACTCAAAAAAATGAATCCATACATATGTAATGAATTAACATGATTAACTATTTTAAAAGGAAAACATTCCTTAGTTCCTCGTAATAATCAATCAATTAATCATCATCGTTCTCCTTATTATAAAAATAATGATCTTCTGGTATATTTTGGGGGCGGGAATATGATCCCCTCAACAGGGTATTCCTACATGACTGACACATTTCATAGTGGAAAATTCATACCACCCCCAAAACATAGAAGAAGAATGTATTTTTCTAATCCGTATTTATTGAATAATAGTACTATATAATATAAATTATTTATAAGATTATGATAAAATATATCAAAATAATTATATTCCTTTTCAACCCATTCTAGTTCCCATCCATGGAATATTATAATCTACTTAATTATTGAATTATATATTCCATAAAAATATATTTCAATAATCCTTTCCTTGAAAACAATTTACTTTTTTAGTCTTAATTAGATTACATCAGATTGAGACAAAGATATGTGGATTAGATGAATGGGAGATTTACAATAATGAGTAATATAAAGGAAAAATCATCTTTGGAGTAGAAAATTTGATCAACTGATGTGGGGTGGGGATATCCCTTTTTTATATAGGCATCATTTGTGACAATTGATCTTAGAAAATAAAACCCTATGGTTGGGATAGAATGTATTCGGATCGGATTATTTATAATAATTCAAATAATGATTTAATGAAATTTATAACTGTTGAGGATTTAAAATATTTATCGAATTGGGAAATAATTTAATATAGAAAAACATTTAATATTTTGAAAAGACACTACTTTTATAAAACATAAAATTGTAACAAAGATAATAAAAGAGATAACGTAATGAATACGTGTTAAAACATAATGTCATAGATATGTACCTTTTTGGGTGACGAGTTCCACATGTATAAATAACCTATTATTCTTGATTTTTTAAAATTAATTAATTATGATAATTTTGGAAAAAAGTCCGAATATGATTGTTTTTTCCTAAAATTGTATAATTAAAGTGTTTAAAATAAAAATAAATATTATTCATTCTTTTAAGAAAAGTAATTGAAAAGTTTTATTATTAAAAAAATTATCTTATGTTTCTAATCTGAAAACATTTTTAAATACAAGATTCCATATTTTTTTAGCATTTTTAGACATTGAGAATTTTTTCTAAATAATTATAAATTAATAAATGTTTTTACATTTTCAATGATAAGAAATACTATTGATAAAATTCCCTATGTGTATTATATAATGAAATTTCTGTCCAAAATATTCACGAAAATTAATTTTCATAAAACTATTTGTAAACAAAAATTAAAGAATATAAATAATAAAATATATATAAACATATGAAAATAAGTTTCGTATTTTAAAGAGAGGGTTCATGAAGAAGTAGATATAAATGACTATATTATATTGAGTAATTCCTATCTTCTTCTTGATGTGATAAAATCAATCAGAATGATGTGTTTTTTTAAATGTTTTCACTTTTTTCGTACATTGTGATTAATTTTAAAATTATATATCTCTTAAGTATGTCATCCTCATGGACATATAGACTTACATATATATATATATATCTGTGTGTGTGTGTGCGTTATTAGAACTTGAGTTATTTTTCGAGTATTTATGTAATGAAATGGACCCTTTGTTAACAAAATGTATTTTAGTTATTCTAGAACTCATGCCATAATTTGTAAGGGTATGTACCATACACAACACTTGACCAAAACAACTTCCAGCCATCACATATTCAGATTTAGCAGTAGAATAAGATATGGATTATTGATTATTACATGATAGAGAAACCATAAAAACTTCTAATAATGGACATATTCTATATTTACTTATGTTATCCATTCTAAAAACAAAAAAGTATTTATTTAATAATAATAATCATAAAAATTCCCAATGAATAGAAAAGCAGTAAATCCATATTTCCCATAATATAAAGAAAACATAGTTTTATGTATTTTAGATCATATTACTCTGTATTTTATTAATATCATGAATATAATCATACAGAAAACATTAAATCTAGATTACTATTAGTTTTGAAAAGTACACATCATATAAAAACTCTAGAAATCATGTAATCAAATAGTTATCCAACATCATCATGATAAAAATGTTTTAAGGTACCAATGGGAGTACTAATACATTTATTATAGTCATATCCAAATTTATAAGGAAGATATTTTAAAATCATATGTTGAGATTAAAAATTTTCTTTTAGTTTTATTTAAATTAGAAACCCAATATAATATGTTAACTCATCCATCATACTCATTTAAAAACCGAATTTCATAAGATTGAAAATGGAATCTATTAAATATTGATAAGTTGTTCTAAATTATATATCATTAATATAAATTTTATCAAACTTAATATTTTTATTAAAATATTTTATAAACGTTGTTGGAACGACAACAACCTACAAAATGAATTTTACAAAAATACTATTAATCTAACATTCCATTCACTAGGGTCCTTTTTACTTCAAATAAAAAATTTGTATGTTTATACACATGTTTATAATGGGGTTCATATTTAAAAAAATTATTTATTTAAACATAAACAACACTAATAAAATATCAGTTATGAAAATAACACAATAGAACCATTTTAAATATATAAAAAATAAAAATTTATACAAAGTCTAGAATTTTCAAAATATAATTAATTATAATATTAGTGCTTATGTTTATTTATAATTTATACCGTTTTTTATTATAAACAATAGAAAAACTATATCTTTATTTATAAAAATTATTTTATTTTCTTCACTTTTATTTCTTATACCCCAATTTACTCCAATAATAGAGGTTTCTAATGTTCAATCAATTAATATCATAAAATTATTAAATTAAAATTCAATTATATCATCCAACATTTATTTAGTACAATCATCATAAACTAAATATCCATCATGGATGATAGGATCAAATATGAAAAAAATGATTTTAAATATTATTCATTATTGAACTTCTGGTGCTAACTAATTTATTTAAATAACCAATGATACCCTCACTATGAATATTAATAAAAAAATTAATTATTGGGTTTCAAAAAAATATATTCTTCGAAAATATTTCAAAATATTCATGAGGAATAATAATAGATATAGATTATTGAGTTATATACTTTTGAGAATAACTTTTTAAAATGGTTTAAAAATATAATTTAGTAATAACATCTGAGGATGTTGGTTGGGGTTATTTTAAAATTGATGTTTTGTTTCATCAACCTTGAACATTACTATTTACTCGATAGTACATGAGTTTTGTTAAAACCCCCGATATGACTTACAAGTAGTTTAATAACCCAAAATTTCCCCTTCATCAGATATGGATACTAAAATGTGTATGGTATGGTTCATATATTGAATGTGTATATTGCAATTAAATAATTATTATTAAGATACTTTTGGTTTTATTAATTTTCCCAACTCATAAGGATTTTCATTAATGAATGGCCAAATTAAAAATTCATTTATATTGTATAATAAAATACTAACGCATTTTAACTAATAATGTTACATAATTTAGTATTTACTCAATAGGTTTCTAGTTATTTATTGTTGAATTATATTTCTTCATTCAAATATAAATTTATTTTGATGAGTTTGAGAATATTAAATTTCATTCTCAATAACATTATTGTTACATAAATTTCAAATTAATAATTTTCAAATTGTTCACCTTTTTGACTAGGAAAGGAATCATGGTAAGGGTTTTCTCAATTTTGACATTAGGAATAGAATTTTTAATTTAAAATATGATTTATATTTACTTATGTGAAAATTTAACCTTATGTATCTAGTTTAATCATCAAATAAATCAATTCTATTTTAATTCCACTAATTCATACACATTTTGAGTGACTAAATAAATCCATGTTCACTAACTATTCCTCATAGGAATTCGATACGTAACAAAAAAGATTAATAATAAGGATTATGTAGTTTATAATATTGAAAAGGTTTGTATACTTTTGATGTATCATTCATATATTCAGGTAGATCCTTAAATTCTCATTTCATTGCCAGCTATGATATGTTTCATCTATTACAGTATCTTCACATTCTATTCCAATTGAAATATTGAACTTTTATTTCACTAAATTAAGAAGTTTAATTTCCCCAAAGGTCGTAAAATTGTTTCTTATAAACATTATAATGATGATTGGATGAATGAATAAATTATACCTTGGAAATATTTCATAAATTATTCATTTCTTCTTCTCAAAAGATATTCTTCATTTTATAGTGGGCTTATTCTTAATAGGTTTTTCTTAGTACCTTTTTGAAACCTTTTTTTTAATTAAGAGAATTTCCAAGGAGAATAATATTACTAATACTAATAATCTCACCTCAGATATTATCTATGAATGTATCATTGCCACTATCCATTATTATAATCATAGGGAATATGTATTTGTTTCTATTCATGTCATTGGAACTCCCACTATCCATTTTCTATATTTGATTATTGTTATAACATTATATATTCCCTAAAAACAAAAATATATTCTTTTGAGAACCGAAACATTCTTTTGTACAGTAATGTTATAAAATAGAACATTAGGAATACATAATTTTTAGAAAATAAGACTTTGTGATATTATAGATATTAAAAAAAATTACGAATAATTATTTTTGAAATGAAGAATCAATTGAAACATTGTGGAAAATAATAATTTTTAGGGAAAATGAAATTACTACAAAAAAAGTATTTTATATTTATTACACTTTCCAAAACAATTATAATGTTGAATGTTTTTTTATAAAATTAAATCA